>OX411547.1:10151312-10799641 GCA_948146395.1 Fragum whitleyi
AGAGTCAACCTGAGTAAATACATTTGTAAAAAATGCCGGATTATCCGAATTTGGTGCATATATGTTAACAAGAGTAAGGGGTGTGTCGTTATATATTAAACTGACAGCAATACATTGTCCATTGTTATCTTTTTTACACGCTGTTATTTCACAATCAAGACCTTTCCTAAACATAATAGCCACGCCTTTTGAGTTATTGTTCCCATGACTAAAAACGCATTTACCTTCCCACTCAGAATATATTCTATTTTCAAGAATTTCTTGAAAAAAGGTTTCCTGTAAACATAAAATATCTACTTGCTTTTGTTTAAACAGATTAAGCAGATCGAAACGTTTTTTATTATTATTGAGACCTCTACAATTGTAAGAGCAAATTTTCAGACTACCAATCATCTAATAAAAGTAATTTTGAACAAAGCATTATTTCAGACGTTTTACTTCCCGACAAAAGGCCAAGATCGATGCAAAGTGTAAATGTATAGGTGTATATTAAAGTGTGATCAGTGCTTGCTGGTAAGTATAGAAAAAACATGTCACAGTGATATGCGCTGAAGTGTGGAGCAATAATACGCGAAAAAACAGTATTCAATATTTTATGGTGATGTTTGAGTTTGTTTTGAAAAGAAATGATCCCTTTTACAAAAGAATTCACTTGCAGTAGACAGGTATAAGAACTGATATAGTAAAAAGTTCCATAGATAAAAATGCACTAATTCTCTTAATTATGCTGAACTGTTGAATCGACATTTTTATACTCGCAAGACCGGGCCTCCACCCAACAATAGGGTTTGACCTTCAGTCAGATAAATTTATGCCAATAGTAAGAAAATGTAAGACCGGGCCTCCACCCAACACTTAGGTTTGACCTTCGGCCAGAGAAAATTTAAAATAAAACCTATACACGTGCCATCAATTTTGGGACGATATTAAGGTTATCATGTTAGATAACGATGATAAATTATTTTTAAGTTTTTCTCTTATTGTCTGCAAAAATCACTTTAATGACAATACTGTTGACAATTGAGAGAAAAAAGCAACATTTCTTGTTCATAAAAATACGTTTTTGGTTGGTTCTTTTTTAGTCATTGTCTAAATAGAATAGAACCTTTTGTACCTGATTAATAAGCCCTTTCCGATAAACTGGAATTGAATTATAAAAATGTCGGAAAGTGTTAACTTCAATCAAATTTACTGTCAGAACAATTAATCTTGACTATACGCGATAATAGGGCCACAGAAGTATGTGTAAAGTTTTTAAAACAATAGTTATAGCAGAAACTGAAAAAAAACATGTAGAACGTTAAAACTTAAAAGCGAAGTTTTAAGGACGGAAAGGGTTAAATTTCTATTAATTTCTATGTCATAGTGATGATACTTTGTCTAGAGTTTGAAAACAATTATCATAGAAGCATGTGCAAAGTTTCATTCAATAACATTAATGCATTAATAGAAACAGACATATGACAGTTGTACATAGAATCCAAACAAAAATCTTACCCCAACACCGGCGGTGAAAGTAATAGCCTCCTTATTCTACGAATAGTCTAAAAAAAGATACATGCTCTTATCCCGCTGATTTTAAATATTCCTTTTGTCCGGGAAAAATCCAAAATGACGTCACACCACATGCGTTAAATTAGACTACAGAAATGAGTAAAAACATTGTGATAGGGAAAAAACTGCTTGACACAAGTAATTTCTCCTCCTTTCTCAATGCTTTTCCACATAATAACATTCTCTGCATATATCCATAAAAAATGTTGAAACGGAGTTTATATATCCGTTTTCGATTCCATTGTCTCAATAAGGAAGGTTTTCCCGGGGAAAAGATCGATTCTATTTCTAACAGTTGCAAATTCGTTGTTTATTACTTCCAGTGTGGATCAATTATTTCAAACAAATACAGTATTTAATGCAGACAGTGTAGTCCAGGATCAGACAACATTTATGTGTCTAATGATCCAGGTCCACTCCGTCTGTCAAAAGCTTGCAATCAGCAGGGATATGTTGTAAACAGCGGGGTAAGGATTAACGATATAAGGTCTAAAGTCATTTTCTAAGTAAATTAAAACAATGTTATTTCATAATTAATTTTTGTTCGTGTAACAATCATAAAGATTTGAGTGCTGTATCCTCACATTTACAAATCTTACTAGACCTAAACATAAATGTATTTTATCTCGCAGCCAAGACAGAAGAAAAAACTGACAGCTTCGGCCAGTTTAGGCCGAAGCTGTGAGTTTCCCATGTGACTCAGCATCGAGCTTAGTTCAACAAGTAGATACCTTTTAATTTATATTGATTTCCACAATTTCTGAAAAACTGCTTTATCTCGACTTTTGATTGATTGATTGAATGGAGTTTAACGCCGCTTTCAACATTATTTCAGTTATATCGCGGCGGCTGGAGCACCTAACAATGGATTCCTGGTATTTCTCTTACCAGTACAACCATCACATTCTTTCCTAGTCTCCAGCTACTATCTCACATAGGTCTACGATTATCAACCCATTGGTGAATCTCGACTTTTGAATGCAATGACCTATGTAATTGACCTCATTCTGCAATTTAAAATTCTAGCAACAAAATGCGTATTCATACTAAACAAAAATTACAATATGTATGGTCGTATGACAACAAAATTACTTATACTAATTAATCGAAAGCTTAGGTTGGCGTGTACGTTTGTACATTCCGATGAAAGCTCACCCCATGTGTGTACGTTTCTAGAGAATTTTAATTATCTTTGGGTCAATGCAACACTATCGCAGGTGCCTATATTTGTATAGGCACCTGTAACAGTGCCGCACCGAACCATGTTTCTATATCCATTGAGTACTGCAAATAGTTTTTATAACCTTCAGTCTGTTAAATGTTCTCATTCCGAACTTTTCAAATGATGATAAAAATTTCTTTTATGCATAAAAATATAAAACGCACTATTCTCAAAGTTATGTGTAAAGCAATTTCGAAGAGATGGGAAAAGAACAAAAGTGCTCGTCATATAATATTTTTAGCGTTAACGGTCCATTTATTTTATCATACGCTGAAACATACATTCATAGAGTGGGGGGGGGGGGGGCTATATTTCGCTTCTGTCATTTATTTGTTAAGCTGCATTCTCGACACTTCGGTTACACACCAATGATTTTATCCCTTTACATGCACCTTTTCTAATCTATTAAAATGTAGATTAATCTTAATTTCTGAGCCTGGTGACTTCTACCCCCACATTTATATCGACGATTAGTCGTCAAACAGCCATAACTGCCTGTAAAACATACAGGCATTTATAACAGTTCACCGACATGTCGCCGCTACAAAAATATAAGATAAATAGAAAAGGCTTATTTTTTACTATGAACGTGTGTTTATGTCTTAACAAGTAATCTTCTCTAAATAAAGTTATTTTTATTGTTATTATTATTTTTACTATTATTATTATTATTATTATTCTTATTATTATTATTATTATTATTATTATTATTATTATTATTATTATTATTATTATAATGTTATGTTACTTCTAATAATTACCAGTAACTATTTGATAGTGTCATTTTAATTCATCTTATGATCTGGCATTTTTGTAAAAAAAACTTTATTGTTGTTATCCGAATCGTTTTATTTTAAAATAAGATGAAGATAGTTGTAGGTGCGGATCAGTTTGAATACAACCACTCAATATGACTCGAACATACAACCAATAGGGCTTTTGGTGCTATTAAAATTTGAAAGGATTAACGTCACTCTCAACAATGTTTCAGTAATGTCGCAGAGACTAGGTTTCAATATTTCGTTTCACCGGAAATGGTGAAGATAGTTGTAAGTCCAGATCAGATTGAACAGAACCATTCAATGTGATCCGGGCGTACAGCCAACAGAGTTTTTGTTTGGTGATATTAGGATACATTATAATTGTCTGAGATTCACTCTGCGTTCAACAATTTTCAATTATATCACGGCGGCTGGAATTAAAAAAAAAAACTTTATTCAACTACATGACGAAGATAGTTGTAAGTCCAGATCAAAACGATTAGATATCTATTCAATTTGATTCGGGCACACAATCATTTCAGTTTTTTTCGGTAGGTTTTTTTTTTTTTTTTTTTTTTTTCTGAAATTTTATAATCGCTTTAAAAACAATTTTTCATCTGTATCGCAGTGGCTGGATAACCTAACATTAGATTCATGGTATTTCTCGCATAAGTGTTCGAATTATCTGTCTGAATGTCTGACCACGGACAGGTTTATATTTTGATATATCAAAGTGTAGATTTGTAAAGTGCAAAAAAGGTAAATCGTCCATGATCAGCGTAAACTCCGCAACTCCAGTCTACACAGACCGAAGTTACGACGTCTAGGTCGGCCATCGTTTATATGAAGTATCGGGTAGATGAGCTATACAAATTACATTTGGACAATTTTACCATCGGATCGGCATTTGTTATCTATAAACAAGTTTATTTCAGTTTATGTATAAATACATTTATGTATTCACTTATTTGGCTATTCAATTCATTTGATTTGTTGGATCCGTGTACGATAAACGTTTCACAATACACCTTCATGAGTTGTAACTTCGAAGTTTGTGCTACACGTAATCATATTAGTACATTCGAAGATTACGAATGGTCCGAGATTCTCTTGTCGATATCGTCAAATAGTTCAAACTTCATTCGTTTATTATCAAGAGTTTTTGCGAACACGCTGCCGTTGAAATACCACGCGCTGTCGATTTTGTGGTGGCTTTTCAGTCTATTAATGAGTCCCGAATTTTGGCAAGTGACATCATCAACTAAGCGGTACCCTGCTGTTATCATTTCTTTTCGTTTTGTCATAATTCTGGATTTAATACTGTTATTAACAGTTTTCATTATGACCGGTCGCTCGAATGCCTCTTTTCCTGGAATTCTGTGAATCGCTAGGACATCGCTCTTTGCAATATCGACTCCCTTATCATTAAGAATGGAAAGTACTTTTTCTGAAAGTTGGTCAACTGTTTCTGACGTTTCTTCTGGAATCTTCATTATTTTAATATTGTTTTTGCGTGAATACTGTTCGTTGTGATTACCTAGCTATTATTGCTATTATCTTAGAAAAACCTTGTAGACACTGTAGAGGCCTAATTTTTGGATCAATCAACCTGAAAATTGGTTTAAATGATTGTCTGCATGAAATTCCAGACAAAATTGAAAGGAAATAATATTATTAATGAGGTCAAGAACTCTGATCTAAGACGGTTACCTCAGGTGAGCGATTTAGGGCCATTATGGCCCTATTGTAATTTCGAATTCGACATGAATTATAACGTGTATGTAGAATTGTTATTTCTTCTTATTTGATTTTGATACACTTAAACTTTCCGACAATCATAATACTCTCTTTTTTCAAAACTGACATGGCGGTCACATACATTATCTTTGGATTGAGGCTTTAGGCGCAGTAACAGCGTGATAGAAGTTCAAATAAAGCTGGAGGAAGTAGATGAAGAGGTTTTAATTAAATCACCGGACTGGTTGAATAAAATATAACCATTGATTTAAATAAAGTCAGGTGGTGCTCTAAGCAATATTGTTGTTTGAATTGTTAAACATGTAATTGAAACAACAAACCTGAATGGTTCAAGATAACTTCCGGTCCCAATGGTTATCTGTAGTCCTTTAGGTAAGAGAATAAAAGACAGAGATAAACAGAAGGAAGATATTTGTCGACAAAGACAGGTGAAAACTTTTGAGAATTAGTTGCAAACTGCTAAACGATAACAAACGAATAAATACCTCATTACCTGAAAACAAGTCTCGCGTGAGTCCATCAAATTTTCACAGACTACCGAGTCGGCTATCACACGTGTGGCTTGCCAAACGCCAATAACAATTTCCTGCAACAATTACTTACGTGATGATGAAATTACTTTAACTAGGGCCGCTTGAGCGGATGATTCGCTTCTCATGTATGAACCTACTGATATGAATAGATATGATCAGATGAGAACTTGAGTGTTTTACCACTTTATTTTATCTGAAAGGATGATAAGTCTAATGTTTAAATATTTCTGTAAAGAAAAAATCATGCCAGATGAATAGATGATCTCCGCCTGTATACATTTTCCATCCAATCACAATAACTTTGTGCGGTCTGATAAAGGGCTACCGAAGGAGTTTTCTAGTGAAATTCCGTTGATATATATATTGATAAGGTTCTGAGAAAAAGGTTTTCAAAGTTTTCACTATATAACATATTTAGAGAAATGACCTCCCCTCATAAAAGACATATATCTTCCATCCAATCACAATAAACTTTTATAGACTGATAAAGGGTCACTTAAGGATCATTCCAGACGAATATGGCTTATATCCATAAATTAGAATTCGAAAAATTAGTTTTCAAAGTTTCCACTATTTAACATATAGAGAATTGACCTCTGTCTATAAATGACACATATTTATATCTGATTTCAATAATTTTTGTAGACTGAAAAAGGGGTCACGCAAGGTTCATTCTAACGACATTTGGTTGATATCAATCTGTTAGATTATGAGAACAGTCCCTTATTACTATTTTTGGAAAGTAGCCAAGCCCATTAAAGCCTTATTTTTCATCGGGTCAAATACCCTTGAACATCTTTGAAAGGGTGTCACCCAAGGATCATTCCTGTGAAGTTTGGTTAAAACCATCGTCTTGTTTTTGAGGAGAGGATTTTTAGAGAAAAAAGTTTACGTCCGTTCCGACGGACGGACGGACACATGACAGACACAGCGTCATGAAAATAGCCCCAATGACCCTCGGCCAGTGTAGCTCTAAATTACACTTATCTGATATTATGCATTGATATATTCACAACCATCCATTCTCTGATATAGTGCTTTTTGACAATGAATTGCAACCCCAATCCCACCCTCCACAACGACAGTGATAAGATAACATATATCCGTCTTCAAACATTAACGTTTTTCTTGAAACACTTCATCGTTCCGTTTGAGGTGCTCTAGAACATTCTTCTTGTATATCTTGTGTATATCATTTAACTTGCGATTCCTGATCATGTAAGAACCGAATAACAGCTGTCTATTAATAAATATAAGCAAAAAAAAAAAAAAAAAAACGTTCCCCGCGTATAAACAGTGCGCAACGAAAGATTTACAAGGGTTCGCCTATAATTGCCGGCTTGCACCTACGTTTAGATTCGTTTCCAAACAGTTCTTTATGCGATTGGAAAATGACTTTTGCCTATGAACAACATTTCCTTTCCAGAACTCTTCCTTAGGCCGCATGTCCCATAGACGACGATTGTATCGTTCTTCCACTGTGCTCCTAACGCGGCGAATCAACTGCGATTAAATGACGATGAATTGCGTTCCTTCTACGATTCACTGCTCTCCTACGACGCTCATAATACACTTAATGAGGTGCTACGGCGATTGAACAGCCCCAATCACTGTACTTCTTTGTGAGGATAGGAATATGTTTACACATTGCGTGTCGTAGTAGGAACACCGTAGGAGCGCAGTAGGAACGTAAACGAATCGCGTAGATCGCAGTACAGTCGCTGTACATTTCATTGCGCTCACGCTGCGATGTCACGGCGCTGCCTCGGCGCTTCAACGTCGTTGTTGGTGATCCTATGGCGCTGCTTACGCGATCTCACGACGCTATTCCTGCAATATCGTCACGTCGCGATCTCACGGCGATTTTGTGCGCTATATGTCGACCTACGGCGTTCAAGGTCATTGCAATCTCACCTGGCTCCTACTACGATTAAGGCGATGGCGCTGCTTTCAGATTGCTGTGAAAGTGCCTTAGCATCGCCGCCCTAGTACGACGGCTTTAAAGATGTTGCCATGGCTAAATTTCTCACCGATTTAAATCGCTTGAATGGAATAAAAATTCAACACCAAATTGGGCACAAACTGTTATCGCCTCTATAATTATAAATCAACCCATTCTATGCTAAATCCGGAATGATCCTGTTTTTCAAAGAGGTAAATACAAAGATTGGCCTGCATATAACTCCTGAAAGAGCTAGGATCCAAACAGTTTACACTTTTTCAATCAATCAACCAATCAATCAACCAACCAACCAACCAAGCAACCAACCAACCCAACCAACCAACCAACCAACCAACCAACCAACCAACCAACTAACCAACCAACCAACCAATTGTTGAGCAATGAGAAACATCCGAATTGTACAAAATGAGCCTAGGACATAATGTATGTAATTAATGAATGAGTGTCTCATATCATCAAACCATTCATATTTTACCCAAAGAACTACAAGTTCATCGAAACTATTTATTATTATACCCCCCCCACCTACGAAGTAGAGGGGAGTATATTGGTTTCACCATGTCTGTCTGTCTGTCCATCCGCCCGTCCGTCCGTCCATCCGTCTATCCATCCGTCCGTCCATCCGTCCTTTTCGTTTCCGGACTCTAACTCAAGGATCAAGTGACCTACAATCATGAAACTTTATACAATTGTTCCTTATGACCCAAGTAAGTGCCCTATTGTTTTTGGGTCACATAGGTCAAAGGTCAAGGTCACAGTCAATTTTTGTTCAATTTTCGCTTCCTGACTCAAGAACCAAGCGACCTAGAATCATGAAACTTCGTGCAAATGCTACATATTACCTCAATATTTATTACAAACACATCTTGCACTAATAGCACTTGCATTGTGACACAGTGCTTGTGGGGGGTATAAGTCCGCTCTGCGACAGTTCTAGTTTCTATACAGCGTGACAGGAGACATAAGTCAGCAATGCATCATAAAAGGGAGTTGGTCGCCTTTTTATATTCAACATTGTTTTAAATATGAAATACGTGCAAATTTACACGAAAGTTCGAATGATTGTATCTTGTGGTTATGTTCAAAGTTCAAACCGTATGTATAGATTACTCTGTCCCCTTTTTAACCAAATCAAACGATTTCACTTCGCCATGAGCTTTGTTTTTACCTTAACCTCAAATACCATATGATGATTGTCATGAGCATATGATATACGCTCTGTAGATCTTGTAACCGTTATGCTGACAACTTCTTCATCTTGTTTTCCGCCTCGCCAATCAGTCAAAAGTTTTGATTCGACTCCATTTATTCAGATAGCCAAAAGTGATTAAAATGTTAGTTGTTATACCTATCTATTAACCATGAATCAACCACTTTCAAGCGATGCAGGGCGATCTTCTTTGACTCCATCCATAAAGAAAATTGAAGACAAATGATAAATTGATTAAACAGATGGCTTTATTTTCTGCTTCTTTTTTACGACCAAATAATAACATCCCAGGTTCCTTAACGGTGGCTATGCGTTTACAACTAGACCCAGAAACACAAAAACAACCTAACCTTTTTAGCTCACCTAAGCAAGAAGTGCTCATGGTGAGCTTTTGTGATCGTCCAATCGCCGTCGTCCGTCGTCCACTATTTCTTTAAACATCTTCTCCTCCTAAACCAGTGGGCCAATCTTGATGAAACTTGTCAGGGATGTTCCTTGGGTAAGCTCTACCAAAGTTGTTCGAACAAATGAATTCCACCTTTAACTTTCCCTTTGTCCTTAACAAAAAGGGTGAAGATAGGAAAATCTTTAAAAAATCTTCTTCTCTGAAAGCAGAAGGCAGACAGCTTTCATATTTGATATGTAGCATTATCTAGTGGACCTCTACTAAGTTTGTTCATATCAAGACCCTGGGCGGGCACAACCCTTTTTACATAGAATCAAAGAGCGAAAATCTTTAAAATTCTTCTTTTCTGAAACCAGAGGGCACACAACCTTCAATTTTGGTTGGTAGCATCATCTAGTGGACCTCTACCAATTTTTGTACATATCAAGACCATTGGGTCATATGTGGGAACCCCCGGGCGCATCCCTTTTGGCTCATCTTAGCAAGATGGGTGAAAATAGGAAAAGATCTTCAAATATCTTCTACCTGAAACCAGAAGGCAGACAGCTTTCATATTTAATATGTTGCCTCATCTAGTGAACCTCTACTAAGTTTGTTTATATCAAGACCCTGGGGTCACATTTGGGCTCCATCCGGGTGCATCCCTTTTTACATAGAATCAAAAAGCGAATGTGATATCCCAAGGGTCAAAGAGACTCAGGTGAGCTATCTAGCACCATCATGGTCCTCTTATTAAGTAAAATAAGGCAACCGATAACGTTTCAATTAAAATAGGCATTTATGAGCCCAGTAAACTTTTTTGTCAATACTGCATCTCGGACTAGTTACTTTTGTTCACCAACTTTACTTAATTACAAATTTTGATGGTGTTAAAAGTTATTTGCAAGCGTTAGATTTTCATTACCATTTTCATTTTCACAAACAAATGTACGGAAGCTTGTACAGGCTTTCGTGACAAAGTACTCGTTGCAGTTCACAACTCGTTTATTATTGCTATGGTTTACTAGGATTTTGAAATTTATACGCGGTCAGAAGGTGACTAACATAGAAAATATATGATAAAGGCGATACGTGGACTATGACAAAAAGATGAATGTCCTCCGTCCATCCCTTTTTCTATGATTTGAGCGTTGGTGAAAAATCAAAACATAGAAACTACAGCTTGTACAAGCTGTACTTTCGATGTTATGATAATTCATTAACGACATTTTCGAAAGAGGATTTATTTCTATTACGCACTTGCGTAATATGCGTGATGGTAGTTTCGCCCTTCAATGCAATAGTGAAAAGGTCCCGTTTAGTCTGACATATATATTTTCATGAGTCGGTGCCTTTTTAAGTACTGATAAACCAGGAATGTTGATTTTTGATAGATATAGGCGATTTTCTCGTAAATTATCGTGTTTAGAATACGAAGTCAACCTTAAAAAGGCGACAGTAAGTCAGACGTGAAATTAAATTGACGATTAAGATAAACACAAAAAACAAGCTTAATTACTTAACATTTTAATTATCATAATGATTATTTACAAATAAAATACAAAATTTACAAAAACTATGGCCCTGATATTATCACAATGATGAGCAAAACATAAAAAGGGTATGGTGAGATATTTTTGCCACGAGATACGAATTACGAGACGGATTAAAATTCATCCTGATAATTTAAAGTTTATAGGGAATTTTATCTCGTTGGGAAAACAGTTTTTGATACAAATTTCTCTATGATGATTCCGACCACTACAGTAAATTCATCACGATGATTTATTGCGATGGAAATTGCAGGCATATTCATTTGTAGAAATCGAGATACTAGCTAGAAATATCAACAATTCCTTATCAAGACCACACACACTTGTAGGTGATTAGTTACTACATGTATAAGCTTTAGTTTATTGAAACTCTTCTTTACATTTATCGCCATAATGGCATAAATATGTCAGTAGTTCGTGCCCGCTTTGTGAAAAGGGGTCTAAATTCATCTGTGTTTAGATTTCATTTAATATAGTCCGTTTGACTTCTATATGGACCAACCTTTTCATCAATTTCATAAACTTGCGTTTGAATGAAGGATTTCTATGAGGTAAAATCTTTTTTTCAGCTTAATACCATTCCAGAAATATCTTTTGAATATAAAATCGTTTCAATAGAATGATTTTTTCTATCTTTTTAATGTTGATATTTTCGCATTTTCCGCTCTTAAACCCAAGGGTGATTGAGGCTGTTTACTGGTAAAAAATGTAAACATATAGTAAAAACACGTGGTTTTATACTAAACATTTGACAGAAGAAATGTCCACTATTCCTTATTTGGAAATGCTAATTAGCATATCGACGGTTATGCCATCTTTAACTTAGATACCGTTATTACTCGTCTGCTTGTCTTTTTTTCTGTCTGATTAAGAAGAGTGTATATATGCTCATTTTCATCTCATCTCTTAGAAAGAGGACAATAAGACATGTCAAGTAAGGGCCAGCTGAGTTTGAATGACCCAGCTGTCAATTAAAGATTTCAAAGGGAAAAGCAGTTCCGACCTTTCTCACCTGTAATAATAGGCTAATCGAATTTTTACTTTTTTTTTTATATCTCGTATAAAAATGTTGAATAAGGGAATAACACCTTCAAGATTGACCAAGAACTTTTCCATTCCGGCGGTTTTAGTGAAAACTGTTTCATTTTTGTTTAATGTAGTATGACGTTTTAAAGATTTCGAAATGACAAGACAAATGAGATATGATCAATTGAAAAGAGGATTGAACTAATCTTTTACATACTAAAGTGCGCTTTTGTGCTGATAAATCTGGGGACTTCATTCCATGGAATTCTAACGAAAAGGATTAGCTGTAAATTGCAAAGCTGATAGAAAGAACTCCGATTTAAGTAAAAAAGAGAAATATATAATGCGTACTTCGTGTTTTGTATGAAAAGCTATCTTACGAGGTTGGGAGAATTAATAATTGTCGAGGCTCTACAATACACTAAATACGTGTAATATTTTTCTTAAAACCTCTTTTTACCTTGTTTCATCGATGTTTCTAACAGAAATGCAAGTTTCTAAAACGAAAAGAACCGCATTATTATCCACGTGATATCATAAAAAATATCATATGGGATGTTATTACACGGATATTTGTATAGTTATAAGATACCTTTGAATATATTTTCCCTGCTAACGGTGACCAAATGTGGCTATGACAGGTGTACCTATAACCCACGTCTACCAGTTGGATGATATAAAAAAGAGTCATTTGGTTCAGCTTTGTCATTTTTTTCCTCGAACATTTGATTAAGTAGAAATAAAGATAAACGATTATAACAATGAAAATGCGCAATCAGTTTGGCAAAAAAAAGTCGCTCATATCTGTAAGAGAAGATGAAAATCGATTACAAAGTGTTGTAACCATCGCCATCACCTTCAGAATATTTCAAGATCACTAAAAAGCGATGGCTAATCCAAGGGAAATCCAAGGGGTCGATTCTCGCAGCCGGGACATGTCTTTTTCGACATGTATTACCCACCAAGGGGTATATAATCGTAAACCTAGGTAGGTTAGTAGCTGGGTAATTAGAAAAGATACATGTATAATGGTGGTATTTGACCAAGAAATACTTGGAATCAATTGAATTTCTTGTAAAATACTATTAGTGGTGAAAGATTGAAACTTATGCATTTTTGATCATTTATTCATTGACACCTCCCCATTACATATATGTTAGTTGAAAATATTATTTTCAGCTTAAGTTTGTTGATTAGGTGAAAATATCATTGTAATGCTACTCGACATTGTTGTTTAAGAATAGTTTAGCGGTCAAACAAATTAGAAAAGGTTTACATCTGAGATTCATTCACTTTAGGAAACTAAGCGTGACTAAACCCAACCACTCAACCTTGGATGGACGTATTTGCTGAAATGCCTCACCTTTTCTAGTAATGGGGATAAAATTGTTGGACAACTATCAACAGTCGACACCATGATAGTACTTATCAACTAGGATGGTCCTCGTTTTAGAATGTATCTAAATTTCGCTGGCTGAAAAGCGTTCACTGATACAATGGTAGTTCAGGTTGAGATGGCAGCCATTTGTCTGGAATTCGTAACGAATTTTGATAAAAAAGAAGAGAATATCTTTCAGTGTATCTTAAGGGTTTGCAATAAGAAAGATAGTAAGTTATAGACCGTTACATGCTTTAGACGACAATTTGTATTACGTTTGATGTTTCGTTTCTTATACAATGAGAAACAAATAACAGATTCAAACCATAATCGTCTCACCGTACATATTTGTTACTTTTTTTGCAAATATAACTTACTGAAAAAAATCCATCTTTGAGCAAATATAAACAATGAGAGTAAATGCAAAACTACAAAACTGGTGATTTTGCACCTAGAATGAATGCATTAAGATCTCCTTTTCACAAGAACCGGCACATAAGCTGACAGTAATTCTTAACATCCAAACGTCTATTGTGTGCAAATGTATTCCGCCATTCCCAAAAAGAACCATCGGGAAACTCCGTAAATAAATATTTATGAAAGAGATTGATTTCAGCAGGGGTTTTCTGAGAGTCACATTTCTATACAGGAAGCTAGGGTGATAATTTTCGATTAAAAAAAATCAGCTGGTGCGAAAAGATTCGATTCCATTTCTTTCCAGTTCTTGATGAAATAAAATAGAATTCTTCTATTTATCGAAATTCAGCTTGACTTTCTAACTATCAATTTTGGAAATTGAGTAATTATCTTGGCCATTTTTTACAAGGATGCTTGTCCTTGAATTTAGTCTGAATAAAAACCTCTGAATGTAAGTTTAGTTAATACCAGTAACCTTACCCCAAATCATTAATACAATTACCCGAATTAGATTTATATTTTTTACAAATAAAGGTTCTCCCATTTTTTTCAGAAAATTCAATCATTTCCTATAACAAGCTGATACCGTGCAACAAAGGATGAAATGTAAAATTTGAATATGACATAACTTGAGCATACAACGAGGCCTTGATAAAACAATGTGTTTTTCGAAATACAATCAATTTTGCTCTTGTTGACAAGAGATAAATGCATTACCTACATTTTATTCTAGATAGAAGATGTACTTGGCGGGTCAAAAACCTATATATATCTTCGACTTTCTAACCGCACAATTTTATTAAATTTTGAGCGGACTAGATTATACATACATTGTATTTATTCATAAGAGTGCCGGATAAAGTTAACCGAATTGTCTTCTAATTACGGAAGAAATAGCACCAATGACTTTATTTGATAAACTTTATTAAGTATTTCTCATTTGTAAATGAAAGTAAGCACATGGATTTAAAATACACTGAAAGCAATTCTTATATTTATGGGATGCTCGACAATTTTACAAGAATCAACGGCATCGTATAATAATTATCTTAAAGCGTCTTATTAATGTCTTTATCACAGATTAACTAGAAGGAAACACGCTACAACACGTGGACACTCAATGACAATACGTTGGCGATGACTGTTGACCGACTTTTTCGTGTCCAGTATTTTAGCCAGACATGTGCAATGATAGGCCATTTCATTTTTCTCAAACGTTCGAACCCATTTTCGTAAACAAAATGTCAAAACAATTATCCATTATTAATCTAAAGATGATTTTTTTTCTTTTGAAATTTACCGAAATAGCATATATCAGAAAAACCAGGTCAATAAAAAGTGATGCGTGTTCAAATTCAACCTCAATCTTTGAGAGAAGTGCTCCAATATGTTGTATCATAAAATTTTGTTTTGTTATTCACCACAATGTCATACATATTCAAAGTCACCTACAAAGATGATCTTGCAAAGTTCTGCAAGATTTGGCCATCACTGGGCTTTCTCTTCCGAAACTTTTAGAGTACTTATGGCAAATTAAGTTTTATCTGTACAAAACGACCAAAGCGAATCTTGTTTCATACGTAACTTTATCTAAATTCAACTGAACGCTAAAAAGCGAATACAAGTTATAAATTCTTTATGACTGACAATGTCTATAGTTGACTTGTAAGCACCTGCAGTCATATACAATGTTTGCGTAATTACTGTTTTCAGAATAACAAGATGTGATGTGAAACACGAACACTCCGAAACGGCAATTTTTTTTAATATAACTTTGACCTTGACAGATGACAAAGACCTTCTCACATGACCTTGACCTTGGTATTTGTAGATGTCCACAATACCATAGAGACCAGACCTATCATCATACCAAATATGAGCATTGTATCTTGAATAGGCTTTAGGTAATTTGCAATGCTAAAATTTTGGGTTAAGATTTGCGGACAGGCAGACAGACGGACGGACGGATGGACAGACAGACGGACAACTGTATAACAATATGCCCCCGACACGGACACGTTATAACAAAAAAACACAAATACTACTGGCGCACACATATATACCGATGAGCAAACAATTAAACCACCAAGAATCATTGATAATCCTTGAACTCAATTCAGCAGATTTGGATAAATATATAAAAGCATTGGTCAACCAAAGCTCGTATTTCAAAAATACACATATTTAGAGTTAACGACTATTCTAGAAACAAAAAGGAATCGTTTCGTCTTTTCTAAGATGGTACTTTTTAATGGCATCGCAATTGGACTATATTTTTTAAAACGCATTTATCATGCGCAAAGAGAGTTGTTTATGAACATTCAATATAAACAAATAATTTAAAAGATTTTCTATACCCCTTCTGAAATCATGCTTGACCCTGATAAGTGGTTATCAAAAGTCGCTTGTGATAATCATCAACTAGCTATATTTATTTTTTATTTGTTATGAAATCACCTGCGAAATTAAGAAAAAATGATCAAATTATAATTCATTATCGTTTAAATACATTATAAAGAGAATAATACATGAAAACTCTATTTTCGTAGCGAGGTAGTTGAAAAGAAGTGGCATTTCTATTGAAGAACATATGCAATGTCCTTGACCATTCTGTAACGGGTGCCAGGTTAAAACGATTGTTCGAAAATCATAGATTTTAGTACATTTTCTTCGGTTGTTTGATTGTCCAATTGCTTTGAATGATTAAGACATAAATGATACTGGGTGGTTTATATCAAA
This sequence comes from Fragum whitleyi, assembly GCA_948146395.1. Lineage (NCBI taxonomy): Eukaryota > Metazoa > Mollusca > Bivalvia > Cardiida > Cardiidae > Fragum > Fragum whitleyi. The sequence continues at coordinate 10,167,812 of OX411547.1, forward strand.
TAACTGTCTGCAATGTTGCCTACAAGAAACTTAAGCTATTAATGAAAATATTACTGACAGAAGTGATTTCAAATTACGTCAGAATGTTTTGGAACACAGCTTTACGAAAGATACCGTACTTCGGTGATCAAATGTCATAAACAATAGATACAGTTAACAACATCGTGAAATTGACACATATCTCAATCAAATTCATTCTAAATCGCTCACACAGCACTCCATTCACTCATTCCAAACACTCACTCAAACCATTCAAAAACGCTCAAACCCATTGAAAAATATAGAATCAATAACGTCATTCAAACTAAATTTGGATAGAGAAAAATCGCGATTTCTCTTATATACTTCAAATTGTTAGCGTCTTAGAGGTTCGTGAAGATAAAGGAAGCTATGTATAGATTTTGTACGCATATTTTATTAAAGGGAGGTAATCAATACCGCTAATTTTGTTCATCCTGAACAAAATTTGCGGTATAGGATTACTATCCATTGAATTTACTCAAAACTTGCTCCACACACTCATTCAATTTCAATCCAAAATCATTTACGTTGTCAATTTCACGATGTAATTAACTGTATTTGATGACCGAAGACGGTATTATTCCTCACCGATCATCTCACTATTTACAATTTATACAGAATAAATAACTCTAAATCCAATCTTGGGACCGTGATAGTTCCAATACTTTAAGATAATTGATTATTACACCGTTTGCGGATCAGCAGTATTTAACACACTATCTTTGGAATTCAAATCACTTTTATGGTGTCCTTCTTGATTTTTCTTCCGGTGTTTCCGTTCTAAACGCCTTTGGCGTTTTAAACGTCTCCTCTCTTTTCGCCGACGGCGACGTTCCTCTTTCGTGAGTTTATTTTTCTTATTTCGTTTGCCTCTGTTACCTTTTACTCGTTTACCCTTATTTTTTAGTCCCGTCACATTTTGTTCTTTTGCATAGCTTTTACACTTACACGATTTAACGCTCCTTATTTTATAAGTTCTGGTCTCGCCATTTTCACACATTAATTGCACTTTCTTTAGTTTTACCACAGCTTCTACACATCTCCATTCTCTAAGTTTAGGCCTCGCCCAATATTTGGTAAACTCCGCCCACCAGGGCAGATTTTTTTCTTTAATAGGAAGACAGAATCCGGCACACACCACTTCCTTTATAGGTCGGAGAGACGTACAAAATCCATCAGAAATAAATCTTTTTGCTCGAAGTTCTTTGCATCCCACCTGAACATCATCTGAAAAAAGAATAAAAAAGTGTTTATATTTTAATATTTTTTCTTATGTGTGACTTTTCAAACTTATTTACGGGCGCTCAAAGCAAAGTTTAATACCAGTCTGCGCATTTACACAGTCTGACCTGAAGTTTCACAATACACTATACCCTCAGCAATTTTTTTTTTCGTGCATTGTCTGGGTGTCTATGCTGTTAGTTTGCGTTCCTCGGGCACTTTTTGAATTGTTTGATATGTCACGAACATTTTCATTTGTAACACGGTTTATAGTCTAAATTTCAAAATGAAGATAATCTCCACAATTAATTTCAAAGTGAGTCTAAACGTTCTTCGTTTCAGAATATCTTAAACGCCTGTGGAACGGTACAGGCTCTTTCATACCTCCTGTTTTGATATAAAGTAGAGCTAAATACAAATGCTTTATTTGATTTACTTTTTCTATTCATCCTTTCAGCTTTTTCAGCTTATCACAAACGTCTCATTAAATCGTATTCGTAAAATGAAACAAATATATTTCATGTTAAGATATATGACTAAAAGTATAATCAATTTTGCAGAGAAATTGAAGCGCACAAGGAAAGGTTCATGTATTGTGACCGCTGAATGTCCATCGTCTGTCTGTCCGTCAGTCTGTCTGTCTTTAAGTAAACAATGACTAAAATCTCCTCCCAGATTTCAACAAAACTTCAAAGAAATTACTCATATGGTAAAAACTTTCAAATTACCTCAAAGAATAGGAATGCATGGTAACAGAGAGAAAGAACTAAAAGACCCCCCTCTCAAATCACCTAGAACTTTGGTATTTGGCATGAAACATTGCCACTCCACCTTTAATAAGGGCGGTGGGGGTGGCTTACTTAAGGCTATTTTGATATCCGTTTTGAAGACGTGCATCAAGTCTTTATGTTGTAGAGTTATCTGAAATCTGTGTTAAGTATAGGGTGAAAAAATGAGTCACAACTGATAAGGCTCGTGGTAAATTGACAACCTTCAAAGTATATCCTTCCTTTTAAAAACACCTGTCGATTTAAAACTCCGAGATAATATTAATTATTAAGGCATCACATGATTCTAGCTATGTATGTCAATACGGGGAGTTGTCCTGCCATCAAAATGAAAACGCGAACAAAATATTTAGGAAATGGTATAATTCATGATTTTTGCCCTGGCAGGGCGGAGCCTAAGTAACGATTCGTTGAATTAAACATTTAGATAAATCATCCTTTTTCATATTTAATCACATTAAAGAAAGTCGTTACTGTAAACTTGAAACGTGAAATCTTCGGTAGGTGTTTTGGTAACCCAATGATGAAAAGTGTTCGCGTATGCCTAGCACGTTAATCATTTTAGTTTTAAGATATAAATTGCACGCGATAAGGTTAACATTTAGACGGTTGTATCGATATTTTCTATACGTAGTGCAGGTTACTTATCGAATATGTAATCTCCCTGTACAGAACCTGATATAATATAATTAAAATACCGTGACGTATGTAAATGACTGCCTTGGCTCAATGGATATGCATGCTAGACTATCGACTGATTGTTACCAAAACGCTCCGGGTTCGTTTCCTGTCATCGGCACATTTTGTTATTGTTGGTTTTATTCGAGAAAATTAAATTTTTTACATCATCAAATACACGCAGATAAATTTATTTTCTATGTGTTTCTTTATATTTTAGATATGTATCATAGGATAAAAAAAACAGGATTATACCGTTCGGAGAAACCTTTTTCGATTCTATGCGATAAAATATCGGATCATGAAACAATCGCCTTTGGTCTACAATTGTTTTGGCTATTGCATTCGGTTTATCAGCGTGAAATCTTTTTAATTTGGAATCTTCGAATAGTCAAATTGCAGTTTCAAGGTCTATCTAAAGTGGCCTTTATATCCATCCCCACGGTGAAGTAAATATAGTATATATCTATTCAATCCAAAGAATACAAAAAGCCTTTGAAGAATTTTCAAAATTAGCACAACATTTAACATTTTTTTTAAAAAAAATATGCCATTAAATGTTTAAATTGAAAAAGTTATTTTTATGTCGCAATGCAGAATTGAACTCGGTCCGCTTGGTCAAAATTCTGTCGTCCTTATCCACTCGACTACGCCACTCCGATAAACTACTGCATGTTTTTTCAGTATAATAAACACAGCCAATCGACATGAACACTGTTTTCAATAACATGGATTGATCCAGTGTTTATATACAATATCGCGCTTATCGCGTGAGCATAATACATTTATTTAAACGCTTAAACGATAACCGCCAACTGACTTTAAAAATAACCTTAACTATTGTAATGTAAACTCGTCAAAATACGTCACGGCTAAGCCACTCCCTGCCAAGTGAAAATTTACGCAGAATACACCTGTTTGCACGTGGACTAGTGTGCGAAGTGGTGTTCCATCTGTGATCCGTAGTGCGAAAAGAGTACATCTGAGAATTCTGTAAAATAAATATTTGAAAAAGAGATTGGGTCCAGCATAGATCAACTTGAGGTCGCAATTTTAAAAATTATTTTTCTTGAAGGTAGATTATTCATTCTAGATTCAGGAAATTAGACAAGTGCGAAAAGTTTCGATCCTAGTCAGACTGCGCAACCCGCGCAGTCTGACTAAGTTGACACTTTATTCACTACACAGATGGTCCCTGTTCGCGTGACTGGTCACATTTCGAAACGTCACAAAGATATTTGTACTTTAATCGGAATAATGCTTTTTCTGATGGTTAAAGACCCGGTCGGTTGCTCGGTAGTATACATGCAACATTCAAGCAACTTCCCAGTAATGTATTGTATGATATGTTACCAGTTTTGGACGATATGCATCCGCTTATAAGGTCAATGCCGCCAGCGATGTCAATTATTCCCACCAATTGTAACTTCCAGGGCATTATTGTGTTTTTCCTTCTTTCTCACTTATACATGCAAATGCATATACAGCAAGCTTGTGTTTTGCGACCACTAAAATCGTTTGTTTGAATGAGGTTTTACGTAGCTTTCAACAATCTGTCAGCTATATCGCGGAGGCTGGAGTACCTAACAATGGGTTCCTGGTTTTTCTCACACCAGTTCCACCATTACACCCTTTCCTAGTCTCCAGCTGCTATCTCACATAGGTCTACCTACGATTATCGACTCCTTGGTGAAAGACAAATAGTAGGAAAGGATGAGTGCCGCCGTCGGGGATCGAACCCGGGACCTCTAGATTGACAGTCCGACGCACTACCAACTGCACGACAACGGCGGCTAAGCGGCCGCCAAGGGCACCATAAAAAATCGGTTGCCTATGGAAATGGACGATGTACAGAATGTTTCGTTATATATATAACAAATCATTTTGATAGATTCTACAGCTATAAAGATTAACAAAGAATGTTTTTTATATTACATCTTTTGTTACATAAAGATAGCATTTCACACGAATGCAACAAATGCCCATACAATTGTTATTAGCTTTAGAATCATTAGACTTTGGTGCCATATATTACTTATGGCCATCACAAGGAGCTGTAGCAAAGCTGTTTCACTAGTGAACTTAACCGACAGTAGATTCAGTGTCTAAGCTACTGACGTGACAAATTACTCGAAAGCGATGGGTCATGGCAAAACAAATGTAAGTGCCTATGAATTCATAGGCACTTACAATAGTTTTGCGTTGACCTTTCAAAATGTCAAGGGTTCTTCAGAACAGTCCTGTAATTCATTCACTCGTCGAATATGATAAACTTGCTTTACTTTTCAATGAGTTTTGTAATAGGACAGCTTTCGGTGAAACAACATTTTCACTATCTCTTTTTCAGCAATTCGTTTTTTTTTTTGTTTTTTGTTTTTGTTTTTTTTTTTTTTTTTTTTCATTTCAAAATCGAATCTATTCTTGTGATTTGCATCCTTAGATTCAATACGTGAATAAGTGCGTATAAATTTGAATGTAAAACCCAGTAAGGGCCTGCATGGACAAAATTGAGCTAGGGTATTGTATGCATAAAAGAGGAAGATTTAATTTTATTGAAAGGAAAATATGACCTTTTAATGAATAAAAAACAAAAAAAATGGTGCATTTATATTTTATGACAATATAACATTTAGGTCTACCGCAAAGCTATAGTAAGGTATTGTTAGACCAACAATTCGTTTTAGTGTATAATTACCAACTCGAAACGTTCTCTAAAACCGAATATTTACCTAGGAATCAATTACAGTTAGTTACATCGTGAAATTGACATTCACCTCAAACAAAACCATTCTAAATCGCTCACTCAGCGCTCCATTCATTCAGTCCAAACACTCTCTAAAACCATTCAAAAACGCTTTAACCCATTGGAAAATTTAGAATATCCAACGCCATTCAAAGTTAATTTTGATTGAGAAAAATCGCGATTTCACTAACATAATTCAAATTATTAGCGTCTCATAAGTTCTTGAAGAAATAGGAAGCCATGTAGAAAACTTGAATATTTTTTTTTTTATTAAAGGGAGGTAATCAATATCGTAAATTTTGTTCATCTTGAACAAAATTTAAGATCTTGGATTACCTCCCATTAAATTCACTCAAAACTCGCTCCACACACTCATTCAATTTCATTCCTAAATCATTCCCAAATCATTCATCTTATCAATTTCACGATGTTGTTAACTGTAGCTAAGATGTATCTATAATGCTGTTTATAACGGCAGGACGCAATAAGTTATACAATTTCAATTCGAGATTTTTGATTTCATGGATAAATTTTAGTCCTCTTTTTTCCAAGAATATGTCAATAAAGGTACAATATTGATTTATATTAATTAAAGTAACGGGTAAGAAAATAGAAAATAAGGAAGGCTTAAAAAGCCCAGGCAAAATGAGTCACTCTGTAAACGGGGATTATAAATATTGCCACACATATAAATACGTGCGTATCTTGAATCAATGAAGTCTTTTTTCTTACCTTTTTATCGCTCAAAAGGTTTTGATCAATTACATTCGACGTGCCTCTTTCAATGAAAGGTGGCGATAGTCTATATTCTACAAAATTTTATATGTTTATCAATCTCTGTTCTCATGACTCTAATCTGAAATCTAGTCATTTAAGTCGAGATTGCTTCGTTGGAACCGTATATTTTTAAGACTAAGATAGAACAATTCAAATCGAAAGTATGAGATATTTTTCGCCAGATCTATTTTTTTTTTTTTTTTTTTTTTTTTGTGTTATCAATATTATTATTATTTGTCCTGGCCTGTCCTGAGAATTTTGAAAGTAGTCAATCCTTAAGCTGATGTTAAATCTTGCAAGCAGTCACGTCAGTAAATGACATCATTTCCGCATTTACGTCGTTAGGGTACAGGTGGTTACATCATAAAATCGACACTCGTCCCATTTGAAATAATTTTAAATCGCTAACATAATTCTCCATTGATTCATTCTAAATACTCACTCAAACAATTCAGAATTACTCCGAAATCATTCGAAAATACCCTAGAGTAGTTCACAATTGTGACAACTTCATTCAAATAGAACAAGTCATTGTTTCAACATTTCAAAAGGTACACGAAGACATACAGTTAAGGTAGTGGAACAGTAATAGTTCGGCAACATTTCCGAACCTATGATCTTTCACAATGTTGACCGAGGTTTCCGAATGAAATTCATTAGGAATACTCGGCCATCACTGTTAAAGTTCATTTCTTCCGAAACGTTGCGGAACCATTACGGGTCCACTACCGTAACACTATCTTGAAATTCACAAGGCGAACGAATTAGTAATGATTTTTTAAATGAAATTCAATCAGTGTGATGTGTGAGTTATGAGTAAAATTAAAGGAAGATAAGCAAAAAATGCCTATTGCATTCAGGATTAGCGAAATTTATTACCTCCCTTTATTGAAGTATGCTTACAAGTTCTATAATTAGCTTTCTATTTCTTCAAGAACCAATCAGACTTTTATAATTTCAGTTATGTCAGTAAAGTCGCAACTTCTTTCTAGCTAAATTTATATTGAATATAGCTGTTGGTCTTATCTTTTTTTACTGATATTGGAGCGTTTTTGAATGGTGTAAGTGAGTTTTTGGAATGCTTGAATTGAGTGCTGAGTGATTTAGAATGGTTTTGATCGAGAAGAATCTCGATTTCGCGATGTAACTAACTTAACAAAAGCTTTTTTAGGAAATGGTATATGTTTAGAGGGAGGTAATAGAATAACGAATTTGAACGAATAAGCGATATCGTGTTACCTCTTTTAAGTTTTATTCAATACTCTAACTCAATTAGTTTTATTCCAAATTATTTCAAATTTGTTCACCTCGTCGATTTTCACGAAATTATTAACTGTATTTAACATTTACTTTAATGAACATGAAAGTCAAACATACATATGTAATAATGAATCCCTTTTAATTATGATGTTTGATGCCCTCTATTCTTTACAGTTTGTCATGTTGCATCCGCACAGTCTTTACTATGCGCCATTCAGGGCCTAAGGTTATAAAACTTTTTCTCATTCTCAATTCAAAATTTTCTCAAATTTCAATTTGAGATGAGAGCCATAATTCTGTTTAAATACTCATTCTAAGGTATTCACATAAAATATTATATAAATAAGTTGTTATATATAACAACTTATTAATATTATCTTTAATTTTCACACATTATTTAAATCTAAAATTTGAGAAAATTTTCGGCTGAGCCTGAGAAAAGTTTTATAACCTCGGGCCCGCTCGTGAAAGTGAAAAAGAAAAGTCATAAAGATACTCAAATTGTCAACGTGTATGTCTAGGCTGCTCAGTGGCCTTTCATCCCGCACTCATACACTTGTTGAAAATGTCACGAAGACTCCGACCCCCCCCCACACACACACACAGCGTGACCACAACCTCCACCACCCCAAACCCGTCCCGACTGTATTGATAGAAACAGTTTTTGCAGGATCGATTTTACATTTATGATACAATTGCTCAGGTAAAATAAACTTATGCCCAGAAAAAAAATAACGACTGAGAAAACTCATATTTTTGTAATACTCGATAATTTTCAAAGAACATCAAAGACAAATTGAGATGATTTTGAACAAAATCTTTTCCATGAAGGAAACGGTGATAATGTGCTCTAGTTTTAAAACCCGACATATATGGAGGGGCATATCTTGGTTTCTAACAAACTGATTCATTGATAAATACAGTCAAAAACTGCCTAGCCAGACGTTCAACATTTCTCAATGAATATACTCGAGTGGCCTTGAAACGGCTAGGCAAATAAACGCCGTAAAATAAACCCCTTTTACAAGTTTTATTGAGCTTAATTCAATAGAAATCCTGGTATATCATCACCCTTTACTTGTCTTGTCTTTAAGAAGAAAATGTCCGGGATTGATTTGAGAAATGCTATCTCTATTTATATTTGCCCTGAAATGAGAAGCAGGGAACCATTTATAAACGTATGTAAAAAGATTTTGAACAGTAAGCAGGATACGTGATAAAAACGATAATAAGAGTTCTTCGTGAGGTTCTCGTAAGAGACCAGACCTGCTTTCAGGATAACAAGGCGCTGCAAATTGTTTGCAAATTATGCCCCGCTTTGTACGTGCAGCTGTGTGCAAAGCGGGGTAAAATTTGCAAACATTTTGGTACGGTATGTCAATTGATTTGATATGCTTTTAATAAGCATATGCATTTTGTCAAATGCAAACTTGTTATCGAATACGGTTAATGGGCAACCTTATCGGACTGTGTACTTCGTGCAGGCTTACGAGTAAAGATGCTACTATAATTTCTAGGTTTGAACACCACCTCTCTACAATGCATTTGTAAAACATGCAAATTGTTCGATCTCATTTTTTCACGTTTTTCATCGAGATATTTCGCACACATACATTTATAATTCACGGAAAAAGACAAGTTGTGCACTGAGGTAAGGTCAACAAACGCTGTATTTAATGGAATATCATAAAGGTCGCTAAATACAGTTACTAACATCGTGAAAATGACAAGGTGAATGATTTTGGAATGATTTAGGAATGAAATTGAATGAGTATGTGGAGCGAATTTTGAATGAATTAAATGGGAGGTAATTCAATGTCATAAATTATGTTCAAGATGAACAAGATTTACGACTATGGTTTACCTCCGTTTAATGAAATATGCATACAAGTTCTTTATATAGTTTATATTTCTTCAAGAACCTACTACACGCTCACAATTTGAATTTTGTCGGTGAAATCGCGATTTTTGTCTATCAATATTTATTTTGAATGACGTTTTTGGTTCTATATTTTTCTTTGGATTTGGGCGTTTTTGAATGTTTTGAGTGTTTGGAATGAATGAATGGAGCGCTGAGTGAACGATTTAGAATAGTGTTGAATGAGGTGAATGTCAATTTCACGATGTTACTAACTGTACAAGTTTTGCTGTAGATGTTTTCCAAGTCAAGTGACAGCCAGTATAATCAGATTTGTTCATTCACATTTAGTTTTTCTTTTTTTTTTTTTGTAAAAAAAAAAATCACCGATAATATCCTTAACACATCATACTTTGTTATACATATCGTAGTGTCGAAAAGAAACCTAAATCTTTTGTGAATTCGTTTACTTGGATGTAATGAAATTGTGTCTCCTTCAATTTTCGTCCCCTAAATTCATCAAAATTTTCGAAACCTTAGCTTTTGACCTGCTTCATTGGCTTATTTTCATAAGCTTCTGTGTGATTTGACCTTTCTTCTAATTGTATCCCGACAATGCGTCAACCACCAATTGGTTGATGACCGGAAACCTATGTTGAATAGCAGCTGGATGCAAGGAAAGAATTTGATGACAGCACAAACCAAGAACCTACTGTCATGTGATCCAGCCACCGCGATTCGACTGTAAAATGTTAGATGCGGCGCTTAAAACTATAGAACATTACCGAAAACCACCAAATCTCCTAATATGGAATAGGATAATCATTTAGATTCATGTACTTTCATTTCTCTTCCGCGAATCATTTGAGGTGTCGCTCATCTATTTACTTTATACAATGTACTATACACTTTCTGTGTCTTATCTCAAAACCAAGCAAATGAATAACAACGAGGATTAATCGTGTTACATGTGTCAAGATTTCATTGTTCATTTCAATCGAAATTACCTGTTAAAGGATGCAATACAGATTGTTGCACTCAAATAAATATTGAAATAAAGTTGAGATAACGTTCCCCTTCCTCTGATAGATTGTCTTGGTTGGCTTGTCATTTAAATTTCACAAAGAAAATCACAATATTGCAGCTAATTGATACATTGCCATAACTTTGTTTGGAAAGATCATAAACGCTGCATTCACCACAGCAAAATATGACATGTTGGATAAATTTAAACCGGAAGTTAGTTTCTGTCAATCAGGATTGTTGTTACATCTGGCACAATATGTTGGAAATAAACTCCGTTAGTATTTAACCAATAATCAGCGTTCTTAGAAAGTTTCAATCGTTCAGTTTTTGGTGCGATCCAGTAAGTCTAGCGTAGGAAATTGATGCGTGCAATATATATATATTTAACGATTATATTACGCGCCTGAAAAGTGTTAAAGCTACCAATTAAGAAAATGTGTCACAAGCGCGCTAATAACGAATTTCTGGCGAATTTCTCGCCTACGGCTCGGGTGACATCATTTTTCCAGCCGGGAATAAATCGTCATATACCCCGGCAAGAAACCGTATAACTAATACTATATATCTTGTATCAAACCAAAAATAAAATCTCTTCTACTAAGATAACTCAATTCGCCATATTTTCTTCCTTTCTTTATAGCTATATTTACAAATCTAAACAGATATGTTAAAATGCCATTTCTGTTTCTTCTTTTGTTGCCTCTATTTTCCATCACTATCCCTATATTTGAAGTACTTTTGGAAGTTTAGAAAGATGTACAATTCATTTAGCCCTCAGAACGTAAGACTTGTTTATTTTAGTTTAATCCTTATTTATTGACTCTGACGTAGATGTATGCGTCAATCAAAATGCATGGTACTCAACAAAATAGATCAAGGACAACAAAATGTTTGTTCAGCTCTGGTAATCTAAAATTATAGACTATAGGGTCGTAATGGCTTTATATTGATTACCAGGGGCCCGTTTTACTAAACTTCTTACGAAAAAGTTAATCGTAAGTTAAAATAACAAATCGTACCTGGAGTTTTCATTCATAGTTAGATTCTGCCTCGCAATGTCTCATAGGAATCGTCTTTAGAAGACGATTCCAATGAGATAGTGCATGGCGGAATTCATTACTTAGTTACTACTGTAGAAGTAACTTTAAATTTTGTTTTTCGCTAAAAAAATTATCGTAAGATGTTTAGTAAAACAGGGCATTTTCTACGACTCTGGTCATAATCTCACAATATTTGATATGAGTTTTTGATCATGTCCTTACTAGTTTTTAACGATAACGAAAGCCGTGACCATAACCGTGGTAACAAGCAAAATGTCATTAAGGTCCTTTTCCCAATGACATAAGTGGTAATTGGTGGCAAACGAACTCAATAAGGATTTTCCTACTGACTAGACAATGCTTTTATCACGTTTAAAACAGATGGAGCCAAAAATATCACCACAAGATTATTTACATGGAATTGTTGACGAAGAACGTCGCACTTACCACGAAAGAGTCTGAAAAACTGGCAGTTGATTATCATGAAGGCTTGCCATTACCACGATGAACTTATGTGAGCTTAAATCGTATGATTCTTGAGATGTCGGGTTTTATGCCTCTGTTTCCCAGTTTGTAAGCCGAATGATAATTATGAAAAAATCCGAAAGCCGTTATCTAAATATAATCACAGCGATAGTCAGTTTTTAGTTCACGATAATTCTATCAAGATGTCAATCGTGAGTAATGTCGTCGAAAATATCAAGATACAAGGTACAAATATCACGATAGAATCATCGGGGAATTTTGACTGGCGAGATTAGATCTCCAGGGGCCCGTTTTATTAAACTTCTTACGACAAAATTAATCGTAAGTCAAAATCACAAATCGGACCTGTTGTTTTTATTCATTGTTAGAATCTGCCTTGCAATATTTCATCGGAATCGTCTTTCGAAGACGATTCCAATGAGATGTTTCATGGCAGCATTCCATTTTTCGTTACTAATTTAGAAGCAACTTAAATTTTTGACTTGCGCAAAAAATGATCGTAAGGTGTTTAGTGAAACGGGGCCCTGGAAACTTAATTTTTCCGTGTAGATAATGTTTAAATTATCGTGATGCTGCTATCTTGTACCTCATGGCAGAAATGTGCCACCATAAGAAATAGTAAGTATTAGAGGGCTTTCCGTTACTTCATATATCACGTCACGATGAATGTCATGATGTCATCATACACTCTGTTATATTTTGAATAATATCACAAGAGGAAAAGCTATTTTTCCGATTTGTCACAAAATTCAGATCAAATGAAAATATGTCAAATTCATGATTGAAATAACCAGAATTAACCACTCGCCATCCAAATTTGCTAAAGACTTGTCAGTCTCGAATTGAGCTGTTTGATAGAAGATCAGTTTGTTTGGGGTTTTTTTTATAGAGAATAACATGTAAGTGTCTTCAAATATAAATGTTATATGGTCAAGGTTATGGCGTGTGGAACGTTGCAAAATTCGATAAATATTTTTATGTGATATAATTTTATATTTATATTCTATATTTTTTTATTTATATTCTAAAAATATTTTTATGTGATATAATTTTATATTTATATTCTATAATTTTTATTTATATTATATATTTTTTATTTATGTTCTTTATTTTTTTATTTATGTTCGATAACGCGAAAAAAAAATTATGTGATATAATTTTTTATTTATATTGTATATTTTTTTATTTATGTTCTATATTTTTATTTATATTCGATAACGCGAAAAAAAAATTATGTGATATAATTTTTTATTTATATTCTATATTTTTTATTTATGTTCTATATTTTTTTTTATTTATATTCGATAATAGTGCGAAAAAATTTATGTGGTATAATTGCATCATGTTTTACACACCTTGCGGGGGCAGCCATCTTTGTTGTGAAATCCGTTGTCCAATCAAATCGTTTGTTACAAATGTCACTAGTATCCCATGATGCAATTATACCACATAAATTTTTTTCGCGTTATCGAATATAAATAAAAAATATAGAACATAAATAAAAAAAATTATACAATATAAATAAACAATTATATCACATAATTTTTTTTGGCGTTATCGAACATAAAAAAAAAAGAAAAAAAAAATAAAGAACATAAATAAAAAATATACAATATAAATAAAAATTATAGAATATAAATATAAAATTATATCACATAAAAATATTTTTAGAATATAAATAAAAAAAAATATAGAATATAAATATAAAATTATATCACATAAAAATATTTATCGAATTTTGCAACGTTCCACACGCCATACAAGGTTGGGAGAATTTATCATGACGGGGATTTGCCGAGTCATGATAATTTCTTGCAACCGAGACCAGATAACATTGATATTTTAGGACACTAACATGTTATTCATTTTATCATGCAATCATTTTTCAGTCCTTAATTATAATAATCCCTTAAAAATCAAAGAAATTCAGGTTAAGGTGTATGCAAATTGTTTCTATAATACACTGCCTGATAATATGTTATGTTATTAGACAGGTGATATCAGGCCAATACAGGCTTCATTGCATGATAAAATTCGAGTATTTCATTTATTTCAGTCTAATGTACAACACAATATGCAATCCTTCTTTGCAATTGAATCTTTCTTTTTGTAATGTCTCTTTACATCCATACGGGGCAAAAGTATATCAAGTTAAAAAGTTGTCAAAACATTTCAAACGAAATTTAAATTCAGCAGAATAAGGAAAAATTGATATTTTTCTGTGGAATCACGGATGCATTTCACAATTTTCTATGGTCGATTGAAAATATTTTGATTATTTTATGTCGTTTAGATTGAAATCATCGATAAAAATGATAAAAAGACAATAAAATTCGCCATTCTTGATCGCTTTATTATCAGATGCACTTTTATGCACACTATCGAGAATATGATTTTAATAATTTCCTTTTACTCTTGTTTGAATATGTCCTTGAAAGTTTTATCCATTGAAAGGATAATAGTAACTAACATAATTTTAGTAATGTACATCAACGAAAAATGATTGATTGAAAAATTAGTTTCATTATTCAATAAAATCAATTTTGAATATGCTTTTCGTTGTTGTTGTTGTTTTAAAGCTCTCGCGGAAAGTAGACCGATAGAAACTTTTGTATTATAGAAGAGTCTTTACCTTTTTGCTACGTGATATAAGTTCATTAGATACAAAGAGAGTATATTTCAATTTATGGAGGTATGAAACTAACAACCGTATCACACTTATGTATGACTATCGTCGCGTGATAAAGTTTCGAGTTCCACGTAAAAAAACCTTCGCGTATAAACTCCTAAATGACAGAGATTGGTCTATCAATTCTTGTCATTCAAGGTTCATTAAGGTAGTATTTCGGATCACGTAATTTTTTACAACGTTAATCGAGGTTTCTTAATGAAAACCTAGGAAACCTTGGTTAATATTGTTAAAGTTCATTACTGCTGAAATGTTGCGGATTTATTACGGGTCCACTACCTTAAATCAGTGTCATGTTGGCAAATGTCTGCTTTAACAAGAGGCTAAGACAGTAAAATTTGAATGTCTACCACATGATTACCCTTCTTCAAATCTCAAGCTCGAAAAGTACTAATATTATGACGGTTTTTACGAATAATTAACATTCAAATGACTTCGAATATATTGCCCCTTTTTACCCTTTTTGCAAATTAAGAAAATTTAAATCTAGTTTGAAATACGAAACGTACCACCTTGGCATAGTTTGAAACCAAAAACCTTCTTACTGGTTCATGTACCAACAAAACTGTTTTCAAAAAATTCACTAAAGGATGCACTTTACGTTACCAAGAGCTGAATGAGAGATTTTCATAACTGAATCGGTCTTGATGTAACAAGACATCTCTCTATACTTTTAAGTGTTGGTGTAAACATTTTCCTCAAAAGTTACCGTTATCTTATTACAGGACCGTTCAACGTGACGTTACTGGCGTCGCGCCAAAGCTCGTTTTGCAAAAAACTCTCTACAGTTCTATGACTATCCCGAGGAAATTTTCAGATTTGATCTGCAGCCATGCAAGACAAATCAACTTGACAGCACTAGCCATTTTACCTAATTTATTACCATGGTAGTAACTGGATTGATTTGAGTAATAAATCTTCTGTTGAGTCTGATAAGCCCCTATCATCAGTGAATTTCTTAAAATCATAGTTTTAGTGCGGATACAAGACAAGTGAACTTTCTACACAATTTGCTTTTGATTTTTTTAATAAAGTCACATTGTTCTCATTGACTGAATTTATTTGGGAACTGTGAACTACCATCTGTGAGTTATGAAATAATAAAGAACTGCTAGAATGCTGAAAGGAATAATGTAAAGTCTCCATATGTTTATCTATCTATAATCAAAATTCAACTATTTATCTCCTAAATATTCATTACCAAAAACACTGTAAAAAAAGAAGAAATATTTGTACTAGTTGCCCGGTGTTGACATATCGCAACATTAATAATTTTTACAAAGTGCTAAATAATTTTAAAACGTTTCTACTCACTAATTTTTCTGCTTATGACAGGTCAGGGTAAGGTCCATTCTAAAGATTCAACTTTCAAATAATATATGTTGAGCTCTGTGTATTCATTTACAACCTGTTACAAATTGTTAAAATATTTTTTGTTATGCACTTGTATAGATGGATCGGGGCATATTGCTTTTGTCCTATACATATGTATATGTTTGTGTGTTTGTCCGATTGTCCACTAGAAAATTTAACATTGGCCATAACTTTTGAATGGTAAGTGATAGAGTCTTCGTATTTCACATGTGCATTACTTTTGACAGGATCTTCCTGAAGATACCACTTTCAACATCATTGGTTAAGGTCAAGTTCATTTTCAAGGTTTAATAAGTGTTAAAATAAAACTTTAAAATTGGCCATTGCCTTGCAATGGTTATTATTTCACATGTTTATTACCTTTCAGTATATACCAGAGTGAAGGTGATCAGTTAAGTTCATGTTTTTAAGGTCACGCAATTTCAACATAAAAACTTTAATATCGTGCTCAATGTTAGCTTTTTGAAATCTATCCAGAGTCGTGTGTCGTCCGTTGTCAACAATTTAAATGTTTACAATCAAAGGGCCACAAATATGATCCCATTTTCATGAAACTTGATCAGAATGTTAGTCAGGTCACAAGGATGAAAACTATCTAAAATAGGATGGACCCATGCCATATCATGGGAAAAGGGGCCCTAATGACACTTTCTTTTTTACACTCTAAGGGACACAAATATGGTCTAAACTTCATGAAACTTGGTCAGAATGTTGGTTATGTCACAAGGATGAACCATTTTCGAAAATTCAAAGTATCAATACCCTATCTTGAGAAAAGGGGCCTTGATGAAAATGTTCTTGTTTACACTCTAGAGACCTCAAATATGGCCCAAACTTCATGAAACTTGGTCAGAATGATGGTCAGGTCACAAGGATGAAACATATGGAAAATTCAAAGGATCCATGCCATATCATAGAAAAAAGGGCATCAATGATATTTTTTGCACTCTAGAGGCCATTAGTATGGATCTTCATGAAAATAGGTCAGAATGTTGGTTAGGTCAAAAGGATAAACCCTTTTGAAAATGGGAAGGGTTCATACCATATCACAGGAAAAAGGGCCCTTAATGAAAATTTTTTGTACACACTCTAGAGGCCATGAACATGGCCCCATCTTCATGAAACTTTTTTCAGAATGTTCGTCAGGACAAACGGATGAACCTTATTGAAAATAGGAAGGATACATGACTAATCACAGGAAAAGGGGTCTTAATGACAATTTGCTTGTTTACTCTCTAGAGGCCTGAAGTTTGGTCGAATACATATAAAACTTGGTCAGATAATTTGTTAGGTCACAAGGAAGAAGCATATAGAAAATTGGATGGATCACTGCTATTTCACAGGAAAAGGGGCCGCCATGAAGATTTTATTGTTTACACTCTAAGGGCCAAGAATGTGGCCCCTTTTTGTGAAACTTTGTAAAAAAATTTGTCGGATAACAAGACTAAACACTTTTGGGATATGGAAGGTTCTATTTGATATCACAGGAGAAGGGGTCATAATGACAATTTTCTTGTTTACACTCTAGGATCCACAATTCTGGTACAATCTTCAAAAAATTAGGTCAGAAAGTATATATAGTCAAAAGAATAATCCCTATTGAAAAATGGATAATTGTCCATTAAGAAATCCCTTCATGAATCTTGTGCAGGGATCATGGGAATAGAATGATAACTTTCTTTAAAAGAGTTCATAGTCATTTAATGAGCATATAAGCATTTTTATTTGCTAAGGGAGGCGTCTCCAAATATTGGCATGGCATGGCATGCTTTTTTAGCTTGAAATTTTTAGAAATCAAGAAATCATCAACGATTGGGCTAATTAAATGACACTTTGCATGTTCACGTGGTGCTTGTTTATTTGTTCAAGATATTTATATTAACAGCCCCCCCCCCCCCCCCCTATCCCAAGGATCAGAATCTTAAAAAAAACTTCTAAAAACTTTTAGGTCAATATCAATTTAACTTGACATGAATGTTCCTCAGATGACCCTTTACTTGAACTATTAAGGCAATTTTGATTGACCTCCAAAAATGGGGTGGCAGGGCGGATAGAATTCTAACAAAAAAAAACAAGAGGGCCAGGTCTAAAGTGAAAATAGACCCTGCCCACCAGTTCGTCACTGAGGCAACTCAAAATAAACGCCAACCTGCCAAGCTCATATTTATGGGCCAATAAAAATTTTGAAAACTAATTTTGAAGAGGGTCATGAAAGGAACATTCTACTTAAGTTTCATTGAAATCAGCCCAGTAGTTCAGGAGAAGATGTCTTTTTAAGATTTCAGGATCAAAATCAGCCCCGCCCTGCCACATCCATATTTATGGGCCAATCAAAATTTCGCAAACAATTTTTGAAAAGGGTCACCCAAGGAATATTCTAGTAAAGTTTCATTGAAATCGGTCAAGTGGTTCAGGAGGAGATGTTGTTCAAAGATTCCAGGCTCAAACAAGCCCCGCCCTGCCATGCAAATATTTATGAGCCAATCAAAATTTCGCGAACAATTTTCAAAAAGGGTCACCCAAGGAATATTCTGGTAAAGTTTCATTGAAATCAGCTCAGTGGTTCAGGAGGAGATGTCGTTCAAATATTTCAGGCTCAACATACGCCCCGCCCTGCCATGCCCATATTTGGGGGCCAATCAAAATTTTGCGAACAATTCTTAAAGAAGGTCACCCAAGTAACATTCAGGTAGAGTTTCATTGAAATCAGCCCGGTGGTTCAGGAGGAGATGTCCTTCAAAGATTTCGAGCTCGAAATAAGCCAGGACCATATTTACGGGCATATCAAAATTTCGCGAACGATTTTTGAAGGGGATCACCAAAGGAACATTCTATTATTGTTTCATTGAAATCAGTGGTTCAGGAGGAGATGTCCTTCAAAGATTTCGAGCTCAAAATAAGCCCTGCCCTGCCACGCCCATATTTATGGGCCAATCAAAATTTCGCTAACAATTTTTGAAAAAGTCACCTAAGAAACATTCTAGTAACGTTTCATTGAAATCGGCCCAGTGGTTAAGGGGGAGATGTCGTTCAAATATTTCAAAGTGAAGAACTGTCACGCCCATATTTATGGGCCAATCAGAATTTCGCGAACAT
Source organism: Fragum whitleyi (assembly GCA_948146395.1). Lineage (NCBI taxonomy): Eukaryota > Metazoa > Mollusca > Bivalvia > Cardiida > Cardiidae > Fragum > Fragum whitleyi. Next base: position 10,186,869 of record OX411547.1, read on the forward strand.
TTTTCAAAGAGGGTCACCTAGGGAACATTCTGGCAAAGTTTCATTGAAATCGGCCCAGTGGTTCAGGAGAAGAAGATGTTTTTCTAAATTATTGGCGACTGATGATGGACAATGTACGACGCACGATGCACGACGAACCAAGCACCACCCTAAAAGCTCCCCTTGAGCACGTTGTGCTCAGGTGAGCTTAAAATCACCAACCCACTTCTTGGGTATGTTTTATTCAAATTTATCATGAATGTTCCTCATATGACCCTTTCTTCTAAATTAAAATGGGCAGTGAAACAGAAGCAACAAAAAAGACTGACTTAGTTTATCAATTTTCTGATTGACTCTACCTTATACTGCCTTCTTTGTGATAATCCAGTTAAATGGTATTACGATGGTTGTCCGGAGAGTTCGTAGAGATCGTTTAGTTATACATACTGTATGTCTATAGGGTTTTTAGCTCACCTCGTGCTCAAGGTGAGCTTTTGTGATCATTGAATGTCTGTCGTCCGTCGTATGTCGTGCGTCGTCAGGCGTCAACAAAGTGTTTACACTCTAGAGGCCACAAATATGAACCAATCATTATTAAACTTGGTCAGAATAAGCGTCAGATCACAAGAATGAACCCTATTGAAAATGGGAAGGATCTGTGTCATATCACAGAAAGGGGCCTTAATGACAAATTTCTTGTTTACGCTCTATAGGCCACAAATAGGAACCAATCATCATGAAACTTGGCCAGAATGATTGTCAGGTCACAAGGATTAACCCTATTGAAAATGGGAAGGATCTGTGATATTTCACGGGAAAAGGGGCCTTAATGACAATTTTCTTGTTTATGCTCTAGATGCCACAAATATGGTCAAATTGTCATGAAACTTGGTCTGAATGTTTTTTAAGTCACAAGTATGAATCCTTTTAAAAATGGGAAGGATATGTGTCATATCACGGGAAAAGGAGCTTTCATGATAATTTTCTTGTTACACTCTATAGAGACCAAAATTCTTAAAAGTACAATTACGACTTTCGCTGGAAAATTTGATACTAGTTAATTTAGACAAAGATACACAGGTGAGCGATATAGGACCATCATAGTCCTCTTGTATAAAACTACACATCGATATATCAGTTTTATTCAAAGAGCCGTTATGCAAATCTTCCTGAAATTTGGATTGGCCCCCAAACATGGGCATGGCAGGGCGGTATTTTTTTGAGCCCGAAATCTTTGAATGACATCTCCTCCTGAACCATTGGAGCTGATTTCAAAGAAACTTTACCAGAATGTTTCTTTGGTGACCCTCTTCTAAAGGTGTTCAATAAATTATTATTGACCCCCAAATATGGGCGTGACAGGGTGTGGCTTATTTTGAACACGAAATCTTTGAACAACAACTCCTCCTAAACCATTGTGCCGATTTCAATGAAACTTTACCAGAATGTTTCTTGGCTGACGCTCTTTTAAAGTTTTTCAAGAAATTTGGATTGACTCCCCTAATTTGGGTGTTTCAGGGCAGAGCTTTTTTAGCTCGAAATCTTTGAACGACATCTCCTCCTGAACCATTGGGCCGATTTCAATGAAATTTTGCCAGAAGGATCTTGGGAGACCCTTTCCAAAAGTTGCTCACAAAATTTTGATTCGCCCATTAATATTAGCATGGCAGGGTGGCACTTATTTTGAACCCGAAATCTTTGAACGACATCTCCTCCTGAACCACTGGGCCCATTTCAATGAAACTTTACCAGAATATTCCTTCTGTGACCCTCTTTAAAAATTGTTTGTGAAATTTTGATTAGCCCATAAATTTTGGCATGGCAGGGTTTGGCTTATTTTGAGCCCAAAATCTTTTAACTACATCTCCTGATGAACCGATGGTCCGATTTCAATGAAACTTGGGGATTTTGGTGCAATGTGGGCCATACCCAGTTAATTATTAAAAAATAGGTCTTAAGAGATTTCAAAGGGATGTTTTCATTCAAAGAAAGCTTCATTTAATGAAATTCTATAGATGTTAAAGCCAGTGGAGCGATACAGGCCCTCTTGGGTCTCTTGTTGTACCTTGCATGTGCCTGGGGCCTATAAGCAAATAAAGATTGTATTGTATTGTATTATAGCACCAAAAACTTGTTTTAGTTTTTCTGACTCAAGAACCAGGTATTGGCTATCACCATTTCCTCATTGTTAGCTGCTGTTGGAGGTGTTTTTGTTAAAACTACTTAAGTCAAATAAGAACTTAAAATGAGAAAAAATATAATTATTGGTAATAAATGACGGAATTCTTTCCATTTCTTTGTTCCATACGGTATTTGGAAGTCTCCCCAATTAATAAATTCCACCTGTGAAGACTGTGAAATAAAAATTGATCATCAAAATCTAATATTATTCAACAAATATTACAAAAGTTAGAATATTCTAAAAACAAAATGCTGGCAAGTATCAAACATAAACTGCTGTGCAAGTGAATGGCTATTACTAGACATGTAGAACTTGTAGAAACAGATGTTTTACTAGAAAACTGGTCAGTCCAGATTTTATTGCCATGCCTACTGATTGATAACGGCTATTTTATAGTCCTGTAATCACTTGAAATTACATGCATCAATTTGTCATGGTAAGCCCTCTGATTTTGGTGGGGATAGTCATATAACTGTCTACGGTTTGCTAAGAATCGCTGCAACATCTGTAATTGAATGTCTTTCAAACGATTATGTCATCGGAAAACTATTTATAGACCTTCAAGTCAAACGCTTCTCCAAAACGTGTTCTCATTTCCATTTGAAAGGGACGACAAGTTCACAATAATGTTCGGTTTGAAATTTAAAATTATTTTCTTGTGTTTCCACTTCATTTGGTTACACCTATGCTCAGCGTTTGCTAGATAAACGCACCGTTTATGGAGTACATGGGACATGAATGTTTTCCGTTTCCAGGGGCTACACGTTGACGTAAAGCACGTGACCTTCAAATTTAACAGAATTCATTAAGTCACACGATTCTATTTAAAATGAGACGTTTTAAATTACATATCTATTTGACGGAAGGGAAAATAGAAAATTCAAAAGCGTCAAGTTTTCATTTTTGCTCAGTATAGATTTCAAGGCTCAAAGCACAAATTCTAACTATATCGGGCTTTGTGACATGCATAACATTATTCTTCATAACATAAATACTGAATATTGTGCATGTAAAAAGAAAAATAAATAAATTGGGCGAAAGCTTAGAAAATATTTGCCGTTTTCCGTAAATTAGTAAATAATGTTACAGTAAATTTTTAATGAATTTTGGTGATTTAAAATTGGCTTTATTTGGCAAAAAAGCTTAAAGGAAATTAGATACTTATTATCTAATTGTGCATATCAAGGGTTTTGAAGTAATGGAAATCTTTAATAATATTCCTTCAAAAATATGGCTAAAAACGCAATCAAGGTTTTTTGGGTTTTTTTAACCGAAAACATTCGATGTAATAACGCGTTAGGTACCCATGTTTGCGATGTCAGTTATATATTACACATACTTAGTGTTTTGTATGAAATAAAATATCTAACGAGTTTATATTTGTCTTTATATATTTAAAACAAGCAATAATTTGCTCGATATAAATGAAGTTGGGGGACATTCTGTATGATTCAGGCGTATTTTGGATTGATATTGGAGAGTTTTAAAAAAAGATTAGATTAAGCGGAGAGAATACTATGAATGAAGTGATTTATATCGGAGCGAATGATGCTTTCATGATGTCATTAAATGTAGCTTTATTTGCCGTGAGCTTCTGATAATAAAACCGCAGTTTGTCTGTTAAGAAGCCGAATTATTACACCAATATGGACTATAACTCAACTGAATTTTTTTCGATAATCCCCGAAAACCTGCCTTAATGACAATGAATTGACAATCGGCGTTGATTCCACTTTTGAAATACACTATGTTTCCTATTCATAAAACAAGAAAAGTGCCTTTTGATAAAAAAAATGATTTAAGACTTTGTTCCTATTTCTGTTACTATTTATCCATAAACCGGAATGGTGATGTAGACGATTTAATGGAAAAACGTGAGAAAAGGGTAGAAAATGCTTGAAACGAGCGATTTTCCTTTTTCTCAATATTTTCTGTAATTCATGTAATTAACAGTCTATATTTAATTTGCATGTATTTTTTATTACTGCCAATAAACTCTTTGAATTTGGAATAGTGTTTAAAAGAACATTAATAAAGTATGTGGTTGGAAAACAAATTTTACTAACTTACACAGTTTTGAGATGTATTTTGGATTAATTAACATTGATTATTTCAAAGGAACTTTTTTATAGTCCATTTGACTTCTACATGGATCAGAATTTTATTCAACTACATTCATTTAATTATCTTTATTTTAAATAGAATTCAATACAAGTTCTAACAACTAAGTTTAATCTCCCTTGATTCTGCTTCCTGAAAATGAATCAGCACTCAAGCTTGGTCTGTTGGCGAAGGAAAGAAACAAAAATTGATAACAACTCCCCGAATCAGACTCGCGTCCTCTTGATCAAAACTCTCTACCACGTAAACCTTTTGACTTTTGTTGCAATTACTTTGACTTTCAGTTAAGAATATCGTGAAATTGACAAGATGAATGATTTGGAATGATTTTGAAAGAGTGATAGGAGCATATTCTATGGAGGCAATCCAATATCACAGTGAACAAAATTAGCGATATTCATTACCTCTCTTTAATAAAATATACGTAATTTTCTGTTTGTGTTTGAGGACCAATCAGACACTTTAAAATCCACACCAGCCAATAAAATCGTAGAATAAATCTAGTTCTTCTCGCACAGTCTATGATAAGGTTTCAAAAAGGAAACTATTACGCATTCTTTCTCCTTTTATGTTATACTGATTTGTTTAATTACGCAATTTATCTAATTAATATACATGCAAATAGATCCTTTATGTTCTAGATATAGATAAGAAGTTAAATATCGCGTGCTGCATGTCATACATCCTCGTCCATATGCGACCATAAACTCGTAACTACAGTTTGAATAAAGCTGTGGTTACGAGGTAAAATTCGCTAGTTTGCAAACGAACAAAAACTATACATTTTAAAAAACGAGCGCATCGCAAAGATATACTCGTAAAATTTCATTTTCCAAGTATAACTCACTATCTGAATATGAAAAAAGTCTAGTTTATACATTAAACAAGAGGACCGTGATGGTCCTATATCGCTCCCCTGAGTCTCCTTGAACTTGGCCACCACATGAATAAGATGTAGAGATGTCCACTATTTGACTGGTAATTTGTAATTCTTTTTTCAATGCACGGACTGTTTTCATATTATTGTTGAAATGTTTCTTTCATTGAGTCAATCTAAAATTGGGTGAATTTGAACGAGCCCAAGTATATGATACTAGGAAGAAACAAATACTTTACAGGTAATTTCAATGAAGCTAAACATCAAATTTCTAGATATCTTCCTTCTGATTTCAGAGAAATAGATTTATGAAGTTCCTCCCTGTTTCAATATACAATGGAATACGCCGGGGCAGAGCCCAAATTTGACCCTATGGTCATTGATATGAATTAACCGCTTAAGGGTCAATTAGTTGATGTTACATACCAAATCTGGACGCTGTGTATTCTAGTTCAGAAAAAAATGAACATTTTCCGTCTTTGTTGTTATGATGTGACCGGAAAGAGCTCAAACATGGCCCTAGGGTCATGATTTTAACAAACTTGGTAGAGGTTCACTAGATGGTGTTACATACCAAATAGGAAACCTATCTGCCTTCTGGTTACAGATGAATCGTTTTTAAATCAGTTTTCAAAGATTTTCTTATTCCCTCTTTTTCATTGCCACGGTGAATTTCGATTAATTGAACAATTTTGACAGAGATTGACTCAAGGAAATTACTGTCAAGTTTGGTCAACCTGTTGAGGAGGAGAAGACGTAGACGATGAGAAATTGTTGACGACGCACGACGGTAGACGATCACACCAGCTCACCAAGAGCACTTCGTGTGCTAAATATATGATACGTACTTAGTGAATTGTATGAGAAAAAATATCTAACGAGGTTGGGAGAATTGATCATTGTCGAGGCTTTGTCGAGACAATTATCAATTTTCACAACCGAGTTAGATATTTTTCCATACAACACATTTAGTACGTATTATATTTATCTTATAACCTCTATTTGTCTTCTTTTCGTCGATGTTTCTAACTGAAATGCAAGTTTCTAAAAATAACGCATTATATTATTGTTCTAAAAATGACTATGTGATATCATAAAAAAATATCATATGGGTTGTTATCACACAGATATTGGTATAGTTATAAGATAAAAAGGTATACTTGTCCAATGCTTTGGAACACGTACATTACACATGCATGACTGAATTTATCATAATGACAAACATTTATCCTTGGAATTCCTCGATGAAATCTTAATATATTCCATTTGACAATTCCATTCCATAATTTCACCATTTGGTTTTTCACGCACTAAAAGGTCGACCAACGTAGATAACCTTTAGAGTACGTTGATTTATCACAATAAATCTTCAACTTCCCAAAGCGCGATAGATTCAGTTGGGATAAATATTTGCTTTCGATTTGTTTTGTTCATTTTGTTAACTTTGTTCAGGTCCACACTTATATATAGAATTACATGTATGTATCTTAAAATATCAATGTTATCTGGTCGAGGTTTGGAGAATTTATCCTTTCCGAGTCATGATAACTTCTCGCAGCCGATAGCAGATAACATTGATATCTTAAGACACTTACATGTTATTCTGTTTATCGTGCAATCATTTTACAGTGCTTAATTATAATAAAAAATCAAAGAAATTCAGGTGAAAAAGTATGCACATTGTTTCTAATAAAGACTGTCTGATATCATGTAATGCTATCAGAGAGGTGATATCAGGTCGATATTGGCTTCATTGCATGGTGGATATATAAAACATATTTAGTGATTTGTATGAGAAAAAATATCTAACGAGTTTGGGGGAATAGTTAATGGGTGTGGCTCTGCTGAGACAATTATCAATTCCCACAACCGAGTTCCCACAACCTCCATTACACATTTTCCAGTTCAGCGTAACATATAGTAGTGATATCGAATGTTGTCCCCTGAAGATGTCAATATTCAAAGGAACCCGGGAAAGAAGTTTTTGCAAAGCGTAGATATTATTTCTAGAAACAGCCTAACGACTGATTGGAACTCTTATTTTCTATTTCAGACATTGGTTGCGAAATCTGATTTCTTTTTCTTTGATTTCATGGATAGTTAAGAGTTAAGTTTTATTTTTACAAGAGACATACCAAGACATTTCGTTACTTAAAATTGAAACTCATGTAAATGCCACAAAGAAATCGGAAACGGTTCTGTAAGATGTAGTTGTCTGTCATGTAAAGAAAAAAGCCGACTACAGTTAAACTTGTATTAAGCGTCAACTTAATGGACCACCAAAAAGCGGTCGTTTATGGGAATGGTCGCTTATTACGAAATACTATGACAAATGTGACGGATCATTTTGATACCATTTATAGATTGTCGGTCAAGTCGTACTGAACCCTATGATGTTCTTATCCATTAGAATCGTCTTATTGAGACGATTCAAATTGGTTCCAACAACATAAGATTAAACAATAACCAATTTTTCGTTAAGAAAGTTCCCTTTTCAGAGATTTTGCTTACGGCGAAGGGACTTTCTAAGGTGGTCGATAACTAAAGTTGGTCGCTTAATAGACGTGGTCGCTCGAGCAATATCGTCTCTATTTGGCTTCAGCCAGAGACCTACAAGAGAAATACCGATGACCAAGACATACCAAGCCCTAATCCGTTCTTTCTTGGTGATAAAAAGACAGGCAAATTAGAATATGCAAGCGTACTGCTTTCAGTGCTTGTGAAAGGAAGCTTCAAATTAATAAAGAATCTCTTTATATGGGTTGAATTATGATACAATGGTGAAGGGAAAATTTAATGTAGAGTAAGTTAACTATTGTTTGTTAACATTTCATTCACAAAACTCACTGACATTATTGACATTTATGAATGTATTTATCAAAACAAATATGAAAATTTATAACAATCAGAAACTTTAAGTATTTAAATAATTACTGAAAACTTCTTGACGTTAATGGTGATTTATTTGTATATGTAAAGGAACAAATCAGAGCTTCGTTTTAGCTCAACGGAGCACGAAGTACATGTACCGAAGTAAGCCATTGTGTTCGTCGGTTGTCCGCCGTCCATCCGGGGTCTTTACGCCTGTCCGTCTTTAAATTATATATTAAAAAAATATTCTACTCTTTAGCAACACGACAGAATTAAAGAAAGAAAATTCCCATGATTTGATCCTTGGTTATTTTTTTTCTTTTCATTAAAGGTTTTGAGTCGGATGTCAAAACGAGGTTAAAAAGGTTAAAAGGTCATTTTTTTCTGCTGTAGAGATCGCAGTTTTGGCGTGACCATTGCAAAAAATCGTCAAAATCCTCACAAAATCCTTATCTCACTGGCACCAATTATCAGATATATGTTATGTCCCACAAAAATAGGCTCCGTATGTCACAATTTCATCCGATTTTTTGCAATTTTAAATAGCATATTTATGTTCGGGATAAATTAGCAAAGTAGGTTAAGATCTTTGAAAAGCCTTGTAAATATTGTAGGTTTCTAAAATTGAAATATTTAAAGGAGCGGTATTAGTTATTGCTTGAGTTCCGGGTCAAATGAAGGATTTAGAGCTATCATGATCCTATTGTGTAAAAGTTCCGCGGAACAATTAAAAACCTTTTCATTTTCGGAATTTCTAATCCATTATAAGTATAATAATTAAAACTTGTTATAGCATAAAATGATTCAGTTTACACGTATCAATACCTGATCAAGAAAAATTAAAAGAAGTTAAAATTCTTGATCATATCTAGAATGTTTAGAGAGATGGATTTGATTTTCAAAACAGATTGGTGTTGAAAGACCCACGATACACAAAAATAACACATAATGTACCTTAAAGCCAAGTCGGTACGGCGCCAATAGAGTAAATGTCAATGTTTTTTTGACTGTTGAAAAGTAGACGATACTACTACCACTATATGATGAGATGATTCTGTCAGAATGATCTGTTGATGATCTGCCATTTCATGAATAACGTAAATATGACATTTCGTGCATAAATTGGAGGAATGCAATATTGATCTTTTTTATGTTACGCGCGCTAACTAAGGAAACTGAAAAACGAACGGAAAATGAGATAATATGTATAGGGATTGACATTAAGAATTTAAAATTGGAAGGTCCTTTTTTTATTATTATTCAAAACACATTCGTATGAAATTTTGTAAGTCTAGTAGAATTAACTTCTAAATTGCAGAATGTTACATTTTCTTTAATTGACAAAAAGAAAATTAACATATGTGCATTTAGCACAGATAGTAAGTTATAATTTAGACGCATAGTAAGAGAGTTGAAAAGATTTCGAATAAGGTTTTACCTGAATAGTTAAACGCGGTTGGTACCTTGTGGAGAATAACATGTAAACTTACGTCCTTGGTTTACGTAACGTACACGTGGAGTGAGTTTTGAGTAAAATTAAAGAGAGGTTATCCAATATCGCAAATTTTGTCCAGAATTTGCCATATGTATTAACCCCCTTTAATAAAATTTGCATACAAGTTCTATAAATGGCTTCATATTTCTTCAAGAACCAGTCATACGCTTACAAATTCATTTATGACAGTGAAATTGCTTTTTTTCCCTTTTATATATAATTTTTTTCTATTCTACTGGTTTGTTTTATCTTTTTAGTGATTTTGGAGCGTTTTGAATGGTTTGAGGGAGTGTTTTGAATGACAGAGTGGCGCGCTGAGTGAGCGATTTAGAATGGTTTTCAGAAAGTGTAACTAACTGTACCGGTATTCTCCGTATATTTTGTTACCTTTGCAAATTACTGTCTGCTTAGTAAGCGAGAAACGTAATCATAATTGATGACAACCGATAGATATTATGAATGGATGTCTATTTTAGGACAAGATATGATAATAGCTGAATGAATCGACAGTAATCTTTTTATAGTAAATCATTAATAAGTGAATAACCGCACTGATGTGACTTATATAATTATTGATAGACCATTTCCTATTCTTATTATCTATTGTAACAATTCCCAATTAATAATATTCATTGTTTTACTATATTTGAATTTATTTTACTACAAATACAGACATTTGTACATAACGGAGATTGGATCGCCAAAGTCCTAGAATGAGCGGTGTATTCCAACTTTTTCTTGTCATTTTCAAAACAGCATATCTCCCAACAAATTTTTAAAAACAAAAATCGAAATTATCTTTGTTTTTAAAGGTTTTATTCTTCATGAATAACAATCCTTTGAACTGAAAAAAAAAAGTTAAGTTAAGTAGATATTGCACTTCTATTTAGCGACCAATATTTATTTGGCGGTGAGTTTATCAATTGGTAATTTACCGTCATTTCTCGAAAATCTTCTAAAAATCTTTTAATAAGGAATCATATTCTATGCTTCAAATCGGCTTTGATATAAGATATTTTCCCTACTGAATTTGTGAACGTCAATACCTCATCCAGAGGTAGCCATTAATGCTCCTCATCATTTGAGCTTGTGCGTGACATTTCCAACGATTTCAAATGTGTGTGAGGTGCAAACATTGACTATCGTAGACAGCCACTTACTGTAAATGTAATGTTACCTGATGGTGTAGAAGTACCTTGATATCCTATCTATCTACTACACGCATAGTGGAGACTCTGTTCAGACTGTGCGGATGCACAGGCTGGTCAGAGTTTTTGCGTTGTGCAATTTTTCAATTGTTGGAAATGTCATGTACAGGATAATATTTTAGTCTGAAATATTGAAATAAAACATAGATACGATCAGACTGTATTTATTGACAGGTAGCCAATGTATATACACCAAAACTGTGGTATTTAAGAAATACTTCTCACCCCTTTGAGAATGCGTCACAGTCGCTTCTAGTGATATACCTACACTTATTTAGAGGTTAAGAACCACTCTAATTGGAGGTTAAGTATCTAGTCTATGAGACTAAGGATAGGCGTGTTTCTAGTATATTAGTCATTATGGAAAAGTACCTGCACTTTAGATACTGCAAATCGGGGTTTATTAGGGAGAACTTTATTTTCGCTTATATTCGCGATATATCGAACAAGCCAAATCAAGAAATATACGAGCCAGTGCGTGACATTTCCAACGATTTGACGTGTACATGGCGTGCAAACATTGAGAAGATTTGACAGCAACAAACTGTACATATAAAGTTACCTGATGGTCTTCAGATTCTTCGAGACCTTATCTATCTACTAAGCGCATAGTGATGACTCTAGTCAGACTGTGCAGTTGCACAGGCTGGTCAGAGTCTTTGCTTTGAGCATGTTTGAAATGTTGGAAATGTCACGCACAGGCTAGTAAACTTTAATTTTACTTAAATAACACAGAAGCAGAGAACTTACCGACGACTCCTCACTTACAGGTCGAAAGTGCAAAAACACATTTACAAACTTTTTGAATTCAGGCATTACTATACTCCGTTTCAAAAGAAAGTGTGCACTTTTAAAATTCCAATATCTCAAGTTTCAGATCTTACTGTCATAAAATTTTGCATGACAAACCTTGACGCTATAGACCATCGGTTCTCTGAGAAACAAAGCGCTCGTCACTAAAAGATTATCTGCTAGAAAATGACCTTTCATTTTAGCGATTTGCTAATAAATCCTACAGTTGATGAATGATTATTCTGGAATCGCATTCAGTTAAATTCTTGTGTCCTATCTTGCAACAATTTCACAGTCATAATTGTACACAATGCAACAACGTCGTTTGAACAACAACATTTTTGGTTTGGCAAATATTCACCCTATGCGAAGAACACTCTCCACAGAATTAAATAAGCATTCATGTTCAAATAGAAAATTTATGTATCCTATTAACTTACATATTTTGATATTGATTGTTTATATGTAGTTACAAGTTGTAAATTTGAACATTAAAAGGATATGTCAGTCTGTTTGTCTTTAACAGTGTTTACCGAGTTTTCCTAAAGATTTTCATTAGGAAGCCTCCGTCAACATTGCGAAAGTTCATGAGTTCCGAAATGTTGCGGAACTATTACGTGTCTACTACCTTAAGTGAAATACATTGCAATGATTTTTCAATCGGTTAATGGAGTACATGTATAGATTATAAAGCACGTTTTCTGTTTCATTTCATATTCTGATGAAAAAAAAATATTCTGTTATTTTTTGCAAAATTTTAACAACCTATCGTACTTTTTGCATTGCGCTGCATTACACATTGGATATGTTTTGCTGACAGCGAAACTATAGATGCCAAATTCAAAATTTGATACAGAAATTAAACTTTAATAATGAGCCTGCGCGTGAGATTTCCAACAATACCAAATATGCACAGTCTGACAAGAGTCTTCATTATGCGTTTTGGATAGAAAATATCTCAAAGTATCAGGAGACAATCAAGTAACTTTATATTTACAATTTTTAGCTGTCTTGGCCTCTCAATGTTTACACGACACGAACTTTTAAAATTGTTGGAAATGTCACGCACAATTGGCTCAATTTCTAATTTACCTCTGAATTTTGTGAACGATATCAAAATGAACAGCATTTGAAAGCCAAAGAGATATAGGTCTAGGAACATAATCATCGTTTCATAATTGTACATGGCATTCCATCAAAAATCAAAAGACAATGACGTCACATAATTATTTTAGCTGCTTCATCCAGATTATACAAAACGAACATTTTTATATTAATCCAGAGACTTTCAAACACAAATTCAATGTGCGTCAAAATTGAAAAGAGACTTCAACCATTGAGAAAGGGAAAATTTTCTCTTTTCACCTTAACGATTCCCTTTTTACAAGCTAAATCCGGTTTGTGGGGAAATAGTCTTACAAACAAGTATAACGGATATTTTTTAAATACATGTTATACAGTTTTTCTTGTTCTATAAATGAAAAAAAATTATTTTAATGTTTGGATTTGGAGTTAATTCAACTATCAATTTTATCGTGATTATGGCAGGGTTCTCTATTTTCTGGAAAACGGATCGATACAGTAACCAACATCGTGAAATTGACAAGGTTAATGGTTTTAGAATGATTTAGGAATGGAATTGAATGAGTGTGTGGAGCGAGTTTTGGGTGAAATTAATGGGAGGTAATCCTATATCGCAAATTTTGTTCAGGATGAACAAAATTGGCGATATTGGTTACCTTCTTTAATAAAATATGTATACAAGTTTTATACACAACTTCCTGTTTCTTCCAGTAACTATGAGAAGCTAACAATTTGATTTATGTTAATGAAATCGAGATTTTTCTCTATCAAAACTTATTTTTAATGACATTGTTGATTTTATATTTTTCAATGGGTTTGAGCGCTTTTGAATGGTTTTAGTGAGTGTTTGGAATGAATTAATGGAGCGCTGAATGAGGGATGAATGGTTTTGATGGAGGTGAATGTCAATTTCACGATGTAACTAACTGTTGTTTATTGTGGCTTGGTAACTATCGTTTCCAGTACATATATCTCGAAACTTAAACATTATATAACTTACTAACAAAAGGTGAACGAACGTTCGCACAGACAGTAAGTGATCATCTTAACACGATATTATCATGAAACGGTCAAACCGACTTGTTACTTTAACCATCCTATAACGCTGAATCACGATAGTTGAAAACCTAACCTGAGTGCCCCAACTTTGATCTATCGCTTCTATTGTGGCTGTCTTGTGGTTAGAAAAGATGATTTTTACTTCTTTTTCCTTTAATCTTGAGTGGTAATTGGCGCCTTTGGATGATTTTTGTTTTATAAAAGGAATACGGTTTTTAATAATGTAACGAAGCCTTATTCACCTTATATCACCCACCAGATACAGATGAAAACTTCGTGAAATTGACAAGCATACCGATCAAAATCATTCTAAATCACTAACTCAGCACTTCATTCATTCATTCATTCATTCATTCATTCATTCATTCATTCATTCATTCATTCATTCACCACTCCATTCATTCATTCCAAATACTCAGTCAAATCGATCAAAAACGACCCGAAATCTATTAGAAAATATTTCGAAATCGTTCTAGACGATCAACATTTCATTCAAAATCGATCAAATTATTCTTCGGTTTTATTGGCTGTTGAGGATTTTAAAGTGTCTGATTAGCCCACGTAGATACACTCATTCAATTTCATTCAAAATCATTGCAAAATACTTCAACTTTTCAATTTCACGATATCCTCAACTTTATCATGATTTGTTATTAGACAGTCTATTTAAAGACACTATTCTAAAATTCATGATCTGAACCAGAATGCCTTTCATATTTTTTTTTTTCGTTTTAATGTTTCATTTAGTATACAGTCGATATTGCTCGAGCGACCACCTCGATTAAGCGGTAACTTTTATTTAGCGACCATTATAAAAAAGTCACCTCACTGTATATTTTTTACCTTAAGATAAAGAACATACTGTTTGAAATGAATGAAAAAATCGAAAAGTTTTATTTTTTCTCAAAAATTGCTTTTTCATCTGTTATTAAAGAACAAGTATACAACTGTTTCTCTTGATTGGTGAAAATCTATTTTTGATCTCATCATAATTATCAATTTAGTGTTATTGCTGTTTAAATACATGCTAAATTGTACATACATCAAATATAATTTAGGAGAATTCAATAAAAGAAGAATTAAACGTTTTATTTTCATTCATAAATATTGATGTATAGTGCACCGGTAGTGATCAAAGCATACCAAATATCGATTTAACTGATCACGTGATATTGAAAAAACCGGTCCACCATTTTTGTTCATTCATAAGTGAAAAACACTACGTTTCATTGACCATTTATGGTCTTATCCTAGCATAATGGGGTCAAACTTTACCCCGTAAGAAGCTTATTTAGATAATTCTTCTTTCGTTTATTTAAGATTTAAATCTATCGGTTATAGAATACGATACGAACTTATAATCATAAACACATATCAATTTAAGTTTAACTATACGCTTTCATCAGTTTATTCATTAATTATTTGATTCTAGTTCTTTCCATCAAGATCCGTTCATTCTAATTAGCTGGGAAAAAATGGTTTGAGTACTCAATGAAAACAATTTTGAGTACGTAACTAATATAATGCTCCCGCGGAAGCACTCCCTTAACAATCTTTATCTTTTTGTGAATAAATCTTCACCTGTTTTCTTCATTTATAAGTTATAGTAAAACATCGTGATATTGGCATTCGTCTCGATCAAAACCATTCTATATCGATCACTCGGCGCTCCTTTCATCCAATCCAAACACACACTCAAGCCATTCAAAAACGCTTCTTAATCTTTATTAGGGGATAAAGCGAAAGACCATTTATTTTCTAAGAGAATTTTTATTCTTACAAAAACAACACTACATATATAATACATACCTAGTGTTTTATATGAAGGAATTTCTAACGAGGTTTGGGAAATGATATTTCTCGAGGCTCTGCCTAGACAATTATCAATTCCAACAACCGAGTTAGATATTTTTTTCATACAATTCACTAAGTACTCATTATATTTATCTTTTAACCTTCATTTGCATTGTGCATTATGTCATTGTTCTAAAAATATCCACCTGCGTTTGTCGACGTTGGGCTGATTGGGTTGGATATTGCAAAACGTCTATGTACGAGGCATAATTCTTACAAAAAGCCTCCAAAGTAATTCCCCTTGTTTGTCTGGATAGTTCTTGTGATAATAAACAGATAAGCATAGTTCAAGAATATATCTTCAATAAAAAGAATACATATTTAAGGTTTAAAACGAACGCGTGAAGAATTCTAACGCCCCCTTTTTAATGAACATGATTATCTGGAAACAAACTATATTCTTTCGGGTTTATTTTTTTTTTCTAACAGCTGAGTGATAATTACTAATATAATCATCTGTTGCCCTTCTGGGGCTCGTTTTACTAAACGTCTTACGAAAACAAAATGATCATAAGTCAAAATCACAAATCGTACCTTGTGTTTTCATTCATTGTTAGATTCTGTCTTGCAATATCTCATTGGAATCTTCTCCTTAGAAGACGATCCCGATTAGATAATTCATTACAGAAGTCCGTGTTTAGTTACTTCTGTAAAAGAAACTTTTTTTTATTTGACGTACGCAAATAAATGATCGTAAGATGTTTAGTAAAACAGAACCCTTGGGGCCTGTTTTACTAAACATCTTACGATAATTTTTTGCGTAAGTCAAAGATTAAAGTATTTTCTAGATCGGTAACTAAATATGACATTCTGCCATACATCGTCTCATTGGAATCATCTTCTAAGGGCGATTCTAAGGAGATATTTCAAGGCAGAATCTAACAACTAATTTAAACATCAGGTACGAATTTTGATTTCGACTTACGATGATTTTTTCGTAAGATGCTTAGTAAAACGGACCCCTGGTACGCTGATTTGAGTACGGATCAGATTTATTCATGACGCAGTTCTTTTTCAAAACGGGCGATTGGTTTTTATTGAAACATTCGATATTCGATTAGTCTTGTATACGTTCACCCGTGGACATTTTTGACACTTTAGAATTGATTTTAGTGTAATTTTTTCTTCTTTGATTGACACGCAAAAATAGTGGGAAACAGAAATGTCAATAAACATATCTTTTTGATTATAATAACGATTTTTAAAAAGAAAATCGAAATTTTGTGCCAAAGAAATTTCTAATTTTTCCCGATTAAGGTATAAATGACACTTGAAATGCCACAGGGCATCAGTTACCGACCTAGCGGAATCCCTTGCTTGACTTAACTCGATTTCCCACAATAATTTGGGATCCTCACTAACCCAGAAAACTGTTAGTATCGAACCCTAATCTGGAAACACTGCAAAATAAAGGATTGAAAAGAACTTGGTTTCGACAGACGTCATGCCGAGGTCGCATTTCGACTAAGGCAACTTGTGAACACATGGTGTAAGTTTGTCGCTATCTTAATACAGTTTACATCGTGAAATTGACAATGTGAATGATTTTGGAATGATTTAGGAATGAAATTGAATTAGTGTTAATTAGTGTGAGGAGCGAGTTTTGAGTGAGTTTAATTGAAGGTAATCCTTTATCGCAAATTTTGTTCAGGATGAACAAAATTAGCGATATTGATTACCGCCCTTTAATAAAAAAAAATCATACAAAGTCTATACATAGCTTCCTATTTCTTCAAGAACCTATGAGGCGCTAATAATCTGAATTATATCAGTTTAATCGTGATTTTTCTCAATCAAAATTTATTTTGATTGTCGTTAATTCTTCATTTTTTTAATGGGTTTGAGCGTTTTTGAAAGGTTTGAGTGAGTGTTTGGAATGAATTATTTGAGCGCTGAGTGAGCGATTTAGAATGATTTGATTGGGGTGAATGTCAATTTCACGATGTAACTAACTTTACATTCATACTGTTCGAAATACTTTTGATGGCATAGTTTAAACCTAAAACAGTTCATTACATAACCCACCGATCCAAGGTGTTTTAGATTAGTTGTATCAAGTCAGCGTAAAAGATGTTCAGGCTGTCGCAGCAGGGGACATGTCAAACTTATTGAAACCTTACAAACATCTGTAAAATACGATTTAATAACCATAGAGTGGTAAACACTCGACAAGTTTCATTTTAATTTAGACACTATTATTATTATTCTCTATAAGTACATGTACTTCATAATTGTGTATTTTTATATTCATTTTCCCATTGTCTCTCTCATATTTTTTTTTCAGAAAAAAGTGCCGCTTTCAATACTGAACAATTTACAATTTAATTTATTTACTAAGCACGTCTATCTAATTAAGTCAATTACAGATTTGGTGAGAGACAAATAGTCGGTACGGATGAGTGCCACAGTCGGGAATCGAAACCGGGACCTCTAGATCGACAGCCCGACGATTGATCGCGGCGGCTGAAGCACCTAACAACGGATTCCTGGTATTTCTGTTACCAGTACAACCATTACATCCTTTCCTAGCTTACAGCTGCTATCTCACAAAGGTCTACGATTATCAACCCATTGGTGAGAGACAAATAGTCGGAAAGAATGAGTGCCGCTGTCGGGGATCGAACCCGGGAACTCTAGATTGACAGTCCGACGGGCTACCAACTGCGCTATGACGGAGGCCTTTGGACCCCCCAAACTCATCCATTAAGGGAAATATCTTTGTCCGTGCATGTCTGCTTTCTTCTCTTTATGGATTGTAATTTGAAAAGGTAAATGTCAGTCAAATGCCATCTTCGAAGAGGTAAAACTGTTCAATTGATTCTGTATTATGACAAGATCTCCCACCAGTTGTATTTAGTGGCCAATTTTTTCCCCAAACTATTATCAATGATCTTTGACAAACGGTCTAAGTAGCGCGTTAAGGTAGTGGAATCGTAATGGTTCCAAAAGATTTCAGAACACATGAAGATTCACAATGTTGATCGAGGATTCCTAATGAGAATCATTAGGAAACTCGGTTAACGCTGTTTAAGTTCATAACTTCCGAAACGTTGCGAAACAATAACGGGTCCTCTACCTTAAAGCATTTGATATT
This sequence comes from Fragum whitleyi, assembly GCA_948146395.1. Lineage (NCBI taxonomy): Eukaryota > Metazoa > Mollusca > Bivalvia > Cardiida > Cardiidae > Fragum > Fragum whitleyi. Next base: position 10,205,484 of record OX411547.1, read on the forward strand.
GTTTCGAAGCAGAAATTTTAAATGAAACATTTGAAATTTACTCATCATATTAAGATAGTTGTTATGTCTCTTTTCAAAAGACGATTCGTCGATTGTTGACATAAAACTTGATGTTTATAACGTACAGTTAAAGACATCGTGAAATTGACACTAATCATTCTTATTCATTCACTAAATTCATTCATTCCAAACACTCACTCAAATCGATCAAACGCTCCGAAATCATTTGAAAACATTTCGAAATTGTTCTAGACGACCAAAATTTAATTATTTAATTAAATTTAATCAAAATCGATCAAATCATTCTACGATTTTATTGGCTGGTGTGGAATTTAAAGTGTCTAATTGGTCCATGAAGGGGGGTAATAAATATCGCTAATTTTGTTCATCTTGGACAAAATTAGCCATATTGGACTCACCGCCCTTTAATTTCTGTCAAAACTCGCTTAACACACATTTTCAATTTCATTCAAAATTCCTTCCAAAATCATCTATCTTGTCAATTTCACGATTTTCTAACCTGTATCCATCTATCTGATGTGTCAGATAACACCTTGTTTACTACTTCTATGCTTTCAAAATAGGGACGTCATTTAAGGTCATTTTTTAACCGGCTCGATGAAGGAAATATTTCGATTTAACGAAACGTTACCGTAAATCAAGTTTAATTCGGTAGCAGTGTTTACATATTAGAAATGCTCTTAAATATTTAAGCACTACAATTGCGATATTTATTACCTCCCTTTGATAGAATATGCACGCAAATTCAATGAATAGTTTCATATATCTTCATTAACCAATCAGACGCTCATAATTTCAATAATTTCAGTTAAATCAACATTTTTCTAGTTATATATCTATTTTGAGTGATGTTGTTGATCTTATCTTTTAAGTGATTTTAGATCGTTTTTGAATGGCTTGAGTCTGTGTTTGGAATGAATGAATGGAGAAATAGATTTAGAATGGATTTTATCGAGATGAAAGCCAATTTCACGATGTAACTAACAGATAATGTATCGTGTTAAGATGTTCACTTTCTGTATGTGCGAATGTTCGTGCACTTTTTGTGACTTCGCCGAGAAAAAGACGAGTCATGCCGATTTCAACATTTTTCATTTTCCATTTAAAGATGAAACACCTTAATTAAATTATAGTACCCCTTTTACATACTTTTATATAATCCACGGATTCAAGAGGCTTTATCGCCAGTAATTATCTATTTTCTATCCAACTCAAGAAACTTGAAATTATTTTTGAAATAACTCTCTTCTTTTACCGTAATCGCCCATTGACAGGACAATATTCAGATGTACATCATTCTTTTACATTTTCTTTTACATTCATATTAAAACTAGATACTATGCCGTTATAAACCGAGTTTTATAATGCTAATATGCGCTAGGTAAGTTCACGCTACTTGCTTTAGTTGGTCTTCATATGTTTGTTCACGAGTTAAGGTTCATGTAAAGTGTTTGAGACCCAATATTTAGGGCACTTCATTAGCCAAGAAAAAGCAGTATGTCCAGGTATATTATATATCAAAATGAAGCTATTCATGAGCACAAGCATTTAGGCAACATAAGACCGCCATAGCTATAGCGGTATAGCCAAAACATTGTGGAAAAGGGTCATTTTGTACAGAACAAGCAAATGCATGACGGTTGCATAAAATTGCCCCGTATTTTAACAAAGTATAGTCTGAAGTACCATCCAGGTAGTGCTACAACCTTAGATATAAAACTCAGTCTCAAAAGGCTCTTTTGGAACAATCAATTTCCATTTATTTTGTCAACATACATGTCAAACCGGTTTGGTCTGTTTTCAAAATAGATGTAAGGTATGGAGCAACATCACACCATAATATTGAGAATTATTTTCTGCGATTTATTTCAAATGATAGGGTTTTTTTTTATTCAATGATCTACAATATTACTATATATTTATCATTCTGTGAAATAGAAATTGATACATTGCTAAACAACCTTACGGGTATATAAACAATTAATGTCCATTTATGTTGTGATAACACACCATACCTTTAAAAGATCTACATGTTTACAAAATTAGAATGACACATATGACATATGTGTTTATAAAATAAGTCAAAATAAATTGCTTGCATAACTAAGTTTTGGGGCTGAGTTTCATACCAATGGTTGTAGCACTACCTGGATGGTACTTTAGGCTAGACTTTGTTAAAATATGAGCCAATTTTATCCAACAGTCATTGCTTGTTCTGTACGAAATGACCCTTTTCCACAATGTTTTGGCTATACCACTATAGTTATAACAGTCTTATGTTTTTCAACTGCTTGTGCTCATAAATAGCTTCATTTTGATAGATAATATTCCTGGACATACTGCTTTTTCTTGGCAAATGAATGCCCTTAAAATTGGGTCTCAAACACTTTACATGAACCTTAACAAACAGTTTTACCGAACAATGAATAATTGGGTTTAAATATTTGGTTGTTTAAAAAAACTTATTTGTACCCACCCCCCCCCCCCCCCTCGAGCCCAGGGGGATTACTCTGTTTACACTATTGAAGATTCTTTTAAAGCTTATTTTTTCTCCTGGCGAACTGTTTTGAAACAATATGATATAACAGAATTTAGATTATTTGCTGAAAAAGTGACTGCGGTTCTCTGTTTCGATGACATGAGTAAATTAATATGCAGGTTGACAATTTGAGTTGCTTAATTGAATAAAATCGCCGAATTTTTCTATTCAATAAAGCGTTTCAAAGAAACAGATGTTAAAATACATAGCACCTGGCCGAAAACATATACATTGTCTTACTTCGCCTGTATATTGATGTTTTAGTAAAACACGGGGTCAATCCATTCATCCATCCATCCATCTATCCATCCATCCATCCATCCATCCATCCATCCATCCATCCATCCATCCATCCATCCATCCATCCATCCATCCATCCATCCATCCATCCATCCATCCATCCATCCATCCATCCATCCATCCATCCATCCATCCATCCATCCATCCATCCATCCATCCATCCATCCATCCATCCATCCATCCTTCTATCCATCCATCCATCCATCATTCCATCCATCCATCCATCCATCCATCCATCCATCCATCCATCCATCCATCCATCCATCCATCCATCCATCCATCCATCCATCCATCCATCCATCCATCCATCATCCATCCATCCATCATCCATCAATCCATCCATCCATCAATCCATCCATCCATCCATCCATCCATCCATCCATCCATCCATCCATCCTTCTATCCATCCATCCATCCATCCATCATTCCATCCATCCATCCATCCATCCATCCATCCATCCATCCATCCATCCATCCATCCATCCATCCATCCATCCATCCATCCATCCATCCATCCATCCATCATCCATCCATCCATCCATCCATCCATCCATCCATCCATCCATCCATCCATCCTTCTATCCATCCATCCATCCATCCATCCATCCATCCATCCATCCATCCATCCATCCATCCATCCATCCATCCATCCATCCATCTATCCATCCATCCATCCATCCATCCATCCATCCATCCATCCATCCATCCATCCATCCATCCATCCATCGGTCCATCCATCCATCCATCCATCTATCGATCCATCCATCCATCCATCCATCCATCCATCCATCCTTCTATCCATCCATCCATCCATCCATCCATCCATCCATCCATCCATCCATCCATCCATCCATCCATCCATCCATCCATCCATCAATCCATCCATCCATCCATCCATCCATCCATCCATCCATCCATCCATCCATCCATCCATCCATCCATCCATCCTTCTATCCATCCATCCATCCATCCATCCATCCATCCATCCATCCATCCATCCATCCATCCATCCATCCATCCTTCTATCCATCCATCCATCCATCCATCCATCCATCCATCCAACTATCCATCCATCCATCCATCCATCCATCCATCCATCCATCCATCCATCCATCCATCCATCCATCCATCCATCCATCCGTTCATCTATCTATCAACCCGTCCTCTGGTCCATCCGCCAATCCTCCCGTCATAAGCCCCCAAAGTCGACCAAAAACGCTTGAAAATCGTTCTGAATGATACAATTAATCCACGATTTCATTGGCTATGAATTGGACTTTAATGCGATCGATTGGTCCGTGGAATTACTCAAAAAGAAAAGAGCGCAAATTTTATTGAGGGAGGTAATAAAATGATAGTAAATTTGTCTGATTCGCGTAGCAATTAGCAATTTTAAGCTCCCTAAATTACATTAAAAACTTGGTCGTCCCAGTGAACCAATTTCATTCCAAAATCATGAACATTGTCAATAAAATGATGTTATTAAATGTATAAGGTAATCAAGAAAGGATACAAGTACACACTTGTCGGATACATAATACATCCAACATCCCAAGTTTTAAGGTAGCGGGTCCGTAATAGTTCCGCAACATTTCCGAACAATGATCTTTCACAATGTTGACCAAGGTTTCCTAATGAAAATCATTAGGAAACCTCGGTTAACACTGTTAAAGTTCATTACTTTTGAGATATTGCAAAACTATTATGGGTACACTACCGTAAGTTTTTCAAACTCTACTGAAATTATTGTTTTCTTGTATATAGAAAAAAATGGTAAAGCTTACAGTTCCTATTAATAGCTTCACTTCAAATATATCAAATCAGTTGAATTATTTTGAGCTTGACCTTTACAATGATTGATTTGGTATTAAATGGTACTGTTTAATCTTTAAAAGACACTATAAAATGGGTCAAATGTATACTATTTGTTAAAGGATAAACCGAAACCTTTTTTTAACATATCAGGGGGAAAAATCGGCGTATTCGTAAACCTTAAGATCACATATAAGCTATTTAAAACTTATTAAAGTAATTTTTTGCAGCCGAACCTTTAACTTTATTACCAATCAGAAAAAATCCTTTGATCGAAGCGCGTGAATTACTTACCGTACTTTCATTCACCTTTATCGATTTTTGGGTATACACAGGGTAGGTGGTTTATGGGTGTAGTTATACTCAGACAAAAAAGAAACGCTGTCATTCGTTTAGAGGAACAAAACGCTTACAAACTATTGGATATTTTACCCCACTTTACACGTGCATACACGAGTAAAGCGGTGCATAATTTGCAATAGTTTGCAAGTGTTTTGTAATCCTCAACGGGGGAGGGTCTTCACTGTGCTGTGAGGGTATCTTCATTTTTTTTAAAGTAATATAAATAGATTCATTTTTTCATTTATTTCGGTATTCATGTAGATTATATTTAACAATGAAAGAAAAAAATGCTTCTTTTCTTTTTATTCGCCAAATAAAAAAATGAAAATATATTAAGATTATAGGTTATATAGATTTAACCCAAACGATAAATGATCATTCGTTTATCAAACGTCTACCGAAAGACATAACTTAAAACTCGTCGAAATAAGAAAATACTGCATACGATGTTGGATAGTGATTTTTTTGTCATTATTTTTTTTAACAAATAAAGGGGCATAATCATGATAACGTTTACTTCCGATTTATGTTTTATTAATCTATGTTGTAATGTTTATTTTTTGTTGTTGCTTATTTTTATTAGAGATAGAGAGGATATTGAATGAGTAGTCATGGAATACGGAATTTATAAAACGAGTCATCTATAAACCGATAAAACCGAGGCTGTGCCGAGTTTTTATCGGTTTTAGATGACGAGTTTAATAAGTTCTGTACTTTATGAGCACAAATTTTATATTCTATTTATAATATGACCCTAATTTTTGCGAAAAATCGTCAAAGTTCTTGAAATTCAACATTTCAATTTTCCTCGAAACTTATAACGCCTTTAAAAACTGACGTCACAATTTACAAATTATGAAAATATCTTGCGGTTACAAGATAGCGTTGCTATTCGCCCTGAGCTCATTTGCATAGTTATTCCACTAGTGTAATAACACCTGTGTAATATCAAAAATATTTAACGGGGTTATTTCACTCCTGCGACGTAGGTCATATTATGAATAAATTTCTTTGTTGATACCTCATAAAATATCGAAACAAAATACTGTGAAAGGGTCGTTATGTATAACAAAGTTAAGGCTTTAAAATCTTCAACAAATCTATTGTTATTTCTAAACGCACTTAAAAAGTACTCGGAACTTGAACTTTACGATTTCATATAGTCTATCCAAGAAATCTGCTATCATCAACAGCACTTTAACCCTACTGCTTTGGTAAATAATATGTCGACATTTAAAATTTACAGGCCAATTCCGAAAGATTAAAGTTGTTAACCGAATTACAGATTACATATCGCCTGGATTGCTCGATTAAAACCATGTAACTGCAGTTTAATTCAAGCTGTAGTTATATGGATCTTAATCGTCTTTTACAAAATATAGCAGTTATTGTATTATATCGCATCCGGAATCTAAAACAGAGACTTTTAGAATTTATTTGCAAAAGAGCCTTCACTTGTGTTTGGAATTCCGCTCCACATCTTTAAAAGTGCAACGGTTTAAAGATAGTAAGTCACCTATCCGTTAAACAGTTAAAAACATCGTGAAATTGACATTCATCTCGACCAAACCATTCTAAATAACTCACTCAGCGCTCCATTCATTCATTCCAATCATTCACTCAAACCATTCAAAAACGCTCCAAAATCACTAAAAAGATAAGATTAACAGCTTCATTTAATAGAAATAGCAAGAAAAAATGCGATTTAACAAAAAAAGATTGGTTCTTGAGGAAATATGAAGCTATTTATAGAACTTATTTGCATATTTTATCAAAGGGAGGTAATAAATATCGATAATTTTGTTCACCCGGAACAAAATTAGTGATATTGGATTAATTCCCTTTACTTTCACTCAAGAGTCGCTCCTCCCGCCCATTCAATTTCATTCCAAAATCATTCGAAAATCACATCTTGTCAATATTTCACGATGTTGTTAACTGTTTACGCGATCCGCCACACATGTAAAGACTATGTGGGAAATAAATTAAGTAAATACTTGAACCTTAGATTCATTCCAGTGCAGGGCAATTAAAGATTGCGATTCAACAAAATTGTTCTACAAGATAGGATGTTCATTCTAGATACATAAAATCAGCCAATGACAGTGGTCAGCTAGTGCAGTCTGGTCAGAGTGAACCAGATCTACACTTTACGCATTACCATGGGGATCCATTTTCGCCCAAAAGGTTCCGTTCCTTGACGGTTGAAAGACGAAAGTAAGATTATCTGAATGATGGAGAGATGGTGTTTTTTATTTGTATTTTTTTTTTGTTTTTTTTTGTTGTTGTTGTTGTTGTTGTTGTTGTTTTAAGGCATGGAACGCAAAACCTAATCACACTGTATGAATGAGCGAAGTGGGTTCATACATGAGCGTAAATAGGCTTAAAGTTTCAAACATCCATGAAAACAATAAATTTTCTCTGCATATCTAAGAATTCATTACAATGAAGCATAAATGTAAAGATTTGTTTAAGAAACAGAAAACTTGACTGCTTTTTACGAAGCTTACATATAACTGCATTCTAAAAGTCGTTTTCATTGAAGAATAAAACAAATTTAAGGCCAATTAGAACGCACAAAAATTGATGTTATCACCAAGATATTAATTATTTCGCTATCAACGAGATCATTTAACCTTTCTTCCATTTAAGGTAGTGGACCCGTAATAGTTTCGCACTCTTTCGTAAGTCGTGAACTTTACCAGTGTAAACCGAGGTTTCCTAATGATTTCATTAGGAAACCTCGATTAACATGTTCAAAGATCATGATCTCCGAAATGTTGAGCATTTTAGGGATCCACTTCCTTAATTCAGTCATTTTAATTCAGTAAATCAATATAAGACATCATAATGACGTGGCTTACAAAGCGTTCACCCCAGCTCGTTATGATTCATGTAAAGATAAGATTTATACTTCATAAACCAGTCAAATTGAATCAATAAATGAAGATCTAATCAGCCTTTTCAACTTCAATTTTTGCACACGTAGCACTTTTGATTTATCTAAGGAAACTTCTGAAGTTACCTCACAGCGGACAATTATTGCACGCTATTTTAGAACCCCCCCCCCAAAAAAAAAAGACTATCGTGAATTCAGGGTGCATTTAACGTTTAAATACGCTTAGAAGCTGTACCCACTTTGCACGGATGTACACGTTTGTGTGTGTGGGAGGAGTGTTAATAAGTTTTGTTCATCTTGTACGAAATTAGCGAATTTGATTTTCTCCCCTTAATATCACTCAAAACTTGCTCCACACGCTCATTACATTTCATCCCAAAGTCATTCAAATATGATTTATCTTGTCAATTTCACGATGTCATTAACTGTTTGAATTAAGAGCGCAGTGAAGACTAAATGAAATCAGTTCAAGGCGGACCACTTCTTGGCCCTCTTTTTCCAGTTTAGTTTGCGAACCGATGTGTTTGTTCGTTTATATAGAGGATAATCGTTTGTTTCAGTGTAAGATCGATTTATATTTTATTGAGTGAACAACAAAAGCTATATTTCTTATAGCTTTTGTTGTTCACGAAATGAAATTTAAATCGATCTTACACGATAAAACAAACGATAATTCTATTTCTTTAATGCAAAAATGGGACAAAATGTAAAATTTCAAGGACATATTTTCGTAAAGCGCGTCATTTTGCGCATGATTGCTATGCAACGTTCATTGTGACGTCACTTATTTCGCCCCGCATAGATGACGTCAGAGAGGATGAAATGCACAAAAGCAGGGTATAAGGTTTTGATAATTTCACTGCTTTTGCGGTGAGATTATCAAGTGATAATCTACCGTTATTTCTCGATAAACCACCGAAAAGCATTAAAGAAATACGGTTTAACGTCGTTTCTTGTTATTTGAAAGATTATTATTGATAATTATTTTGATTTTTTGTAAGACGATGACTTTTTCAAGCAGCATGGGTAATTATAACATTTTATTCTCTATTGAATTAAAATAATGGAGCCTGGTCATCATTAATGGTATATTACATAAACACGTTCAATATGTGAATTTACAAATCAATTTAAATGGGAATACATGTACAAATAACTTCATTGAAACCACATGTTCAATGCAGGTGTTTAAGCCCTTAAAGGTCCCGGGGATGTAAGGGATATTTTGTATTGGGTTTAGATTTGAAGTGGCGATAGGCATAAACCATGTCAAATGATTTGAACCCTCTCTGATTATACTTCAACTCACATTCATAGATTAACGTTGTTATGTTTTAGGTAACTCAACCTAAGTTTACATCAGGTGGTTTTACTCTTTTCTGTACATCTGCGGTCCCGGACTTTCTTACAGTAGGAAAATAAAAAGAGCTTTTATTTGCAGCCCCGTGTTTAAAACGCAACAACGTTTGCGAACGTTTAAAATGGTATCTCGCTTGCACGTGAAAACGTAAACGTGTGCAAGAAACTTAACTTCACATTAAATGAATATATCAATGGACGGTTATGGTCCATTTAATTGTTTGATTGGATATAAGTTTGAATTTCCGTTTTTACCATAGCATATGCCCATCTGAGCGACGCCCACACAAGACGGTTAGTTGTTACGGGGGAAAGTGCAAAGATACATGACGAAAAAACTGCTGAGATCCGCCATGGTTCTTTAACGTGCTCCATGTAAAGCACCGTCTCAAGGGACTTCGGTTTAACATCTCATCCGAAAGATAATTGATTTGTTAAAGTGCCAGCCCGGGAAGGAATCGAACCAACACGATCGGCCTTCAATTGTTTTGAAGTCCGGTGCTCTACCGACTGAGCAAATCGGACTGACATGTCTTAAGTTCTATGATATGAAGATTGTTAAAATGTATAACGTATTTCTCCTAACAAACGCTCCCAGGAGCAATACATAACATGGTCAGTGAGCCTTTATTTTGTATGCATTTTCTGATTGTAAAACAACAACAACAAAAACAACATAAGAATTGGTGTCTTTTAGACCCTGTTCCGTTTGTATTGAAGTGAATTTCCTCTAAACAATCATGTATATGATTGTTAAGAGGAAAATTCATCTCAAATTAGAGAAGAAGTCTCAAAAAGTTCCTAAGATTTAAGCAATTGAAGTGGTTTTTTCTTAGTAAAAAAATAGGGGTGCTACTATAAGGGAGGGCTCTATTACAAGAGGAAATACGGTACATTATCTTTGCAGATCACTATCCTTCATACCATAAAGACAATGCGATAAGCATATTTGTCACGTTTTATTTTACAAATCTGCATTGGCACGTGTCGTTTATAGAGCTTCTGGCGTCACTTACAAGAACTGCCCGAATACGGAAATGATCAGTCATTAACGAAATGTCACATCCAGTTTTTGTGTCGTTAAGCCATCAAATAATGTTGTAACGTCGTAAAACATTGAAATTACATCGGTGTCAACGCCTTCTACTTCCAGGATTTGTGTGTTTGTTTGTTTCGGATTTAACACCATTTGCAACATTATTGAAGATATATCGCGGCATTTGGTATACCTACCCATGGTTTCCTGTCGTATCTTACAACCAGTGCAATTACAACAATTCATCCGAGCCACTAGTTGCTCGTCTCACTTGGGCGTACTGTATAACACACGCCCAAACAAATGACTGTAGTGTCCGAGGTCTAGAGGTAGAGCATTGGCCTCTTGGCCCAAATGTCCTAAGTTTGATTCCCGGGAGCGGCTATCGATCTTGGTTCTTTAATTGGCCCACACATCCGGCGCGAGTACTGGTGAATTTTCCAGGAAGCAGAATCGGTAGGGATTAATCTAAGTTGTAAGAACTTGTTTCCCATTCGATGTTAAATATAAATAGGTTTAAACCAAACAAATGACTCGAGCCACAAAACCTTTTTTCATAAATTTAAATGAAAGTTGGCCGGGCCGGGGTTCGAACTCAAGATCCCAGAATTGACAGTGCAGCGCGTTACCGATTGAGCTAGCTCAGTTCGGCTCTAGTTCTAGAAACTACGAAAATGTACGTTTAAATGAAAAATTGCGCTGAATAAAAATAGTTTTTTGAATTAACGAAAGTTAATATTTAATCAGATTGTATCGATCACATTTGTGACCCGTAACGCGAAAAGGGACCATCTGGGTACTGGGTAAAGTGACGACCCTAGATTTGCGCAGACTGACTAGGGTAGAAACTTTTCGAAATGGACTTATTTTCTGAATCTAGAATGTTCAATCTACCTTCCAGTGCAATAATTTTTGAAATGCGGCCTCTGACTTACCGATGCTGGACCCATTCTCTTTCTGAAATATTCATTTAACAATGTTCCCAGATTATACCTTTTTGCATGACGAGTCACATTTGCATAAAAAGGTCTACATTATAGCATCGTGAAGATGACATTATAGATGAGCACGTTTAACCGACCAATCAAAGCTCATCTTTCGCTTATACGGGTATGGATAAAATTGACAAATGATTCCTCTCTTACACTTGTGGACATTATGTACTCAAGTTTTATATGTCTGTCAATTTGTAAAAAGCAATTACAAACTGGCCTCCTGTCGTTTTTCACCTTCAACAGCAAAATGCCTTTAACTTTCGTCGTACTTAAATTCGTCCAATATATATAGATATTGTATATATAATATATCATTTATATAATATATAAAAAAATTTAGGAGTTCGGCATGTCGTCTTCGTTAAGGATAAATAGCATTTGCTGAATTTTAATGAACATGTGAGAAAATTCTAAGGAAAAGAAAGAAATGTAACATGCAGTTTTGATATACCAGCATTTCATCGACCCACATAAAGCCCACATTAATACAAAATTGGATTATTTCACAGAAAATTATCATTTACGATGTGAGCTCATCAGACTGAAGTCAACGCTTCCAAATGGCTTTCTTGACATTTATTAATACAACAGAATTTTTGTATGATCTACTTTTGAACTTTTGTTCACGTCAGACAATAATGCATATAATGAATAAATCACGGATTACATTATCAAAGGATTTTATTCGTATAATCGTTAGTAGTATTCCGGAGAAAGAATCAACTTCTATAAATAGATATAGGCACGTGTATGGTGCGTGTTTTCCCGGGCTCTCTCCCTCTCCCCCCCTCTCTCCCCCCCCCTCTCTCTCTCTCTCTCTCTCTCTCTCTCTCTCTCTCTCTCTCTCTCTCTCTCTCTCTCTCTCTCTCTCTCTCTCTCTCTCTCTCTCTCTCTCTCTCGTTTTCTCTCATTCCCTCTTTCCCTTTTTTCTCTCCCCTTTTTGAATTCTAACAGCAGAACTGATTCATTTTAATATACAGCGCGATTTTATTGACCTAAACTTGAACCAAGTCGTTTAGATGAACCAAAATCTGACTATTCCTACTTGGCTAATTCGAACGATATTGATCTTTTTCGGCGAAAATAATCGAATGTAAAAGGACGGTCAAAGCCGTTTGATTTTTTTATCAGTTATTATCACCTAAATTACTTGAGTCAAGTTTAGGTAAAAAAAATCAAGCTATACATACGTAAATTCAGTTCTGGTGCAAAAATATTTCGGAGACAAAGTCTCCAGACTTGGATATATAGAAGACGACTGGAAAAATGTTTAGATTGAAAATCATTGAGCACTCAATAGAACGGTATATGATTTTTAGAACGCTTGTATGTTTTTCTTGAAAGTAAACATTGGTATAATTAAACTCGAACATGACTTCCATGGAAATAAAAATGTTTAAATAAAAAAAAAAATACCAGTATATTTTATCTATTTACAATATATTACATATATTACCGTTCGTAATTTATTCCTATGAAAGCAGGCGTAAAACCGTGTAGGACTTTAAAAAAACTATTGATCCTATTGACGGGAGTGAAAATAAGGCCAATAAAACACTCACTCAAACCATTCAAAAACGCTCCAAACTCAAATTAGTTTATAACAAAAATAGATAGGTAAAAAAATCGGGATTTCACTGAATTGATTGAAATTGTAAGCGTCTGATCAGATCTTGAAGAAACAGGACGCTATTTATAGAACATATATTTAAATTTTTTAAGGGAGGTAAGTAATATCGGTAATTTTGTTCGTCCTAAACAAAATTTGCGATATTGGATTACCTCCCATTAAATTCATTCAAAACTCACTCCACAAACTCATTCAATTTCATTTCGAAATCATTCCATAATCATTCATCTTATCGATTTCACGATGTTCTTAACTGTAGTTAAAACACAGAGCGTATTGTAAAGACTCTGATCAGACTGAATGGATAAATATTCTTGACAAAATATTTTCAAAGTGTCCAATTTTCATTGATTGTCACATACAAAAATAATTTTCATAAGATATTTTTTGTTACATAGTTAACGGTTTACAAAGTTCGGATTTTCGTAGACGCTTCTGATTTTCCATAAAATACATTAAAATTATCAAATTAATTTGTTTTCCCTTATAATGTGATTTAAAGACAGATAATATTATCTCGTTTGAATACAGAATTAATATCCTTTAAAATGCGATTCTGTGTAGTTGATTTAAACCGTTAATGGACCAGCATTTTGGTAGTCCAAGGATTAATGACGCTACGCATTAATCTGGGATTCATTGAAACACGCTTTCTTGTCTTGCAATACATCATTTTATTTACATCTTCATTTATGTATTTATTATTCATGCTCTTTAAAACTTTTCATATTTGAAAGCAGCTAGCGTTTAAGGAAAAAAATGAGAAAAGTTAAAGAAATGGAACCCCTTTTCACGCGTATGATTATATTTTGAAATATTCACTAACGTTTTTGCATTCTTAACACAGGGGTGTTCTAATTTTGCATGATACATAGTGTTAATGAAGCCAAAGGTATTCAATTTTGATGATAAGATCTAATAAGTTTATTGAGAACATTTAAACATTTATCTTTATTTAAATGTAGCGATGTGTTTTTAACTGCAATGAGTATAGTTCACCGATAACAAAAATCAATGATGTTCAAAAGATGTATAACATTTAAAACACTACTATTAAACTTGTAAATCTTTACAATAAAAAGGGATGGATAGAGTAGGTTAAACATTGCATCATATTTAAACGATAGGGCTAGAAAATAAAAAAGTAGTAGTTTTCTGAATAGGTTTGGTTGTTGTTGTTTTTTTTTTGTTGTTTTTTTTCGTAAAATGAGACGATTGTAAATATAAAGATCTTGAAATGAAGGTACATTTATCTCTTTCTTTTTCAAACAAAGTGGGTGCATTTAGTTTATTGAGCTTAATAGCATTCGGAATGAGTGTTAAATTATAAAAAAATCGACGAAATCTTTGATTGCAATGTTGAATGTTGAAAGTCTGACAAAATGAAGTTTTCTATTTTTTACGTATACTACGGAGCTTATCTTTTTCGAAAAATATGCTCATGAATTTGCCTTACACTAGCCCTGAACAGTTCAGCCCTGCGTTCAGTATCACCAAACGGTGCAAACAGTTTTCAAATTATACCCCGCTTTGCACGCATGATACGTGCAAAGCGGGGTACATTTGGAAAACTGTTTGCACCGTTTGGTGATCCTGCATGCAGGGCTGATTTCCGTCACACAAAAATAGATCATCTTGTGTGGAAAGAATCGAACACTGTATGCGAGTATGTTTTGTGCAGACTAGCAACAGCCTATTCTCACAAATGATATGGTACACTGAAGTGAAATGTTTGGCGATACATATATATACATGATACCACCCGGAATAAATTTGCATATGTCGAACGACTTTCAAATAGATTCTAAGCTTGAAATCAAAAGATTGTAATTACATTAAATTCGAGCTGTATTTATGATATTTTGAAGATATATCCACAATATCGTGGAAATGAAACAACTCATGAAGTATTTCATTCAACACCCATTAAAGTTACAAGGTCCACTCTCTTCCAGCATTATTCATACCAGTGTGACATATATGAAAAATAGGTTAGGGTCCAGATTTAAGCTAATGATAACAATCGCCTGCGTTCAGGGTGGAAAAAAACGGTGCAAACTGTCTGCAAATTATACCCCACTTTGCACGCGTGTGCACGTGCAAAGCGGGTTATAATATGAAAACGGTTTGAGCCGTTTGGTCACCCTGAATGCCTCTTGTTTCAAAATCTTTTCGTTTTCTTTGAGTTTAAATTCAAACATTTTATAAATTATTATGAGTAGTTTGATAAATTATAAATCGCAATCCCCCACGCGAAGAGGGACCACCTGGGTAAAGTGTCGTCCCTAGTCAGATAGCTCGGACTTTGCAGTCTGAGTAGGATCCATACGTTTTGCAATTGGCTTGTTTTCTGAATCTACAATGGTTATTTTACTTCTCATTGAATGTACTTTTAAAATTCGACCTCTAGATGGCCTCTACTGGAACCAATGTCTTTTTTAAATTTTCATTTTACGAATTTCTCAGACCGTAATTAATCCGTTAGACGGATCTCGAATGTAAAAGATGCCATCTTCCATTTTGGTAAAAGTTAATTTCAGTTAGCAGTAGAACAATTTTCTTGGATAAATACGAATTTTGTAATATTTTCTTCAAGTTTTATAAGATTATATTACTATTTTGTCAAATAAATGAAACATCGGATGCGACTGTTTCAGATGAGATTGCGCGAGAATTAAAGTGGTATTAAACGAAAATTAACATTGATAATTGAGTCTGTTCATGAGATTTCCAACAATTTCAAATAACCACAAAGCAAAGACTCGGTCCAGCCTGTGCATCTGCACAGTCTGACCAGAGTCTTTGCTATGCGCTTAGTAGATAGATAATGTGTAAAAGTATCTGTAGACCATCAGGTAACTTTATATTAACAGTATATGGCTTTCAACGGTACTCAATGTTTGCCCCTCAAACACATTACAAAGTGTTGGAAATGCCTCGCATAGGCTCAATTATTACTTGAAAAAGTCTTAAAGAAAAAAAAAAGACTTTGAATATTTTTCTAATGTGTTAAAGTGCATATTCACAACTCACTTTCACATAACGAAATAATCAATTTTTGTTCTTTTTATTCTTTTAGTTCTAACAAAATGCCACAAGACTTCTAAATCTAACATTTCGGTATTAGAAATGTAATGATTTCTGTTACCCTAAAATGTGGTTTTACCAATACAAGAAATGGATTTAAAAAAATGTGTTAGATGTCAATATAAGCGGGGTGGGGTTGGGGGTCAAAGTGTGGTTTATTGCGAATTGCATAATTATAGTCGTTGACACCGACACAGACAATACATTATCTCCCTTACCTGGCCATTCCTGCTGATAAGTCCGTTCAGAGTTATCCGTATTTTCATCGTTAGAGTTTGAAGTTAGGGCGGCAGAAGCATTCGGCAAGCGGGCCATACAGTTCGTTCGCACCACCATGATAAAAAACAGGAGTAGTGGTCTCCAGTCTAAAAACATATTGTCAAACCATCGAGTCTATTTAGGGGCAATTCCAAGTTAGGGGCACGGTTCATAAAGTATCGAAATATTTATATCAAAAATCTCACATACACTAAAATTTTTCATCACTAAATTATTATTTTCTGCAACATTGGAAAATCGAATGCAACATCATTTTATCCACATTAACTCAACCTGAGCGCAAGCACGCTAAGCCAATATATCACATTTAATATTTTATATACTTCCATAAAACGATTATGCGTTATTTATTCCAATCTGTTTAACAATTTGCATAATTTTCTGCAATGCACTAAATTCAGCACATCAATGTTACTCTACGCTTTTCATTGAACTACGCGTTTATCAAGACAGTGTCATATTTTTTGTACATTTGTTCGACTCAATGAATTAAACGACATGCCCAATTCTATAAAGTGAGTGGTGTAAAGTAAAAAAGGGGCGGGATTAAACTATTGTTGATTTGTCAATCAAGCTTGTACTGTCAACTCTCAAAGTTATGGGAAAATTGCTGGTTGAAATGCAAAGGATTTGACATTTAAAATGTACAAATGAACTAAATCTCACATGCAGGTTAATATTGCTGTAGTACGGCCTACACTAAAGTAGCGTATAACAGTCTGTAGAATGCAATAACATAAACAAACAGAACGAAAAGCACAACTTCAACAACAATAAAAAAAGTCAAAGAAGTAAATGAAAAAAAGCTAGAAAAGGACTTTTGCCATTACCGCGCTCGACATAATTCGGCTATTTTTTTTCCAAATGTGGTTGTTTAAAAATCATAGCAATGAACGTACAGTTAGTTACATCGTGATATTGACATTCATCCCAATCAAAACGATTCTAGACCGCTTAAAAAGCGCTCCATTCATTCATTACAGACACTCACTCAAACCATTCAAAAACGCTAAAAAAAACCTTTAAAAATAAGATCAACAACTACATTTAAATGAGTTAAAGGCATTGTAAAATCGCTATTTCACTGACATAATTGAAATTTTAAGCGTCTGATTGGTCTTTTAAGAGATAGTAAACTATTTTTATAACATGTATGAATATTCTATAACAGGGAGGTAATTAAAATCTCTAATTTTGTTCATCCTGAACAAAATAAGCGATATTGGACAACCCCCCTTAAATTCCTGACACTGCTGAACTTTTCTTTAAATCGGGGTTTAAAATAAGATAAAAAAAAGTACAGTATTATAAACATTAATTGGTAGTACTATAATATAAAAATTCAGCGGGCATCAATACTTGTCAATAATATAAGCGGCAGCATAAGAAATATATAGAAATGAAAATATAAAAAGCATATTTCTTCGTGAATTAAACTGAAGGTCTCTAAGTCTTGCTATTCCATACATCATCGAAATTTACAGGCCTAGTCAACCTGGACAGGCTAGCCATGTCGAAATCGTTGGAAATGTCACGCAAGGCTCATATTTATATCGAAAACGGCAATGATCAATCTTATAAACCTATCAAAAGAATGGTAAACGGGTTTTAATCGTTGACTAGTTGATCGAAAAAGAAATTGAGAAATAAAAGTGAAAACGACAAATTAGCCATAAAGATATTCCTGATCATGGACTTTAAGAAAAGCAATAGGAGCAAATATTAAGATAAAGTTTACAACACTATGAAATTGGTAATGAGAATGATTTTGATATGATTTCTGAATGAAATTGAATGAGAGAGATGAACTATATTATCTAAATTTAAAGGAAAGTAATACAATATCGCTCATTTCGAAATTAATTTATTGTATTACCTACCTTTAATAAAATACACAAACGAGTCTGTTTTTGTATCTTCACGGACTAATCGACCTCTTTAAAACCACACCAGCCATTTAAATCGCGAAATGATTTGATTGTTTTGAACTTCAGAAAAATAAAGGGAGCATTTTTGAGTGATCAGGGCCAGTGTTGTTAAATGCACTGAATTTGGCGCTGAACCAGCGATTTAGAATGGTTTTGGCAAAAATGAATGTCAATTTGACGATGTTACTAACTGTATCATATCATATATTTGCACGTATATTCCATTTAGTTTTATATTCTAATGAATAAATTGCAAGAAAACGTCTTTTTAATAAATATGGTAGATGAGTTACAGCCCGATTTGAAATATGAACCCGTTTGGAAATAACTTATTTCAAATTGGGTTAGCGTGGCATAATGCCCTCAAAATCATATTTCAATTCGACACCAACTCGTTTTGAAATGTAAACCGGTTTTGGAATAAAGTGTTCATACTTATAGCTGTCACCTAACTTTTGGACCTGTCTGTACATCTACTATCAGCCTTTCGAACCGTGTCGTGGGGTAATCTTTAAACTTTACTTTAAATCTTTTTCTCAATGAAAGTTTAAACCCAGTCTTTTCATTCAAGAAAATGGTTCTGTTCATACTAGATTAGCCACTTCATTTTGAACTCTTTATTTTTAATCGGTCTGCACGCATAAGAATTAGGCTTTACATGCAGTAAATTGCCTAAAAGGAGAGCTAATGCATCCGTTTGCATTTTCCGTTAGAATTCTTTCGTTTTGGATAGTGCAGCATGTACATGTATTTGCTTGGCATGTCGACATCATTTTCGAAATCAGAAAATAATGGTGATGGGAATATGACTTTTTTTTAACTTCCACCTGATTTGTTTTGTAATTCCACGACTCTTTTGCCATTACATACGCGGCCATGATTCACCTGTCAGAGTGCGATACAGAATCGCAATTTGAGAAAAAACGACCGACGTGGGTTTAAATCCCTGCCACTTGGGTATGACCTTGAGCTCCATATGATGATAGTTTTGAGTTTTGTAAGGTTTGACTGTTCACAAAGCATACATGTGTATGATATAGACCCGAAAGCTCGATATTCATGAATCCCAACCTAGTGCAGTTAATAACATCCTAAAATTGTCAAGGCGAATGGAATTGGAATTTTTGTGGAATGAAATTGAATGTGTGGGAGAATCGAGTTTTGAATGAAATTAAGGGGTTATATGAATTCGCAAATTCTAATAAAATATACGTACTTTTCTGTCTATGCGTCTCCGAGGACTAATGTGACACTTTAAAATCCATGTACAGCAAATAAAATTAATGGTATGAATCAAACAATATGAATGAAATGATGACCATTTGGACGATTTCACAGTGTTTCTTTCTTTGTTTGAGCGTTTATGAGTGATTTGAGCGAGTGTTTTAAATACATTTGAAAGAGCGCTAAGCTTTCGGATTAATATGGTTTCGTTCGAGGTGGGTGTCATTTTCTCGATTCTATTTACTGTACTGGTTTACTTGATAGCGATGACAGAATGATTGATGAAGGCAGCTAGAGGCTAGGATGGTATGCAATGGTTGTACTGGTTAGAGAAATACCAGGAATCCATTGTTAGGTGCTCCAGCCGCCGCGATAAAGCTGAAAAAATGTTGAAAGCGTCGCAAAACTCCACTCTAACAAACAAACAAATTATCTTGTAAACCTAATATTTCTATATTTCTATTTAGCCTGTGTTCGACACCGGTCCGTGACGGTTATTTTCAACTGTGCTGCATTTGCTGATTATTCGTTCGTAAGACTAGTGGCTTGCTGGGACCATCTCTAGCTCTGTCTATGGGTTCTACGTAGCCAAAGCATCAATCAAACGACATCGTTTGTAGCAAGCGTAAGTCCCGTTTACAAAATCACCATAGGTAGCACGGCCGAGGCTCGCTTTCTACGTTAGGTGTGCCTACATTCAATTGTTGTCCACGAACAACCCCCAAACAACGGCATTATCGGAAGCCACATCCCTTTCAATATGTTGTCTGATATATGTACAATTATTGTACAGATGAAGCAATGTCTGATCATGTCCCTAAAACATTACCCCCTTGCATATATCTTTATGTACCGGATAAGTAAATTGGACTCCGTTCGGCTAGTGACATCCGCTCTTGATTGCGAATTTGTTTGTTATAGATGATAAATCAAAATTTTGAATTTTAAATTGTATTCTTTCAAAAAGTAAACGTTTTGCTATCTATCTTCTTTAAAGGACGAATAATAAAGTATAAATAGTAAAGATATGTTCTAATTTTGGACGATTAATTTACTAATGCAGATTAGCGTTAATCTGTCAGCCAATTTTAGATATAAATTATTGTTTGACGTCAGATCAAATAATTGTTAAAATCTCAATGGATTGTGCATGCTGATAGTACTTTATACACAATGGTTATATAAATTTAAAAAATAGCTAAAAAGTCAAAACCTAGTTATCTGGTAGACTGTGTCTGTTTGCCTGTCTGTGTTCCCATCTTCCTGCTCTCTTTCCCGCTGTGTATCCATCTCTCTCTGTCTCTCTCTTTGTCTTTCTTTCTTTCTTTATTTATTTCTCTCTCTCCCCCTCTCTCTCCCCCCCCCTCTCTCTCTCTCTCTCTCTCTCTCTCTCCATCTCTTTCTTTCTTTCTCTCTCTCTCTCTCTCTCTCTCTTTCCCTCTCTGTCTGTCTCTCTCTCTCTCTCTCTGTCTCTCTCTGTCTCTCTCTCTCTCCCTCTCTCTCTCTCTCTCTCTCTCTCTCTCTCTCTCTTTCTATCTCTCTCTCTCTCTCTCTCTCTCTCTCTCTCTCTCTTGCAAAGAAGAAACATGCCAGTACATATATTGTATATTTATCATGAACTAATTAACGACCGATTTCTCTCACTTTCTTTCTCTTTCTCTCACATTCTTTCTGTGTATCCGTTGTTCTTGTCTGGTCTGTCCTTCTGACTGTCTTTTATTGATTCTCGATATCTTTCTTTGCCTCTCCCTGATTATTTCACTCGCCCCAGTTTCCCTGTCTCTTTTTACCATCCACATTTTTCTCTTAATTTGTAAGGTTCGTATTTTGAATAAGAACAGTAGCGTTGTCATTAAACTGTATTTCACTGCATATGATTAATGGACAGACCGGTCGATGTACTTTTAAAATGTTGGTTTTGCACTTTTGTTTATTGGTCACCTGTGTTGCCATGTAAACTTGACATTGTTCTTCTTAGCTAATTTGAACCTCACCGGGAAAACGCGTGATGCAGAATACGAGCAACATTTTATATGTTAACCTATTTCATTTTACAATCTGGCAAGATTTTCTGCATTTTTTCCTTAATTGACTCATTTGCATTGCATCTAATTGAAAATGCCATTTTATATCAGTTCTCTGGCCGAGTAAAACATTCGAATCTTTGTTTGCTCTCTAATATTCGCGTTCAAAGAAAGTTGCTTTGTAGCTGATGTGTGACGTTATTTAGATACCGATTTAAACAAGTATTATGCAAATATTTCCAGAAATAGAGGGCCGAATTTCCAAGAGAAAAATTTTGCTTTATCTTAAAGTGAAAGAAAGGTAGAAATATAATTTTCTGAAAGGATCAGAAAAGTACAGTTTAACTTGTTTTTTTAGCGACTAAAAAAACAACGCTCGTTAAAGGAAATGGCCGCTTGATACAAGTTTTGTTCACAAATAAGAAAATAAATTTCTTAATTGAATGTTCATGTCATTGTGAAATCCTCAATAATTCTCTAGTTGGAATCTGTTGTTAGAAACCAGTAGAATCGTCTCATTGAGACGACGCTGGTGAGATTGAACAACATAGGACTCATTTCCAATAATCTTTAGACCAACAATACCTACTTTTTAAGATATTTTGATTTAAAGAAGGGGATTTTGAAAACGGTCGCTTGATAAAGTGATCGCAGGATAGACGTGGTCGCTAGAGTCAATCTTTAACTGTACGATCCTCTTTAACCCAGTGTCGCTCCATTTCGGATACTTAATTTATCGACCCTGGGACAACTTGCTAGCGCTTTCTCGTTCTCTAAATTAGCCACGAAGTATGTTGATTGTTTATAAATAAGTTTTGTGAGAAATCTTCAACTTTTTGGGGGCTGCATTACACGTTAATTTTATCTTTAAACAAATTCAAAATTGTCGTATAGAAGTATTCTTTTATTACAGGGTATCAGCCTACGTCATAGCTTACGTTAAAGTTATAGATCTTTCCGTTATGCAAGGCAAGTTTTTCTTAGCTATTACTATTTTTTTTTTTTTTTTTTTTTTTTAAATATGTCCAAAAAATTAGATTTATCGGGTATCTCGTAACCAGTATTTGCTAAAATTCTTTTACTTTGTCACAACTTCAAATCATAATGGCGGATAACCTTAAACCGTGCTATAAGACGGTTTTAACCCCTTGAATTTCCATATCATTTCAAGAATCTGAAACACATTATTCGATACCTTTTTGGAGAAGATGAGTAACGTTATATTCATTTCCTTTTCTCTTTTTTTTTCTTTCTTTATTTATCAAAGTATTTTCACAATTATTATCAATATTTACAGAAACGACGTTTCTATAGAGTAATGTCCGAGGGATAATGATTGGAGCGTAAAGTTATGATTTATGCATAGGCTCTGAGGATGAAAAAGCATGGTGTCAAACCAATGGGAACCTTCGACGATTCTACGGAATAAAACCTCGGGAATAATGAGGGCGCAGACATAAAAGCGCGTCATATCGCGCGTGGATTATTGTGACGTCACAAACATCTAAAATGATGACGTTGCGAAAAACAAATCAACGAAAAGTTTAAAGTGGACATGTTGTTATTTAAAAACAAAACACAGTGTTTTACTGCGTTTTTTCTTATCAAATTACAATATGCCTAGAAGATCTCAACAGACGATCAGAGAGCATTAACGAATATTCGGAACACCACTCGGCCTATCTCACGATCAACCTCGGATGTACATAGACGGACTATTTTTTAAAACAAAATACGGGAAAACCTCGGAAAAAATCGATGACGTCAATTAAAATGGCGTTAGCCCTCGAAACTTTGGATGAAAACATTCGATGTCGCCAACCCTACTCGTTTAAGTCACTGACGTGAAACCATTGCGTCCTTAAATAAATATATATCTTCTTAAATAACGTCGGAAAAATCCTAATTTTTGAGAATAATTTCCTCATTCTCAAAAATTAAGATTTTTCAGCCGTTATTTACTGTTAAATGTATAAATCTAGAGATAGCCCTGGTTATTTCCGCGCAAGTTTTTATAACACTGTTTCCGCCTAACAAAATGCACAATTTTGTTACATACCCATCCGCCTTATATACATCCGAGGTCTGTTTCAGTTTACGGAAATGGCCGAGTGATGCTCCGAACGCATAAACGAAACGTGTTTTTCTTAAGTGGTATTATTCGAAGTATTCGAAGCCGTATTACCTAAAAGATGACCAAAAATTACTACGTCCGATGTACTTTCCAGTTTACGGAAAAGTCCGAGCGATGTCCCGAATGGGTGTCAAGTTTTTCACGCTGGTATTTTTCGAAAAAGACACCTTTTTGTAACATTAGAGCGAACCTTTTTTTTTAAAGACAGTAATAACAATCTTTCGAACTGAATCATTGGTAATTTTGATTTCGTAGAATTGTAAATTCAGAACCGTTTTTTTTCCAAATTCTTTATGAATCGCCCGTCCTGACTGATGCCTTGCTCAAACTTAAACTTGAGATTGAAGCTGTAATTATGTTTTAATACTATATTGTGTGTATATCTTATAGGTTTAAAACATTATGTTAAAAGGTCAATAATACCTTTGAGCTACTCGAATGCCTGATCAAGACGCTTTAACTTTGCATCAAGGTATGCTCTAATCATCAATTACGTTTTATGAAAACTACGAAAGGTTCAGCGTCATCGGGCCAAACCTATAAAAGTTAATTCAACCAATTTCCGAAGCTAACGTCCGAACCACTCTGCCACGGAAACTGTGATTCAACATTGTGACTAACAGACTTTACATTCATCATTCATTAATGAGGTCTAGAGCGCTGGAGTAGCTTTTATCTTAAAGGTGGAATCAACGCTTCACATAAGTATATCTACCTTATCGGTATAGAAAAACACTGTCTAAACAAAATCAGACCAAAATTATTAAACATTTTTATACTTGGCTAATGGTTAAAATTAATTTGAAAGGCAAGTACGCATCTGCATACATATCGCTGAAGTTCTTGAAAATTTAGATATGATAAAGACGTGTTTCAAAATATTACATATATAATACGTACTTTGTGTATTATATGAAAAAAATATCTAATGAGGTTGGGAGAATTGAAAATTGTCGAGGCTCTGCCGAGACAATTATATATTCTCACAACCGAGTAAGATGTTGTTTCATACAATACACTTAGTACGTATTATATTTATCTTATAACCTCTATTTGTCTTGTTTTCGACGATGTTTCTTACTGAAATGCAAGTTTCTAAAAATAACCGCATTATATCTTTGTTCTAAAAATAACTATGTGATATCATAAAAAATATTATTCGGGGTGTTATCATACAGATATTGGTATAGTTATAAGATAAAAGATGGTACCTCCCAGTATCTCCCTCGCTAGATTTTGCAACAGTCTGCGCAGCACATCACCGCATGTGAAGCACACCTCACAGACGCTCAGTAGACTCTCAGTTTTCTTTATAATGTTGAATTATTACGGCTATTACTGTTTATTTTTTAACCATTCGATGTCTAATTTGTGATACCGTTTGATAAACATTTTAACCTAAAATGAACCTCTCTGATAAATGGAATTGGTCTGAAATTAATCAATGTGACATAAGTGCACATATTCAAATCTCACAAGCATGCGGTTTTCATATTAATATCCTTATTTCTTGTAAATCATTTAGGAGAAAAAATAATTTACAAACATTATTCACTCTTCATTTAAGGTTAGGGGGATAATCTTGAAATACGAATATCATGTTTTAAGAGCCGTTCTTTATACATGTATATAACCTAGCACGCCAGCTAATAGTCTGTACACATCTAATTTCTTAGACGGAATCTTCTCTTGATTCTTGCTTATAGGTCGCTCGCTAACACTCTCTTCTTAAAACACCCAAAAGTTATCCGCGAAAGTTTTATTTAGAAAGAAAAACGTTTTAAAACTTAATATATCATTATTAAGTGGACAGTGTCTCATAAACCAAACTGGCTGACTCTTTCAAAAAGGTTCATAGTACATGTATATCATAAGCTTAAAGTAAAGCTTATCTCTACGAATTACATTTTCGATATCTAGATCAAACTGTTGTGAACCTTTGAGACTGATGGAATGAAAAAATCGAAATTGCTACAGCGTGTCGCCAAATAAATTATTTTAGGGTTAATTCACGTTTTTGAGGACGTTAACATTTGCAGAGACCAACGCCCGAGTCCGAAGCACATGGACGAACAAGCATTTTGAGGGTCTCTTCAAATGTTAACGCCCGAAAAAGCGTGAATTGACTCTATTATTGCATAAAAAGATAGACAAGAGTAAAACTATTTCATAGAAGCGATATAAAACCAGTTACAACTCTACTTATATGCCGTCATGCATAACACCGTCCATCTTGTTTATACCGACGCTGCTTGGTTAATTGATAACGTCACACAACTTAACGCGGGATTTAGAGCAACGTCTCAATAATTGCTCTGTAATAATGTTGGACAAGGAAACTGATAAAGTGTAAAGACCCAAACCGTATCTGAATAAAAAAGGCTAATATAAGGAATGCGTTTCAAACTCACAATTTGCCCTCTGTTCTATTACAACCATTTCTTTTCGCATTTAATAGTATTTGTTTAAACACGAATACCTCGTCAATTTAGGTCCAAGCATCCACATAAAGTACTCTTAGTAAAATTTACAATCAGAAAAATGCATTGTTATTGTTAAAGATTCAAGTTTGAAGGCCCTTTCATGTAATACTTAATTGAACGAGATAGTAAATTTTGATTTAATAACCAGACATATCAAATTTTACCATATGCCCATATCTATTTATAGTAAATTATTAAATAACATTTTATAAAACTGTAACAAACGTGTTCCTGTATAGTGCAAGTGCGTTCTAGTTCAAA
Organism: Fragum whitleyi; assembly: GCA_948146395.1. Classification (NCBI taxonomy): domain Eukaryota; kingdom Metazoa; phylum Mollusca; class Bivalvia; order Cardiida; family Cardiidae; genus Fragum; species Fragum whitleyi. The sequence continues at coordinate 10,231,837 of OX411547.1, forward strand.
TAATTAGGCGGAGATAATAGATCTGAAGGATTAGATAGATCCATTTATTGTTCATAATCTGACTATCACGTAACTTACTCCCTAGACGTCATCAATGCATAATAATTGAGCCTGTGCGTGACATGTCCAACATTTTAACAGGTGCGCACAGCAAACCCTCTGGCAATCCTGTGCATTGTATTATGTGGCTGTCCAGGTTGCTCCATGTTTGTACCAAGCGCACATCCAGTTCATTTGAATGTCACACACAGGCTCAATTCATTTTAGTTGTGTCTATCAAGATTCATGCATTCCGATTGGCTGTAATGATATACAGTTAACAACATCGTAAAATTGGCATCACCTCAATATAAACCATTCCAAATCGCTCTCTAAAACGCTCCATACATTTATTCAAAACACTCACTTATGTCACTGCAAAACGCCCCATAATCGTAAAAAAAGAGAAAAAAATCGAAATTTAAAACGATGAACAATTCATTAAAATTGATCAAATTGTCCCCCATTTTTTTTTTTTTTTTTTTTTTGTTTCGTTTTTTTGCTGGTGTGGACTTTAGGTGTGTGAATGGTAAGTGAATACACACAAATTGTATATTACCTTGATTTTTTTTAAATGAGGTAATAGAGGTTTGACGAAGTTAGCGATAATGAATTGTCTCCCTTAATTTTCATTCATGACTTGCTTCACACACTCATTCAATTTCATTCTGAAATCATCCCAAAATCATTCAACTTGTTACTTTTATCGATGTTTTAACTGTGCAAGAGAAGTCCTAATGTGTTTAATTGGAATGGAAGCACTATTCTCTGAGACAGTATCATCCAATTGAAACAATTTTAAATCATATCGCAACCTTTCCCCTGTCAATGAAGCATTTGGAGTCTTTTTGCGTACACCTAAGTTTCATAAATCTACGCCTCTTTCTTGGGTGGTCATGTATTACAACCTTTGCTGTATGTCAAATTACTTCCAAATAAATATCTTAAGTAATATACTCTTGAAAAAAGTTCTTTGACATCGAATCCATATTAATTTTAATTAAGACAAAAATATCTTTAAATAACTAAAGTAAGTCAGAGAAGACGGAGCTTCGGCTTCTTTTCACTAAATAAAAACAGAACAACCGTTTCCTGCTCAAAGATTTGAAATGATGACGTCGATTAAGGCCGTTACGTCGAAGTGTCGAAGGTTGGACCTATCTCCCTTTTAATCTTCCCTACACTTTTTAATATGGAGATTTTACGCCGTCAAGAGACTAAGAATGTCTTTGAGGTTGCGGTAACAGTGAAATAACTCAAGCGTCATTTCGGTATTCGCCTTGCTGGACGAATATTGATTTACTTGGCAGGCTTATCTGGCTCTACACATAAAGCAGCGAGTCGCGTAAAAGTGGTGCTTATTGTTGGAGATAACGTGTCCCGAAGCATCAAATTCATTTACAACGGTTTGTCTAATGAATTCTACCTTAAAGTGACGTTTAACATTATGACGTTTTGCCTTCGTAGATTTAACTATATTTCATTTCAAAACTATGCAAAGACGATTGTTTCCAAAAGCACTTTAGTAGTGGCATTTCATCAACAGCAAAATGAAAAATTGTAAGAACTATCTTTTGAATATGAAAATGTACGTGCTGTGTGAGAAAGGCAGATTTTGCGTAATAAGACGTTGACGTCGTTATGAAGAAACGCTATCAAGTTATTAATCGCAATATGCGTGAATTTCTTGAAATACAATCACTGTTCACAAAACAATTCACTGTCATCGGAGTATTCCTCTTATTTAAAAAAAAAAAACAAAACAAAAAAAAACGATTTTTAATTGATGTCGAAGAACTTTTTTTAGGAGTACATATAAAACTCATGTTCTCTCAAATGAATTCGAAATTTTAAAAATCAAATTTGATAAAAATGATCCCGTGAGCAAATACAACTAAGTCGCTTATCTGACGATTGAAAACTTAACATATACGTAAAACGGTAAGGACCTTTAGAATAAACACTGGATTGATAAAAACCCCGTCACTTGAGAGGCAATGGCGATTTATGAATGACGGTCCTTATTTACAATTTACAGAATCTAATGACCCTTATTACCCAAACAGAATTACATACGTACAAACTCGAGAGTATGTTTAGAGCTTACCTGCGTTTTAGTTAAAAGCGGGTATCAAGTGATATATTCAGCGATTTACAAATATCGATAGCTGCAATCGATGCCGTTCAAAGTTCGGATAAAGTCGTCTGCTTTATTTTTTCTTTAGCGAATGCTTATTGATGGTCAGATGATATTGGATAAGTGCTTATGAAAAACCGGATTTATTAAACGAGTCATCTATAAACAGATAAAAACGAGGTTGTGTCGAGTTTTTATCTGGTTTAGATGAAAAGTCTAATAAATTCAAAGTTCGGATAAAGTCGTCTACTTTATTTTTTCTTTGATGAATGCTTATTAGATGATATTGGATAAGTGCTTATGAAAACCGGATTTATTAAACGAGTCATCTATAAACAGATAAAAACGAGGTTGTGTCGAGTTTTTATCTTTTTTATGTGACAAGTCTAATAAATTCAAAGTTCGGATAAAGTCGTCTACTTTATTTTTTCTTTGGTGAATGCTTATTAGATGATATTGGATAAGTGCTTATGAAAACCGGATTTATTATACGAGTCATCTATGAATAGATAAAAACGGGGTTGTGTCGAGTTTTTATCTGTTTTAGATGATAAGTCTAATAAATTCAAAGTTCGGATAATGGCGTTCACTTTATTTTTTCTATGATGAATGCTTATTAGATGATATTGGATAAGTGCTTATGAATACCAAATTTTTCAATCGAGTCACCTATGAACAGATAAAAACGGGGTTGTGTCGAGTTTTTATCTGCTTTAGATGACAAGTCTAGTAAATTGAGTATTTAATGAGCACAAATTTGATATTCTACCTCTATCTTGATCCTAAGTTTTGTGGTAAATGAGGAAATTCCGGATATTTTTATTCAAGTTAATCCGCGAAACATAAAACGCTGTTTGCAAAACTGACGTCATCAATTACATTATGACGTCATTTCACAACAAAAATATAATATTACTATCCGTTTTGAGCTCACTTGCACACTTGTTCCTCTAGTGCAATATCACCCGTGTTATATGAAAACAATAATCAACGGGATAATTTCACTACCCCGTTATGTTTAAACTCAGATGTTTCATCCATTGCATTGGAACATAAATCAACATTGTGTACAGTTATTTGATAATCAGCATGTGAAATAAGTTGCTATAACTAATTCTGTAAGCGTTTTCATAAAGAGATGCGCGATAATGGTTACATATTTCTCTTGACACTGTTATGCTTTGGAACAAGAGATAGAGAAAGAATCGCAGTTGTTGAAGCAGAAATTTGATTTTTTTCCAAAGATGTTTATGACGCCAATGACTTTTATCGTTGTAAGTCTCACGACAGCTGTACGTATTTGAACAAGTATCGAGTGTTGATTTAAGGCCGGTTGACAAGCCTCATTCACCCGTATTATAACCAACCTACTGTTTATTCTTATTTAAAGATCTACGGTATGAATTCACTTTTCAAGTGTCAAAAGTCAACCAGATAGATATATAAATCTGAAGGGGGAGCACCTGTCGATCAACTGAAAAACTGCCAGCTTGCAATTGATGAGATGGAAAAAAAATTCTTTCTGCAATGCTTTTTGGTGGTTTATCGAGAAATAACGGTAGATTATCACTTGGTAATCTCACCGCAAAAACAGTGAAATTATCGAAAACTTATACCCTGCTTTTGTGCATTTCACCCTATCTGACGTCATCTTTGCGGGGCGAAATAAGTGACGCGCTTTACGAGAATATGTCCTAGAAATTTCACATTTTGTCTCAATTTTGTAAGGAAGTAAAAGCATAGTCGTTTGCTTTTTGAGTAAGATCGATTAATATTTCATTTCGTGAACAACTTCGTGAACAACAAAAGTTATATTTTCGCCACTCGTGTAAATATAGCTTTTGTTGATCACTCAATGAAATATAAATCGATCTTACACTGAAACAAACGATTGTCCTATGATTGTTTTTTTCCTAAAATCCTAATTTTCCTGTATGAAGACATGCACAGTAAATCGCATCCTGCATTCGACACTCATCTAGACCAAATCCATTCCAAATCACAAGCTTGGTGATCCATTCATTCATTCAAAACACTCATTCCGATTACTCAAAAACGTTCCGAAATTGTTTTAAACGCTTCGAAATGTGAATATGGTAGTCACTCGTTTTTTAGATGAAAAACTCTGTAGGTAGAAGCTCCGAAAACGGATTAGATTTAATCCCTTAAAAAGAATGGACAATGGCGTTGTGTCAAGTACAAAAAAAAAAAACAAAAAAAAAACAATACAATAAAACATTAAGTTTATTTCAAATATCTAGGCCTCCGACCCACAAACATTTACATTGATTTAACAATAAATTGAGAGTGATTATTTCAAAGCAGAAGTACTAAGCAAGCAAACATTTTTGCTTAGAAAGCAAAGAATCAGTTTCAGCTTTATTCAAGCAAAAAAACTTTAAGGGTTAAACATTATAATATTTTTTAAACGGGCGTTACTTTTGCGTAATTATCCCGTGTTGCACCAAAGTTAAAAAAGTCCGATACTATCCGGCACTTGTCCCAAGTGTTCCTTTTCGGTTATTTGACAAAAGAAATCAGTGTTGCTTTTCATGCATTTTTCGGGAAAACTTGGGATTTATGAAAATTCCATTTTTTGCCAAAATGCCAAGAAAAGGACCATACTGGTTTATGACACTCAGCTTCCATTTTATTCATATTACCTAGACGGAAGATGTAGTAGAAAAGTTCAAAAGAGAAATTGCCTGTAGACCAGCCCTGTGTTCATGACGTAAAAGCGTTCCTCGAGCGCTTTGAGATGATACCCCGCTTTGCACGTACACATACGTGCAAAGCAATGTATCATTTCGAAAGCAATTCGCTACCGTTTTCATCCTGAAAGCAGGGCAGTACTAAACGATTAAAGAAAAAAAAAGATACTGTTCAAAAAAGTGATTTTTGCCTAAGAAGACAGTATTTTCTATTTCTTTGAACTTTGCTTTAATAACAAAATGATGATAAAATAAGAAAGTAAGAGCAGGTAATCTACGATCATTTATATATGCTAAAAATAACGGAAGGGGTGTACCCTTAGCAAAGGGGGATGTTAACATTTTTCTTAATCGGGTTAAGGTTTCTAATGCTCCCATAGTCCAGTCAATAAGTCCAAAAAAATGGCCAAACATCAAACTTATTGCAACAGAAATGACGTTCGCATTTTTGATACATTGATATCTATTGTTTCAACCCTCAAAAATCTACAAAAATCTAAGTGGCGCAAATATAGAAAAAATCGATCCAAAGTTTTCCACTATAAAAATCTCTTTTCTAAAATATATCCAATACTTTCTCGGAAAATGCTAAGATACCAACATCTTTTAACACTTTTAACCATTTATTAATACACGTTTATGCCAAGCATGCCTTAGGTGTTGTTTTATTGTAAAAAAGGAAAGTTATTAAGAGTTTTATATTTTTCAAATGGCACAGAAATTATTGATTGCGTATAAAATTACCCCACCCACTTTTTTAAACAGATCTTCAATGATTATAGTCAGATTCTGTTAGAAACTATGTAACTTAATATATTTTTTTACAGATTTTTAACTGAAAAATCATAATGCAAGAAGAAAAATCAATATGAAAGTTTAAACTTTATTTTTTTTTTTTTTGCAATGTTAAATATGACTTTTGTCCTGAATTGTAAATAGAGGATAACACCACAAGGGTAAATTTCCCAATTTCATCATGCTAAAGGTTTCCCCTTTACTCTTAATGTTATAATTCAATAGTAGTTTGCTTTTCTCAAATTAAATATGTATATAGTTGCTTAATTAATGGCTTACAGAAAGTAAATTTCCTTAAAAAACATTGCGGAAAAGGAAAATTTTGAAAAAAAAAATCACAGAAATTCCTTTTCTTCATTGTATTTTACGAAATATGAAAACATATTCATTATTGCTAAACATTTTGAACAATAATTTAGAAAATAACTATTACATCACTATGTAATAAATCACTTAAGAAATCTTAAATGTAACATTTCTATGAAATATTGTGGAAGAGGAAAATACTATTAATGTTAATTGTCACTATATGTCTCTTTTAAAAGGTACTAAAACAATGCTTAAGCACTTTTCTATACACTAATGTTTGCTGAAGCACACAATACTCAAATCTGTATGTAATTCTTATTTACCAGACAACTTAATATAATTAGGCTGTCAACTCCTTACCAAACAACAAAAATTCAGACTTGTCCAATTAAAAAGAAGTTTCATACAAAAATTTTGTTAATGAAATTATGAAAATCTTTTGATCTTTTGATAAAAACACTGTAGACAATGAAGGGATTACTTGTTGGCAGTAATTTCTTCTTTGAGTACAATTTTTTTTTTAAACCTTTGTCAGAGGCATAAAAAATCTTGGATTGTGTGAGTATAAATTTATTTGCAACAAACTTGATTGACTTGTGCATAATTATTGCTTGGTTTCAGAACCTAATTATTATAGCTCGATTTCCTCAACAGGATCATGAATAGAACTATTCGAACATTGAATCCCACGGCATTCTCCACATCAGGGGGAGCACTCAAGTCCGCGTTTCCTACAGCTACACCTTTTAGAATCACAGTTTGTTTTACAATTACATTTCACTACTCTCAGTAAACTTTCTGGTGCAGGAGGCAAATCAGTTCTGATTGGAAACAATTTATCATTGTTTTCAAACCAGCCCCACTCAGCTGGTAATAAAGTACAATTCTCATTTAGCCAGCATTGAACTTGATAATATGCTCTCAAAGAATGATATTTTACTGCAGCTGGTGTAGGGGGGGATACTTTGAACCTGAACACTTGTTACACCTATTGAAACTTTTCTGGCAAATTTCCTAAACATATCTAAGCTCTCGAGCTCATTTCCTCCTAGCAAAGCTACTAGTATTTTTTCACCAATTCTCTCTACACTTAGTTGATTAGTAAATGAGTAAAAAGTGGCAGCGTACATTCTTAAAGTATTGTCAGCCATCATACGCTTCAACGCCATACTTTTACCTACACCCCGAATTTTTGAAACTGAATCACATCCTGTAAAAGCATGCAGGAAAAGAAGATGCCTACAAACAGATTCGCCTAATAACAGTTTTGTCTTTTTAATATCCTAAATCTTTGGAGATCGCACTTTTGAACCGGTTCTGAATATGATGTCTATATCATTTAGATTTGCATGATGCAACAAAAGAACCAAAAGATCTGTATCTTCTCCTATAAGTATTGACTTCTTTGATTTTGCACATTCTATGGTAGTTTGTGCAAGAAGAAGGTCTGCATCATCTCTGGCATATAGAACTGTACATGCTTCACTAAGTTTATGTCCAAGCATGTACCCGTTGATAATGATAAAGCAGAGAACCACCATCTACGATAAACTGCATTTCGCCCTCATTGTCTTCACCAGAACAATCACCAAGAGCCCATACTACATCAGCAAGAGAAGACATTTGCCCTTGCCTTGGAAATCCTGAAGATTCAAACAGGGATGATGGGACACTGCTAAGTTTACATTTGAACACATGTGGTAATTCCTCTTCTTGTCTTTGGGCTGCTGTTACCAACCGCCGGAAAAGTAACTGGGGATCTACTTGAATGGATTCCTCACCTGGTAATAGGACAGATGGCTTCGTAGTAAGACCACAGCCTGGTGGAACCTTTTGAAAGTGTGTGCTAATATATCTTTTCCAACCATTGTTTTGATTATCTGTTGTCCTATTTCCTCTGCTTTTTCTACATTTACATTCTGATCTACTTCAACACCAGTTTCTATATTCCTCAAACCTTGATTTTTATCAAATGGGTTTCTATCTACAAGAAATGTTTGAATTGACTTTGAATCTTTTACATCTCTAGATTTTCTTGACTACAATCTTTGTGTTGATCACTTGAATGATACTGAAAACCACTGAATTCTTCCATGCTTCTACTATACTCAGCACATGTAGGAAGAGAAAGTAACCACTGCGTTCTCTGGTATTCGCTTAAACCTTTACCTCTTGTTAACCCTCCATTTGTTTTAATACTCCTCATCAAGACTTGTTCAATCACCAGATCTGTTGATAGTCCAGCCCAGTATCATAATACAACATGATGGCCTGACATAAACTTTTCATATACTGTTTTGTTAGTTTCTTCCAAATCTGTCATATTTTGTAAGTAAACAAATGCTGATTTTAGATACAAATTGTGACCGGCTGCTGCAAACTAGGTAGCATATCACTTAATGACTCAGGGTGAAGTTTCCAGTTACCAATTCTTTCAGCTGTTATTAACTTTTGTAATTTACGAACCATCTCTAAATATTGGAACCAAAGTGCTGCTGTCCTAAACCCACTTTTCAAACCATATTTCTGAGTTTCAAATATTTCATAAGCTGTCTGTAATGTCTGAGAATGCTCGATATCTGTAACAGTTGTTTCACCTGCCAGCTAGATCACTTATTAAACCTGCTTTATTATCATTTACAGTACTTGTAAGATTTTCGAGTTCTCCTTTGTCACCATTGTTTTCATTATTGTCTCTGAGAATATCATCTAGTGGTATTTCAAATATTGAAGCCATCAAAGCATTCTTAACAAGAAAATGACCTCTGATAGCTCTTGCAACTGCCTTACCAGACAGCATATGGACAACAGCATTTGGTGCATATACGTTCTCTAGAACTTCTCAATGTCCAGAGCCTTGCATTTGATGCCAAATGCAGCCTAAGAAACTCATTATAGTGTAATATCCCCCAAGTCGTAATACTATTGCTTTGAGTGGACTCTGTTCTGGTTCATGAAGTTAAATTGTCAACGCTTTCCAGTAAAGTGGCTGGTCAAATGTTACTACAGGTGTAACCAAGTACCTAGATGCATGCCCTGCTATGAACTTAAATGTTGTATACACACAAGACATATCACTAGGGTCCATGTCATTCATAGGCAAGAATAAGACTGATGATGTACCGGGAGTGTCTCCTGACGTAAGCATTTGCATAAGACCGGACCAAGAAGGTCTTGTTTGTCTAAGAGGTGATGTAAGCTTAACAAGGGTATCCAATGGCTTAGTCTTGTTAATGGCTTTAATACTTTGAATTTCTTTCAATGTAAACTTCCTTTTTAATGTATCAATTGCTTTATAAAATGAACACTTGACTTCACCTGCATTTATAACCTGTTCTCTTTCAATATTTGTTCTTTGAACCGGTTGCAAATTAAAAGTACCTGGGGATAGGCATGCAATTAATCCCATCCCATGAAAAGCGCCATGACCATTTAAAGTTCTACTGTTATGGTCGACATTGTCTGCAACATACTGAAGAAATACATTTTGATCATAGCCCTGAATTTCAGTACCCTGTGAAACTGCAGCACATGATTCAAACTTCTGGATTTCACTATATGAAGAGCAGAACCCTCACCGATTAAGTGTATCTATCAAAAATCTAGACGCAAAATGGTGATGAAGCAAAATCCCTAAACCTAACTGAAGGATTGGAACGGTCACTCTTGGTTTCGATGTTTGTACTATTGCTTGACCAATTGATGCAACTTTAAAACTTGTGTTAGCCTGAACTTGTTGTTTATCATTAAATAAAGTTTTCAAGTAACAAACAAAGGCACTCAGGCAAATATTCCCTATTCTTTCTATAGAAGATATATCAAATGATGAAGGATACTCAAAAATCTGATTTGGCAATGTTTTCGTTTTATTCTGAATTAGTTTTGCAGCCGTAATTAATAATCAACTTTGATTTATCTTCGTCACTCGTAATTGATTGGTCTTTATAGAAATCACTGAGGATTGATGTTGCTGTTTTCACTAAAGTTAGAATATTACGTTTGCCCTTAATCTCTGTAATTATGATGGACTCTTTAAAGTATTCTTTTAATTTTTGTTTCATATGGACTACACTGAATGCCGCTTCACCACACTTTTCTTGCATCTGTTCCACCAGATCTGTGACAGGTACTTGTTTGTTTTCATTGTCTTTAAGAAAATCTGTAATTTCAATGAAAGCCTTCTCTATATCTGGATGGAGTGGCCTCCCCTTTGTTCTTTTGTCAGCAAAGGTATTTGGAGAAAATTTGGCTGGTACATTACGCATGGTCCTAAAATTGACACTACAACTCTGGTGGTAGATAGCATTAGCAGCTAGTAAATCATGCACTGTATTTAGTCTTAGAATTATTGCCAATCATCGGAACGTTCTTCACAGATTTTTTCAATAGTTTTCTGGAAATCAAAAGTGCGAACTGGAAAGACGTCATGACCTCGTTTATTTCCTGATAATTTAGCTTTATGTCCACAGAAGAGACATCTGTCTTTGAAATGAAATACACTTGCAGCAGACCTAAGACTTTTTAATTCACCACCACTTTCTTTCTCGCCAGCTTTTATATTCGAATCAGATTTTTTACTGTTGACATTACAGTACCACTTCCTGCAGTGGTCATGTACATATTGTCCAGGTGTTGCGATTAAAGTTCTGCGTCGCTTTTGGCTAGATTAATTTACCCCTTTGCAGCCTTTAACCGTGAGCTTCACTTTTTTTGCCAGATCACTTTCACTGTTGCATATAATACACTCTTCAGGACTACCACCATTCTGAAAAACAATGATTATCAAGTTTAATTCCAGAACATTTAGAACAAAATCAATGATCCCACTAATTAAGAGGATTAGTACCATATTATTACTATTAAAACTATTATTTCATTATCACTGATAAGTGATATTAAACATTCAATTTGTTCCATAACATTTTTTCAAATGATAAAAATGAGAAATTCTTTTTTTTATTATTTGAATATTTGCCATGGAATTAATTGAATGGGATATTACAAGCTATCAAATTGAAACCAGAGCTGTCGTAAAGCAGACAATAATACCCCTCCCCCCTCCCACCAGCATTTTGTCCAAATATAAGGGCTATTAGTGCAGGATGTGTTTTTAGCAAATAATGGGAATTTAAATTATACGCCTGTGATTGACTCTAGGCCACTTGGTTCTTAAGTTAGAGTCTGGAAAAGAAAAAGTCACACAAAAATTCACCAAAAATTGACTGTGACCTTGACCTTTGACTTATGTGACCAAAAAATACAGCAATTCCTTGGATCATAAGCAGCATTTGCATGAAGCTACATGATTCTATGTCACTTGGTTCTTGAGTTAGAATCCAGGAACGAAAATTGAACAAAGACTGACCTGTGACCTTGACCTTTGATCTGTGAAGTTTCATGATTCTGTCACTTGATTCTTAAGTAAGAGTCCAGAAATGAAATCGTCTACAGACGGCGGATGGACAGACAGCCAGAAATGGTGAAACTAATATACACCCCTCCCTCTACCTCGTAGGTGGGGGATATGATATGATATCATTTAAAAAGTTGTAATTCTCCTCCCCCCTCTGGGTTTTTATCTTTAAGCAAGATTTCTTTTTTTAACACTTATGCCCCCGCCACAGCCATTTTCAGAAATTTTCAATATATTTGACCTTCAAAAATGACATATACCTTATCAGTTGACTTTGACTTTGATCTTGTCACAAATACTACTCTGTGAATTTGAAGACTCTATCCCTTTCCAATCAAAAGTTATGGCCAATGTTTGGTTGTTGTTTTTTGTTGGGGGGGAGGAGGGGGGACAGACAAACAAAGTTCCCCCTAGCAATCGATGCAGGGGGGGGGGGCATAAAATCCATCGTTGACCCCCCTACCTCCAATACCATTCTTAAATGAGTCATTTTTTTAATGACAGATGATTGTCTCTTGAAAAGTGTTAAATAATTTTCATTACCTCATTGACATTACTAGCCCCTTTTTGTGTGAACCCTTAGGGTTCTTTTTCATGTAAACCCTTTTGACCTCTTTGCTTGTCAGGTCATTCACAAATACCATTTCACAAGTTAAAGTCTTGTAAAAAAAATGCCAGGTGATAAAAACGTATTCACTTTAATACCTTAGCTGTAGTTAGGATGTTTTTGTCACTCATTTACGATATGCCAATGTAAAACCTCAAAAGAAATATATGTGTTGTATCATCAACATTTTTATTATTTCAATAGTTAGTCATATCATACCATTTACATGCTTTGGTGTGCTTGTAACACTCACAAAATGTGTTGAGTCCAATGTAAATGATTCATACTTACCTAGAGACAAAGTTTTGGTAGGACTCGACTATAATTACGTGTATTATGCACAATAAAATCAGTAGACTTAAAATTTTACCACATAGATCAAGAGCTTAGGCATAAAACATTTACATGTCCATGTTTTCACTCATACTCACCATATTTAAGGGGTTTATCTTAGTTTTTTCATGGTATATAAAAGTTTTTAATTTTGGTAGAAGTACAGAGTCATAATCAGCCAGACGCTTGGATCATAGTACTCATAAATAAATCACCGGAAAAAAACATTTCGGAAAAAAAAATGAAAAAGAAATTAAAACTAGATGTTACATATTTGTAAATATTATATTTCATTTTAAAACATTTCACAAAATTTAACATGAAATATTGAATAATCACTTAGACAACCAAGCCTCTAGAAAACGCTTGATCAAAATAATCAAAGTGTCAAGAGTACTGTAAAAATGCAAATTTATCTTGAATTTCTGATGGTGTTTTTTTCATGTTCCGCACCTTAGATTTATGTAGATTTTGAGTATACTTTAGAGTAATCACTTACCTACATTTTGGTATTGAAATATATTCTGTTGCAATTAGTTTGATGTCAAACCTTATATTGACTGGACTACTAGAAAATCTAAGACCTGACACGAAATATCACACGCAGTATGACATCATCATTACACGATCTGACCTCATTGGAAAATGCCTTTTAAAACAAACTTTTTTTAGATTTTATAGAATGTACTTTTAAAAGACTTGTTCTACGCGCAAATTAACTCACTGATCTTGCCTTACTCATGATGTAACTTTAATTAGAACCATCCCCCCTCCCCCTCCTATTCCCCCCCCCCCCTAGGTACCTGTAATTAAAGTTTAAATTTGTATTAGATATTTTTACTCACCATTTACCTTATATATGATATACACTGATTTTGAGTGTTGGCCTTGGCGTTGGTACCAACAAAAAAACCTTGTCGCAAATAAAATTACGCATGTGAAACTTATAGAAAGTCTCTCTTATCTAAAAAGGACATTGTCATTGATTCACTCTTGCATCTTGCGCCAAATTGATCCCAAAAATTTTGACCATGATCTTATTCAATTATCCATTTAACCTTTTGGTGTATAAAAGTACCAGTGTATAAATCTCGGTTATTGACGGTTTTGTCAAACAATTCAAAACGCATTTTTAAATATATTGATGAATTATCAAAATCTTATAATCCGCTTCCGTTCATTTTACCCTCGCTGGCGTCATCTAAGCGAAGCCCAAAAAGTGACGTCATAACGACCGTTGTATAGCAATCACGTGCAAAATTACTGCACAAAAAATTGGCCCAATTTTTTTACATTTTGTCTCTTCTTTTATTAAATAAATTTAATGATCTTTGTTTTTTCGAGTAAGGTCTGTTGATATTTCATTTCATGTACAAGGAAAGTCATATTTTCGCTCGTGACTCTGCCACTTATGAAATATAGCTTTTGTTGTTCAATCGAGGAAATAGTAATCGTTCTTACACCGAAACAAACAATTATCCTCTTTTATCATGAAATCAAATTGAGTTTTTGCACTTCGTTATGTTTTGCGTTTTCTATCTTTATAGCTTACACTAATGGTTGGTTTAAATTTGCAACGAACGCCGTACAATATTTCACTCTGTGATTTTTAATCAAAATTTTTGACATCGTGCAATTTTATTTTCAACGGTGTATGTGTTTACAAAATCCTGCGGTGCTCGCACGGTTTTCGATAATCTTGTCACAAACAATAATTGAGGTGCCAGGGAGGCGATAAGTCATATTGAGCTACTGTAGACCGTACGGCCGACAAACGGTCTCTGTACAGTGCCTGGGCGGGGACCGTGAGATGATGCGGAGAGGATTCATAATTAAACATCGCACGTCACCATGCGATGTCCGTAAGGCACCCTTGCGTTGTCTTTTTGACGTGTTTACAGGCTACGGCTCCGTGCGGTCTTGTGATTTTGTGATTTTGCAAAATTTCAAGGTCTATGGCACCCTTCAGGACGTACGATGTTAGCACGAAAAACCTCCCTTGAAAATCATTCAAAACTCGACCAAAATCAATCTACTTGTATTTCACAATATGTCTTACAATATGTCTTACTGTATTTTGTTTTCTAGGGGGATACAATATTAGAAGCGGTATGATCTTCTAATACTGTAAGAAACTACATAGGCAATGTCTTATTTGGTATTGAATGCTGATTTTCCTGATAGTCTGTCTGTAATATCTTAGAGACCGAATGAATGAGATTACATTTTAGAAGTCAGGGTAATTTAAAGCTAAATATCGTAAATCTGTCAACTTTTGATATTTTTTCTAATACAAGCTCGTTACATCATTAAAATGAATGTCAGCGTAATGTAAAACCGCAATTTGTCAACAGTTTGTGTGTTTTTATTGTGAATAAATACAATCTTCACTGCATAGGTTTTTAAGTACAATCAACAATCAAGGTTTGAGGATGACAATTCGTCAGCAAATATTAAAAAAATGGTTCTTCGCTTTTAACACAAGATAATGTAAAAGACGAGAAGCGCGAATTTGCATGCAAAATGGGGTATCATTTATCTTATAACTATACAAATATTCGCGTGAAAATATCCCATGCGATATATTTTATGATATCATACACAAGGATCTTTTAAGAACAATGTCGTAAAGCGGATAATTTTAGAAACTTGCATTTCTGTAAGAAAAATCGACGAAAACGAGTCAAATAGAGGATATAAGATAAATATAATACGTACTAAGTGTATTGTATGAACAAATATCTAACTCGGTTGTGGGAATTGATATTTGTCTCGACAGAGCCTCGACAATTTTAAATTCCCCAAGCCCCGTTAGATATTTTGTTTTCATACTAAACACCATATACGTATATATCTCAAACAGTTCGCGACCAAGACCACCCAAAGGTTTTTCATGCACGGTAAGGACGTAGCTCGCTACGCAAATAAATAACGACTAAAAAACGCATTTTACATTAAATATAAAAGATTTAACATTACGTTGAAGGCTAGGGTGTTATGAAATCTTGACTAATTGAAAAACTGGCGAAAGGTTAGATCGTATTTTTCACAGATCAAAGTACACTGATTGTTCGACACACAAAACCCGAACAAAGTACGTAATCTATACTGCAAAAAATATAGTCTATGTCCTCTAATGCAATAAAAAACGCATAATTAATGTGTTATTGCGATTTACCCTTAACGTTGAAAACAAATGTTCATGATCGAAAAATAAAGAATGCGAATTTATGGTTTTAAGGGGAAAGTCCGGAAATTCCAAGATGGACAGGACAATGCATATATATTCCCCCAGTCGGTTGTTCCAGTGTTGATGTATTTAGAAACTCAATGATGAAATTCCGATTTTAAAACTGCTCTACATGCAAACAATATATAAGACACCAAATGTCTAATCATAACAATTTAAAACAATCTTCAAATTAACTCTTTTCATCGAAAATGATAGTGCACTTAAATACTTTATAGCGTCCATTTTCTCCGACATCCATATTCAAAATGGTTTCACTGGCTTCAAAATAACTTAGCAACGTATAATTAATATGCAAACGTTACTCTCGTAATTTCCGGCGTCAAAGTTTTGGCTACTATTTATCATATTCAGACGTTGAAAAAGAGAAAAAGGCGTCTTATCAAAACAACCATAGAAACTAAACCACTCAGAGACAAGGAGAAATTACCTTATTGATATACCCGTAGAAGTGAAATGATTTCATTCGAAAGTCACTACTCCCACTCATTCACTTTCATTCAGAAAACGTGTAAAATAATTTACCCTGTCAATTTAAAAATTTTCTTAATAAACTGTACATTACTTGTAATAGTCACCAACTCTTCTGTCGTCTTTACTTCTTTATGCTGTCGATATCTATAGATATTGCCTGATAAAATGTAGTATGATAAACCTGTTGAAATCAGGTCACTTGATCAGGTGACAGCTTTATCATGTAACTTGGTCAAGTAACCTGCCGGATCTCCGTTTGCAGCTGTTGGGTCTGAAAAAGCTACCCGTTTCACATTTTTTCTTTAAAATTTGCGTGCCGATTTTTGTTTGAAATATTTCACTCGATTCCCTTAATTTATTAAATCAAATAGCGACAAAATCGGAGACGTAGCAAATCATCCGAGTCACATGTTTATAATCATTTAGGTATGTAAAAATTGATTAAGTGTTCTTTTGTTTAATATTTCCTCACCACAGCATCAGAAATCCTTACAAATGTCGAGTTCTTTAGCCGAAAGGGATCACCCCGCCACATCCACCAATTCATTCGGAACATCGCTCGGACTTTTCCGTAAACTGGAAAGTACCTCGGGCGTAAGTGTAGTAATTTTTGGTCATTTTTTAGGTCATTCGGCTCCTGGTGGTACGTTGGTTAATACGCTTGAGATTAAGAGGGAAATGTAACTGAAATATCTCACTCGAATCCCTTAATTGATAAAATCAAATTATGTCAACATCGATGATGTAGTTCATGACGAAATATGTAAACTTGTGAAGAAGCTTAACTTGCGTGTTTACATTCAACCTCGAAAATTGTCAGAAATTTTAAACATCTATCTGGATTGATTCAACGCGGATTTTAATCTGAACGAGACTTTGTTAGAAACTATCGTTATAATTAAGAGAGAAATGTAACTGAACTGATTCGAAATTCATGTCCACAGCAATAAGAAAAAAAGACTGAATTTGACACAAGAACTACAAACAAATAATAACCATGAAAGACCATAACAAAATACAAACAAGCTTTGTTTATCGCCAAGAGGTGCACTTAAATCGCGAGATAATACCCATGTTGCTAGGTGTGGTCTGTTGAAAGTGTTAAATTTCCCGTATAAGATTTATCATTCATATATCATTATTGTAATTTATCATTCATATCAACAATATGTTTTGTAAAATGACACGCTTAAACCCTACAGCTTGTTTTGCTTAAGTACAGCCTCGAATACCGAGGCCTCTCAATTCGCTTCGCTATATCGTCGATATAGCGTAGCAAATAGAGGACCCGGGGTATCCAAGGATGGCCTAAGATAATATGCAGTCCTACATAAATCAAATGACAAAACAGCATCAGCAGAGGGTTGTTAAAACTTAAATATGAGTGCGTCTACGCTTGAACGGTTCAATTCTCGCTGCTTGAGGCAATTTGATTTCATTTTAGACCAGACTAAGAAAGAGAAATGGTTACGATGCGTTTTGTTGCATTTCATTTCTCTCGACTACTCCACTCTACATGTACATGCTATCTGTATAGTAAAGGGTCAAATGTCACTGCATAGTCGTTTACAGTATTTCTAGTTATCCACAAAGTAATGCAATTGGGAAAAGTCATGTCAGTAAATCACATACAGATAAACGTTGATAAATATATATACCTTTTAGTTTCACCAATCTATTACATCCATTTAAAGTGCTATCTTTCTGACAGGATCAGCCAAGAAACATTTTTATCACATCTCGGAGGATGGTGGCGTGACGTCACTCCTACCTGTGACGTCACTTCACGCTTACTTTTCATTTTGGGCGCATCGGGTGATATTGGTATTTTTCATAGCTTTTGAAGAATAATATTAGATTCGTAAAACGGTTTCTTGTCTGAGTAGGCCATAGGCTGAGATTGGTTAGCCCCCCCCCCCCCGCCTCCACCCCTATGGGAAGTTTTGCGGACCATATTTTTCATATAGCCCTATGTCTTGCGAAATTTTTTCAGACATGTTAGCCCTCTGAGAGTGATAGCTTTATCGTGTAACATTACGTTACCTACACCATCTATCAAATTTAAACGTATGACATTGAAGTCTTATCAAGAGCAACGCTAGGCGTGGCATTATACACCCGAAGCTCAGAAATAAATGGGCGATGTTTTGAACTTTTGATTGATCCTTAGGATGTATTTTCTAGCAAACACTATAGTATATTGTATTTATTATGATGGTAGTGTTTGTTGATGTCCTGTTCTTTTCTAAAAGTCTCTTGCAAGTATCCGATAAAACAAAATTCACCGAGTACTAAAATATGCACAAAGTGCTGCAAGTACCCGAGTACTACTAAAATATTCAATCAGATTGAGATAATGAAATCAAACTCCCTCGCTATGAGTTCTACATACATGTGAAGTTCCACCATCGTAGTCCTTGTATTTTGAAAGTTATGGAACGGACACGAATTTGCAAACTGAATCAAACAAAGGGCAATAATTTTAGACTCTTGACAGAGCATCTGGTATAATGTTGTTTTTTCCTTTAATGTGTCTTACATCAAGATCAATTTCTTGAAGTGACAAACTCCACCTCAATAATCTTTGGTTCTTACTCTTAAGTTTGTGAAGAAAACTTAAGGGATTGTGATCACTGAATACAACTATAGGAGAAGTTGCAGATGTTAAATAAACTTAAAAATGTTGGATTGCTAAAATCAGAGCAAGACATTCTTTTTCAATGGTGGAGAAGTTTTTCTGATGTTTGTTTAATTTTTTAGAAAAATAACAAACTGGGTGATCAATACTGTCATCGTCTTCTTGCAAAAGAACAGCACCAATACCAACATCACTTGCATAAACAGCTAATTTGAAACATATGTCAAAATTAGGTGCTAAAAGAACTGGTGTGCTCTTTAGTATGGCTTTTAAGCGATCAAAGGCAACTTGACAGTTATCATTCCATTTGAACTTAACGTTTTTCTTTAATAAGTTTGTTAAAGGTTCAGCTATTAAAGAAAAAATGTTACAAATCTTTCTATAGTAGCCAGCCATACCAAGAAATCGCATCAGTTGCTTTTTAGTAGCAGGCATAGGAAACTCAGAGATAGCATTGACCTTAGATTCTAAAGGTTTAACTTGACCCTGTCTCACAAGATGTCCTAAGAAAGTAACAGTAGCATGACAAAATTCTGTTTTTCCAAGATTAACAGTGAATTTTGCATCACTGAGACGGTCGAAGAATTGTTTGATTCTTTGAAGGTGGTCACTTCCATGTATCTGTGTAGATGATGACGTCGTCGATGTATGCGTCACAGCCATCTAAGCCAGCTATAACCATATTAACAAGCCGCTGAAATGTCGCAGGAGAATTTTTCATCCCAAATGGCATAACTTTGTACTGGTACAGACCAGTTGGAGTAGCAAATGCTGATACTTCTTTAGCCCTTTCAGTGAGCGGAACTTGCCTGAATCCTTTGAGAAGGTCAAATTTGGTGACATAATTAGAATTACCGACTTTGTCAATACAGTCATCAATTCTTGGTATTGGAAAAGAGTCCGTTTTTGTCACATAGTTCACTTTTCGATAGTCAGTACACATTCTGTTCGTTCCATTTGGCTTTGGAACTAATATACATAGTGAACTGTAATTACTTTGGCTGGGTTCAATAAAATCATTCTCCAATAAGTAATTCACTTCATCTTGAAGGGCTTTTTGTTTTACTGGATTCATTCTAGGATGTTGTTTTATTGGTTGAGAATCTTCCACAATGACATCATGATATATTTTATCAGTTCTTGTGAGGATGTCAGGAAACAAATGTTCATATTCATTAATCAACTGTATCAGCTCTTCTCGTTGGGATGGCTCGAAATGTGAAAGTTTGTCGTCAAGATTCTTTAGTATTTCAGAGTTCTCAAGTTTAGGTGGACTAGGAACAGATTTTTCACTAAAGTCTGAATTATCTTCTGATTCAATCACATTTGATTTTTGTGGGACAGTGTTTACAACTGTAACTGGTTTTGAAATAGAGCTATCTCTGTCAAAATACTTTTTTAACATGTTCACATGACACATTTGTTTAATTTTACGCCATCCAGGAGTATTGATAATATAATTCAAATCACTTGTTTTCTTATCAATAGTATACGGGCCATAATATCTTGCCTGTAAGGGTCAGCCAGGTATTGGCAAAAGAGCAAGGACTTTATCACCTGGTTCAAATTTCCTATCAACACTACGCTTGTCATATCTTGCCTTCATTTTGCTTTGAGGCGATTTAAGATTTGACCTAGCAACCTCACATGCCCTAGACAGTTTATTTCTAAAGTTAGAAACATACTGTAACAAGTTCAATGGTCTTTCATCATCAGCAAGAAATTTCTCTCTTAAGAGTGTTAATGGCCCACGAACAGAATGACCAAAAACTAACTCAAAGGGGCAAAGCCAAGAAATTCTTGAACAGATTCTCTGACTGCAAATAATAGCAAATGAATACCTTCATCCCAATTTTTTCTCAGTATCAAAACAATATGACCTTATCAATTCTTTAGGGTCTGATGAAATCTTTCTAAAGCACCTTGACTTTCAGGATGATAATCAGATGACCGATATTGCTTGATACCTAATACATGCATAACCTGTTGGAATATGTCTGACATAAAGTTTGATCCTTGATCAGACTGAACTGATTTTGGAAGGCCAACAAAAGTAAAGAACTTGATTAGAGCATTAATGATTGACTTTGCCTTAATGTTTCTTAAAGAAATTGCTTCTGGGAAGCGAGTAGAAGCACACATAATTGTCAACAAATATTCAGAACCTGACTTAGTTTTCGGTAAAGGACCAACGCAGTCAATTATTATCCGACTGAAAGGTTCATCAAAAGCTGGAATGGGTTGTAACCTTGCATTTGGAATAACTTGGTAAGGTTTCCCTCACATTTGACAAGTGTGGCAACTTTTACAATATTCGGAAACGTCCGATTTAAGTCCAAACCAAACGAAATGAGTCATAATCTTGTGATAAGTCTTGTTTACACCTAAATGACAAGACATTAGACTTTCATGGACTATTTTAAGTACTTCATGGCGATATGACTTTGGAACAACAATTTGGTGATGAACAGCCCAATCATCATCAGCTGGGACATCAAATGGTCGCCATTTTCTCATCAGAATACCATTCTTTGTATAGTAACAAAAAGGATTCTGAGACATTTCTTTTTCGGGTAATGCCCTGTCGACTAACTTTGAAATCTCAGGATCATTTTGCTCTTCCTGGATTAACTGTGACTTTCATGACCTTGGTCATTTGACCTTGGAGATGACTGACAAAATTTTGACGAGTCTGTCTGAGTATCAGGCAGACTAGGATTAAAAGAATTTTAATCTCGTCATTGAAATATTGACCAACAAAAGTATCAGTTAAGTCAATATCATTAGAATTTTTCAAGGAAGCTTTTTTAGCCATACCCAGAGTAACTGCACATGAAGGGTACAAATCAGGTATTTCCTGTTAAATAGGATCATCTGTTTGACCTTCACTAGGTGTGTCAGTAACAAGAGGATTAACAACAACCTTATCTCCAGCCAAGTCATTGCCTAGCAAAAAATGTACACCTTTAAATGGTAAAGAATGTTTAACACAAACAACCACAGAACCAGTAACCAAACCTGAGGACAAATTAACCTTATGAAGAGGAACTTTGATGACACCACACTCTACACCCTGAATAAGGACACTAGTACCAGACGAAGTCTTCTCAGAAAAAGGCAGAACATCTGCTAAAATAAGAGATTGAGAAGCTCCTGTGTCTCTTAAAATTTTAATAGGGGTAGGTGGGCACATATCACCTGACAGTGATACAAAACCATCCAAAATCAACGGTTCAAAAATCTCCATACAGGAATCAGAATTTGGTTCTGCCTTAACAATTGAATTTAACTCAAAAGAAGGCTGTGATTTAGGCTGAAGGCTGTCGAGCCCTGTAGGTTTGGCTGCACCCAGTTCCTTCTTCCTTTTTAATCTAAAACATTCTGAAATAAGGTGACCTGGTTTTTTTACAAAAAGTACAATGTACTCGAGATAAGGGGTTTTGAATATTGGTTTCACCAGTAGACTTTGGTTTAGCTGAATTCGATTGACTAGATATGCTAGATGAATCACCAGACAAAGATTTATTTTGGGGACGTGAGGAAGCAGGTTTTGCTTTATTAACGAAAGAATTTTTGTGTGTAAGGTAGTAATCATCAGCTTAACGAGCTGCTTCATTTATAGTTTCAACATTTTTTTTCATCTAAATTTAACTTAATGTCAGATTGAATTCAATTTTTGAATTGTTCAATTAATATAAGTTGTCTAAGATTATCATAATTTTGGTCTATTTTCTTAGAATAGCACTAATTTTTCTTCGTTTCTTGCAAATTCAACGTGAGTCTGGCCAGATTCTTTTCTACAACTTCTAAATTGTTGTCTGTATGCTTCTGGAACCAGCTCATAACCTTTGAGAATGAGTTCTTTTACAGTATCATAATCATTGCTTTGTTCTGTTCTAATTTGCGAATAAATATTGCGAGATTTTCCTGCTAAGACACTTTGGAGAAGTAAGGTCCATTGCTCCTTTGGCCATTTCAAGTTTTAAGCAACTTTTTCAAAATGTTCGAAATATGTATCAACTTCATTTTCTTGAAATGGAGGAACAAGCCTAAAATGTTTTGTTACATCAAAATGGTCATTATAAATATATCTTGGCGGATTTGCTCTATCTTGAATTTCTAATTCTTTTAATCTTTATTGAAATGCTCTTTCTTCTCTTTCCCCCTCTCTCTCTCTCTCTATTTCTTCTTTTTCCCATTGATATTGCCTTTCTCTTTCTTTTTCTTCGATTTCTAATTGTTTTTCTTGTAATTTTCTCTCTTCTCTCCCTCTTACTATTTCCAATTCCTTCTCCCTTTGTTGCAGTTTTAACAGTTCAAGCTCTCTTGAGCTTGCAACTGATGGATCATCAACAATGAGAGACAGAGCCTTTTCATCAAAATTGTCCTCATCAACAAAATATTGAACCAAAATATTCTTAATTTCATGCTTTCACAATGAGGACTTGACTTCTTTTAATTCATAATGCTTGGCAAGATTGAGCAAATCAGGCTTTTTACCCAAATTCAATAGCTCCACGGAAGGTTCGTTCGTAAATTTTTCTAAGTCAAAAGACATGGCAGCTTGTTGCTGTATTCAAATAAGAATGTAAGATTTCGATAAATAATAGTGAAAGTACACTCTAGATTTATTAGAATTGAAATATTTTTAATAATTTTGAACAACAGATTTAAATGAAAAATTTGTTTGATTGCTTGTTTGTCTGATGTTCGTATCCCTGACGAGCCCCCAATTGTTACGTGCCAATGTAACAAGAACAAAGAAGCCAGCAACAAACTTTACAATGAACAATATTTATTGACAATAATAACAGAAATATTGACAATATGAAATTAATACAAAAACAAATTACAATACCTTGAATGTTTAATCCTAAAGTTTTAATTTTAGTTGAATTTCTGAAATACGACCTCTGGTTGGCCTAATATCGAACCAATTTCTTTTCAAATATTTATTCAAAGAAGTTCCCAGATGGCCCCTTTTCGCGTGACGGGTCACATTTGTAACACGACTAAAAAACAATGGCAGTAACAAGCGTACAAAAAACAAAGAGACAAAATATACCAGACGAGAAAAGTATCATATATTATTCAGCATTTATACATCCCTTAACCTTCGTAATATCGCTATAAATATCTAGAGGAAAATCACTTGTTTCAGTGTTAGATCAATTTATATTTCTTTGAGTGAACAACATTTGGCGGGGCTACAAATTGAAATATAGCTTTTGTTGTTCGGGAAATGAAATATCAATCCAACAAACTCATTGTATTGCTCCAGTGGCTTTCAAATATCTATCAATGAAAAATTCAGTCAGATATTGAAGTTTCAAGGAAATTTGTGAAGAAGCCAATAAGATGGATCTTTAACATTGAAATTATACAATATATAGCATGGGAAAACTACAATCCTTCTTATGATCTTAAGTCCCACAACCCGTATATGGGCAAATCAAAATTCTTCTAGGCAAAGATTTACCAAGAATATTATCCTGCAAAGTTTAGTTGAAATTAGTCCACTGGTGTCGGAGGAAAACATTTTATAGTGAAAATAATCATCGCCCTATCACATCCATATTTAGGGGGTCAATCGAAATTTCTTTAAAAATTTAGAAGAGGGTCACGCAAGGTTCATCCATGCCAAGTTTCATCCAAGCATTATTCATGCCAGGTTTCATTGAAATCTGACAAATAGTTTGGATGGTGGATTTTTTAAAGAATTTTAAAGTGAAAATAAGCCCACCCTTCCACGCCCATATTCAGGGGCCAATCAAAATTTCTTGAACAACTTTAGAACAGAGTCACCCAAGGATTATTCCTGTTTTGACAAAATCCGCCTTATGGTGTGAGAGGAGAAATTTTTTAAAGATTTCACTGTGAAAATAAGCCCCGCCCTGCAACGCCCATCTTTGTGGGTCTATCAAAAATTCTTTAACAATTAAGGGAAAGTGGTCACCTAAAAAACATCAATGCCAAGTTTCATTGAAGTCCAGCCATTGGTTTGGGAGGAAAATATTTTTTTAGATTTAATAATGAAAATAAGCTTCGCCTTGCTATGCCCATATTTGAGGACAATTCAAATCTCTCGAACAATTTAAAAAGAGGGTCACCTAGGGATCATTTATGCAAAGTTTCATTAAAATCGGCCCAATGTTTCTTTCAAACTTTCTTACAATATTTAAGTAAAGAGTCACCCAAAGAACGTCCAAGCCAAGTTTCATTGAAATCAGCCATTCGGTTTAGGAGAAGAAGGCTTTTAAATATTCTAAAATGAAAATTAAGTGAAATTACGCCCCACCCTTCCATATTTTGGTGCCAATCAAAATATCTTAAACAATTCAGTTTAAGGGTCACCCAATGAACAATCATGCCAAGTTTCATTAAAACAACCCAATGGCTCCGAAGTGTTTTAAAGATTTAAAGTGAAAATACCACCCTACCAAGCCCATAATTGGTGGTCAATTCAATTTTCTTACACAATTTAAGTAAAGTGTCAACCAAGGAAAATCCATGCCAAGTTTAATTGAAATCAGTCCATTAGTTTTGGAGACGTTTTTTTTTCAATTTTTTTAAAGTGAAATTCAAGTGAAAATAAGCCCCAAACTGCCCAATGGTTTGGGAAGAGAAGATGTTTAACGGAGAAAATGAGCTCGCCCTGGCAAGACCATTTTTGCGGGTCAATAAAAAATTTCTTTAACAATTTAGATTAAGAATCACCAAAGGAAAAATCATTGCTAAATTAAAGATTTTATAATAATTTACGTCAAAAATAAGCCCCCCTGTCATGCCCATATTTGCGGGTCAATACAAATTACTTGAACAACTTAAGAAGAGAGTCACACAAGGAACATTCCTGCAAAGTTTGAACAAAACTCGCCAAATGGTTTGGGTGGAAAAGATTTATAACAGTGATAATAAGCCCGCCCTGCCCCGTCCATATTTGTGGGTCAATCATAATTTCTTAAAAAAAATAGGTAAAAGGTCACATTAGAAACATCCATGCCAAGTGTCATTGAAATCCAGCCAATGGTTTGATAGGAGAAGATTCTTTCTTAATAATTTGAAAGTGAAAATAAACCCGCCCTTCCATCTCCCATATTTGGGGACAATCAGAATTTCTGGAACAACTTTTGAAGAGAGTCACCCAATGATTATTCCTGTCAAGTTTTGACAAAACCCGCCCAATGTAAGGAGGATATGATTTTTAAAGAATTTAAAGTGATAAAACGCCCCGACCTGCCACTCCCTTATTTGGGGGACAATCAAAATTTCTTTCAAAATTTGAGAAGAGAGTCACCCGAGGAACATCCATGCCAAGATTCGTTGAATCAGCCAATTGGACAGGGAGGAGAAGATTTAGATATTTTACAGTGAAAATTAAGTGAAAATAAACCCAAAGGTTATGGGGAATAAGAATCTAAAAGATTTTACGGTGAAAATAAGGCCCGCCCTACCACGCCCATATTTGAAGGCCAATCCAAAGGAACATTTCTTCCAAATTTCATTAAAATTGGTTTAGGAGATGTTTAAAGAAATTGTTTACTAATGGATTCATTGATGGACGGACGGACGGACTGACGCACGCATGACAGACACTCCGCCATGACAATAGCTCGCTTTGCTTCGGCTAGTGGAGCTAAAAATAACGATTATACTATTTCTTCAATGCATGGTGAGAATTAATTGTGGTTTTTTTCGGACAAATCGTCATTTGCACGTGATTTGTATACACCATTCTTGAACGTGTCAACTATTAGCTTACGCTTAGATAACTTCAGATAAGGTGAATGAACGAAAGCTTGCTAGAAGTTTTTGATAATTATACTGGGTTGACGGATATTTTATATGTGATACTATTCCGTTATTTCTCGATAATCCACTGAAAATCATCACAACATTGACGGCATTACACCCTTTTGTGTATTTAGCCGTTTGTATACTACGTGAAATTTATCGTAAGAATGCTCTCTATATATTCAATTGAAATCAGAAACTCGTTATTGTTTGCGCCACCCGAAAGAAGTGAAAACACAAAATGGACAAAGACGCTTTTAAATAGCAGTATAGTTGATATTAAATCATCGATTGTAGCTGTGTTTTTGAGGAGTAAAAAATGTTCTTCCACGCCCCTTAAACCATATGGAGTGAAACCGATCATGTGGGAAACCGGAACATAAAGAAATATGTCGAAAATTTTGAAAGAGTGCAGTTTAGTGCTACATCTAGACCATGTTTTCTATTTCTTTCACTTATTTAGTTATTCTGCAAGAAGGTGGTTAATTACCTTTGTATCATTTTAGCCTACATGAGCCTGATGTTCCAATAAGTTCCAAACAAAATCCATATCCAGAATGTATTTAAGTACAGGAGAACCAAAGCATTCGATTTTGCACTCTGTAGATAGATAAGGTCCTTGCAGCTTTGAAGTTGCAGCTGGACGTTGAATGATTTTTGGAATACACTGAATGAGTGTTGAATGATTTCAAGGGAGATAGATGTTATCCATAATTTCGTCCATTTGGATGCTAATTGGGATAAATTATCAATTATATTTGACCTCCCTTGAAAACCATCTAAAAGTCACATTCAATCAGTTCTATTCCAATATCATTCCAATTTTTCCCACAGTCAACTTCACGATGTTCTTTTATAGATAGCTAATTACTACATGTTTATCTGGTATGAGCGGTGATAAAACTTTGCTGGTAAAGATACTGAAAATTGAAAAAGCTTCGAATGTCTGTACGCCTCATTCAGAAGTAGTATCGAGGTTGACCATGGACTGGTAATAAAGGAATCATGTCTTTTTCTAATTGATCAATACAAATTGAGCTTATGGTCAGAGAAAGTACCGCTCATCTATTCATGAAGAGTAACTGCCCATTCCTTAGCAGCAGAAGGCCTATAAAGACGGTTACGGAAACGTTAAACGAAACACCTGTTCTCTTTAAAGAAAAAAACGAAATAGAAGCTGATAAAGGCATGGTGGTGAGGCCATGCATGGATAATTGAACCTAAATATAGTTGTTTTTTCTTTAGGACAAGAATCTTGGAACATAATCCCTCTCTGATGGTCCTTGATATCGAACCCTCATGAGTGTACAATATGTATTCTATCATCCATATATAGAGACGAAACAGACGATCTGAAAATAACCATTGGTTATTCTAAGTTAAAATATCAACGATCAAGCAAGTTTACTAGTTCAAATCTGTCCTTGACATTTCATTTAAATATCACGTCAAGGACAACAATTGATTATGTTGACATTAAGAAACCAACAATTCTTCCGAATCAAAGAAAAGAAAATTGGCTGTAATAACACGGAATAATTTTACCAAGTTATCGTAATCGCTGTCTTACATTACCGCATTTAACAAGATTGCTTATTAAAAATCCAATGATCTTGAAATGGGCTGTTTGCAAATCCCTTAAATCAATTTGAAGCAGTAATTTGAGTTTTATTGCCATCTATCATAAAGTGCATGATTAGATATTGTTAGGAGATAGGACCAGAAAGAAGAAAAGTCTTTTTCGACCCTCTATCGTGTTATCATTGGTTAAAAAAGAACAAATATCTCAACAAGTATGATTTACATTCGACTGAATTAAGACTTGTAAAGATGTATGCATTACATTTTTAATTTGCTTTCTATCTGCGGAAGCTTACAAAAAGTTCATGGAATAATAAAACCAAAAAGAATGCTGGAATCTCTATTGAAATATCTAGCATTTAATTCTTTCTTAATGCAGACCAGAGTAGATAGTTATTCAGAAATTGTGTGGGAAAAATCAATTATCAAAAACAAGTGTAGTTTTGTGAATGAAATTCCTGCGTTTCTTATTACAATGGATGGCGTGATAACGGTACATATATCATCACATGTCAATTAAGGGTGACCCGGACCGACCCTTTAATCCTTTGCTGTTTAATCCCTGCCTTTTACGTGCCTGTGATTTTATGATTGAAAAAACATTGTGAAAAAAGAAGAAATTGCTTCTGACAAGCAATTTCTTCTTTTTCCACACTATTTTCTACCCTACAGAATGGTTATTTTTCGAATTAAATCCACTTTAAATTTTCGTCTGCAAGACCTTTGAATTTGGACAGGTCAAAATTTTTGAAAAACAGGAAAGGGTTAAGCATTCTAATCCGATGTTAGATATCATTAACCTAATTTGTCTGATTTGAATATTCGCCATAAGGAACTATGGGCCATATTAAATCGCCTTTATGTCTATAAACTTGTTGTTTTTTATTCGTAGGTAACTGTGATCTTACCTTTTTGTACTTTAAAGAAAATCTACCAATATTGTTCTGCATTGAATGTCTGCATTGAGTCGTTAAGTTACAAAATGGTTTTAAAGTGTAGTTCCAGCATTTTGTCACTCGGCGACCGGGACGTAGCAAACTGAAAGCAAAGTATATACAAAAGATGCCAGATGTATCACCGGAGGCTATAAGCATCGACCTAAGGAGAAGCTTTTATAACGTTGTTTTTCCCTCTGATTAGCTGCGTTTCTCTCATCAGCTAATCAGAGGGAGTGATACGTCATTGCAGTTAGGTGTAATTCTTGCTACGTCTACGTATTGGGTGATCTTTGGCTCCGTCTCAGAATATCTCTTTCTTCATCAAACTTAGAAACCCAAACGATTACACCATATTACAATGGTGATAGCTATAATAACATAATACGTATTTGCATTACTTCATTTTGAATTCGTATGGAATGATTGGATTTATCACAGAACTTAGGACCAAATTAAAACGTATATATGTGATTCACCTACTGTCCCAGTTTTAAGAGTAGGTTTTATTTGGTGAGAATATTACCTATACATTTGATAAACAAAAAGCCCCACCCTTCTAAATAGAAAGTAGATTAACAATACCTCTCTATTTCTTTTATTAGCAAAGCTTGGCAATATTTGAGTGCTGTTGAAAGCATGTGTTGTAATTTCTATTGAAAATGAAAACAACCCGATTCTGAAACAACCAGTACAGAAATCAAACCGTCAATACCTCAACAAAATGGGAAAAACATTCTTAAATGAAATCGAATTTCATATCGATGAGATAATTCGACATCTATTATGACTTGAGTAAAAGCAAGTTCCTTCACTCCTTGAAAATCTGATAAACTTTTAAAGGCTGGGCTCTAGAATTCTTTTCCAGAGGTGATTTGTACCTATTCTTCAAATAGTAACCATGTTTTTTACTTTTAAGAAAAGCAAATACAATTATTACTATTATATTTTTTTGTTATTTTATTTTTTTTCTTTAAGAAATGTGTGACAAGCTTTGCAAAAACTAATTTTTTAAGGGTGATGTCCACTACATGAACGTGTTTTTTCAAAGAGAGCCGCCGTCATAGCGCAGTCGGACTGTCAATCAAGTCACAGGTTCGATCCCCGACGGTGGCATTCATTCTTTCCGACTATTTGACTCTCACCAAGGGTTTGATAATCGTAGACCTATGTGAGATAGCAACTAGACGCTAGGAAAGGATGCAGTGGTTGTACTGGTGAGGGAAATACCGGGAAACCATTGTTAGGTGCTCCAGTCTCTGCGATATAAGTGAAAAAATGTTGAAAGCGGCGTAAAACTCAAATTCAATCAAATTTGCACAGAGCATATACTGGACATCACCCATAACTAGCGGAGATGACACAGACATACTAACCGTTCCTTCTGCAGCATGACAAAATCATTTATAATGAAGTTCGTATAAGTTCGCTTCTAGAGACAATAACTCTTTACGTTTTCCTGCAGAGAGTATTGAGTGACAAGTAAGTAACAATGAAAGCAGTAACAGTGCAGTGAACAGTAACGGTGAAAATAGATAGAGGATATTAAATGAGTGGTCATTGAATACCGAATTTATTAAACGAGTCATCTTTAAACAGATAAAAACGAGACTACGCCGAGTTTTTATCTGTTTTAGATGACGAGTTTAATAAATTCGGTATTTTATGAGCACAAATTTTATATTCTGTTTATAATATGACCCGAATTTTAGCGAAAAATTGTCAAAATTCTTGAAAATCGACGTTTCAATTTTCCGCGAAACTTATAGCGCCGTTTAAACATGACGTCACAAAACATAGATTATGACGTCATTTTCGCGGTTACCAAGTAGCGTTGCTATTCGCTCTGAGCTCATTTGCATAGTGATTCCACTAGTTTATAAACACCCGTGTAATATCAAAAATATTCAACGGAGTTATTTTACTCCGGCGACGTAGGTCATATTATAATTCTTAATCTTTGATATGATTCAAGAAGATAAGTCGAACCCATTTTCTTGTGTAGAATCCTAATAACAAGGTAACACATAATGGTTTTGATGTGATAATCTCTCTTCAAATACATCCATTTCAAATCGCGCTAATTTATTTATTAAAGACTTCTCCTAAACAAGACTATTATTCATTCATCTCATAATGACAGCCTGACAGGATAACAGTATTAATATTTACTCATGGCAAAATATATTACACAGAGATAAGAAGGGCGTTGTCACTTGAAAGGAACCGTGTTTATTTTGGCTGGAATCACACGTGTCATCAGTTTTGTCTTTTTCCTAAGATATCGTGGCTGCGTGACCAAAACCTGGTAACTACAGATTGATACAAACTGCAGTTTCAAGGTAAATGTCCCCGCATGATCATAGGTCGGAGCTTTGAATTGTATTAAATAACATTGCAGTATAACCAGGGTGATCTTAAAGAAAGGGTCTTATTTAGATCTTATTTTAAACATTGTTCGACTTGTCAATTAAATAACCCATTTAAATTTAGCCACTGCATCTAATAAATATTTCAGTGATATTTGCCGTGACATTATACATCTTATTTCAAAAACATAGACAAAAATGTCGTCTTTTTTTTAATATTCTTATTGGTACTTCATAGTAAAGAATCCCTTAATAACGCTACTTAATGCATAGGCATATCTAGGACTTTTAAATTTATACGCACTCAGAAGGTGACAACTAAAAAATATATAGGAAAAAAAGGCGATCTATGAGGGCAGTGACATAAACTGAAGCTCCCCTTTTTCCACCTTTTTATGATTTGAGCGTCGGTGAATAATCAAATCATCGTAAATAAGTTGTAGTTTCGATGTTATGATCATAAATCAAGAAATCTTTTTTCATCAGACGATAATATCTTTTACGCACTTGCGTAAATCGCGTTATGGGGTTAGGCCTCTGAAATGTACATCGACGAAGGACTCACGATTTTTCTCTCGCCAGAAAGGAATGTCTTGGGACACCGTGACACCGGTTTTCGCCCAATCTAACAGAATTTCATTGTTTATGATGGCGGCTTGTTTACCTTATCATGTTTTCTTGGTATTTTTTACCATTATTGCAACATTCTTTCTGGCCCTCTAAATCAAGGTCGCATACAAGAGTAGAGACCGACAACAAACATGGTATTGAGCCATAGTTAGGAACAGCACTAGCAAATATAACAGCATCATTAAAATTCTGATCAAATTGTTCTGAATTCAGCTTACAATCAATAGCGTACTATTTCGTCTACCAACACGAATAAAGCATCATGGATCAATCCACGAGACTCGAAGACGTGTTACTTACACAAGCTATGTGGGTGTAGACTACTGGACCAACTTTCGACCCGTTTTATCACATTTTTAGCTACATATCTCACAACCAAAAAAAGAAAGGCTTCTAGCTCAGAGAAGCACAAGAAGGTTAATTGTTGACAAATAGAAACACCTAGTAATCTTCAAAAAATATTTAATCTAAAAACATTAAAGATGAACAGAGAAACGTAGAATCATGGAAGCTTTTAGAGGCACAATCAACTCCTCAACTTTAAATTTGTGGAACCAACAAGACGCCGGCTACAGGACTTGTTCGACGAGCAAAATGATGAAATAACGATATTACTGCTAATATCAAAGTAGTAGTGCGAAGCTCTACATGCATCTTCGCTAGCCAAGGTTGATGCCTACTACGTTTTCTATTCACGTGAATAGAACATGTAGTGGGCATCACCCTTGGCTAGCAAGGATGCTCTACAGGTTGAACCAAAATCCCACCCAAAAAAGGATTCTTTGCAACATGCAGGACCAATAGTTCAGAAACAAGTGCGTGTCGTATTACGATGCAATACAAGGGTCACCAACCTGACTAAAAAAGCTTTATATAGTAAACTTTTATGCTTTAACTTTGGCCTAGTGTATTTTTTTTCTTTTTGGGACAGAGTTAACAAAATTTGGACAAACAAGGGTAGACGGTATTGAATTAAAAAACGAGGAATAAAAGAAGATTATTAGCATTAACCATCTCAAAAGCAATGACTAGCTGTGGCATCTCGAGTAAAATATTTCACATGATCATTGCTTGGGACAAAACCTTTCTGTAGGTACCAATTTAAAGGTCATCAGTCAAGGTCAGGGTCATTTCCAAGGTCAAATTTATTTAAAAAATTAAACCTTGGTCAAAACTTTTGAATGTTAAGTCATAGAGCCTTCATATTTCACATGATCATGTCTTGGGACAAGACCTTTCTGTAGTTACCAAGTTCAAGGTCATCAGTCAAGGCCAAGGTCATTTTTCAAGGTCAAATTTCCCAAAGAAATTTAACTTTGGTCATATCTTTTGAATGGTAAGTTAAAGTGCCTTCATATTTCACATGATCATTGCTTGGGACAAGACTTTTCTTTGGTTTCGAAGTTCAAGGTCATCAGTCAGGGTCACGGTCATTTTTCAAGGTGAAATTTCTTTAAAAAAATACCCTTTGTCAAAAACTTTTTGAATGGTAAGCCAACGACGGTCATATTT
This sequence comes from Fragum whitleyi, assembly GCA_948146395.1. Lineage (NCBI taxonomy): Eukaryota > Metazoa > Mollusca > Bivalvia > Cardiida > Cardiidae > Fragum > Fragum whitleyi. The sequence goes on from OX411547.1 coordinate 10,265,364, forward strand.
CACATGATTATTGCTTGGGACAAGACATTCTGTAGGTACCAAGTTCATATGATTGCTTTTGCCTAAGAAATAATAAGCAGCCGAGCGTTGGCACCCGCTGGCGGTGCTCTTGTTATTATTATTATTTTAACATTAAAGGTCAAGTCAGTGTCTGACCTTTATTTTTGTGATATTTATTGAAAAATATGTAACGTAAAATCATCGTCATTCTTATCGAACCTCATGTGACAATATCACAAAGAAATACATTCCCCACGTTAACACAAAAATTAACGCTACCTTTTTCGACTTGAATTAAAAAAAAGAGTACTCTCAAAAAACAACAAGACCAGAAAGTCGCACAAAGAAGACAGACCCAGTTTTTGTTATTTTTATCAGCACAAAAACAATAGTATTAGTGGAAGGAGCATGAAATACAGGTTTAAAGACTCATAAATTTGCGTTTTGGTTCGAAACAGGCCATTATCTTGGAAGAGGTTTCATTTTTAGCTCCACAGGCCGAAGGCCAGCGAGCGCTTGTCATGGCGGTGTGTCCGTCGTACGTCCCTCCGTCCGTGTGTAAACTTTTTCTCTAAACACCTTCTCCTCACACACCAATAAGCGGATTTTAATGAAACTTTGTGGGAATGATCATTGGGTGACCCTCTTCTTAAATTGTTAAAATGATGATTGACCCTTAAATATTAGCGTGGCAGGGCGGGGAATATTTATTGGTATGTCATTAATTTCTACCATTACTGGCTCACCTATATTTTCTAAAAGGGTTTTGATTTAATCAATATTTGAAAATTGATGATTCGACTAATTATTAGTTAAAGGTTAATCTGATCGAGGTCTATCGATTTATCAATCAATTCAACCACTTCAATAGAATCAGTTAGGCAACAAATACGGGTTACACAATGTGCGAAGGACACGACCTCTGATAAAGACGGCCTTGACGTGAAATAGAGGGACAGACCTTCTAGTCTATAGACTGTTGGCCTATTTAACAGCGCCCGACACTTGTAATAGGTAGGTTTTTAGTTCAAGTCCCACTGCACTCTTATTGTTTTAATATTATTAGTATTATCATTATAATTATCACTAGAAGTAGTAGAAAATGTAGTAGTAGTATATTGCCATTATTATTATCATTATCATTAACATTATTTTATTATCACCATTGTCATTTCTATTATCATCATAATTTGTATCATTTTTTCTTAATTCATTATTATTAATTTTAGCTTGTGACTAAAGGTTTTGTGCTCATAACGATTGTACACTCAAATATTTCGACCTGAGAACCAAAGTTTTCTCTCTAACATCATGAAATGTCTTTTGGCTACTTCAGTACCATATCTGAATTTCGAGGATGACAAAACGTTCGTGAACATTTGTTACTGGTTCTGAGCTCTTTACGCGTTTGCACTTTAAAGCGAACGTTATTTCTTAAATGTTTTACGAAAGATTTATCTCAAACGCACACCTTAGTACGGTTTGTGATAGTCTGCCATGCGTTCAGGATGACAAAACGATACAAACTGTTTGACAATTTCGACCCGCCTTGCACGCAAGTACACATGAAATGCGGAGTTTAGTTGGCAAACAGTTTGTGCCGTTTTATCATCCTAAACGCAGGACAGATCGCCGGTCGGTGATATTCAGAAGGGGTAAGTCCATTGCAATAATTCTCCTTTTCACTTTCGCTAATTATGCGTGCGGTGAGACGATTGAAATATAATTTTATTGTGGAAACATTTATCATTTGATTTGAAAATAAAACAGCTTAAGATCAACCAAAAGATACGTATTTAATAATCTTGTTTTGTTATCTAATTACCTATCGGCTTACATTATTAAGCTGGTCGAAACCATAGCGTTGTAATCCATGATAGCAAAACTATAAGAAAGCCTTGACAGTACGATGATGACAAGGTAGATTTACGACAAAGTGATGGTACGATGTTGCTAACGTGAAACTTAGATGACAAAATGGAGCGATGAAGAAAATGAAAGTGTGCGATGACGATAACATGGTATTAATATGGCAATATGAAATGTTGCGATAACGATATTTCAATAGTACGATACGATGACATGCAATAGAAATGATGATAATGTAATACATGTAGTACAATATACGATGACATGCAATAAAAATGTCGATGATGTATGTTCTTCACTGTACGTTACGATTCTACGATGCTATAACTTGATGGTACGATGAAGGATATGTAATGCCACGATGGTTTTAAGGCAAAAATATATTAAATGTATCAAGTGAACAGTTACGATATTGTCGTGGTAAGTGATAATTACATGTTGGTGATATTGCGAGGACGAAATAGGGTGAATTTATCAATTTGGTCTATATTTTTGTAACTGCCGAGTATGATAATAACATTGGTAAACTAACTCCAATTTACGGAAGCTCGTGTGTACCCGTATAAAGGATTTTATAAAGTAATCTCGTCGGTTGCGTCGGGTAGCATAGATATCGACAATAATTCTTTATATACTACATTTTCTTTGACTCGAATATATCGCTATTTCAGGATATGGTTCACGATTTGAGTACAGAAATATATTTGCCTATGCAAATAAGACTTCAGAAATGGAGTAGTTTCATTTGTCTTTCATATCAAAGCAGGTCGCCAAATTTCGACATCAAGTCTTTATATATCACTTCATGATGATGTGATATGTAGTGACTTGTTGGCGTAAATTGTAAATTTTGGGTCCTGTTGTGTTTTGCATGTCGCTCAAGACTACACAATGTCATCATTTGCGGGCTACATACACGCTTCCGTACCAATTACCCCAATTGAAAACAAGCCTAAATATACTCTAGTATGTAAAATTGATTTTTTTTAAATTTCAAAGTAAGATTAAATCAAAAGAGGACCTAAGTGGCCCTAGATCGCCGACCTAAAATGATTATCTAGGATCTGACCTCTTGACCTAGTTTATGACCATACGTGACCGAACTAAGAACATGACAAGACATTTCATCAAGACATTCATTAAGTTCAATATTCTGGTTAATTGAGCAATAAACTATGGCACCAGGGCCAAGGCTCTCAGGCCCAGGCTCAATTTTCTAAAATTTTAAATTTAAATAAATGTATGAAAATAAAAGATAATATCAATAAGTTGTTATTTATAACAACTTATTAATATCATTTTTTGTTAATACATTAAAATGAGTAATAAAACAGAATTACGGCTTTAATCTAAAATCGAAATTTGAGAAAAGTTTTAATTGAGCCTGAGAAAAGTTTTATAACCTCGGGCCCAGGGGTGTCTACTAGGTTTTCTGAAATTTTATCCCTTGACCTCACTTTTAAACTCACTTGACCCAATTTCGATCTTGACCAAGATTTCATCAATACAATCAATCTGGCCAATTTTAAGAATGGTTGAGCAAAAAACTTGGTCTCTAATGTGTCTTCAATGTTTCTCCCCTTGATGTAGATGTAGTTTTTGGCCATATTGACCAAAATTTTGAACTTGACTGAGGTATATTCAAGCCTATCAAACTAACCAATTTTCAGGTTGGTAGAGGAAATAATGTGGCTTCTAGATTGCCTACAAGGTTTTTCTAAGATTTGACCTCGTTTTTATCCTACTTAACTCAGTTTCAAACTTGATCGAGATTTCATCAAGACATCAAATCTGACCAATTTTCAGGTTGATTGGGCAAAAGTATGACCTTGCGAGTGTATACAAGGTTTTATTTAACTCGTGACCTAGTTTTGACCCAACTTGACCAAATTTCAAACCAAATTTTATAATAAAAATATGTCCCTGAAGTTGGCAGAATGGCAGAATAGCAGAATAGCAGAATGAAGTTAGCAGAATGGCAGAATAGCAGAATGGCAGAATGAAGTTGGCAGAATGGCAGAATAGCAGAATAGCAGAATGAAAAATCGAAAGTCAAAATCGGGTGCATGAAATAACTTGATTTGTTGTTTAAACGTGTTTTCAATGATTTTCCAGCAAAAAATTCCTTATATCATGCTCCGGTTAACATGCCAAGCAACCAAGTCCAAATTCAAACTTATGAAAAAAAACAATCATTTTTTGAAACCAATAGGTCTAAAATCGATTTAAAAATGATATAAGAACGCAATAAAGATAATTGAGAGTGAAAAAAGTCATATCTTAACAGTTTTCGCGACTTTGAAATCTCATTCTGCCATTCTGCTATTCTGCTATTCTGCTAGCAGAATGAAGTTGGCAGAATGGCAGAATAGCAGAATGAAAAATCGAATGTCAGAATTCGATCAACGTGTGCATGAAATAACTTGATTTGATGTTTAAACGTGTTTTCAATGATTTTCCCGCCAAAAATTCCTTATATCATGCTCCGGCTAACATGCCAAGCAACCAAGTCCAAATTCAAACTAATGAAAAAATCAATCATTTTTTGAAACCAATCGGTCTAAAATCGATTTAAAAATGATATTTTAACGCAATAAAAGTAATTGAGAGTGAAAAAAAAGTCATATCTTAACAGTTTTCGAGACTTTGAAATCTTATTTTGCCATTCTGCTATTCTGCTATTCTGCTAGCAGAATGAATTTGGCAGAATGGCAGAATAGCAGAATGAAAAATCGAATTTCAGAACTCGATCAATTTGTGCATGAAATAACTTGATTTGTTGTTTAAACGTGTTTTCAACGATTTTCCCGCCAAAAATTCCTTATATCATGCTCCGGTTAACATAACAAACAACCATGTCCAAATTCTAACTAATGAAAAAAACAACTTTTTTTGAAACCAATCGGTCTTAAATCGATTTAAAAATGATATTAGAACGCAATAAAGACAATTGAGAGTGAAAAAAGTCATATCTTAACAGTTTTCGCGACTTTGAAATCTCATTCTGCCATTCTGCTATTCTGCTATTCTGCTAGCAGAATGAAGTTGGCAGAATGGCAGAATAGCAGAATGAAAAATCGAATGTCAGAATTCGATCAATTTGTGCATGAAATAACTTGATTTGATGTTTAAACGTGTTTTCAACGATTTTCCCGCCAAAAATTCCTTATATCATGCTCCGGTTAACATGCCAAGCAACCTAGTCCAAATTCAAACTAATGAAAAAATCAATCATTTTTTAAAACCAATCGGTCTAAAATCGATTTAAAAATGATATTAGAACACAATAAAAGTAATTGAGATTGAAAAAAGTCATATCTCAACAGTTTTCGCGACTTTGAAATCTCATTCTGCCATTCTGCTATTCTGCTATTCTGCTAGCAGAATGAAGTTGGCAGAATGGCAGAATATCAGAATGAAAAATCGAATTTCAGAACTCGATCAATTTTGTGCATGAAATAACTTGATTTGTTGTTTAAACGTGTTTTCAACGATTTTCCCGCCAAAAATTCCTTATATCATGCTCCGGTTAACATGCCAAGCAACCAAGTCCAAATTCAAACTAATGAAAAAAACAATCATTTTTTGAAACCTATCTGTCTAAAATCGATTTAAAAATGATATTAGAACGCAATAAAGATAATTGAGAGTGAAAAAAGTCATATCTTAACAGTTTTCGCGACTTTGATATCTCATTCTGCTATTCTGCTATTCTGCTAGCAGAATGAAGTTGGCAGAATGGCAGAATAGCAGAATGAAAAATCGAATGTCAGAATTCGATCAACGTGTGCATGAATTAACTTGATTTGTTGTTTTAACGTGTTTTCAACGATTTTCCCGCCAAAAAATTCTTATATCATGCTCCGGTTAACATGCCAAGCAACCAAGTCCAAATTCAAACTAATGAAAAAAACAATCATTTTTTGAAACCTATCAGTCTAAAATCGATTTAAAAATGATCTTAGAACGCAATAAAAGTAATTGACAGTGAAAAAAGTCATATCTCAACAGTTTTCGCGACTTTGAAATCTCATTCTGCCATTCTGCTATTCTGCTATTCTGTTAGCAGAATGAAGTTGGCAGAATAGCAAAATGAAAAATCGAATTTCAGAATTCGATTAACTATTGCATGATATAATTTGATTTGTTGTTTAAACGTGTTTTCAACGATTTTCCCGCCAAAAATTCCTTATAGCATGCTCCGGTTAACATGCCAAGCAACCAAGTCCAAATTCAAACTAATGAAAAAAACAATCATTTTTTGAAACCAATCGGTCTAAAATCGATTTAAAAATGATATCAGAACGCAATAAAGATAATTGAGAGTGAAAAAAGTCATATCTCAACAGTTTTCGCGACTTTGAAATCCCATTCTGCCATTCTGCTATTCTGCTAGCAGAATGAAGTTGGCAGAATGGCAGAATAGCAGAATGAAAAATCGAATGTCAGATTTCGATCAACTTTTGCATGAAATAACTTGATTTGATGTTTAAACGTGTTTTCAACGATTTTCCCGCCAAAAATTCCTTATATCATGCTCCGGTTAACATGCCAAGCAACCAAGTCCAAATTCAAACTAATGAAAAAAACAATCATTTTTTGAAACCAATCGGTCTTAAATCGATTTAAAAATGATATTAGAACGCAATAAAAGTAATTGAGATTGAAAAAAGTCATATCTCAACAGTTTTCGCGACTTTGAAATCTCATTCTGCCATTCTGCTATTCTGCTATTCTGCTAGCAGAATGAAGTTGGCAGAATGGCAGAATAGCAGAATGAAAAATCGAATTTCAGAACTCGATCAATTTGTGCATGAAATAACTTGATTTCTTGTTTAAACGTGTTTTCAACGATTTTCCCGCCAAAAATTCTTATATCATGCTCCGGTTAACATGCCAAGCAACCAAGTCCAAATTCAAACTAATGAAAAAAACAATCATTTTTTGAAACCTATCTGTCTAAAATCGATTTAAAAATGATATTAGAACGCAATAAAGATAATTGAGAGTGAAAAAAGTCATATCTTAACAGTTTTCGCGACTTTGATATCTCATTCTGCCATTCTGCTATTCTGCTATTCTGCTAGCAGAATGAAGTTGGCAGAATGGCAGAATAGCAGAATGAAAAATCGAATGTCAGAATTCGATTAACTATTGCATGATATAATTTGATTTGATGTTTAAACGTGTTTTCAACGATTTTCCCGCCAAAAATTCCTTATATCATGCTCCGGTTAACATGCCAAGCAACCAAGTCCAAATTCAAACTAATGAAAAAAACAATCATTTTTTGAAACCTATCTGTCTAAAATCGATTCAAAAATGATATTAGAACGCAATAAAAGTAATTGAGATTGAAAAAAGTCATATCTCAACAATTTTCGCGTCTTTCAAATCTCATTCTGCAATTCTGCTATTCTGCTATTCTGCTAGCAGAATGAAGTTGGCAGAATGGCAGAATAGCAGAATGAAAAATCGAACGACAGAATTCAATAAATTTGAGCATGAAATAACTTGATTTGTTGTTGAAACGTGTATTCAACGATTTTCCCGCTAAACTCCTTATATCATGGTTGGGCTGCGGCGAAAAACGTCGGAGCTACAGCGATTCGCGATTGAGTCGCGCCTCGACGCGATCGAGCCGTGATTTTAGCGGCGGAGCGAATACAGCTCGGCTCTTGAAGCGTAGATTTGCTCCCAATACACGGAATCTGCCCCTCATCGCGGTCGATCGCTAGGCAGGTTAACGGCTCTCGAGCGGCGATTTGGGACGGCTCAGTAGCCCCCGCTAGGCAGGCAGTGGGCCGCTCGCGCCGTGGCGAAATGTTCACGCGAGTTAGACACTCGATGCAGGGCTCGAACCAATGGACCGATTCCTATGTTGTAGGTACCGTCGTGTAGCTCCATTCAAGCGCTACAATCGTGGCGAGTTTAGTTGGGCTTTGGCGGATTACGTCGGAGCTACAGTGATTCGCGGTGGAGTCTCGCCTCGACGCGATCGAGCCGTGATTTTAGCGGCGAAACAAAACAGCTCGGTTTTTTAAACGTAGATTTGCTCCCAAGACACAGAATTAGCCCCGCATCTTGGTCGTTCGCTAGGCAGGTTCACGGCTCTCGAGCGGCGATTTTGAACGGCTCAGAAGCCGTCGCTAAGCAGGCAGTGCGCAGCTCACGCCGAGGCGAAACGTTCATGGGAGTGAGACATTCGATGCAGGGCTGGAACCAATCGACCGATTCCTATGTTGTAGGTACCGTCGTGTAGGCTCTATTCAAGCCCTTCAATCGTGGCGAGATTGGTTGGGCTGCGGCGAAAAACGTCGGAGCTACATCGATTCGCGCTTGAGTCGCGCCTCGACGCGATCGAGCTGTGATTTTAGCGGCGGAGCGAAAACAGCTCGGCTCTTGAAGCTTAGATTTGCTTCCAAGACATAAAATCTGCCCCGCATCGCGGTCGATCGCTGGGCAGGTTAACGGCTCTCGAGCGGCAATTTTGACGGCTCAGTAGCCGTCGCTAGGCAGGAAGTGGGCCGCCTGCGCCGAGGCGAAATGATCACGGGAGTGAGACACTCGATTCGGGGCTCGAACCAATGGACCGAATCCTATGTTGTAGTACCATCATGTACCCTATTCAAGCGCTACAATCGTGGCGAGTTTTGTTGGGCTGCGGCGAAAAACGCCGGAGCTATAGCGATTCGCGGTGGAGTCGCGACTCGACTCGATCGAGCTGCGATTTTAGCGGCGGAGCGAGTGCAGCTCTGCTCTCGAAGGGGAGTTTTGCTCCGAGAGTCGGGAATTCGCCCCGCATAGCGGTCGATCAATAGGCAGTTTAACGGCTCTCGAGCGGCGATTTTTGACGGCTCAGTAGCCGTCGCTAGGCAGGCAGTGGGCCGCTCGCGCCGAGGCGAAATGTTCACGGGAGTGAAACACTCGATTCAGGGCTCGAACCAATTGACCGATTCCTATGTTGTAGGTACCGTCGTGTAGCGCTTCAATCTTGGTGAGTTTGGTTGGGCTTTGGCGGATTGCGTCGGAGCTACAAGGATTCGCGCTGGAGTCGCGCCTCGACGCGATCGAGCCGTGCTTTTGGCGGCGGAGTGTTTACAGCTCGACTCTTGAAGCGTGTATTTGCTCCCAAGACACGGAATCTGCCCCGCATCGCGGTCGATTGCTAGGCAGGTAAACGGCTCTCGAGTGGTGATTTTGGACGGCTCAATATCCGTCGCAAGGCAGGCAGTGGGCTGCTCGCGCCGAGGCGAAATGTTCAAGGGAGTTAGACACTCGATGCAGGGCTCAAACCAATGGACCGATTTCTATGTTGTATATACTGTTTTGTAGCCCTATTCAAGCGCTACAATCGTTGCGAGTTTTGTTGGGTTGCGGCTAATAGCGTTGGAGCTACAGCGAGTCGCGCTGGAGTCGCGCCACGACGCGATCGAGCCATGAATTTAGCGGCGGAGCGAATACAGCTCGGCTCTTGAAGGGTAGATTTGCTCCTAAGACACAGAATCTGCCCCGCATCGCGATCAATCGCCAGGCAGGTGAACGGCTCTCGAGCGGCGCTTTTGGACGGCTCAGTAGTCGTCGCTAGGCAGGCTGTGGGCCGCTCGCGCCGAGGAGAAATGTTCATCGGAATGAGACACTCGATGCAGGGCTCGAACCAATGGACCGATTCCTATGTTGTAGGTACTGTCGTGTAGCCATATTCAAGCGCTACAGTCGTAGCGAGTTTGGTTAAGCTGCGGCAAAAAAGACGGAACTACAGAGATTCGCGCTGGAGTCGCGCCTCGGCGCGATCGAGCCATGATTTTAGCGGCGGAGCGAATACAGCTCGGCTCTTGAAGCGGATTTTTGCTTCGAGAGTTGGGAATTTGCGGTGGATCTCTAGGCAGTTCGAGCGGCGATTTAGGACGGCTCAGTAGCCTTTGCTAGGCAGGCAGTGGGCCGCTCGCGCCGGGGCGAAGTGTTCACGTGAATGAGACACTCCATGCAGGGCTCGAACCAATTAACCGATTCCTATGTTGTAGGTACCGTCGTGTAGCCCTATTCAAGCCCTTCAATCGTGGCAAATTTGGTTGGGCTGCGGCGGATTGCGTCGGAGCTAGCAAGAATCGCGCTGGATTCGCGCCGCGACTCATTTGAGCCGCGATTTTTTGCGGCCATGCGAAAGCAGTTGTGCTCTCGAAGCAGTGATTTGCTCCCAAACTTCGGATTTTGCCCCGCATCTCAACCCGTATAGCAGTGATTTTTGCCGCAGTTATTTGCATTCTCGCTCCCAGAACTCTCATTTTGCCCCGCAATTTTGACTGCCCATCGGCCGTTGCTCGGCCCCCAGTGGGCTGATCGGGACAATCCTGGGGTCTACGGGTCGTCTCGACGAGCTCTTCAATCAGGTAGAGTTTTGCACCTCCATCCCAACTACAGGCGAAAATCAAGTTTTCGGCGCCCAGACCGGAAGTGCAGTGGCTGGGTCGGGATTGCTCGACGTCGATCACCTCTGGGGCTAAGTCTCTTCCATCGAGGCGGGTTTGGCGTTCCCATCTCATCCATGGCCGGAGAAACGCGAATACGGGCCCTGGGGCACGAGAGCAGTGCGGCCGTTACCGGGTAACGCCGCTGGGCCGAGCCAAGGCGCTGATCGAGTCCATCATGGCTCGGTATTGTTGCTCCACCCAAAGCTGCGGAGCTGCGGCTACGAGCGGCCGCTCTAGAGCCATTCGCGCTTATGTCGCTAGGGTGCCGGCCGAACTGGGCTTTACAGAGGCGCTTCGGCCGTAGCTCGGTCCCCAGTGGACTGATCGGGACAATCCTGGTGTCTACGCGTTTGTCCCGACGAGCTCTACAATCGGGGAGAGTTTCGCACCTCCATCCCATCCACAGGCGAAAATCACGTTTTCGACGCCAAGACCGGAAGTGCAGTGGCTGAGTCGGGATTGCTCGACGTCGATCGCTGTTGGGGCTCGGTCTCTACCATCCAGGCGAGTTTGGCGTTCCAAGCTCATCTATGGCCTAAGAAACGCGAATACGGGCCCTATGGCGCGAGAGCAGTAACCCTAACCCTAACCCTAACCCTAACCCTAAACCTAACCCTAACCCTAACCCTAACCCTAACCCTAACCCTGACCCTATCCGAACTGGGCTTTTCAGAGGCGCTACGGCCATAGCTCGGCCCCCAGTTGGCCGATCGGGACAATCTTGGTGTCTACCTGTTTGTCTTGACGAGCTCTACAATCGGAGAGAGTTTCGAACCTCCATCTCAACCACAGTCGAAAATCGCGTTTTCGGCGCCCCATCCGCAAGTGCAGTGGCTTGGTCGGGATTGCTCGACGTCGTTCGCTACTGGGGCTCGGTCTACTTCATCGAGGCGAGTTTGGTGTCCCCAGCTCATCCATGGCCGGAGAAACGCGAATACGGGCCCTGGGGCGCGAGAGTATAGCGGCCGCTGCCGGGCATCGCCGCTTGGCCGAGCCAAGGCGTTGATAGAGTCGATCATGGTAACCTCTTGTTGCTCCAGCCAAGTACTACAATCGTGGCGAGTATTGTGGAGCTGCGGCTATAAGCGGCGGCTCTAGAGTGATTCGCGCTGATGTCGCTTTGGTGCAAGCCGAGTTTGGCTTTTAAGAGGCGCTACGGCCATAGCTCGGAAACCAGTGGACCGATCGGGACAATCTTGGTATCCACGTGTTTGTCTCGACGAGCTCTACAATCGGGGAGAGTTTCGCACCTCAATCCCATCCACAGGCGAAACTCGCGTTTTCGGCGCCCAGACCGGAAGTGTAGTGGCTGAGTCGGGATTGCTCGACGTCGATCGCTGTTGGGGCTCGGTCCCTACCAATGAGGCGAGTTTGGCGTTCCAAGCTCATCTATGGCCGAAGAAACGCGAATACGGGCCGTGGGGCGCGAGAGCAGTAACCCTAACCCTAACCCTAACCCTAACCCTGACCCTATCTGAACTGGGCTTTTCAGAGGCGCTGTGGCCATAGCTCGGCCACCAGTGGACCGATCGGGACAATCTTGGTGTCTACGTGTTTGTCTCGACGAGCACTACAATCGGAGAGAGTTCCGCACCTCCATCCCAACCACAGGCGAAAATCGCGTTTTCGGCGCCCCGACCGCAAGTGCAGTGGCTTGGTCGGGATTGCTCGACGTCGTTCGCTACTGGGGCTCGGTCTACTTCATCGAGGCGAGTTTGGTGTCCCCAGCTCATCCATGGCCGGAGAAACGCGAATACGGGCCCTGGGGCGCGAGAATATAGCGGCCGTTGCCGGGCATCGCCGCTTTGCCGAGCCAAGGCGTTGATAGAGTCGATCATGGTAACCTCTTGTTGCTCCAGCCAAGTACTACAATCGTGGCGAGTGTTGTGGAGCTGCGGCTATGAGCGGCCGCTCTACAGTGATTCGCGCTCATGTCGCTAGGGTGCAAGCCGAGTTTGGCTTTTAAGAGGCGCTACGGCCATAGCTCGGCCCCCAGTTGGCCGATCGGGACAATCTTGGTGACTACATGTTCGTCTCGACGAGCACTACAATTGGGGAGAGTTTCGCACCTCCATCCCAACTACGGGCGAAACTCGTGTTTTCGGCGCCCTTACCGGACATGCAGTGGCTGGGTCGGGATTGCTCGACGTCGATCGCCTCTAGGGCTTGGTCTCTACAATCGAGGCGAGTTTGGTGTTCCCAGCTTATCTATGGCCGGAGAAACGCGAATACGGGCCCTGGGACGCGAGAGCAGTGGGGCCGTTGCCGGGTCACGCCGCTGGGCCGTCCAATGCGCCGATCGAGTCTATCATGGTTCCGTCTTGTTGCTCCACTCAAGCACTACGATAGTGACGAGTTTGGCGGTTCTGCGGCTATTAGCAGCCGCTCTAGAGCGAATCGCGCTGATTGATTTTTTCATTAGTTTGAATTGGGACTTGGTTGCTTGGCATGTTAACCGGAGCATGATATAAGGAAATTTTTACGGGAAAATCGTTGAAAACACGTTTAATTAACAAATCAAGTTATTTCGTGCACAAATTGATCGAATTCTGACATTCGATTTTTCATTCTGCTATTCTGCCATTCTGCCAACTTCATTCTGCTAGCAGAATAGCAGAATAGCAGAATGGCAGAATGAGATTTCAAAGTCGCGAAAACTGTTAAGATATGACTTTTTTCACTCTCAATTATCTTTATTGCGTTCTAATATCATTTTTAAATCGATTTTAGACAGAAAGGTTTCAAAAAGTGATTGTTTTTTTCATTAGTTTGAATTTGGACTAGGTTGCTTGGCATGTTAACCGGATCATGATGTAAGGTATTTTTGGCGGGAAAATCGTTGAAAACACGTTTAAACAACAAATCAAGTTATTTCATGCACAAATTGATCGAGTTCTGACATTCGATTTTTCATTCTGCTATTCTGCCATTCTGCCAACTTCATTCTGCAAGCAGAATAGCAGAATGGCAGAATGAGATTTCAAAGTCGCGAAAACTGTTGAGATATGACTATTTTCACTCTCAATTACTTTTATTGCGTCCTAATATCATTTTTAAATCGATTTTAGACTGTTAGGTTTCAAAAAAATGATTGTTTTTTTTTTCATTAGTTTGAATTTGGACTAGGTTGCTTGGCATGTTAACCGGATCATGATGTAAGGTATTTTTGGCGGGAAAATCGTTGAAAACACGTTTAAACATCAAATCAAGTTATCTCATGCAAAAGTTGATCGAATTCTCACATTCGATTTTTCATTCTGCTATTCTGCCAACTTCATTCTGCTAGCAGAATAGCAGAATGGCAGAATGGCAGAATGAGATTTCAAAGTCGCGTAAACTGTTGAGATATGACTATTTTTACTCTCAATTACTTTTATTGCGTTCTAATATCATTTTTAAATCGATTTTAGACTGATAGGTTTCAAAAAATGATTGTTTTTTTCATTAGTTTGAATTTGGACTTTGTTTTTGGCATGTTAACCGGAGCATGATATAAGGGATTTTTTGCGGGAAAATCGTTGAAAACACGTTTAAACATCAAATCAAGTTATTTCATGCACACGTTGATCGAATTCTGACATTCGATTTTTCATTCTGCTATTCTGCCATTCTGCCAACTTCATTCTGCTAGCAGAATAGCAGAATGGCAGAATGAGATTTCAAAGTCGCGAAAACTGTTGAGACATGACTATTTTCACTCTCAATTACTTTCATTGCGTTCTAATATCATTTTTAAATCGATTTTAGACTGATAGGTTTCAAAAAATGATTGTTTTTTTCATAAGTTTGAATTTGGACTTTGTTTTTGGCATGTTAACCGGAGCATGATATAAGGAATTTTTTGCGGGAAAATCGTTGAAAACACGTTTAAACATCAAATCAAGTTATTTCATGCAAAAGTTGATCGAATTCTGACATTCGATTTTTCATTCTGCTATTCTGCCATTCTGCCAACTTCATTCTGCTAGCAGAATAGCAGAATAGCAGAATGGCAGAATGAGATTTCAAAGTCGCGAAAACTGTTAAGATATGACTTTTTTCACTCTCAATTATCTTTATTGCGTTCTAATATCATTTTTAAATCGATTTTAGACCGATTGGTTTCAAATAATGATTGTTTTTTTCATTAGTTTGAATTTGGACTTGGTTGCTTGGCATGTTAACCGGAGCATGATATAATGAACTTTTGGCGGGAAAATCGTTGAAAACACGTTTAAACAACAAATCAAGTTATTTCATGCACCCGATTTTGACTTTCGATTTTTCATTCTGCTATTCTGCTATTCTGCCATTCTGCCAACTTCATTCTGCCATTCTGCTATTCTGCCATTCTGCTAACTTCATTCTGCTATTCTGCTTTTCTGCCATTCTGCCAACTTCAGGGACATAATAAAAATGGTTCTGACAAATTTTCAGGTTGATTGAGCAAAGAAATATGGATTTTATATTTTCTACAAAGTGAATTTTTGTATATTGATATAAATTGATAAACGACGGACATCACACACCCATAAAAGCTTACCTTGATCACTTTAGTTAGTGCTCAGATAAGCTAAAAAGAAAGGTTATTTTTAAGTATTTCACGTGCTACGTGCGCACACTTATCTTCTTTTCATGTTATAACCATCAGTAGGTCGACGCTCATGTAAAACGGCAACTCAAAAGCTATCATATGAGTGTTTGTTCTTTAAGAAATTTTACTGGTTTTGGGAGAATTTATCAAATCAAAAACTCAAATGAACGCAAGCATATTCATCGGCGAAAGATGTTTTTTTCTATTAATATTGAAATATTATGATTTTATTTACTATGTTGGTATATCAATGATTTTTAGCGGACGAAGTAATCCGAGTGCGACATGACGGAGACATTTTCGATTCTAATCTTGTTAATTATTGCAAATTATGCCAGAATTAGTTACGAAATGTAATTCTGCATGACTTAAGACACGCTTTATCATAGTTATGTTTCAATGCGATCGAGCCAATCTTTTATTCCATATTCACGTGCATGAAAATGAACTTGAAACTTTTGTTCCAAAACGTGATGCTTACATAATTCCTCATGAAAAAAGATAATATGGAATGCTGATACAGTTGATTAAATCATTAAGTTGACAAGATGAATGATTTCGGAATAAAATGAAATTAGTGGGATGTGCGATCTTTGAATAACAACAATCAGAGAGATTACAAAATCGAAAACTTCGTTCATAAGATCGGAATTAGCTACATTTGCTTTTATGTTTTGTGCACTCGTCGGTCAATAAGCCGCAAGATGATGCTTTCAAATTCAAACTAGTAATTAAAATCATGGAATTATTTGATCGTTTCGAAGAAAAAAAGTTGTGGGGCCTTTCAAAGCGATTCGGGGGCGATTTTGAATGCTGTATGAGCTTTTTTTAAGAGATGAGGAGAGTATTTTTTATTTCATTGAGGTATGATAGTAGAAACCTAATCACACTGTATGAATACGCAAAGCATATTCATACAAAAGTGTAACTAGGTTTTAAATTTCATACCTCCATGCACTAATTTCTCAATAATAATAATAATGATTACTTGTAGGATTACTTTTCGTGCAAGCTGAAAAAATGACTGTGTACCAAAGAATATTTTCATAGAGGAATAAACCCAATTTTGCAGCCAGACAGAATATCAATTTCACGATGTTCTTAGCTGTATGTTTTATGAATAGAGCGCTGAGTGAATGCTTCAGACTTATTTTGATCGGAGAGAATGTTAATTTCTTTTATCTAATTAATTGTACATAACGACTAATGAAAAATGATATTATGGAATGCTGATATCCATTAGTCTCATCACGACTTGGTAGGCGAGGAAAGTACTTCGTGACTCGTTTGACACACAGAGTCTCATAATTGTGTACCAATCGAAATAATTGGAAAGTCAAATAAGTAAAACAGTTTCATAGTTTATTTCACAATAAGACAATAATTGTCCATGATGTTAAATAATTAACATGATATACATAATGCACACAAATATACTGCATCATTGACACGCTGCATCCTAGAAATACAGTTATTCAAACACTTTTTGATTTACATTTATTTGATGTATGACAATATGACAACTTGACATTTGTTGTAAGGAGTTGTAAGCCATTTAAAAATTATTAAATCGTGTATACTTATTACCAACTTTTGTGCTAACAGACCAAATTAATTCAATAATGGTCCGAAATTGAGTACTCATAAAGCCCTTTGGCAAAGATAGCAGATCAGACAATTCAAATTTAGGTACGACCCAGAACACATTATAATCAGAAATGTTTTCAGCGGACGGTTTGTGCGATCTTGACCGATACGTACACTTGTGGCAGAATATCTTAGTCTGTTAAGCTTATTCGACAGGGATATTTTGGATCAATTTCATAATGGGCCATTTAAATGGGCGAATGTCCCATTCATTTAAATGTAAAATCCAAGATGTTGATGGGTCCTATGCAAAATTGACGGGCCATCAGCAAAAAGAGGTTGGGCGAAGAATCCTTAATACTTATCCTACATTAAAATAAGCATCAGATTTGAATAGATTATAAATGGGGCTCACCCAAAACTGTAATCAGATTAAGTCTAGAACAAATAGTTAGTTCTAAAAACAACCTAAACTTGGTAAGAAAATAATTCGAAACATTTCCTTCTTGGTTTCGATATAATCCTGGGGTTTTCCATACAACACATTTGGGATCTTGGACCTGTTTTACTAAGCATCTTACGATTATTTTTGTGTAAGTCAAAAATTAAAGTTGCTCCTAAAGTAGTAACTAAATATGGAATTCTATCACCCGCATCTTCTCATTGGGATCCAATGAGATATTGCAAGGCAGAATCTAACAAAGAATGAAAACGCCAGGTAAAATTTTTGATTTTGACTAACAATATTTTATATCGTAAAAAATTTAATTAAAGGGGCCCCAGATGTGTTTTAATTTGACAACATATGAAAAAGACCATCTGTTGCTATGATATGCAAAGTACCAGGCATCTGGATTCATATTTTACATAGATTTTCTATGAAAATTTTCTACTTATTTCCTATGTAAAAGTGTCACGGAAGAATCCATATGGTTCACGGGTAATTAAGATTATTTGATGAGATATTCAAGAAATGTCAAATGCCAAATAAAATCCTAAGGCTTTTTTGGTTTGACAGGAAAAGAATTTAGATTTTCTAAATGTTCGAACCTTCTGTAACCATGGCAACCACAGTTTTGATGGAACAAAATTCTGCTAATTAAGTGGAACTTTACTCAACTAACATCACAGCGAAAGATCGACTTGATAAGGACATTGTTTAAGGAGGAAAATATTGTTTTTTAAAAAAAATCATCTCCGATCTCTGTTACCAAAGCAACCGAAGTATTTGATGAAAATTTTTATACTGACTCTGGTAGAGTTTCATTGGAAAACTATCTCGGCAAAGTTTCACACTTATTGTCCCAGTGGTCAAAGAAAAGAAGTTTTATTTAAAAATTTCCTTAATTTTTCAGCCGGTTTTTTTTCAGCCCCGCGTTCTGGAAAACAAAACGGTGCAAACAGTTTTCCAATTATACCCCGCTTTGCACGTTCACTTGCGTGCAAAACGGGGTATAATAGGCAAACTGTTTGCACCGTTTTGTCTTTTTGAACGCAGGGCAGAGTTTTAGTTGGAATGAAATTCTTTGACAAATTCTGGTTGAGCTTCACCAAATATATATCCATTTTAATTTTCAGTTTAATTGATCAGTGGTTAAGGAGAAGATAATTTTGAAATATTAACGGACGAACGAACTACGGACTATGAGATATCACGTTGCTAAGAAAAGCAAAAGTAAAATAGATAACCTTTTACTAAACGAAAAGAAAGTTGATGTCTTCACATTTTCCAGAATTTTCCCGAATCATATATACATAAAGGAACATGGCAGGCTAGTCACCATTTTAAAATGAGCGATCCGTATATAAATGGAGTAATTGTCCGAATTATTGCATGTCACGATTAAAATCTTAATTAAAAGTGCAGGATTTGTATGTTACATAACTATATGCACATGTGCACGTATTTTGAAAAGGTCAAATGTTGCAACACCTCATTGACAGAAAAAAAACTGTCTAGAGATTTCTGAACTTTGAAATTACAGAAACGAAAAAGATCTTAGGTAAATCAAAAGGCATATGAATAGAAAAAAAAAGGAATTGGAGAAAGGGAAGGAGATATTTTTTCTTGCAATGTTTCTTATTTCCTTTTTAACAAACTACCCAACATTGAAATTTGGGGTAATGACTAATTTCAATGATCATTTTAACAGACATATACAAGGTCCAAGTTCCAAGTGTTTTCGAAAATAAACGAAATAAACCGAATCAAATGCCATTCTTTAATTGCCTTTGGAATTAAACGTCTTTGAAAAAGATTTGAATTGAAAAATGTTTAAATGTATGATGCTTTTGGTCGCAATAAGGCAGGCAGTTGTAATTCTAAAGCCGTTGTAAATGATTTAATTTTTGTTGTTGTTGTTTCGGGACCAACCATGTCCAACATCTAGCACCACTTTATCGCAACTCACTCCTTTATGTACAGAGCTAGATAAGCCTGACATGTGAAATCAACTTTCGTACAGCATGGCAAGTAACACAACGATATTAAGGTGGTGGACCCGTAATAGATCCGCAACATTTCTGATCTTATGAACTTTCACAATGTTGACCGAGGTTTCCTGTTGAAATTCATTAGGAAACCTCGGTTAACACTGTTAAAGTTCATTACTTCCCATTGCGGAACTGTTACGGGTCTACTACCTTAAGGTAATTTCTCTTACCGTTACTACCAAAACACATATAATCTCTTGGCGGCGAAAAATCTCCAGAAAGTGTGAAACCAATTCTGAGGGACCAGACTTGCGATACCAAGAAAGTTTCGACGTAACGATCTTTTTTGACGTCACCATTGCAAACCGTTGACTAAAAAGTCATTAATTCTTTAATTCTACTTAAATTAAGGAAAAAGAATGCATAAAATTCACCTTATTCGTTTTATATAACATTCGTTAATGATATTTTTTGGTCGAGGCTAAACTTGTTTCCGTGTCAAAGAACTTCTTTTGAAGAGTATATGGCCTCGCCGCAGTATAGTCCCGTTGAATATTTTTGATCATTTGGAACACCATTCGGACAATCTCATGATCAACTTCGGGTGTACATAGACGGACCAGTTTTTAAAATTACGGGAAATCCTTGGAAAAACTCGATGAAGTCAGTTTTAATTGCGTTAGCCTTCGAAACTTTGAGTAAAAACATTCGACGTCGCCAAGGCTACTGGTTTAAATCACTAACGTGAAACAATCATTATCGACTGAAAAATCTTAATTTTTGAGAATGATTCGTCATTCTCAAAAATTAAGATTTTTTTGCGGCCGTTATACTGCAAAAGATAAAATTCTAAAGATAGTGCCGGTTGTTTCCGCGCTAGTTTTTCTCACACTGTTTCCGCCTAACAAAATGCCACATTTTGTTACATACCCATCCGCCTTATATACATCCGAGGTCTGTTGCAGTTTACGAAAATGACCGAGTGATGTTCCGAAAGTATTTTTGATATTATATGAGTTTTATTATACTAGTGGAATAACTATACAAATAGGCTCAGAGCGAATAGCAACGCTATTTTGTAACCGCGAAAATGACGTCATAATGTATATGTTGTGGCGTCCGTTTTAAACAGCGTTATAAGTTTCGCGGGAAATTGAAATGTTCAATTTCTAGAATTTCGGCGATTTTTCGCAAAAATTAGGGTCACATTTTTAATAGAATATAAAATGTGTGCTCATAAAATACATACTTTATTAAACTCGTCCTCTAAAACAGATAAAAACTCGGCCCACCTCGTTTTTATCTGTTTATAGATGACTCGTTTAATAAATTTAGTATTCCATGACCACTCATTCAATATCCTCTATATCATATATCAGTTCTTTATTCTTAATAGTTAAAAAAAAAGAAAAAGAAAAAACACACAGTATTTCAATCATTTCAGCAAAAATCCCCCTTTTTAAGAAAAGACAATGAAATAAGCTGTTTACTCTAAATAGATCGGGGTGTGGTTACGGAGGTATTTCGCGCTGTTTTATAAATCTTTTATCTCTATTCGATCATAATTGATGATATCGATTATTGATCTCAGACCCCGCCCATTGCATGATGTCTAGTTGTTAATCATCGACAGAGGTTCGCATGCAGATAATACTTACAGGTGACAACATCGTGAAATTAACAAGGTGAATGATCTAAGAATGATTTGGAATAAAAATGAATGAACGAAGCGGATTCATACAGTGTGATCAGGCCTTTAGTTTCATACCTCCATGAAATCAACAAATGCTCTTTTCATATAATTCATAGAATTTTATATCTTGATGCAAAAATTTAAGATTCATCTATAATGAAAGAAATTTCTTATGGGACTACTTTTTGTGGAAGCTTACAAAGTAGCTGCGTACTCAAAATTATTTTCATTAAGAAACAAAACCTTTTTTTTCAGCCACAAAATTCAAAATTCAGAATGCTCAAAGATTAATGGAATCATCTAAAATTAAATTATTCAGCAATATTTGTCTCTAAAATATACTGAGCGACAAAGTAAATTCGATTTTAGAGTTCCGAAAATCAATTTGTTTTACCAGACTTTAGCTATTATCATACCCAAGAAGATACTCAGTTGGATCGATTAAATCCTTGTTGGATCTTACGCTTCGGCTAGTTTCGGCGTAGCAATCTGCTGATCAGTCCTGTTTGGTCTTTGTATGATTCATGGTTGATTGATTTTTTTTTTCAAATTGCCAGTCTAGAATACCTGAGGATAGACATTTCAAAAACTGTAAAATGAAATGAAATTGACTCACTCAATTCGAAACGACTGTACTCAGATTCGAGTATGTCACAAGTGTAATTGTGCCATAGAATCGATGCGTCATAAACCTCGATTGACTCTCAAATAAATGATTTATGCCATCAGGATTCGAAAATCTGTAAGGTAGGACCATGTCAATAAAGATTTTCAGAAGACTTTGTGTGAGAGGTTTGCGTCGTGCCGTTACCGCGCTCAAAATTCCAGTTCAGTCCTAAAAGGCATGCCTGCTAAGGTTTAAAAAACGTGAACCTTGCGTGCAGAATCCACATTCAGATTGACAACGTCTGCGGCTTCACGAAAGGGATGTGAAAGGGTGTGTACTTATTTTTTTTTTTTTTTTTTTTTTTTTTTTTTTTTGAGGTATTGCGTTTAAAGTCGCTCAGTATTTTAAGACTTGAGCATGAAAAAAAGCAAAACGTTAGTGGTTGGCCTGAAGCTCGTAACTAAAAGCTGTAGTTAAGACACTTAAAATGCCTATCCTTCGTTAAGGATATTGAAAGCACTCGCCTCTAACGGTTTGAGCGAGCAGCCTTTCAGAGAGCTTTCAGATGTCGGAATGGGATTCAACAAAAATAGGTGTACTAAGAACAAAACCCTGTCAGAACCACCAGAAAAAATTCAAATCAAAATAAAAGAAAATGTCAAGATTTGTCTTGTAACCTTAGTGATACAGAATAAAAAAAATCTTGACCAATGAAACAGCACCAGTCATTCAGACTAGGGTTACAATGTTAATATCCGTAATTCTCAGACAATTATGTTGCAGCCATTTTTGTCTGAATGCATTGGTGGTGATATAAATGTCATACCTCATGATTTTATGCGAAGACAAGATTTTATATCTATTTTTTTTAACGATCACTTTTCCTTAAAGCAAATGGTGTCGAATACAGTTAACGCCATTTAGAAATTTACAGGGTACAGTTAACAACATCGTGAAATTGACAAGGTGAATGATTTTGGAATGATTTAGGAATGAAACTGAATGAGTGTGTGGAGAGAGTTTTAATTGAATTTAATGGAGGGTAATCCAATATCGCACATTTTGTTCAGGATGAACAAAATTAGCGATATTGATTACCTCCCTTTAATAAGATATGCATACAAGTTCTTTAGATAGCTTCATATTTTTTCAAAAACCTTAAATACGCTCACAATTTGAATTTTGTTAATGCAATTGCGATTTTTCTCAATCCTAATTTATTTTGAATGACGTTTTTTATTCCACATTTTTCAATGGGTTTGGGCGTTTTTGAATAGTTCGGGTGAGTGTTTGGAATAAATGAATAAATGGAGCGCTGAATGAGGAATTTAGAATGGTTTTGATTGAGATGAATGTCAATTTCACGATGTGATCAATTGTAATTGAATTATTGATGATTCCGTAACGAAATTGAATGAATGGTATTACGAAATTTAGGGAAAATAGATGTCATCGCTAATGACATCCAAATCGGTACGTAATTATGGATATTTTATTTCGTCCCTTTGAACAACATTTCAAAAATCATGATACTTCACAATGTTGACCGAGGTTTCCAAATGAAAATCATTTGGAAACCTCGGTTTACACTATTAAAGTTCATTACTTTCGAAATGTTGCGGAACTATTGCGGATTCGCTACCTTAAAACTTATTACATAACTCTGATTCTCGCATTTCTTATATCTTATATCAAAATAACGCTTAAGCCCATGGTCCATTTATACATCACACTTTTATTGCAAACTACTTTTGTATAATTTCATTAAAAGGAGTTTCAATGTGTGATTTAAGCAAGAAAAGAAATGAAATAAATAAAATTAGTATAAACGCGGGTTACATGTAACATGAAAACATCACCGAAAGATACAAATCTCGTTTTATTCAGTTTAATAAATTCTTTTACTGTTCGAATTTGCATCAAACTTGAACTGGTATGACATCCAACTACTTTAAACGGAGATAGAATTTTTACAACAAATAAGATAAATACTGGATGATGTTTAACAAAAAGTGAGGCGAAACATCAATCATTTAGATGGCGATTTTCTTTTATATTTTCATTTAAAATGGTTTAATTGCAATACGCCTTGATATTTAATATATTTTTTCTATATTTCTTAGATATTTAAATGAATATCAATTTGAGTTTTAAACGGAAAATTAATAACCTAAAGTTTGCGTGAAACGAAATATTTTCAGGCTGTTATAAAACTGGCTTTTCTATTCTTAATTTGTTAAAAAATATCAGTTCCCTTTTTCCATACTAGAACTTAAATAAAGTTAAGCAATTCTTTCTTTCCTTTGATAATTATAATAACAATTCAAGAAAGACTGTTTACAAATAAAAGAGATATTAATGCCAGTTCGTGTGGAACGATCTCTGAAAAAATGCGCTTTTTTTCTTTCAGCGACGTTATGTAACACCGACGCGCCTTCAGACGAAGACAGTGTTAACAAAACCGTAATAGCAAGGGAAAAAAGAAAAGAAAGCGTTACATCATGCAATAAGAATATATGTGTGGAAGTTGGGGTTAGAGTAAGGGGGTGGGGGCAGAACCAATTTGAATCATTTGATAAGTCTAAAATAATTTCCAAAAAATAAAGGAAAAATTAAATAATTTGTTACACTATAGTTTTGTCAATAAGTGAAATAATACCTACGGTCAGTTGTATCTTTAAACATTAAATAATAGCGTCCATAGAGCGCTAATCACGTAATGCAATAGGCGCCTTCACTTTCTTTCGGCGTGAAAAATGCATTAATAAAACTTTCAATGCCAAAAGGTTGAATCAAGAAGTCATGATGTTCGTGATAGGTCGTCTGCCTATCTGCTGATATATCTCTTTATGATTCCACAAAGCCATTTACCACGTAATTGTGACAAACCTTAACATATATTGCAAGCATAATTAAACTCTGACATTTGTCTGTTTCTAGTTTACTAGGTAGAAAGGAGCGGTGTCGAGACAATTATCAATTCCAGCAACCGAGTTAGATATTTTTTCATATAATACACTTAGTACGTATTATATATCATCTTACTACCTCTATTTGCCTTGGTTTCGTCGATGTTTCTAACATAAATGCAAGTTTCCAGAAATAACAGCATTATGTAATTGTTCTAAAAATATCAATGTGATATCATTAAACATATCATACGGGGTGTTATCACACGGATATATGTATAGTTATAGATAAATCAAAATGTCGTTGACTGCTTTATAGAGATCTTCACATTTCCACCTAGAAAGACAATCTAATTCCCTTTATTATCGCCATTTAATTGTTTTATTACCTAATTTGAATATGTTTCGTTGTTATTATATCCACAGGTCTATTAACGTTAAGATTTATTTCTTGGCTGCCCTTTCCATTTACATTTATTTAATTCCTTCTGTTCTAATAGAGAGACAGACCCTTTTCATCTTATTCACGGAATATCCATGTGGTACAAAACTCTTTCACAGACAGAAGCTTAGACCGTCTGCATTCGTCTTTATGGTGTTAGACTAAAAATGAGAGAAAAACTGGTTGCAATGTCCCAAAATTGGCAAATTTAAACAAAAATCTTAATAAGGCAGTATAAAGGTCAATTAATTTCGTTTGTTTTACGCAGCTTTCAACAATTTCGCAGTTATATCGCGGCGGCCGGAGCATCTAACAATGGATTCCTGAGACAAACGTCGGAAAGGATATATGCCACCACCGGGGATCGAACCCACGACTTCCAGACTGGAATTCTTATGCCTAACCAACTGCGCTATGGTGGCGGCCTAAAGGTCAATTTAACGATGTATTTTAAGTATCCAACGTACAGGACTAAATTGTTATTAATCGCACTTACTGCCTCGAACTATCACTACGCTTAAGAAAATCAAGAAATTGACTGTTATTCGAATCAAAACCATAAATCGCTCACTCAATGCTCCATTCAATCATTCCAAGCACTCACTCAAACTATTCAAAAACGTCCAAAATCAATAAAATGATTATATCAATAACTAAATTTAAAATTTGAAGCGTTAGAAAAAATCCACGATTTCACTGAGTTAATTTGATTTTGTAAGCGTCTGATTTTTTTGTGAAGACATTAGGACCTATATATAGAAGTTTTGTGCATATCTTATTAAAGGGAAGTAATAAATATCACTAATCCGTTCATCTTGAACAAAATTAGCGATATTGATTACTTCATTTCAATTCCACACGCAACACGTTCCTCCCGCTCTTCAATTTCATTCCAAAATAATTCAAATTGTCAATTTCGTGAAGTTGTTAACTGTATATAATATGAACGGTTAAATCAGGTAAGTCAAGAACAAGACATGCCGCTGTTTGTCCTCTAAATAAGCAAGCCGCTATAACACACTCGCAAACCAGCCTCATTCGCTGAGTCGGTAGAGCACCTAACGTCATGTCATCTGAAGTTAGTAGTCATGGGTTCGATTCTCGGGCGAACCTTGTATACCTTGAGAATTTAACACAAAAGGAAGCGCGTCATTTAACTCGTGGGTTATATGACGTCAAAAGCACCAGCGTTACCGATAAAGATGACGTTGAGTATAAACAGACGGAGCTATATGTGTACACATTAAAACAAACATCATATGAAATTTACTGCGAATAAAGTTCTATGCAAATTCTTTTTATTTCATATACGCGTTTTTCTCCATCGTGTACTGCACTGTACTCTTGGTGTATGCTATTCTAGCTGCGGTGGTAGCATGGTTATCCCCATTTGTGAACACTGTGGCAGACGAGATAAACAAATAGGGTAATGATAACTAGAAAGCCATGAATGGCTTGAGTCGCTCCACAGGCTTGAAATTCTTGTAAAGAAAATAAAAGTTTTGACTAGATTTTTAGAGTTCTACTGATGTTGAAAATGATTTTCTAAGTTTCAACTATATAACATAGAGAAATGACCTCCACCCATAAAAAACACATTTTTCATCTAATGACAATAATTTTTGCTTGCATGAAAATGGGTCACCCAAGGATCTTACAAATGAAGTTTGATTGATATCCAGCAATTACATTCTGAGAAAATGATTTTCAAAGTTTCCACTATATAAGATTTTGAGAAATGACCTCCGCCCATAAAATGCACATTTTTCATCCGATCACAATAATTTTTGGTAGACTAATAAAGGGTCTCTTAAGAATCATTCCAGTGAATTTTGGTTGATATCCATTGATTACGTTCTGAGAAAATGATTTTCAAATTTTCCACTATATATCATATAGAGAAATGACCTCCGCCCATGAAATACATATTTTTCATCCAATCAAAATAATTTTTGGTAGCATGATAAAGCGTCACTCAAGGATCACTCAAGTGAAATTTGGATGATATCTGTCTATTAGATTCTGAGAAAATGATTTTCAAAGTTTCCACTATATGACATATAGAGAAACGACCTCCGCACATAAAATACATATTTTTCATCGAATCACAATAACTTTTTGTAGACTGATAAAGGGTCACTCAAGGATCATTCCAGTAAAATTTTGTTGATATCCATCAATTACATTCTGAGAAAATGATTTTCAAAGTTTCCACTATATAACTTATAGAGAAATGACCTCCGCCAATAAAATGCACATTTTTCATCCGATCACAATATTTTTTTGTAAACTGATAAAGGGTCACCAAAGGATTATTAATGTAAAATTTCATTGGTATCCATCAATTAGAATCTGAGAAAACTCACTTTTTACCATATTTGGAAATTAGCCACGCCCATTAAATCCATGTTTTTCATTGGATCAAAATTTTTTGAGCAACTTAGGGTCACCCAAGGATTATTTCTGTGAAGTTTGGTTGAAATCCATCCAGTAGTTTCTGAGGAGAAGATTTTTAAAGAAAAAGTTTACGACCGGACGCACGGACGGACGCACGACGGACACAACGCCATGACAATAGCCCCAGTGGCTTTCAGCCAGTGGAGCTAAAAATCAGAAAGCTTAATAATTCACCACAATTATTGTTAACAGACATTATAATATGTGGGTGCAAACTATGCTTTGATGCAATCTTGTAACACGAGTAACATTTGTGAAGTTTCGAACTTTAAGCCGTTCATTCCCCGCTAAAGTCTCGTCCGAATTTTATAGATTTCATAAAGTTTTCAAAGTCATTCGTTGCACAATATAGAAGAAGAGCACGTGATTTGCATCACGTGAATTGAGTCAGCTTCTCGGTCGCAGGTGTACCACATTTTGTCAGAAGTATCAAAAATTTCGTCTCCTTTTATCTCTATTAATACGTAATGAAGCATAAAAGAAATGGAGGATAATCGTTTGTTTCAGCCTACGGTAAGATCGATTTATATTCATTGAGTGAACAACAAAAGCTATATTTTCACGAGTGGCAGAGCCACGAGTGAAAATATAGCTTTTGATGTTCACGAAATGAAATAAAATCGATCTTACTCGAAAAAACAAACGATTTTTCTATTTCTTTAATGCAAAAATGAGACAAAATGTGAAATTTCTAGGACATATTTTCGTAAAGCGCGTCATTTTGCGCGTGTTTGCTATGCAACGTTAATTGTGACGTCACTTATTTCGCCCCGCATAGATGGCGTCAGATAGGAAGAAATGCACAAAAGCAGGGTATAAGTTTTTGATAATTTCACTGATTTTGCGGTGAGATTATCAAGTGCTAATCTACCGTTATTTCTCAATAAACCACCAAAAAGCACTAAAGAAACGTCACATTATCAAAACCTGCGAAAGTAACTAGACATTTGAAACTCGACGAGACAATAAATTCGAAAATTCGTGAAAAATGCTTCAAGATTTACTTACAAACAAGAGTAAAAAGGGTATTTGAAGAATTCCCGCACTGGAATCAATGTTGATTTTTGCGATGGGTATCTGGGCCCGCGGTTATTAAACTTTTCTCAGGCTCAATTCAAAATTTTCTCAAATTTCAATTCGGGATTGAAACCGTAATTCTGTTTTATTACTCATTTCAATATAAATCTTTATTAGAGTCTCATTCATGTACATATATTTAAAACAAACAATAAAACAGTAGAATATACATGACCATTCAAATATGAATTATAAGAGACTTTAAGTAAAATATCACACTATCAATTCAGTATCATAAACATGAGTTAGTAGTGTTAGTAAAAAAGAATCAATTACTAATGATTAAACCACAAGCAAATTAGTAAGACATTATAAATTATAAACATTTTTAAATGGAATTATCATAGGAGGTGTTGTATGGACTTCAGTTTGTCCAGAACATTTCCTGATTTTTTTGATTTTTTTTTCTTAAATTGAATGAATGATTTATCAAAAAATGCTTGTTAGTTTTCAATTTCCAACTGATACTTGCAATTAATTATGCATTTAAATTAAGACATGAGAAATATAAACATAATGATTAAACAGTTTGAGATAGAATATTAGCAAAAAATCTTTTTCATTTACACATAAGAAGAAGTCGTTTTTGTAAAAAAGGTAGCAGGTTTTTGCAATAGTTCTTATTAATTTTGGTTCTGTAAAGAGTACTTTTAACTTTTCTTGATCAGTGATGTTAGAAAAATTTGGGTATTCACAAGAAGCCTTTGTGAAAAGGTCTTGTCTAAATTCTTTATAAGTGTTACAATGAAAAAGAACATGGTACTCATCTTCTAAGGCGTCACAAAAAGAGCATTTTCTATCAACTAAATTAAGGTTTTCGTATCTGCCTGTTTCAATTCTTAAAGGTGCAACACCACAACGAAATTTGCTTAGAGCTGAACGATGGCCGATAGGTAAAATTATCTTACAATAATTCTCGAGGACAAAGTTAGATTTGAAGAGTGCATAATTCCTTAACTTATTTCTTCCAATATTGTTCCGGCCATTTTGCCTAGAAAGGGATAAATTCCATTCTACTAAAAATTCCTCGACCAATTTCTTTTTCAAAATATTATATAACTTGAATTTGTCACACACTGTATCTATAGACTGAAATTCAGAACAGTTGGAATTTAAAAGCTTTTCTTTTACTGTAAAAAACCAAGTTTTACATTTAGAACCAGCCAATTGTTGAGCCCAAATACCTATTCGTTTGTTTATTCTTTCACATGAAAGGGTGGATAGTCGACACCATAAATTAACAACCGATTTCCATTGTCGGATAGTAGGAGGATACCAACCCATTTCTCCTGCTATCGCAGCATTTGGTGTGTATTTGCCAACTCCTAGAAAAAACCTCATAGCTTTGTTTTGAATTGCATTAATGCAAGAAAAAGATTTTATTCCCCATATAGCTGAACCGTATTCAATCACTGGCCAAACCCTTGTATCATACAGTTTCGTAAAGACGTCGTAACTAAGACCACCAATACTTTTACATTTAGCTATCAGAAGGCCAAGAGCACGGTTAGTTATAAAACTTTTCTCAGGCTCAGACTCAATTTTCTCATTTTTTATATTTAAATAAATGTATTAGCATAAAAGATGATATTAATAAGTTGGGGTTATGAATAACAACTTATTAATATTATCTTTTATTTTCATACATTTATTTAAATATAAAAAATGAGAAAATTGAGTCTGAGCCTGAGAAAAGTTTTATAACTTCGGGTCCAGGTGTTAACCAAAAGCCTTTTTACATTTCAACACGAAGATAATGTGGTCTACTAACGTACACACGAAATAACCAGAGGAATCGGTTGTTCCACAATATTTCAGGGATACACGGTAGCAGAATTTACTGATGCAGCTAGTTACATCGTTAAATTGACATTCATCTCAATCAACACCATTCTTAATCGCTCACTCAGCGCTCCATTCATTCATTCCAAACACTCACTCAAACCATTGAAAAACGCTCCAACTTATTGAAAATATAGAATCAAAAACGTCATTCAAAATGAAAATTTGAGAAAAATCGATATTTCACTGACATAATTCAAATTGTAAGCGTCTATTAGATTCTTGAAGAAATATGAAGCTATCTAAAGAACTTGTATGCATATTTTATTTAAGGGAGGTAATCAATATCGCTAATTTTGTTCATCCTGAACAAAATTTTCGACATTGGATTGCCTCCCGTTACATTCACAGAAAACTCGCTCCACACACTCATTCAAAATCATTCCTTAATCATTCCAAAATCATTCACCTTGTCAATTTCACGATGTTGTTAACTGTATCTTATCATAGCACAGGGGCCACCACTCAGAGACAACACCGTCTATCATTGAATAGATCTTAGTTTACTTTCGCCGCACCACCCGGGAGCTTATTTTTACACGACTTGTAAGGACGCGTCACTGTTTTCAAAACTAATGCACTTATTAGTGGTGGCATTGAATGTTTAAAATAACCCTTTCCAACAAAGAAATTCTGTAAAATGAATTTGTCCTAGTGCGATGTCTCTTTTGTAGTTCATCATAAAATAACATTACACCTACAGTGCATATAATAGACAAAGACAATCAACAATTGAAAGGGGGTGTTCCAAATGTATAGTAAAATGTGCCCACGCTTAGATTTTTATGATATTGTGGGTAATTGTAGTACTGGGTATACTGATTTAGAAAATGACATTTTTTCCAAAATGAGTAAAGAGGGCCGACCATAAAGTACCCGAAAACACATCTTATCTAATGCAAAGGGGTGTCAGGAAAAAAATCACATGACGAGGAAATTTTGGAGCCTGTAAAAATAATTTGTTACTGATTTTAAAAGACAATTGGTACCTATATGTTTTTAAATAGGTTGGGATCTTATTTCTGTTTACTCCTAAAAGATAGCCCAAAAAGTTCTAGAAAAATTCATGAAAATTTCAAAAAAATGAAATTATGTTCTGAGTTAAAAGGTTAAAAGTTTTTAGTTTTAGCTCTAGTCCAAAGTTTTATAAAACTCTCTAAAAATTAAGATACATATTATCTTAACATTTACAGAAAGTTTTATTGAAATCAAAAACCGGTAAGTTGGTCAAATATCTCTTAGTGTAGTAGATAGTGGGTGGGGTAAGATATAGTTTTCACCCATCTGAGAATCTTAAAGTGTGAATTACTTTTGAACGGCTATAGACAGGATGTTCATATTTCACATGTGGATCCTTTGTGACAAAGCCTATTTACAAACATTGGTAAAAATCAACTGTCAAGGTCAAGGTTGATTATCAAGGTCATTGTTATAAAAAAAAAACATCATTGAGCTTTGGGAACATACTTTGCAAAAGTAATGAATGATAATTTTGATTTTCAATTGTAATTTCTTTGAAACAAATTTATTTTAGTTGGTTCCTAAATCAAAGTCATTTGTGAAGATCAATGTCAGACTTTCTTTTAAAAAAAAATTCAGTTGTTTCCTTACTCAACGTCATGTTTGAAGGTCAATGCCATATATGAGGATGGTGTTTAGGATTTGACACTACATATTTTCTGTCACAAACCTGTAGAAGTTTCTTGTTCTATGTATTACAGGTCTGCCTTAGTAATAAGATGCCTCCCGAGAAAACGTGAGACGCTTTTAGCAATAAATCAAATTTCAATCGAATTGTAAGTTGTGAAATGAAAATTTTTGAAGGAAAAACAGTGTGGGAAAAGAAGGAATCTCTTGTTGCCAGCATTTTCTTCTTTATATACAGTGTTTTCCTTTGGGTTACGAAAATGTCGAGTTTTGGGATATGCAATTTATATATTTAAATTTGTTTAGTTTACAAATAAATATGAACAATCACTACATTCCTGAAGGACCTGCAATATTCCGGCTTTGCTTATACATGTACTAGTCCTCCCTAAAATATACTTGCCTCCGGCCCGAGAGTTTTTGTCTCTGCTGACCTCTAGTCTTAATTCATATAAGAAATACTACTATAACGATAATATAATTTGAAAGAATCTTCTTCCTTCGTCAATAAATGATTCTCCTAGGTCTTAAGGTAAATGTTGTTTGTAAACAAGGGGGAATGAAACTAAATCGCTCACCTGAGTTTTATTGATCACTGAAGTGACATTCGGGCAAAGGTTCGTTGAAATTAGCCTGGTCGTTGAGATGTAATTCAATGAAAAGGGTCAGCTTAGAAATTATTGAAATTGGCATATTGGTTAAAAAGCTGATTTTTTCATCCGCAAAGTCAAACAGATTTTTATGACAATTTCATGAACAATTTTTGCAATTGGTTTCCAAAGGAATATTCTGGAAAAGTTGCACCGAAATTGGCTTCATGGTTCAGGAGGAAATGTTGTTCAAGGATTTAGTGAAAAAAGCCATGGCCATATTTATGGGCCAATCCGAATTTTGCGAGCAATCTTTGAGAGAGTTACCCAAGGAAAGTTCTGGCAAAGTTTCATTGAAATTGCCTTGAGGGTTAAGGAAGAGAAGAGGTTTAAAGAAATTTGGAAGACGGAAGCCACATAATGCACGACCTGCGACGGACTAGGGATCCTAAAAGCTCCCGTCGGGAATGTTGTGCTCTGGTGAGCTAGAAATCAAGAAAGGATGCAGTTCCCTATTATATTATATTGTATCTAAATATTACATTTATAATCAAACAAAAAAGTTTAAGAGATACTGTGTAACCAATTTAGTGAAAGTAAGACTTCAACCTTTGAACTCGAATTGCGACAAATGACATATTTTCTGTTTCTTTCTGATCTAGAATTGTGTTTATTTAATCAAATTCAACCAAATAGTTAATGGTAATTCTTTAATACAGACATTTGAGTCAGAATTAGGACATTGAACCTAAAAGAAACAAAAGTTTATAAACATTTTTGTCTCCATAAGAGCAGGCCGATGACCCATTCTTTGTCAAATTACAAAGGGCAAAAACTCAAAAAATATGATGAGTAGAGTTGTGGTTCTTGTGAACTGTACTTCTCTTCAATGGATGAACAGACTGACAGAGAGTGGTGCAAAACAACAGCAAAATCTCAAATATGTCTCCTAGAGGATATTACCAGCCCCTTTTCCGTTGCCATTCAAATAAAACATGATTTACTGCTAAAATATTTTGTTTATATCCTTTTGTGGATATAACTGGCCACGATGCTTATATTGGCCAAGTTGATGATATCATGTTAGGTTCTGCATAAACATATTATGGAAATCTTTCATAATCCCTGAAAAGAGTATTGTATCTTTAAAAAAAACAAACATAGAATAAACAAAAATGTTAGTTTTTGTGTTTTATTTTAATGACCTTGCACATGTAAGACTATCATAAAGTTTCTGGATGTGCTAACCTAAGAGATCATATATACAACCAAAAATAAACATTGTAAATCTTGAATAGACTCGCATTTTTGTTTATTTTTGCTAAGTTTAACCTTTTATGTGAAATTGGAACTAGAACTTGAATGTGTATAAATAGTTTTAAGCATTTTTTATTTTTGAGTGAGTAAAAAATTGTCAAACAACGTAGAACTTTTCATTTTATATATTCATTATCTGAATCACTTTTATAGGCTTTACAGAACATGAAAACTATGCATAAAATGATAAGTATAAAGAAATTATAACATATTAAACTACCCCCATCCACTTACCTCAACATGGATTAAGACAAAGGTTTTTAATTTAACCCCTTTATGAGATATTGGCAAATGACATAATACCTTGATCTTGAAATTTAAAGATATTTACTGACAAGATCTATAATCATGCCAAATAAGAGCAATGTATCTTGAAAGGACTTGCTGTAATCATACAAAGTTGAGATCTTTGTTAAATTTTGCAAAGTGTGGCCTTGATGAATGACCTTGACCTTGGCAGGTGACCTTGCCCTCAGAGATTACAAATCTCAAGTGATTTTATTCTTTTGGTGTCACATATGAGTAGTGTATCTAGAAAAGGAATTAATTGGCAAATATTGCTTTTTTTATGCTGTGCAGACAGATAGGCAAATATATGAGACAGACAGACAGATAGATAGCCAGTCACAATATTTATTTCTATTCTTTTCAACTCCGGCCAATAAGAAATAAAATCTGTAAAACTTACTGTAAGATACTATTGAACTTTTTTGCAAGGATTAAAGAAAATCAAGTAAATTATATTTTTCATCTTACCCCACCCACTTTTTCTAAATTGGGTCAAAGCACGGGCTGTAGTTTGACCCAGTTTAGTGATACAAAAAACATCTTATGCAGTATATGCCTTGACTAGTTGTTATTTGTAAATTTGTATTAAGATCAATGCATAGACACTTAAAAAATGTCTATTTCAGGACATAATACAAGATATTGGATGGATTTTGAAACTAAAGATATGTATTTATAAGCATAAAAAATACTGTTACCGGTTTTCAATATTCTTTATATTTAAACACAAGGAAGAAGGATAGTACAGCTTATTGTTTGAAGAGTAACTAAACTGGACTAGCCCCAGAAGATACTAATCTATGCGTTCAAAATTTACATTCACCTCAATTTTTAACAGAAAATTAGGCAATTTTTATATTCAAGAGTATAAAAATTTGTCAAACAACGTAAAACTTGTCATTTATATATACATTATATTAATATTTACTTAAGACTTTACATTACATAAAAAACTATTCAAAAATTGATAAGTATAAAGAAATTGTAGCATATTGAATTACCCCACCCACTTTCGTCAACATGGATTAGGACAAGGGGCTGTAATTTGACCGCTTTTTGAGACATTCACAAATGAAAGTTTGTTCTGTGGTACATTTAATGTGTAGTATGTATTTGCAAAGTTTCATGAAAATCCGTGCGTGGGCACTTTTGGAACACCTCCTTTGGAATTAGTTCATGTAACATATCGATGGCTCAACACAATGCAGGGTGTGGCTTACGGATGTGGTGGTAGTGCTGGTGTAAGAAATACCAGGAATCCATTCCATGCCTCTGCGATATAACTGAAAGATTGTTGAAAGTGGTGTAAAATCCCATTGAAAAAACTAAAAAGTTGTCAAGCAGTACTAAACAAACAAGATGTGTTAATGAAACACGAATGCTCCCGAAACGGCAATTTTTCAGAAATTTGACCTCGACAGATGACCTTGAACTTGTCACATTACCTTGACACCAGCAGACGCGTATCATTTAGATCTATCATCATACCAAATATGAGCATTGTATCTTGAAAATATTGACAATATAAAGCTATTTTGTTAAGTTTTGCAGACAGACAGACAGACGGACGGACAGACATACAACGTTAAAAAATATGCCCCCGATCTTTCGATGTGGAGGCATGAAAATAGCAGTACTATTCATTATATTTTGTTCATGCTCTGTCTTGTACTATTGGCCAAAGGCCTAAATTACTTGTATTAATAAACTGCTGAATATGTGAATTATTTATTATATCATAAGCTGTATGAAAACATTTTGTATACGAAACAATCGCTTGTGGTACATGTAATTGCACTATTAAGTAATTCATACATGTCATCTCATTGTTTCCAACCATTGGAATGTGCTCAGAAACTACTTCGAATCCGAGTTAGTCTTAAAACTTTAATGCCTGGTTAAAAAAACGACAATAAATAAATAAATAAATAAATAAATAAATAAAAAAATAAAAAAAAATACATCATCGAAAAGAAATACATGTATAGGCACTTTACATGCATGTGAGACCTAAGGGTAAAAGTTAACTAGATCTCCAAATTATGAATTAAAGCAAAGTGTTCTATGACTAATCAATGATATAGGTTAGATCAGATATATCTAGTTTACAAGACAAGCCATATCCATTACCCGTCTGTCTGCCCGTCTGTCTAGAATATATACCAAATCTGCAAGGTCGACAAAAAATGATCCGGGTCATTCTGTACAAATCGATATAACGGGTAATAACCCGGGTGACTCACTCACTGTCTTATATAAAGTGCCTTTTCGATTTCAAAGAGTCGACTTTAATTGACAGCTAAGTATAATCAATCTATCGTCGATGGTTGATAAGAATACCGTAACTACAGTATAAATGAGTCCTCTCGCACTTTTTATACAGTTAACATCATCGAGAAATTGACAAGATGATTTATTTTGGAATGATTTTAGAGTGAAATTGAATGAGTATGTGGAGTGAGTCTTTGGGTGAAACTCAAGTGAGACAATCCAAATGGCAATATCGCTAATTCTGTTCAGGATGAACAAAATCGGCTATATTTATTACCTCCCTTAAATAAGATATACGTACTTTTCTGTTTATGCGTCTTCGATGACCAATCAGACACTTTAAAATCCACATCAGCCAATAATATCGTAGAATATTTTGATCGATTTTAATAAATGTTAATCGTAATAAACGATTTCGAAATGTTTCTAATGAAATCGGAGCGTTTTTGGTTCGATTTTAGTGAGTTTTTGGAATGAATGAATGGAGCGCAGAGTGAATGGTTTATGGTGGTTTTGCTAGGAATTAGTGTCAATTTTACAATGTCTTTAACTAAAGTCTACATTCTGCACAATTATCATTAGATTTGCAGTTCATATATTACATTTTGTTAAGTTTATGCTTATTACTTAAGTTCAATTGCGACGATAGCTTAAGCTTATTACTCGTTCTCTATCACTTCCACGTCCCTGAGAGGCAGTGGTTTTATCCATCTGTTATCCAATTTAACATCTGTCCTGCGTACAGGATCACCAAACGGTGCAAATAGTTTCCCAATTGAACCCCGCTTTGCACGTGCACAATTGGAAAACTGTTTGCACCGTTTGGAGACCCTGACCGCAGGGCTGGGTTGACCTTATTTGGCTATTAAGTGTGTCCCGGTGACATTTGGGCTCGAACCACGGACCTTCAGGTCAAGCGACAAGCGCCTATACCACTCGGCCATCAAATCAATCGAGGTAATTACACCTGACCTGTGTGCGACACTTCCAACAATTTGAAACATGTTTAACCCTTTCCTGTTTGAAAAAATTTTGGACCTGTCAAAATTAAAAGGTTTTGCAGACGAAAATTTAAAGTGGATTTAATTTGAAAAATAACCATTCAGCAGGGTAGAAAATTGTGTGGAAAAAGAAGAAATTGCTTGTCAGAAGCAATTTCTTTTTTTTTTCACAATGTTTTCTCAATCATAAAATCACAGGCACGTAAAAAGCAGGGATTAAACAGCAAAGGATTAAGGCGCAAACAATAAGCAACATAGACAGTCATACATAGAGGACAATCGGTTGTTTTTTTTCAGAGTAAGATCGATATATAATTAATTGAGTGAACAATATTAATATGTTTTCACGAGTGGCGGATAAAAAATATAGCTTTTATCGTATAGTCAATGAAATATCAATCGATTACTCTGTATAACAAAATCTGAAGATTTTAGGATAAATTTTCTTAAAGCACGTCATTTTAACGTGATTGCAACGCAACGTTCATGATAACTTCACTATTTGGGCTCCGCAAAGATGACTTCAGATAGGGTGAAATTAACGTAAGCGGGGTACAAGTATATCTTGGTAAGACGGTAAGTTTATCAAAATGATTTCTATCCTTATTCCTCGATACACCACCGAAAAGCATTAAGGAAAATGTAATATTAAAAAGATTCACTGTCTGCCTAGTATCACCGGATCTATCTACCATATCCATCTACAAAACGCATTGCATGTACGCTGGTCAGAGTGGGTGGATGCACAGGCTGACCAGGTTATTTTCTTCGCGCTCATTTCAAATTGTTGAAAACGTCGCTCAAAGGTCCATTCATGAATGTGTACATATCAGTTATGGCTACAAAAAAATCTACACCAGAGGACGTGCAGACGAGTATACCGTACGGTTCAAGTTCATAATTTACTTTGTATGTCGCAAAATGGACTAACGTCCCCATCGGCACTTTGTCCAAGTCCAATTTGATCTTTTATTACACATTTGTGACCCTTAAACAAGAGGGCACCTCACTGGGTCTTTGGCAACTATTGTATATAAAGATTCTTATTTATTGGGTGAAGGGTTACTTCGGCCTCGAGTTAAGAGTCCAGAAACGAAAAGGTTTACGGACAGACGGATGGGTGTGCAGACAGACAGGTTGAAACCAATTTACACCCTCTTCTTCCATTGTTTGAATAGAATTTTACTCAGCTTTCAACAATCTTTCAGATATATTGTGGTGACTAGGGCACCTAACAATGGATTTCTGGTATATCTCCACCTGGTACTACCATTAAATCTATTCCTAGTCCCCAGCTTCTTTCCTACATTTGTCAACGATTATCAACGCATTTGGTGGGAAAAAAGTCAGAAAGGGTGAGTGCAGCCGTCGGAAATCAAACCCAGGACCTTTTGAATCATAGTCCGGCGCGATACCACTGCGCTATGACGGCGCCCCTCTACTTCGTAATTTAGTTTATAACAAGAGCTGTCGAAGGACAGCGAAGCTCGACTATTCCTAGTGCTGGAAAGTAACAGCAAACCAATATCGACATTGGAAATTAAATTGAATGAAAGTCAAGAGCAAAGAATCTTTGTCTAGAGGCTGATATTATGGTCACCGAAGCATATCGAAAGTTTCAAAGCAATAGCTTTAGTAGAAACAAATACAACTAATATAAAACAGTTGCACGTAAAAACATACCCAAGATTTCCAATTCCAAAAGGGTTAAAGTTCCACTAAAATTAATATCAAAGAGCAGAATTTTTGTCTAGAGGCTGATATTATGGTCACAGAAGCATGTGCAAAGTTTCCAAGCAATAGCTAAGGTAGAAATAGAGATATTACAGATATACATTTGCACATAAAAACTTAACCAAAGCATTACGCCGACACTGACGCCGACGCCCGAAAAGGGTTAAAATCCCACTAAAGGCAATATCAGAGTAATGAATCTTTGTCTAGATGCTTATATTATGGCTGATATTTTAGTCAGAAGCATATGTAAAGTTTCCAAGCAATAGCTTCAGTAGAAACAGAAATATTACAGATAAACAACATTTGCACGTAAAATCTTAACCAAGATTTCTAAGTCCGAAAGGGGTTATATTTCCACTAAATTCAATATCAAAGAAATGAATTTTTGTCTAGAGGCTGATATTATAGTCACAGAAGCATTTGCAAAGTTTCAAAGCAATATCTTTAGTAGAAACAGAGATATACAACATTTGCACGTAAAAACTTAACCAAAGCATTACGCCGACACTGACGCCCGGGTGACCAGAATAGCCCCCCCCCCCCTATTCTACGAATAGTCGAGCTAATAAAGACCAGTCCACAATGTACGGTTACTCTTAAGGCACCCGTCTGGTCAAAAGTAAGATTACCGTAAGATTAGACTTTTTCCGCGGGCGATTCGTGTTCCAAAAACAGTGCAACATTATTTGCTACGTCATTATTTCTCGAACATAAATATAACGGTAGATTAACGATTTTCAGAATAGCTACATACTCGAGCAAGATGTTTTATAGTTATATCGATGTGAGAAATATGGACAATCCAGCCTGAAATACTATTGAAAGTGGCGCAAACGAAACAAACGATTTCTTGGCGTACTATTTTCTCAATAGTACGATTCTACGTTAACATTACAGACGCTTTGTGCTGACCCCTCAGTCTATAAAAGTAGGAGTATTGTTCCGTACCAACACCGATTAAGATAACAGAGTATCGTATATTTAACCACTTTTCATAGTGATAACTAGATCTTCCGCAAAGCGAACTCGCACGCACCAAATCGGGAACCTTCGGCGATTCTACAGTATAGTCCTCGGGAATGATACGGATGAAGCCATGAAAGCGTGTCATTTCTCACGTGGATTTATATGACGTCACAAACATCAACGATCGCGCTGGGGATGACGTTGCATGAAACAAAATCAAAGAAACAATAAAAGAGGACATATTATAATTTGAGAACAAAACGCAGTGTTTTACTGCGTTTTGTTATCATATTATGATATGCCAAAAAGATCTCAACGTACGATCGGAAAGAATTAACAAAATGTGATTTTCTTCAAGCATATTGAATATTAGAATTACCACCAAAATTACCTAAACATTTGCCCACAATTGCTACACTTACGCCCGAGGTACCTTCCAGTTTACGGAAAAGTCCGAGTGATGTTCCGAATGACACGCGCCACCAGTTCCGGAGACGGCTTTCGGACAAAGTTCAATTGTGACCGTGTCATTTGTGACCTTTGGTGAGGGACAACTTTTGTTTGAAGTTTCATGGTATGATTTTTAGTCACTTCGTTCCTGAGTTAGAATCCGGAACCGAAAAAGTCTAAGGACGGGCGGAGAAAGAGACAGACAAGTTGGAACCAATAAACCCCCTGTACTTGGTAGACTGGGCGTAAAGCTATCTCGTCAACTATAATCGGGGACGCCTAAAGTCTTTTTCCATACCAAACATTGAACAAACAAGATTTAGTTTTAACATTTTAATCATAAATTGTCCATTTTGAAAAATAAAACAACGTACTATATAGAGATGATTTATTCATTAATGACACCTCATGATGTATATAAATGGAAAATTCATATTTGTCACAAACTGTAAATCGAATTTGAATTTAAAGTCTGTCCCATTACCTTAACCTGCATAGACACTGCTGACTTCAGGCTTATCACGACAACTTGACCTGTCGTTCCAAAACAACTGAGATAACGAGGTTTGTGTGGAAAAAGGTTATACTTTGTTCTGAAAGCCAGGTGCTTTATCAATTCAGCAATTTCATTTCACAAATACTACACTATTTCATGAAACTTGGTCAATGATAAAATAAAACTTTTTTACTATACAACAATGCACCAAAGGACAAAAATGTAACACACAGTACTTTATCACTTTAACATTTCTTTATAAATACATATATATATAGACATAATCATACACACATTCACCTATTTTTACCCATACAACACATTCACTTCTCTACTCATTCACACCACACATTCAAAATCATATAAGGTAGTGGAACAGTAATAGTTCCCCAACCTCTCTGCACTCATGATCTTTCACAATGTAATCCAAGGTTTCCTGGTGAAATAATTAGGAAAACCTAGGTTAACACTGTTTAAGTTCATGACTTTCATAAAGTTGCAGAACTATTACTGGTCCACATTCTCAATTACATAAATCTTTAAGCAATTTTTACCAATGAAATGAAAGCTTAAACATATCACATTGCCTTGCTTTCTGTCCACAATAAATTTCTAAGAAAACATTACAGTAAAAGGAGAAGTAACTTCATAATTTTCAAACCAATCATTCCGAGGGGTCAGTGCAACACTATTGTGAGTGCCTATAAATATATAGGCACTTACAATAGTGTTGTACTGCCCCCTCGATTGCACTTTTGTTATTTAAGAACAATGCAACAACTTCATGAAAGAAAATCTACATGTATTTTTATCCCACTCCTATTTAATAAATCTAATACATACCTACAACAAACCATCCGATAATTAAAGGCTAAATATATTCAAACTCCAATTCCTTATCTTTAATGGAATGTAAAATGTAGAAATCATTTTGTGTCAATGTATAGCGGAAATAATAGTATTCTTCCATCAATTAACTATAAACTATTTAAGTATAAATTTTAACAATAGCTCCTTCCAAAAGTATTATAAATTATAGCACTTTATCTATAATGCTGGATTACATCAAAACATGAATGACTAAGCTTTGAACCAATTCAATCCCGAAGAAAAACTCTAATAGACATTTGAACACATCCATCCAACATATAATTCTTTGTAATCAAGAAGTCCAGTTTGGGATTGAAAATATTGTTGAGTATTTGAGGTAGATTGGCCAGGCATTTTTATAAAATGTTTGTTTTATCCATTTCAATTGATCAAATAAATACAGATTTCCCTAAATCAAATAGTGTAGAATGTTTTTTCCATAAATTTATTCATCTCAGGGCCACACTTACTGGGTAATAAAATATCAAAAAGACATTAAATAAATGAGAATATCCTAAGCAAAGCAACCCTTCATTGTAATCAAGTCATAATATTTCCCTACAAAAACAAATACCAGTTTTATCACATATGCATATGAAAAGCAATTGATAAAATACTGAAATTGAAATCTTGAAAAATGAAAACAACAAGATGTGTTTGTTAAATACAAAAACCCCTGCAACTGCCATTTTTTTTGGAACAGTGGCTTTATATATGAAATGAAAATCCTAAATATAAGTCTTTGGATTGTCCAAGATTGCTGATTTATACTACTTTTCAACAGTAAGTGACTTACTAATCAAAAGTTATACCTAATAGTAAAGTTTTTTAGTCACCTATGAGTGCCCTTAATTCCTTGACCTTGATCAATGACCTTAGCTTTGTTATGCATGTACAGGACTCGTCATGAGCAATGCACATGTGAAGTTTCAAGGGTTTATGACTTACCAATCCAAAATTATGGCAAAAGTTAGTTTTAATTTTACAAAATTTGACCTTGAAAAATGACCTTGATCTTGAAATATTACCTTGAGGATATTGCCTTCCAAAAGGTCTTGTCCAAAGCAATCATCATGAGAAATATGCAGACAAGTTATAGCCAATGTTAATTCTTATGCTGAAAAGTAGCGACCTTGAAAAATGACATTGACCTTGACAGATGACCATGACATTCAACAAAAGGTCTTGTCACAAGCTATATATGAAAAATACTAAGGCTGTATCACTTACCATTCCAAATATATGGCCAATGTGAAAGTTTTAATTTTTCACAGATTTGACCTTGAAAAATGACCTTGACTTTGACATATGATCTTGAGCTTGGAATCAACAGACATGTCTTGTCCCAAGCTATCATCATGTGAAATATGAATACTCTATCAATTACCATTCAAAAGTAATGGATAATATTAAAGTTTTTATGTTGAGAAATAGTGACCTTGAAAAAATGGACCCAACCTTGACATGAGTAACCAGAAAAATTTGTCACAAACAATGACAATGTTAAAGTTTTCTTCGGACAAACAGACAGAGTAATAGACAAACAGGCAGGCCAAAAACAATATGCACCCTATCTAATGATATGGGGGCACAAAAATCAAGCTCCAGGAGAGAGTGTACCCAACTAAAAAAAAAATCTCCGTTTATCCATTTCACAAAAAGATAATGGGCATATTATGTTGAAAACTATCCCATTTTGAAAAATAGTTCCCTTTCCAATACTCAATAACCCTTTGAAAATCAATGTGGAAAAAAAAATGCTTGCTTTCCCACACTGTTTTGCATACATTTTAGCCCTTAAATTGCTTAAAAATATTTATAAAGTTGTATAGGAGGACCTGTAATTTTCCAGGAGGACCTTCAAGATTTTTTGAGCAAATAGGTACTTGTGGCTGGTGGCAAAAAGTAGTCAGTGTCAAACCCTGGTTCCAAAAAAAAAAAAAAAAAAAAAAAGATTTGTCTGTGAAACCTATGTGCATCCCCTCCCAATAGAAATCTTTT
This sequence comes from Fragum whitleyi, assembly GCA_948146395.1. Classification (NCBI taxonomy): domain Eukaryota; kingdom Metazoa; phylum Mollusca; class Bivalvia; order Cardiida; family Cardiidae; genus Fragum; species Fragum whitleyi. Next base: position 10,308,958 of record OX411547.1, read on the forward strand.
TCAGAAGTTTGAACTTAATAGATGACCTTGACAGATGACCTTGGTATCTGCATATGTTTATCAGTCAGATCTACCGATACTTTTATGCCTACTATAAGCACTGTATCTTACAACGGCTTGAAAAGCTTTAAACAAATTGAATATGTTTATTTTTTTGTTAAGTTTTGCGGAGTTTGACCTCTCAGACAACCGGACAATTGTAACAAAATATTCCCAACATTACTCTTTATGTGTCTCTGGCAATATGAAGTTTATGAAATGTTAATATAGTTGCTAGGGGATCAAAACCTCATAACAGAAGCTTGAATAAGTTGGAATTATGAGGTATTGGTGACCCACTGACAATATGCCCTTCTTTACTTCACCAGTATAACTTGATGATCAGAACAGCTTTTTGTAAATGAGCAAACAATGGTAATGAAATGACGATGAAATGTGGCCTTATCTCAGCTATCGTTATAAATCCCCCGCATCATGTGTATTTGTTTCTTGTGGCTGTTCTGTTGGCTTGGTATCCTCTTCTGTAACAGGACAAAATATAAAGAATGAGTGAAAATTAATGGAAGAATTTATTCTTCGATTAATGGAACGAATGATTAAGTCCACAACTTTGCAGTATTTAGCAGCATATAGCCGCGATTTGATCGCCGTGAAAACGGTTCAACAAAAGTTTCTATTTATTTAATAAATGGTTAGAAGAGAATTTTATCTTTGTTTTCACATGGTCCGTATATCTTGGAAAAATCTAAATACTAAGGAATATCAGTTTTTTACCGACAAAATTCCCAGAGCCTATGGAAAAATCGGTAAAATTCCATGACGTCATACGCCATGACAACCGTTCCGCCATGTTTTGGACCCGCCATGTTTTTATTTTCTCGACTCGAATTAAAATTGTTAATTGGATGACATGTCAAATTCTTAAAGGTAATTGATATATTCTTGTTGAGAAGGACAAACTTTGTGTCCTTGTTTTTACGAGAAGAAAGACAGTTGATATGGGTCGAGAAATCTGAAGACGGCGAGCGAATGCGAAGCCGTCTTCAGATTTCTCGGCCCATATCAACTGTCTTTCTTCTCGTAAAAACAATATGACATAGATCTAAGCTTCTGATCCATCGTGAAACTGTAGTTATTTGTTTAATTTTTTAGTATTTAAGAATTTTATGTCACCAGGCAGGCTTATTAACAGGCAACCATTAGACCCATCTTTGTAATCACGCGTCCACAAAAGAAAAACAGTTTGGCAACAAAATTTACCCGGGGGTACCCAGAGACACCCTCATACACAGTATATAGGGTTTCAATGCATCTGATACATATAATAGTGGCAACAGATTTGCCAAACTCGCAGATCTGTGTCCAATGTCTGAAAACATTCTCAAGATTACTGTAATTTCAATGTTGAAGCATATTGAAAGCAGGGGTTTGGGTATGAGGCAGCTCCACCTAATCAATAGGGAAAAGTGTCTAGATCTACATCTCAATCATAGAAAAAAAGATTAAATGTCTTGCACCCTTCTGTTTTGTCATGATAATAAAAAAGCCACCGTCATAGCACAGTTGGCAGCGCGTCAGACTGTCATTCTAGAGGTCCCTCTTTAGATCCCTGACAGAGGCACTTATTCTGTCTGTCTGTCTGACTATCTGTCTTTTGCTTCTTCGTTGTTGATCATAGACCTATGTGAGATAGCAGCTGCAAGTAAGGAAAGGATGTGATGGTTGTACTGGTGAGAGAAATACCAGGAGTTCATTGTTAGGTGCTCCAGCCTCCGCAATATAACTGAAAAAATGTTGAAAGTGGTGTAATACTCCATTCAATGGAATTTGTCATGATATTTTCACTGTTTCATTATTTTCTAGGTTACAACTCCATCTTTGATTTGACAGGGTTCGTGTGCAGGGCTACGATAGGGATTTTTTTTAAACTACTAACCTATTACTGTTAACATTTCCAGATGTACCATGAGATAAATAACTGAAATGTCTTGTCAACTTCAGCATCTATTTATTTTTATATCTTAACTATTATCTTAATCTTGCTGGTCTATTATATTTTGTTCACAGAGGAGAATTTTTAGAAACAATGTATCCAGTTTATTTTGTCTACTGAAAGATTTAATTATTTCAAAAGATTGCTTTTTTTTTTGTAATCATTTTACCTTTTGTAAATTCTTTTTATTTACATGGGGGTTCGGGGGCAGCGCCCCCAACATGGATTAATAATTTTTAACAAGAAATGTTAACAAAGTATAATAAAGATAATGATTTACTACTGTGTGCATGTTTGAAAGTTTTATATTTTGTAATTTTTACACTGGTTTTGTCTAGAATATTTCAGTGATAATTATTTAACTTTATTTGCAAGGGGGGTTGGGGGCAGCACACCACACATGAATTTTTAATGGATTTATAATTTTAAACCTCAAATATTTCAGAAGTGTACCAATAATAGTTCATTACTATAAATTAAGTTGTGTTTGTTAGAAAAAAATGTTTTTATCATTTAAACCATTGTTTGTCTAAAATATTTCAGTGTAAATGGGAAAATTTGAGAATGGAAGATGTAAACCTGAGCAGCTAAATTAACCCTTAAATTTAAGGGTTAATTTAGCTGCTCAGGTTTACATCTTCCATTCTCAATTCCCATTTACACTGAAATACAGAAATACCATTGGAATAAAATAGTTTGCTTTGAGGAATGATACAGATTTTTAGCTAGAATTTCCTCATTTTGCTTACAGCATTGATTTGTTTTCCCAAAAGAGTATTGATAAATGGACTTTTTTATGCTTATTTAATCATAGTGTTGGGCAATCGGTTTCAAATCACAATTGATAATCGGTTTTTAGTTGGAAGAGTAAATCAACTAATGATCAATTGCACAATCGTTTTCTTAGAAATAATTACAGAAATCTCAGTATCATTCCTTTGAAGAATAGAATCAGAAAGTTTAGTTAAAACCCATGACCTAAAGACTCATCCAGCAATTTTTTCTTATTAACTTCATGGCTCAGCATGAATCAGTTGTTACTACCTATAAACATATGGGCAGTTACAACTGTTTCATGCTGAGCCATCAAACTGATGTCAGTTCCGTAAAAATATATATAGTGGCTTTCATTTAAGTGTTAGGACCCGATTAATCAATTATGAAATTTCATTGTCAATTAGCACAATCGGAAGCCCAAACTAACTGATTATTGATTATAATCAATCAATCTGCCCATCGCTAATTAATCATTATTATAAATAGAAAATAATTATGTTCCCAACTGATTTAGCATGCAAAAATACATTGATTACCTAGCTCACCAAACTTAACAGTTATCAGCTTTGAAAATACAAGTGTACAGTATTTCAACTATGAGACGCTCCCCCCTTACAAACACACCCAAAGACATTCTGTGACCCTAAGCTACCTCCAGACATGTTGTGCTTTCACTTCCACAAGTTTCATTTCCAGTACCAGGTGCGTTTATACATCACAATTTTTTAGGATTTAAAACAGGATTATTTATTTCATTAATGAAAAGGTAATTATTAATTAGACCACTTTTTTCATTGGAAGCAGAACATCAAATTTGTTATTTGTCTAGAACTTTCTTGTACAAAAATATTATAATTGCTCTAACAATTACTTACTTTTGAAAGCTGCAATTAATGGTGGAAGGTGTCCTGTATTTCCAGAGATGAATTTTAAGGACAGAATTAAAGTTCATCAGCTAACATTTTATTTTTTTTCATTTATTTCATAGCACTGATAGCCAAATCTGGTGCGTCTTATAGGAGAAATACTGAAAGACTTCCAGTCTATTTTCAGTAAAGAACAACAACAGCTTCCAAACTCAGAAACTACTTTGGGTCTTAGATCAACTTTCTTAGACAACAAGTTCCTTTTGATTGATATAGCCTTGGACTCCTGAAGCTTGGGTATGCAAGATAATTATGATTTAAACTTCTTGGTTTTAATTATTTCCATTAAATACAGAAACTTCTCCATTAAAACTATTGGGGGATTATTTCTCCCATAGATGTCTTCAAATCCAAATATGACCAGAATATGCTGCTCATAAATAAAAAATCTGTGGCAGACAGTTAAGACTAAGATCAGCCTGCAGGCAGAGGTACAAATAAAAGGGGGTTAAGCCTGTCTAAAATCTTTAATCCTCAACGAAACCCTATATTGTGAGTACTCATTTGAATTGTTTGAATTGTCTCGACAAGACTATTTCAATGAGTACTAACAGCAAAGGGTTTGTGCTATAATTATTTATACTTTGATCTGATATCCAAAATACCCTCTCTTTGCAGCTCTTGTGCAGTGCACAAATATGCATTCTGATCTGAATCTAGACCGCTATTTCCAAATCACTTTTGCCCTTATTCATGTGTGCCCTCTGAACTTCCCATTGCACTTGGTCCGTTATCTCCATTGTTTATCATATACTTAGCAAAAAAAGAAACTTTACATTACTTACTGATCGAGGGCTGTAGGGTCGCTATGAAATCATAAAGAATAGAGATATTACTATTAAATGAAACTTGAAGACAATATCTGTCGGTTTATTGAAGGGTCAGCACCGGATGTTTGTAAAATGAGGATTTTATTGGTAGTCCAAGGACAAAGGGGTCGATTTCAAAAATCACAGAAATGAATTCAAGATTGTCATTGATGGTTTGAGTAAAGGTCCTTGACGTTTTTGTGCTTAAAGCAGTCATGGCGAAGACCGTCGGACCTTCGGACATGTCCGACAAAAATCCCCTAGGTCTGGTAAAGTGTACAATATCGTCAGTCCGAATGTCCTACACTATTTTCTGGGCAGAAAAATCTGTTTAAACAGTAAATCCAAACTTTCACTCAAGAAAACATTATTTCTGGTCAACCTTCTCACGAGAACAAACTGTGATTTTAAACTTTACATAGGTCTAGAATCCAACAATAAACAGTTCCTCTACAACTTTTGGAACCGCTAGAGTATGCAAATTCTCTTTTACAAATTGTACCAATTAAGAGAAAGAAGAGATGATTTAAGGATCCAATTTAGAAAGAATTATTGGTAGCTAGTCTTATCTTACCTGAATTTTTTGTATTTTTTCAATTTCAAAGGCACACAGACTAAAATATTTTCTGCTTATTCGTACCCAAGAATGGTTGACCCATCAAATTATGTCTTTTTTTTTTAATGAAAAAATACAAATGACTGTTACCTTTTGACTTGAAAAGACATTTTTTAAAATTCTGAAAATATCTGAAGCTCTTTTTATCTCAGAATCTTCGTTTTTAAATCAAAGCACTGAAATCACTGACAGAATGCGAGGACTTTGACAAGCTAGTTAGGCCTTTAATTGTATTGCTACTAATTTTATAATTTTTCTCTCTCAATGAGGAAACACTACAATGATGATATTATTTGCCCCCTTAAATGTTCGGTCTGACAGGTCCGACTTGGGTCTGACAGTTTTTCAAGGACTGTCAGACCGACTGTCTGACAGATTTTCTGGGTCCTTCGCCATGTCTGTTAAAGTCGTTCCAATATCACGATAGACCAACATCTGATCTAAACACGCATACTTGTCTTGCAGCTATCCTTCCTTTGATGAAATGAATTGTAAAATATACGATGGTAACAGGGCCTCTACAAGACGTGTCAAGTGGCCTAAATCATCTCGGTCGACACTTCATGTGGTTGTAACGGATTTTTTTTGTTAATTAATATGGATTTAAAGGTCACTTTCGATAGTTTTACATTTAAAATTCGACGGCTGGTGCACCTATCCATAGTTTCTTGTGGTTTCTCACAGTACGGCTAGAGCTTTCATTCTTAGGAACCAGTCGCCATTCTTTCCTAGGCGTATCACTTGCCAATTGTGTGGTAGAGAAATGACACTTATCACAATGCTTTTTGTCAAATATGAAATGAAAGATGGCTGAGCTAGAGGTCAAACCAACGACCCGATGATTGAAAACCAGACGCGTAACCAATTGTCATAACTGGGCGCGGCAGGTCTAAACAGAAATGTTAAAATGTGAATTGCCTGTCCCGAGTAGCCAAACTTAAGAGTGGCATTATAAACAGACATTCAAGCTCTATGTATACCTGTAGTCTGATTTCTGCCTTTATTCGATTGTTGTTACATACCCGTTTAAATAAAAATGTACAAACAATTTTGTTTTTTCGTGCTGATGCTAAGGAATGAGTGTGACTGAGTAACAAAAATTCACTCATAATAAACTTTGGGTAGATCAACACGAGTATAAGACCAAAACCGGAAGTTACAGACGCATTAACTTGGACTCGCTTCAATCGCGCAAAATCCTGCGTCTGTGTATTCTCTGTAGCTAGTCCAACTAACACATGTAAGTAAAGTTGGCATAAATCCACTGTAAGTCATTCAAAATAGACCAACAAGTATGTAAAGTTTCTTTTTTTGCTAAGTTTATATATATATTTATACCCGTATGGAAGCCAGTTTTGGGTAAATTTTTTAATAATTATACAGGGGTTCTGAAATATTTTGAAAGTTATCTTGTCCACGGATAATTGACTATCACAATGTGGCTTGTCCGTATCAAAAACCTTCTTGTCTGTTCTTTACAATAGACATGTTTTTTCTCCAAATGAATAGTCTTATTTTTTCTGACATTGAAGTTACTTTGATATAATACTATTACTAAAAGAAGCATTCAAGCATCCATAAAATAGTTTCACTTTATTGTTGACATAAGGATTATAGTACAGGCGATATTGCTCGAGCGACCACGTGTATTAAGCGACCAATTTAATTAAGCGACCACCATAAAAAGTCCCTTGATCGTTAGCAAAATCTCTGAAAAAGGGGAAATTCTTAACGAAAAATTGGTTTTTGTTGAATCTTATGTTGTTTGAACCCATTAGAATTGTCTCAACAAGAAGATTCTAATAGGTTTAAACATCATAGGATTCAGTACGACTTGAACAACAATCTATAAATGCGATCAAAATGAACTGTCACATTTATTATAATATTTTGTATTAAACGACCATTCCCATAAACGACCGCCTTTTGGTGGTCCCTTAGGTGGTGGCTTAACACAACTTTTTCTGTATTTATCCTTAGAAAACAGCTAAGTTCTACTGTAAGAAAATCTTATAGATTTTTTCTTGAGATTTCTCACTTGTCCACAGACTACTTAGCAAGAAAAGTCTGCTTGTCCGTGCAGCTTAATGTACCACTCGGACAACTCGGGTAGCTTATTTCAGAACCTCTGTTAGAAAGATCTATTGCATTATGAGTTGAAGCTGGACATGCCTTTCTTTGTGCTGTTTTTGGGGCAGATTTTCAGCCCCATTCCCATCAGAAAAAATACCTTTTCCCCATATTTCTGTAAAAGTACTGCTAAAAATTTGGGTTCACAATTTGCCATGCTGTTACTGAAATACTGTTGAAAGTGGCAATAAGACCAATTTGAGCATTAATGTTTTTATATGGAAGAGGGAATACAGATAGAGCTAAATGTGAACAGTCCAAATTGAGATGTCTTTATTTCATTTCAGATATAGTTGACAAATATGGAACCAAGGAAACTGCCTTGGGGTGCTTAGCCCAGGGTGATTCTTTGTCAGCACCAGATACCCCAAATCCTTGACAGGAAATGTCTTCTGTCGAAATGCTGATCAGTCTGCATTTGTTTCTGCGTCTGAGGCATTAAAGCAGAAAATGGTGTATGTGTAAAAAGGTTGGTATTTTATAATTATTACTGACATTGTTTTATCCTGTCACTAGCTATAAATATTGCCTGATAAAAGGGGGTATGATAAACTTGTTGATATCAGGTCAATTGATCACGTGACAGCTTTATCATCTCACTTGGTCACGTGGCCTGCCGGATCTTCTTTTTGCGGCTATTAGGTCTGAAAACAGTCCTCTCTAAGATTTTTCTCTTTTGAATTTGAGTATTTTTTCCAGATAAAAAAATATTTGACTCGATTCTCATATGTTTTTACAATCAAATCGCGACAATATCGATGACGTAATTCATGACTGATGACGTAATCTATAAAATTGTGACGAAGCTTATCTCGGTGTTTACATTCCACCTCGAAAACTGTCAGGATTTTAAAACATTTACCTGAATGGATTTAACGCAGGATTATTCGACCGAGGAGGATTTTGAATATAGTAGCTTTGCATCTTATCTCAATCTATGTCCATCCTCTGATTAATAGCAAGGAAGGCATTGAATTGAGATTTGCTTTTAGCTGCATAACATCAAAACTTCGGAGAAAAAAGGACGTTTGAGATTGCGAAAATCACCCGGTTCATATCTTCTTAATCATTAAGGTATTTACGTATTACTCAAGTTTTCTTTTGTTGAATATTTTCTTACTACAGCATTTGAAATCCTCTCAATGTTCGAGTTCTTTAACCGTAAGCGATCGCCCCACCTCTTCCACACATTCACCCTTATGATGAGGACTCGCCGAGTATCGGAGTTGTAAATCGGGATCAGATTAATATTTCGTAAATAAATAACGAATAGACTTTAAAAACTTGTAACATGATAAATAGAATAGATGGTTGTTGACTTGAGATGGAAAAGTTTATCGGGCTCGGCTGCAATTTTGCAGTCCCTACCAGGGAAATTGACTAACAATTTTCATTTAGGGGCCCAGGCTTCAAAACTTCAATATTTAGCATTAGAGGTATAGGGATTTTCCCCAAAAGCTAGGGGTCCAGCTCAAAATAGCCATGGGCAACTGGGCCCCTGCTAGTCTTTTTCCCTGCCTACTATGATTTTTTGCTCATTTCTCTCCCCTTGAATTTGTAATTATCACCTACAATATTGCACATAGTGGTTTCCAAATAATCTCCCTTGATCTTGTAATTTTACTCAATTTTCGTACGCTGCCAGAAGGGGTCGTATATTGGTTATATATCATCTTCTCTGTCTGTCCGTCCATCCATCTGTCTGTTAGTCTACAAACGTATTTCCACTTTTCTTGTGAGAACAACTCCTCCCAAGTCTCTGGTTGAAATTTGGTCAATGTGATCACCTTTATTAGAAGATGTGCATGAAGTAAGGATTGATTGATTTTTATACCCCCACCTACAAAGTAAGGGGGGGGGGGGGTATATTGGTTTCACCATGTCTGTCTGTCTGTCTTTCCGTAGACCTTTTCGTTTCTGGATTCTAAATCAAGAACCAAGTGACCTACAATCATGAAACTTTATACAAATGTAGCCTATGACCCAAGGAATTGTCCTATTGTTTTTGGGTCACATAGGTCTAAGATCAATGTCACAGTCAATTTTTGTTTAATTTTTGTTTCGAACTCAAACACCAAGCAACCTAGAATCATGAAACTTTATGCAAATGATGCTAATGACTCAAGGAAGTGCCCTATTGCTTCTGGGTCACATATGTCAAAGGTCAAGGTCACAGTCAATTTTTGTTCAATTTTCTTTTCCGGACTCAAACTCAAAAATCAAGCAACCTAGAATCATGAAACTTTTTGCAAATGTTGCTTATGACTCATAGAAGTGCACTTGATTTTGGGTCGCATAGGTCAAAGGGCAATATCACAGTCAATTTTTGTTCAATCTTCATTTCTGGTCTCTAGCTTAAGAAATAGGAGACCTAGAATCACGAATCTTCATGCAAATGCTGCATATGATCTCAATATTTGTTACAAACACATCCTGCACTAATAGTACTTGCATTTGACAAAGTGCTTGTGGGGGGTATAAGTCCGCTCTGCGACAGATGCAGAAATTTGAAAATAGCAACTGTCCAGACAGCTAATAAGCTACTAGTAAAACATGCAAGGTATTCTTTATTGTAATTCTTTGGATAATTTAGACAATGATTCCTGGTGCTACGTTTTTAGCTCTACTGACCTAAGGTCAGAAGAGCTATAGCAATACCAGTTTTCTATTCCCACATCTGTCTGTCTGGCTGTGAACCTTTGCTTGTTAACACTCTAAGAGTCCACAGTTATAATCCGGTTGTCTTTAAACTTGGTCAGAATGATTGGACCATCACCATCACAAGGATGGTTCCTTTCGACATTGGGTCAGATACACGAAGTGTCATGAGACTAGGAGACTAATTAAGATTTAATCACAAAATCCTTATATAGATTGTCATAGACACTTATACTTTTTGGAATTTTCATTATGTGTTGTCTTATTTCGAAATTAGGGTCTTAATGCCTCTTATTAAAGAAAATCATGTATGAAGGTTCGATTCCTTCCCCAGACTGTATAAATTGCTGGTGCACAAAGGGACAAATTGTCTGGAGGTCCCACATGATTTTGATATGAAAACACAATTTTATGATTCTAGAAGAGAACAAATAAAGCTGTGTTAAATCAAAGCACTAAAAGCAGGTGGATGTTTTTGGTGGCATGGCATTGGTAAAAACAGGAAAATAGTTATCTGAATGTCATATTGATAATTGCAAAACATTTAAATACAATTCCAGCAAAGTATCAGCCTAAATGCATTTTTATGCTCCCCGAAGGGATTGCATAAAGCCGCCGCTTCGTCTGTCAGTCCGTCCGTAATACCGTCCATCCGTCCGTCCCCACCAAATCTCCATAACCCTTCAGACCAAATCAAATGAAACTTACCATGTGAACTTCCTATGATATGGTGTTGATGCATCTGTGACGGTTTTTAGATTTGAGGCCTCGTCACAGAAAAAGAAGACTTAGGGTAAAAAACAGTTTTTCCCAATTTTTCCTAGTCTAATGGTCAGAATTTAGTGAAATTTCATATTTCAGGAGCAAATCAGATGCCCTTTACTATAAACAATTTGAAATTAACATAAAAAAAAAATATCATGGAAAAGGGGGGCTAAATGTTTGTTACCTTTACGTTAGCATGTAAAATACAGTTATTCTTTCATTTCTCCTAGTCTTATGCTCAGAATTTGATGAAAATTCACATTTGAGTGGCAAATCAGATGCCCTTTACCATAAACTATTGAAATTTGTGTCTTAAAATATGTCATGCAAAATGGGCGTTTAACGTTTGTTACCTTTATGTAAGCTGTGTAAGATAACACCTTATTTGAGTCCTTGCAATCTGACCACAGAGCATATCTCCTAAAGTATAATAGCTATCAACTTGAAACATTATGGATAGATACATCTCATGGAGGAGAAGTGCAGTGCACAAGAACTACAACTCTTGCTTGCATAATTTTGGAGTTATTGCCTTTTGCTATTTTTGATACTTAGATTATGTCTGGAGCATATCTCCTAAAGTATAATAGCTATCAACTTGAAACTTTATTGGTGATTAGATCTCATGGAGGAGAAGTGCTATGGGTAAGAACTACACCTCTTGCTTACATAATTTTGGAGTTAATGCCCTTCGTTATTTTTGATACTGAGATATTGTTCGGAGCACATCTCCTAGAGTATAATAGCTATCAACTTGAAACTGTATGTATGGGTAGATCTCATGGAGGAGAAGTGCAGTGCACAAGAACTACAACTCTTACTTGTTTCATTTCAAGTTTGTTCAGAAATATACCATTACAGGTTGAACAGAATGGACGGATACTTTACTGGAGTTAAACTTAACTAAATACTTGAACTTTGATCTTTAGTCCAGTGCTGTCTGTAACAAGCAGCAGTTTGGGGGAGCTATGTTGTCCACAGGCAACTCTTGTAAACGTTCGACCGAGACAAGATCCGTCAAACTCGCAAAGGAAATTTTAAAAATGGAATATGTTGTTTTAAGAACACGTCTTGTTTATTATATGCTACCTTATGTCAACGAATTTTGGTATCATCTCGTGCTGTCTGTCGATATATCATCTCCAAACCTCAATCTATCAACTTTGAATCGTCTTTAAAGAAAACATTTACGATTTTCATTTTCACTCATTCTTTCCCGCGAAACCCTTGAGGTGTCGCAATTCTTGTATAGAGGATAATCGTTTGTTTCAGTGTAAGATCGGTTTATATTTCATTGAGTGAACAACAAAGGCTATATTTTCACGAGTGGCAGAGCCACAAGTGAAAATATAGCTTTTGTTGTTCACGAAATGAAATATTAATCGATCTTACTCGAAAAACAAGCGATGATTCTATTTCTTAATTGCAAAAGTGAGAGAAAATGTGAAAGTTCTAAGACAAATTTTCGTAAAGCGCGTTATTTTGCACATGATTGGTATGCAACGTTTATTGTGACGTCTCTTATTTCGCTCCTAATAGATGACGTCAGATTGGATGAAATGCACAAAAGCAGAGTATAAGTTTTTGATAATTTCACTGCTTTTGCGGTGAGATTATATCAAGTGATAATCTACCGTTATGTTTGATAAACCACCGAAAAGCATTAAAGAAACATTTTTTTCTCATTATAAGCTTATAAATCAAGGAGTCTGTGCAATACTATTGTAAGTGCCAATATATTCATTGGCACCAAGGGATAATTCTGGCTCAAAATATCATGTGAAAAAATATCTAATTTAGCAAAATTCTAATAAGAATTCAGAATATTTGGTGAAAACCATTTACCAAATCCTTCACTAAATTACATCTTGCTTCGAGATTTTGCTCTCAACAAGCCAGTTTTACTGGGATTTCTGGCAGAAAAATGAGAGAATCTCTCAATATCTCAATGCAAAATTATCCATGGGCACTTACAATAGTTTTGCACTGACCCTTCAAATTATTCAATTAAGTCAGTGAAATTATGGATTTTTTCTAGCAATTTTAATTTTAAATGTAATTATTGTTCTAATAATTTTAATGCTTTTGGAGAGCTTATGAATGGTTTGAGTGAGTGTTTGGAATGAACAAATGGAAACATGGAGTGAGCGATTAGAATGGTTTTGATTGAAATGACAGTCTATTTCCCAATGTTCTTAACTGTATGATTGAATCCTGACTGAACCACTGGAATTTTTCTGGGCCAAAAGATAACTCCACCTTGCTCCTATGTTGGTTACAAATGAGAGTTGGAAGCCAATGTGCTATGGCTGCAAAGAGCTCCAAGTGTAAACAGCCAACTTATGACTCAATGAATGTGGGTTGAAAGTCGAGTTGTTTAAATAAACATTGGTTTGAAAACAGACTATGAAATAAACTCTAACCTTTTTATTAAAATCTAATTGCAAACATTTTTTTTTTATACAAATGTGACCTGTCATTCAAAAAAGGACCTTCTAGGAGGTGCAAAAAGAGTCCAAGCTTGTCAGACTACACAATCTGCACAGACTTACGAGGTCAAGAATTTTCACAAATCACAAATTTTCTGAATCTAGAATGATTATTTTACTTTTCTATTTAATCATTTCTTCCTGCTGACCTTTGCTTGACCCAATTTTTTATTGAATATTTAAATGGAGGTTATCATATGGTCCCTTTTCACTTGACAGTTCACAAATATTTAAATGTGAACCGTCAGACTAAAAGGCACAATTTAGATAAGGCTTAAAATTTCAACCTAGTCAGTTTTGAGAGTTTTTGAAATGCAACATCCAATTAAGCTATACTTATATTTTTTAAATTTTTATGATGTGGATATCCTAAATGGTCCTTTTTTGCACGACAAGTCACAAATACATTAATATATCACAAGAACAAGAAGAGATACCTGTATTTGATGACTGTTCTTCACCAGATTGAGTTTCCTCAGTGGGTGGGGTAGGGATTTCTGATTCTGTTGGAGTATCTGGAGATTCACTGGTGGTCTCTGAATGACAATATAGATACAGGATATGTTTCAGTAATATTGATTTTTCATTCATTGAAAGAAAAACAAAGCAAAATTTTCATGTAGGGCTCTAGTACTCTTCAAAATATTTCATTTAACATTGCAACTTAAGGATTGCATTGGTTAAAATGGGTTGCATCAGCAGATATGAAAGTGATATATGAGCCTGTGCATGGCATTTTTAACAATTTGAAATATTCCTGAGGTTCAAAGCCCAGTGTAATGCGTTAAATTGGCGCGTTTTTCGACGTCGTCTAAAAGACGTTATGTTACCGCCATACCCGTATTTCACGTAATACTAGTAAACGCTCCCGACGTTATGCAAAACTTCATACAGACACTATTTTATACCATTTTCTTTTCTTAATTCTGATGACTTAAGTAATTTAGGTTGACTTAGGTACCTAATACTCTCAAACTACTACCCAGAACGAAATTATCAATTGAAAGATGTGGGCTCCCATACGTTTTTCTTTTTAACCATAAGCGCTATGAAATTATGACAACATACAGTAGCAATATATTTACAAAAGAATCCAATTCTTTTATTGCAAATTTCGTTCTAAATATTGGCTATCTTCGTTCATTTTTTGAAGCTTTTGATGCAAATTATACCAGTAGCAAAAGCAAAGAAAAAAAAATTTAGAAGACCGCAAGTTGCGGACGAGTTAAAGATTCAAAAATACAAAACCGACTAACCATTACCTTTTCACGGATGAAATTTTAAAATCCTGTTTTAAATCCTTAACATATATGTCACACAAATTCCCCTACTATCCAGGGAACTTTGTGTCGCTGTGAAATCACAATTCGCCCATTGTCCAGAAAGCAAGGTCATCAAGTATCGGCATCCTTTGAAGCCCCTGGCAAGAATCTTGCCAAGTGACGTCATTTTCTTGCGTTTTAACTAGGAAGAGTTTCGACTTTGCTTTTATTTTTGGACCCGGATTTAATTTTATACACATTGATTGAAAAAATATTTCAGAAACAATGTGAAGAAAGGAGAAATTGTTCACATTTGATTTCAGTTACATTGTTTAAGTTAGTAAAAAAAAACAAAGAGAAAAAAAAAAATGAGATATTTCATGTTATTCGACACACCATTGATTTTATCTTGCTAAAACCTTGTGACCATGTTACACTTTCTCATTTTTTGATTCTGAATAACAGACAATTTTGCATGTGCTTCGTTAAAGCAGTCGTACGTTCCTTTGAAGATGAATAAGAGGGTCCCGGGAATGACTACAGGGGATGGGCCGTTTGTAAGGGAGGGCGTGTTTTTAAGTGAAATATGGTCATATGTTAACCCAGTTTTTTTAAAACCGTTTTCAAATTCATGCTAATAATTAATCCGAAAATAATGATTAGCAGGCAATAGCAGGTATGCATTCATTTTTACGATAATAAGTAGATATCAAGCTATAGTTGAATCATTACAGTCAGGACTTTATTTCAGGTAAAAGTTTCAATAATTTTTAAACATGTATATTTCATATAAAGATTGATATATTCATAAAAGTTTACTTCTCATAAAGAAAGTGGTTCAGCAAGACAAGATAAAACGGAGTTCCACTTATTGCGCAAAGCAAACGATGAGTAATAATCAAGTAACGTTATAGTAATGATTGCCGGCCGTACATGTAATACGTTAATCGAAGGATAAGTGAAAGATTTAATGAGTGGTTTTTCGTGTAAAATTAAACGTTGAATACGCTAGTCTCTTTGGAAAAATCGTGTACATGTCCAAATCACAATTTTAAAACCATTCTTATCGATAATTTCTATTGATCACAGACATTTAGTAGCTCTTCTAAAGACAGTACCTCCTCAAATGTCAAAGAGCGTGGAGAAGAATAGAATGGCTAGATGGCGGCATAATATGCGACATCTTATTTGTATTATAGGCTATTGAATTCATATGGGATTATATCATGTCGTACAAGTTCTTTTGTTAGATTTGCCCGAGTCCTACAAAAAATATTTCCATTCAAATTCGTTTACCTTTTTTTACAACACCTATTCTTCAAGAACATTTTTTTTAAATGTTTACCTCTTTTTAATACAAGCTATGTCATCACAAAAAATCTTTTCCGTTATATTTCTAAATAATCTTAGTCCAATATCAAAATATGCTTTTAAAAGTATGAGTATCAATGATTGATAAAGGGACAATATTGCCTTTACTAGTGTATGGATAGAATTTGTCCTTCAAAATCAATAAAATATGTCCATCTATTTCTACACGTCAATTCTTGCAGATTGAGATTCATTAGAAGTTTTATCATAATTTTCATTCAGCCTAAATTCTTAGAAAACAAACCCTTGTTTTCCAGAACTTAACATTTTAGGTATTTGAAAACACCACAGGGATTGAAATGAGCCCGGAAATTGGTCAATATTAGCATTGTGTTCATTTCTGTTTGAGATTAAAGTTGCAAGCTTCTTTACTAGCTTTCGGATCTGCCGCGTAACTTAACGGCGATTTTTTAACTTTTTAAGTAGATCTATGTTGCAAAGGTTTGTGGCGAACATTGATACTTCTAACCATTCTGAAAACTGAAAGTAAAACATTTGATTTGTTTGTTTGAGTGTATGGTCTAATGCCGCCTTCAACAATCTTTCGGTAATATCACAGCGTCTGGAGCACCTAAAAATGGATTCCTGGTATTTCTTAACCAGTACTACCATTACATCCTTTCTTAGCCTCCAGCTGCCATCCCACATTGGTCAGCGATTATCGTAAAAAGTCACCCCCCCCTTTTACATTAGTATGTAAATGTGCAATTTAAGTGTGCAAGACTGATTTCACTGAAGTGATGAAAGACGTTAATTTTCGAGTTAAAAAAAAAATAGTACATTTTTTTTTTGTCTTGGATGCGAAAATAAAATACAGAACAATAAACATGTGTTGAATTGAAAAAAATAATTATGTCGAGTGGGATTCGAACCCTGACCTCCCGCATGCAAGGCAACGATTGCTACCACTAGACCATTCCCCCGCTAGATGAGAAGAAGTGTAATTATTTTATATATAAAAGATTTGCATTGTGCTATTATTAGTACATTCAATACCGTCGTATTTCGCATAAAATACAAAACTTTAATTCATCTTGCACATTTCTTAATCCTTAAAATCATTTAAAGATGCAATTTCATCAAAACTTTCCAAAATTTTGCAATGAAAGCCTAGATTTAACTGGGTTTTTGGTCAATGACATTTGCCGACCGAAAAGGCAACCGTCCGACCGATCTGTTAAACCGTGAAGATCAAAGGAGAGAAAGAAAATAAAAATAATCACCAATTAATGTTCTTTCGTTGATTTTTAATCGAAAACCGAAAACACTAAACTCGAACTTAGTCTGAGGCTGTAAAATTCCTGTTGTTTTTCACATCAATGATTGCATCGGCTGAATTGTTTACATTGGCAACAAGCCCGTTTGTACGCTGGAAGATTTGTACCTTTCAATTTGTTTCCTTTATCTAACGCATTATTTTTTTTAAAGAAATCTCTTAATTTTGGTGGCTTTCTGTTATGGATTAATATGGAAAACGTTTTAACTTTTTTAAAGAAAGATTCCAGCCAATACACCATCAGGCTTATCAGACTGGATGGCTATTTCTGAAAAATGCCAAGGGTATGGTTGTCGCACGATCCATGTATTTTTTTAAATTCGACATGAACGCGTGCGAGGGTCAAGTGAATGAAGCTATTGTTCAAATTGCACTTGCATGTAGAAACTATCATGGAGTGTTGAAAGGGCGTTCACGCGTCTGTGTTTATTTCATAATCTTAACAGGCTGAAAATGGCGATTTTTCTCTATTTTCTGTAGGCTCGACCATTTGATAAGGTCATATTTCTAGTCTAAAAATGGTATTAATTTTCAAAAATGGTTATATCTCGTAGTTTAAAGATGGAATTGACCAAAAAATATAAAAATGTCCATATCTGTCTAATTTTGATATTTTCAAATTTTTTTGGCGGAATATAGGGGTTAGTGAACCAAGCTCTTTACCTGATGGTCTACAGATATTTTGAGACATTATCTACATACTAATTGCATGGTGAAGACTCTGGTCAGACTGTGTGGAGTCTTTGCTTCGCACATATTTGAAATTGTTGAAAATCTCACGCACAGGCTCATATCATTTTGATAATTTCACTTGTTCAGGGTTGAGACTGTCAATTAATTGCTTCAACAGATAACTTGTTTAGTCACTCATTGCATGACCTGAATGTCACAGATACAAGCCAAAGCATGTGTTTATAAAGAACAAGATGTGTTTGTGAAACACCAATGTCCCCATCACTGCCATTATTCAGATCAAGTAGTTTAATACTGTAATCTACAGCAAATCTTAAACCAAAATTGTAGTCGGTGGCAATAATGAAGTTAATGTGAAGTCTAAAATTTCCACATATTTGACATTTAAAAAAATGACCTTGATAGATGACCTTTAAAATGGTACCAACAGAAAGGTCTTGTCACAAGCAATACTCATGTGGATGGAATATGACTTTGATTTTAGTTCAATTTTGCCAATTTTTTTTCTTTTTAATTTTTTTTTCAACATGCCAAGAATAAATATAAAATTTGTTTGACTCAAAGTTTAAATTAAACAGGATAAAAGTTAGAGAAATAAAATCTCACCTTTTTGAGCGTCCCCTTCTGTTTGAGTGGACTCATCTGAATCTATCACAGTCTCATTTTTATCTGTCTTTTTTGTACTATTTTTAGATGCCTTAGGTTTTGATTTAGGCTTATAAGTTTTTGCTTTGTTTATTAAATATTTCACTTCTCTATCCAACGCCTGTATTTTGCTTCCTATATCCTCTAATAATAATTTAGGTTTTTCATGATCAGGTATTTTACTCTGTTCTTCTATAGATTTGGCTTTCCACTCCTGAAATATTTTGAATGTAATGTTTTAAAGAAATTATACGTGTAAATAATAGTACAGTAAAACTTGTATTAAGCAACCAGGAATGGAACCATCAAAAAGTGGTCGTTAAAGAAAATGGTCGCTTAATACTTGTTTTGTTTATAATTAAGAAATTGGATATGTATATTTTTGCGAAATTCTCAAGAATCCTATGATGTAAAAACTCAACAGAATCATCTCATGGAGAAGAATCTGGTGAGTTTTAACAGCAAAGGATTCATTTACAATATTTTCTATACCAGTGATATCTATTTTTTCAGATATTTAGAATAAAAGAAGGAGATTTTGAAAGCGGTTGTTTAATAAAAATGGTCACTTAATAGACGTCGTCTCTCAAGAATTGACTATTAATGAATTGCTACTGTCAATTTTAAGTTTCAACTGACCAATCAAAACAATCATTTATAATGAATTGACTAGGGACCTCCCTTATTTTCTGCCATTTTGTTTCAATCATGTTTGTTGATGGGTGAGTCAAAACATTGGAACTACAGCATGAATAAGCTGTAGATACAATGTTTGAGTCACCCATCATCAAATCTTCTACCTTTCTGTTTGTTGTGCAATATAGGTCCAATATTGCACAACAAACAAAAGAATGATATCAAAGGTACAGATAAGAGTGCATATTTCGGCCTTAAATCTTCATTCCTCATTAAAACCATGTTCTTGTTACCTATTTGAATCTTCTTAACTAGACAATTTCAATATGTACCAACAAGATAGGATTAGTGCAAAAAAAGTTTTGTTGAAATAAGCCAATTTGAAATCACAAATACTCCCTTTATCTGTAGCTCTAGATATTTCAAAATTCAAGGCAATCCAGGGGCCTGTTTTACTAAACATTGTAGGAAAAAATTTATCGTAAATCAAATTCATAGATCATACCTAGTGTTTTCTTTCATTGTAAGAGTCTGCCTTGTAATATATCATTTGAATCGTCTTTTGAAGACAATTCCTATGAGATGATGCACGGCAGAATTCCATATTCAGTTGCTACTGTAGAAGCAACTTTAATTTTTGATTTGCGCAAAAACAATCAGAAGATGATTAGTAATACAGGCCCTTGGTTATCAGAGGTTAATACCAAGGATCCCTCAAGCTGTTCTTTTATATCTGGCTGATAAAAGGTTTATCATACTACTTTTGGAAATCATTTTGATGTTTTTTCTTTGTTCTTTTTTGGATTTAACCCTTTCCTTTTTTACAAAATTTTGGACCTGTCCAAATTCAAAGGTTTTGCAGACGAAAATTTAAAGTAAATTTAATTTGAAAAATAACCATTCTGTAGGGTAGAAAATAGTGTGGAAAAAGAAGAAATTGCTTGTCAGAAGCAATTTCTTTTTTTTTCACAATGTTTTCTCAATCATAAAATCACAGGCACGTAAAAAAAAGGGATTAAACAGCAAAGGGTTAAGTGAAATTTAAGCTAAAAAGAATCCTTTAAGTATTTGAAGATTCTATGAGGCAAATATGAAATTCAAGGGTTTTTAAATGGTTTTTCTAGACTTTTACATAAACTCACCTCTGTATCATTTATCAATTTTTCTAACGTCTCCGTTTCTACTGCTGTAAATATAGACTCCTCACTTATATTTAAAGCACTTAGATTTTTAATACTTGATAAAAAGTATGAGGAATGGTTCAACATTGAATCTAATGCTGCCAGGGCCTCAGGTCTTTCTTTATGTTCTGACACTCGAAACTGTAAACTTTTAAACTCTTTCTTCAGGGATTTGAGTTTATCTGTGAAAACCTGAAAACCAGAAATATCTTGTCATTTTAGCTGTTACATCAATGGTTTAAGTAATACCAAAAGCAACAAAAATTATTTTCTTTGCAAAAAAATATTCATTTAGCATTTAAATTAAAAGACATCAATGTAACGTAAGCAGAATCCTCATTGCTTCATGCTTGGTAAATTGCAACCTAATCTTATCCATATTCATTGAAGCATCTTTGAATTGCATTCTTTAAGTGTATTTTGTTAATTACAAGGTAATTTTTGTACATATATGCTGACTTTAACAAAATTCAAGAGAAACATCAGCAAATATGAATCAATTCCAGACAATTCGAGGGGTCAATGCAACACTATTGTAAGTGCCTAAAAGTATATAGGCACTTACAATATTGTTACACTGAGCAGTCGATTTACTACTTTATGCATTAAACCATTATGGGAAAGAAGGAATCATATAAGCTATGTCAGGGCCATATTGGTAATCAAACAATATTTCTTACCTCTTTCTTTGCATCATCTTCCTGTTCATACAACCAATCAGAGGCCTCAGCTAACAGAGCGCGTAACTTCTCTCTTTCCTCCTCCGTACTACATGTCTCATACACCTCCTGTGACAACTTATCTCCCATATCATACGTAAATGATTCCAACTCATTCTTTGCTTTTTCCAAAAGTTTCTTCTCTTTGTCTTTAGTGGTAAGGTCTGCTAATCTATAATTACAGGTAAAGGTTTTTTAAATTGCAGTGTCAGACCCAGTTGCATTATGAGGCTATAAATTTGGATATCCTTTGTGTACATGTTAAAGAAGCATAAGTGTATCATACTCACTTATGAAAAAGCTCCATGTAATTGAATCTATAGCACACAAGACTTCAGCAGGGATTGACACTAACTTTTGTGAGTATAGAGTCCATTGCAAAATTAAGCAGCCCAAACTGATTAACACGGAGTCTCAATCTCCCAGAATCCCATAAGTGTTAAACCCTGTTATTCAGGACCCTTGTTTTCTAATTGGCACCAGGTAAATACTGAGTTGTGAGTGACCACTCTCACCATCCTGCATAGCTTCTATGGTTTAAATATAATGCCTGACAACTGTGTCTAGGAAGGTCTTCTTTGGCTAAGTGGTTAGCAGATAAGTTCAACGAGCATAAGGGTTTCATAATCACTTATGAAAAATATATAACATAATTGAATCTATAACACACTCAGCTTCATAGATTCAATGTCCTAAATGGAAGTTATTTTACCTAAAACAAGATGGGATCTCCTTGGTTCGTGAGCAACAACTGTATACAGTTTCATGATTATAGTTCACTTCCTTAATGAGTATGTCTGACGACAGAAATGACAGATGGACAGGCATAACGTGAAACCAATATATTTCCCTCTGCTTCGTAGGTGGTTGTAAATTCCAAGAATATGAAATTATTATGTGGTATGCATAATAATTCTTTGATTAGTCAGAGTACCTTGACATTATATTCATATGGAAATACTGGCTAAAATGAATATTGGCTCAAAATGAGTTATAATTCATTGTCAAAATCTGAATATGAATTCATTGTCAAACATATGATTTAGAAAACTAATGGTACCTTTTTGTGTAAATAGTCCCTGTTTATGAAGATTTACAAGTTTCTAACAGAAAGTCAAACTTACTTTTTCTTCATGGCTTTCATTTTATCTTTAGAAGGTGGTACAACATCTTTAACTTCTGTTTCGGCTGTAATGTTTTCTTTGATTATCAACACTTTAGGCTTTTTATCACCTTCTTCCTGTAAAATTTGATCAATTTTATGATAAAATCTACATTCACATTTGAGAACCTATACATGTAACTGTACAATATATTCTATCCTCAATAATGTTTTAATGAGCTAATGCTAGTTCTGTAGACCAAGATATCAAAGCGCTGAAGGCCTAGTTTATAAAGTTGCGAGGTGACATTTGAAGGCATGCAATCTAATTTTTTAATCTTTTTAGCAAGGCTTTTTCAGACGAGGGAAACCAAGGGTTCCATTTAGCTTCAGGGATTGTAGGCATTCCGAACTCATTTTAAAGGAAAAATGTTGAACAGTATGCTCACTATATACCGAAAGTTTGCTGAAAACAACTAATTCCCAAGGTAAAGATTACTACGCCCCAAACCGCTTCTGGGCCTTCTCTGGGGGTCGCCATTGTTGCCAAATGCGAAAATTAAATGAATTTGGCGATAAACAATGAAATTGGCGAAATGGCTGGCGACGAAAAAATCCGACATTTGACCAATCAGCAATTATTGATTTTGACATAGGCTGAGAGGATATTGTGTTGACACACTCATGAGTGACTGGCAATTAATTGAGGTAAATGGCATGTGTGTCAACTAGTAACCTCCTGGCTACCCATAACACTTCTGTGATTGTTTACAAAAAATAATTGTCAATTAAATGATAATTGACATTTAAATACGACCCCCTTGACAATGAGCTAGATAAAAGGAACATAAGATTTTATCAAGTACAATTTTTAGAAGAAAAATGGTTCCAAATTTGGCTCCTAAAATCCAAATTTGGCTCCATTTTTTCAATTTGGCGAAAGTGCTGGCAAAAAGAAATTTCAGTCCAGAGAAGGCCCTGCCGCTTTGCAAACAGGCACAACTCGCATTTTTATAATTTTAGTTGAGTTGATTGGTTTGCTACTAGTCAGTCAATTCATCTATTTGATCATTCTGTCTACGATCGTAGTACTGCTGTTTTTCTAGGGGCACAAGCTCGTCGGCTCTTTTCTTTACATTGAATTGAATTCCATAAAGAAGTTGTATTTTATTGTGGAAACACAAGAAAATGATAGGATCAATTTCTCCCTTTTCCACAATATGGTCCACCCTATACTCATACCCCATTATCTTTATATTTCTACCCTAGATATATATCAAATTACACTCATGTTGATTGTCTGCAACCTGTTCCAAGTTGTCCCAGTCTAAAATTTTGTTGTCTGTTCAAGCGTTTAAGGATGGGACAAGGCTTTTAAATTTTTCTCATTTAGATTAATCCATAACATGTAGACAACAAATGTTTAGACAGGTCCAAATTGTAAAGGGTTGCAGATTACATAGAATATGAGGGCAAATTTGTAAGATTTGTAGCAGAATGGGTAATGAAAATTATTAGGAAACCTCTGTTAACACTGTTAAAGTTCATTACTTGCAAAATGTTGTGGAACAATAATGAGTCCACTACCTTAAGCATACTATCTATCATACACCCTTTGGTGAGAGACAAGTGACTTGTGTTAAGATGCCTTTGGTCAAATATCGGATGAAAGTTGACTGAGCCTGGGATCCAAAATTTGTAAATAATGCACACCCTTTATAATATCCCAGCTCAAATGAGTAAATTAAATTGTTCATACCATTTGTGTTAAACCCAACGGTGTCTTTACTTATTTCAATAGTCTCAGTGAAAATAATTCATCCAGAAATAGGCTTAGCATGAAAAACCCGTTATATATATTATTACTCCATCTTTCCTGAAGATCTGAATTTCACTCACCTTTGTAGCATTTTTATCTTTCTTTTTATCAGATTTATCCTCCGCAGTTGTTTCTTTCTTCTCCGCATCTTGTTTATCAGGTTCTGAGGTTGTCTCTTCTTGTTTCTCCTGTTCGGACTGCTCTGTATCCTTCTGTTCCTCAGGCTGTTCACCGTCTGGTGCCTTGTCAGCTGTTTTTTCATTATCTGGGACATCTTGGTCAGCCTGTTTATTGTCCTCTGGGCCTGAATCATCTTTCTAGAAATCATCAAAATATACTTTAACCCTTATCCTGCTGATGTTAAATTTTCTAATAGGCTGTCAATGTTTGTGAAAGTTGAAATGATCCGGATCAAGTTACATCCAATAAGATCCAGCTACAATGTCATATCAATGACTCAGTGCTAAACAGTTGTTACTACCTATAAACATATAGACAGTTACAACTGTTTCATGCAGAGTCATCCATATTCAATAGTTAATCAGTTTGTCTATTGACCCTTGTTATGCTGATTAAAAGCTTGACAAAAATGTATTAAAATCAAAGTGCCCAAAGCTCTGACAGCCTAAATTATGAGTCAGTACTTATATTTCTTTGAAAAAACAAATCAAGTATAACTGGCTCAAAAAGGAAAACAGTTGGTATAGACTTAAATCAGAATGCACATATGAGCAGTCCTATCTTTGCCTATATCTTCTGCCAAAGCAGGACTATTCCGGGTTCAGCATGACAAGGGTTAACTTAAGATATAGACCAAATGCAAATAATGAGCATGTAAACAATTTGTATTTTTGGATCAATGCACTTTGCTTGGACAAAAAGGTAGAAGTCATCAATTTCAACTTTTCAGAACATGTAAAATTCAGTTCGAGGTTCAGTGAGAATCTACTGTTACTCTTTATGTATTCATGTGCACTATTTGAATTTTGTGCTAGCCCATTGAAATGTATAACACCTCATCTGTTTCCAGAGGCTAAGAGTATTTCCAGTTTACCCTTTGCTGTTTAATCCTTGCTTTTTATGTGCCTGTCATTTTATGATTAAGAAAACATTGTGAAAAAAGAAGAAATTGCTCCTGACAAGCAATTTCTTCTATTTCCACACTATTTTCTACCCTACTGAATTGTTGTTTTTCAAAATAAATGCTCTTTAAATTTTTGTCTGCAAAACCTTTGAATTTGAACAGGTCAAAATTTTGTAAAACAGGAAAGTGTTAAACCTGAATACAAGGCTATCATCGACCATTTCTAACAAATTGATAAAAAGTGACACAAAAAATAAAGCATGCAACAACAACACTAACGGTAATAAGGAAAACATTAAAAAATCAAAACATAACACCACAATAGCTTTTAAAAATATCACCTGTTGTTGTTAAATGTGCTTTTAAAACAACCTAATGCCTCTCATTAAATTTAACTTTTTACCTTGACCTTGTCAATATATCTTTCAACTAAATATCCATGCATACCATATCTTCAATAGCTCTCGAACTAGGATTATCAGATAATTAATTCCACGACAGACACCTGACTGATTCTATTTCCCTAAATTTCATGTTATTTATAAACAGCAACTTAAAAAAACTGAAAATGAGTGACAATATTTGACCTTATCATCAGTTTTCTCCTCTGATTGGTCAGTCTGTTTACTTTGTTCTGATTGGTCAGCCTGTTTGACTGGTTCCTCAGTTTTGGTTGAATCGTCAGTAAACTTGGTATCAGTCTGTTTTTCCTTTAAATGATCCACAGTAAACAACAACTAATATTTTTTCAAGTAAAGAAAAATATACGCAGAATAGAATATAAATATTACAGAAATCATATTAATTGAACTGTATGAAAAAACTTTAACCTCTGTTGCTAGAAAAGTTATTTGTTTGGTTCAAACTTTTTTATTTTTACATCCAATTGGAAACAAATTCTAACAATTTCGATAAAACTCGATTCTGTTTCATTGAGAACTCAACGGTTTGAGTCAAAAATGTTTTGCAATAAAGGAACCAAGATTGACAGACAATCCCAGCAATAAAAATCTACGCATATTGTTTTAGACACATATGCTCTGCCTCTTGACATTGAGTGTCACAAAATTATTCATTGGCAGTTAAGGTGTGTGAAAATACAAATTGAATTTTCTTTACTGGTCATAATAATAACAATAAAAATATTAATTATTATGTGACCGACGTCGCGGGAGTGAAATAAACCCGTTGAATATTTTTGATATTACACGGGTGTTATTATACTAGTGAAATAACTATGCAAATGAGCTAAGAGCGAATAGCAACGCTATTTTGTGATGGTGAAAATTACGTCATAATGTATATATTGTGACGTCATTTTTAAACGATGTTATAAGTTTCGCGGAAAATTGAAATGTCTAATTTCAAGAATTTTAGACGTTTTTTTGCTAAAATTCGGGTCATATTATAAATAGAATATAAAATTTGTGCTCATAAAATACCGAATTCAATAAACTCGTCATCTATAAACAGAAAAAAAACGAGGCTGATAAAAACTCGGCACAGCCTTGTTTTTATCTGTTTATAGATGACTCGTTTAATAAATTCGGTATTCAATGCCCACTCATTCAATATCCTCTATATAATAATATTACATAATTATTCAAGGAAATAATTGTGAAGAATTATTATAATCCATTTCCTTTCAAGTACACTGAAATTTAATCCTTTCCTATCCTAGTTTTCTTTCTTTTATTCCTAGAGTGATGAATTCATATTTTTATGAAATTATCTCAATTTTTTCTCAAATTGAACCAGCCTTTTATTGGGTCAAGTTGGGTACACGAGGAGTACTGTAACAGGAGTGAACAGCCATGAAATACTGTCTATTATTTGACAAATGGAATTTTACAGAACAGGGTCTTAAAACAACAGCTAGTAATCAAACATATGAAATGAGCATGTGCCAGACATTTCCAGCAATTAGACATGTGCATGAATGATCACCACAAAGCATACGGGATAGCCAAATAGTGGATTTTGATGATTCCTTCATTGTTTCTAGATACACAGACTCAAAACTAATGTGAATGCAGACAATCACAGTGCGGTCAAATAAAAAGAGACAAGACAACAATAAATGCAAATAAAGAAACATGCAGTTAATCCTTGTCATGCTGAATAAAAAACCTTGGCAAAATTATATATAGATCAAAGTGCTGAAAGCTCTGTATTTCCGAATTGTGAGTCAGCATTTCATTTTGAAAATATGATTTATGAAACTTTTCTGGTTTAAAAATGAAAATCAGGTTGTATGGACTAAGATCAGACTGCACATATGTGCAGGCTGATGTTTGTCCATACCTCCTGCCAAAGTAGGAATATTCGGGGATCAGCATGACAAGGGTCAATAGTTCTATCAACCATGCAATCTATTACCACTAGATAAAAGTACCTCAGATACAGTGGCTCCTTCTTCATTTGACCCAAACAATCCACTAATAGTATCACCAAGTTCTGAAAGAAAATATACATTGGAGGGCTCAAGTTAATCTAAACAGTCATTATTATCAAAGATCAGGCTATTCTAACTTTTGGTAAATTGTATATTAAACAAGTTTGTTTGTGTGAATGGGGTTTTACAATGTTTTCAACAATCTTTCTGTTATATCACACCGGCTGGAGCACCTAACAATGGATTGATTGGATTCCTGGTACTTCTCACCCCAGTACAACCATTACATCCTTTCCTGGCCTCCAGCTGCTATCCCACATAGGTCTACATTTTTCAAACCTGTTGGTGAAAGACAAATAGTCAGAAAGAATTAGTGCCTCTGTCAAGAATCAAACCCTTGACCTATGGAAGATAGTTCATTGCCCTACTACTGGACTATGCCTGGGCTACAAATTGAACAAGATTATTACTTATAAGCCTATGCTGTGCTGTTTGGTGGGGTAAAAATTTCGAAGTAAGAAATGGAGCATAATTTGCATAAAATGCATCTAGAGTTATCCCCTTGATAGCATTAGTTGCTCTTTTGACAGTTGATATGTGCACAAAGTTACAAGTGAATGCCTTCAAAAACTAGAACTGTCGCAAAGCGGACTTATACCCCCCACCAGCACTTTGTCAAAATGTAAGTGCTTTAAGTGCAAGATGTGTTTGTAACAAATATTGAGGGCATATACAGCAATTGCATGAAGTTTCATGATTCTAGATCCCTTGGTTCTTGAATTAGAGTCCGGAAACGAAAACTGAACAAAAATTTAATGTGACCTTGACCTTTAACCTATGTGATCTAAAAACAATAGGGTACTTCCTGGAGTCATAAGTAACATTTACATAGAGTTCCATGATTCTAGGTCGCTTGGTTCTCGATTTAGAATCCGGAAACGAAAATTAAACAAAAATTTACTGTGACCTTGACCATTGACCTATGTCACCCCAAAACAATGAAAATTGCAGGTGCACAACTTCATATGATAGGATTATTTACCCAATTTGGTTACTCCCCTTATGGTTACTGAGTTTTGCAATTTTAAATTTTGACTACTCCTCCCCCCCCTTCCATAAAAAGTTCAAAATGGCATAACTCTAAAACTAATGACTGGATCAGGATGAAAATTGCAGGTGCACAACTTCATTTGATGGGAAACATCCTGATAAAATTTCAGCAAAATTGATCCAAAACTGTGGGAGGAGAAGAGGACACAAAATTAGAAAAAATGTACCCCTCCTTAAAAAGTTCAAAGTGGCATAACTCTCAAACTAATGACCGGATCTGGATAAAAATTGCAGGTGCACAACTTCATATGATAGGAAACAACCTGATAAAATTTCAGCAAAATTGGTCCAAAACTGTGGGAGGAGAAGAGGACACAAAATTATGTCGACGGACGGACGGACGGACAGACGGACGGACAGACGGACAACCCGATTCCAGTATACCCCCCCATAACTTCGTTGTGGGGGGTATAACAAGAGACGTCAGAGACAGATTATGCTCCCCGAATAAGGCATTGTCACAAAAACAAGAGCCATGTTGAACATGGACATCCCCCACCAAGAAAGCTTGATAGTAAACTGAGGCCTAATAGATAAAAGATTCTTTTGTACTGTCAAAGATTTGCCTCCATTAAAATCTAAGTAATAAAAATAACAAAGGGCAATAACTCCAAAATTATGCAAGCAAGAGTTGTAGTTCAGGTGTATTGCACTTCTCCCCCATGAGATCTATCCACCCATAAAGTTTCAAGTTGATAGCTGTTATACTTTAGGATATGCTCCAGACATAATCTAAGTATCAAAAATAACAAAGGGCAATAACTCTAAAATTATGCAAGCAAGAGTTGTAGTTCTTGTGCACTGCACTTCTCCTCCATAAGATCTATCCACCCATAAAGTTTCAAGTTGATAGCTATTATACTTTAGGAGATATGCTCTGTGGTCAGATTGCAAGGACTCAAATAAGGCGTTATCTTATACAGCAAACAAAAAGGTAACAAACATTAAACCCCCTTTTTGCATGACATATTTTGAGATACAAATTTCAAATATTTTATGGTAAAGGGCATCTGATTTGCTACTGAAATGTGAAATTTCATCAAATTCTGAGCATAAGACTAGGAGAAATGAAAGAATAACTGTATTTTACACGCTAGCATAAAGGTAACAAACATTTAGCCCCCTTTTTCCATGATATTTTTTTTTTACGTTAATTTCAAATTGTTTATAGTAAAGGGCATCTGATTTGCTACTCAAATATGAAATTTCACTAAATTCTGACTGTTAGACTAGGAGAAACTTGGGAAAAACTTTTTTTTACCCTAAGTCCCCTTTTCCCGTGACGAGGCCTCAAATCCAAAATCCGTCACAGATGCATCAACTCTATATCATAGGAAGTTCACATGGTAAGTTTCATTTGATTTGGCCCAAGGGTTATGGAGAAATAGGTGGAAACGGACGGACGGAATAACTATTTTACATGCTAACGTAAAGGTAACAAAACCTTCTATATATTACATTTTGCATTGAAAATGTTCTCTCGCTTATCTTGTTTCAATGAAATATCTGGCAGAAAAATGAGAGATTCTCTAAAAATCTCACCCCCAAATGATCCTTGTTTTAGGGAAAGTCTTTGTTCACATTTGCAACAATCATACTTTAAACAAGCAAATTCGTTGAATTGATATCCCCCTCCGAACATATTTTCATTGTCAATAGAGTTAATATCAAACTTAGGTACAGGTTATCTTTTATCTACATCAACCTATAGTTTTCAAGAAATAGCGCGGAAACGAACATCACTCTGTTTGTATATGGCTAAAACAGTCAGGGGCAGTAACTCTAAATTCAACGGTTGAACCGGGTAACCCCGACGATATGCACATGTCCTCTATGTAGTGAAGCTATGTGCCAAGTTTCATTGAAATCCTGTCTATAGTTTTCAAGAATCGCGGAAACGAATATCACTATGTATGTTTATGGCTTAGGCAGTCAGCAGCAGTAACTCTAAAATTGACGGTTGAACCGGGTAACCCCGATGATATGCACATGTCCTCATTGTAGTGAAGCTGTGTGCCAAGTTTCATTGAAATCCGGTCTATAGTTTTCAAGAAATAGAGAGGAAACGAATATCACTATGTATGTATATTGCTTAAACAGTCAGGGGCAGTAACTCTAAAATTGACGGTCAAACCGGGTAACCCCGACAATATGCGCATGTCCTCATTGTAGTAAAGCTGTGTGCCATGTTTCATTGAAATCCTGTCTATAGTTTTCAAGAAATAGAGCGGCACGAATATCACTATGTATGTTTATGGCTTAAACAGTCAGGGGCAGTAACTCTAAATTCGGTGGTCGAACCGGGAAACCCCGACAATATGCGCATGTCCTCATTGAAGTGAAGCTGTGTGCCATGTTTCATTGAAATCCGGTCTATAGTTTTCAAGAAATAGCGCAGAAACGAATATCACTTTGTATGTTTATGGCTTAAACAGTCAGGGGCAGTATCTCTAAAATTGACGGTCGAACAGGGTAACCCTGACGATTTGCGCATATCCTCATTGTAGTGAAGCTGTGTGCCAAGTTTCATTGAAATCTGATCTATAGTTTTCAAGAAATAGCGCGGAAACAAATATCACTATGTATGTATATGGCTTAAACAGTCAGGGGCAGTAACTCTAAATTCGACGGTCGAACCGGGTAACCCAGACGATATGTGCATGTCCTCATTGTAGTGAAGCTATGTGCCAAGTTTCATTGAAATCCGGTCTATAGTTTTCAAGAAATAGCGTGGAAACGAATGTCTGACGGACGGACGGATGGACGGACATGGCAAAAACAATGAAAATTTTTTTCGGCGGGGGATAATTAGGGATGGGAATGAATAGCAAAATTCATATCTCAATATTCGTTTTGAATATTCGAATTAGAATATTCATTTTTGTTCTATTCAAAATTGAATATCCGAGAATTTTTTATATCTGATTTCTATTCCTTTTCTTGTTCGAGGTTAATCTTTCATATTCAAAAATTATCAATGATGAGAAATTAGATTCAATTTAACTTAAATCGATTTCTTTAATTTGCAGAAAAAAATATATAATGTAAAAATTATGCTTGAAAGAAATGAAATTAAAAATTACAAAATTCTGAAGGCCCCACCCAAGACATCACTGTAGGTCTATGTCCGAGAAGGGTTGCCTAGAGTTCCTCACTTCCTGTGGAATGGTGACATATAATTTGTAGAATCCAATTAAATCCAATAAATTTGAATTATTTGTCTTGATTTATCTTTATATTGCCTTTTCACGTGACAATTTAAATTATTACAGAGGAAAATGTGCGATCCAAAGATCGTGAAACATAGTGATTCCAGCTTTGATTGCGATGTGTTTTGTGTCGACAGACCAGAACATATATTTTGGAATTCATTTCCGAGACTTAACAACTTATACACTTTTTGGTGACATATTCTTAATTGTTGTTCGATAGAAAAAACAAACCGGAAACAAAAATTAGATTAACCAGAATCTGAAAAATACGTCTAATATTCGATGGAAAATCGAAACATCATAACTTTGACATGACTTTTATAACCTTATCATAAGTAGAAAAGACAAATCGGTCTACCATCGACAAATATTGCAAATCATTCGTGGCTGTGCACCTGACTTATTGCCAATGAAATGACAATAATTTACTTTTCTTTTAAAACGAGCCAAGATATAGAATAACAAACTCTGTGTTGCCGTCGGTTTACAAATAAATTTTGCTCAGGCGTAACGGCAATTGTTTTGACGTTATCGAAAATTTGCGAATAAGTTTCAATTCTCCAAAGGTGTTGTATTACACATTTATACATGGTCGATGTTTCAGACAGACTGACTGTTGATAAGAAGATTTGCAACCTGTCATTATTATTGATTTTCTTTGTACTTTCTTGATACTTATATACATTCAATTGAAGATAAATGCGAGAAATCATTTCAATATTGAGAATTTACTTTCCACTTCTTTAACTTCTCTTTCCAGAAAATAAAGGCAAATGCACAAATTCAGTCTCATAAAAACGAATATTCTTAATATTAGCTCTTAATCCATCTTCAGGCGGTCAGAATATATCACCATTGTAATGTGTCAATGTCAATGCTACTCAACGTTTGTACCCCTCACAAGTGTGAAATTATCGGAAATGTCACACACAGGCTCATATCACA
Organism: Fragum whitleyi; assembly: GCA_948146395.1. Lineage (NCBI taxonomy): Eukaryota > Metazoa > Mollusca > Bivalvia > Cardiida > Cardiidae > Fragum > Fragum whitleyi. Next base: position 10,341,571 of record OX411547.1, read on the forward strand.
CTTACTTGACCAAGTTGATTCTTCTTTGGCTTCTTTTTCCTTTTCAAAAACACTTTCTACCTAAAAAAGAATATTTTAACCCTTGTCATGCTGAACCCGGAATATTCCTGCTTTGGCAGGAGCTGTAGACAAACATCAGCCTGCACATATGTGCAGTCTGATGTTAGTCTACACCACCTGTGTCTCACTTTTAAACAAGACAAGTCAATAGATTTAGTTTTTCAAATAAAAATTGACCGTTAGTTGGAACTTTCAGTGCTTTTTGCCCTTTGATTTTGATGAAAATTTTGAGCCAAAATTTATTCAGCATGACAAGGGTTAAAATGCTTACATTTTCTGCATGACAAGGGTTAAAATGCTTACATTTTCAAATATATTAAACAAACTTAAAATTATTTCAAATTAACCTGTCATGTCATACTACTGATTTTTTCTTTGAACATGTTTTGCTCAGCTATGTTTGCTATAGTAGGGAGTTTAACCCTTAACTCCATAATTTGCAGGTCATTGTCCAAAAGTAGCAGCCTTTTCTAAATAAGTTTCATTCAAAATATATATAAACAGATGTTTGTAAAACATTTATGCCCCCTGTAAGAGCAAGTCGATGGCATATTTTTGGTCAATTAACAAAGGACAATAACTCAAACATGACGAGTAGAGTTAAAGTTCTTGATGATAAATAGAGTTATGGTTCTTAAGCACTGCATTTCTCCTCAATAAGATCTATGCACATCTAAAGTTTCATGATTCTTGCTTTCATACTTTTTGATATATGCTCTGGTGAAGAAACCAAGTTATCAATTTAACAAAGGGCAATAACTAAGATATATGATAAGATATGCTCCAGTCAAAAATGGTTTATGGATGGACCGAAAGACGGACCAACCGACATTCCCACCAACTGATGTGTGCAAAGAATTATACCCTCTATTTCTCGATGATTTAAATGCTTAAAGCATAAGAAATCCTGAATCTAGTTCATAATTTTGTCTAAGGTTGCTGCTACAAAAGGAATTTTAATCATAGTTCAGTACTCCAAAGGTAAGCATGAGGGTCTGGAAGAAGCACTTAGAAGCCAGACATCCATAAGAACCTTATAGAATGTTGCTTACAGTTTCAGTATACATTATGGCATAATGTATGTTTTGGGGTCATTTTAGGCATACATTAATAGACAAAACCCAGGCATTAATGGGAGAAAACGTGGATTAATAAATAAATTCATTCGTCTGTAAAGCCCGGCTTTTTATACTTTTAAAATATCTTCCGGCTTGGTTTAAACGATTTTATAGTTTCTATGCCTTGCATCAATATAGAGCATAAATAAAGATGTTGATCCTATTCCCACATAAAATTTTGTGATGTCATAATTTTTACAAGCAACGACAGTACAAACAAAAGTGACGGTGAAATGCATAAAGCAATTTTTCCAGAACAGTATTGGGGTTTGGATCTAGTTTTAAGGCTTTCTGATAAATCATTTAGCAATCCTTGTTTGAATTAATACTATAGTCTTTCTTTTTATGAAATAATAGCCTCAATTAATAATTTTTTCAGACGCAAACATTTGCAGAGACCCTCAAAATGCTTTAACGCCCTCTTGCCTCATACTCGGGCATTAAACCATTTTTCAGGTCTCTGCAAATGTCAACACCCTCAAAAACATGAATTAACCCTTTATTTTGGTCAGTTTAAATTGATATCGGTTAAATCAGTCCACGCATAACAAAATTTCATATTTGCACTTTTTATTCAATTGAGATTAAGTCTAGAACATGTTTTTTTTTAATCATTAAATACTCACATGTTCCAATGTTAAGATACCACTTTCATCCATTTTAAAGTGAGCCTTGATACCCTTTGACTCTTGAGCATCTTTGTGTTTAGTGTAAGCGTCTTCTACACCCTTTAAACCTATAGTGTGGATCTGGCCTTGTAACTTACGGAATATCCTGAAATGAATTTAATTCTAGTTAATTCCATCAGATTTTGCGCATTTTGATTGGTTGAAAAATTGATTTTATTCATCAATGAAATAAATTTTGATTACGCAGGTATTTTTTAAGCTTCCACAAAAAGTAGTCCCATAGGAAAACTCCATTAATGTTGAGAAATCTTTAAATTTTTGCTTCATGATATTAAATTAAAGATATGAAGATAATATTTGTTGATTTCATATAGGTGTGAAACTATAAACCTAATCATACTCATGTGTGAATCTGCTACGCATATTCATACAGTGTGATTGGGTTTTTAGTTTCATACCTCAATGAAATCAATAAATAATCTCTACATCTCTGGAACGAAGGTTTATAAATGAAATGAATGTTTGCACAGTTAAATATGTTTAACATGCCAAACAGACAAAGACACATCCACATTTAATAGCTTCAGCTATCTGGATTAGAAGAAAGTTTGACTGGAATTAAATTCCACCTTAATAGAATGACAGCCATGTCCTTTCTAAGTCTTCAACTACTCATTATGCTTAAGTTAGTGGACCCAATATAGCTTCCAAATTATTTGGAGGTCATGAACAGTGTTTCCTAATTTTAACATTTTGAAAGATCGTAAGTTAAAGCACTGGCACAAGTGACCTCAATTTAAGGTATCATCAGAGAGACAAATAATTTGTTAGTGTGACAGCCGAGGAATCAAAATCATAGATCAACCTTCAATTGTTTCAATTGTATTTTAAATACAAGTGTTCTATTGACTGAGTTGATCTGGATGACAGAATGGAAATTTGTATCACCAAATAAATAGGCAAAAAAGGAGAAGTCATGTAAAATGAGCCTGTGTGTGAGATTTCCAACAATTTCAAATGTGCGTAAAGCAAAGACTCTGACCAGCCTGCGCATCTGCACAGTCTGGCCAGAGTCTTTACTTCGCAAACTTTTCAAATGGTTGGAAATGTCACACACAGGCTCAAATATAAGACATACTCTACTTCTTCTTCCGGTAAAAAGTCCAAGTCTCCGTATGTCACATTGAAATTGAAATCCTTAAAATGTTTGTTGAAGGTCATGACTTTACGTTGTGGATAAGGGTTCATACGCCCAAATAAGGTCCTCTTGATGATTTTGGGTGGATCAGTGCTCTCCTCAGTTCTGTACTTCTCAAACTCTACCTGTAACAACATGGCTTTCTTAACCCTTTGCTGTTTAATCCCTCCTTTTTACATGCCCGTGATTTTATGATTGAGAAAACATTGTGAAAAAAGAAAAAATTACTTCTGACAAGCAATTTCTTCTTTTTCCACACTATTTTCTACCCTACTGAATGGTTATTTTTCAAATTAAATCCAATTTAAATTTTCGTCTGCAAAACCTTTGAATTTGGACAGGTACAAAATTTTGTAAAACAGGAAAGAGTTAAACAAAATTGTCCTGCCATTTTTAAAAATTTCAACATATTTGATCCAGAAATTGACCAATATCTTAAAATTCATACAAACAGAAAAGTTATGTCCAAAGTAATAATCAAGGCCTCATCAGTTACTATTTATCTTTTTTGCGGAAATCACAAATGAAAGACATCTAGTATATACTCAGCCACTTCCTAATTTCTCAATTTTTTAAGAAGAGTAACACCAAAATCATCCTTGAAGAAATGCCGACTCTTCTTTAACTATAAACAATAGTCTACCCATCAAACAGCTAAGTGTTAGGTACCCTTAGACACTACTATTTCTTTATTGCTATACTAACATTTCAGTCTAACTTAGTGATAATGAATTTGAGTTTTGCTTATAAAAAGATTATTTTCACATGAAAGAAATTTCTTTGATGTTTTACGGTGGATTAGCAAAAAATAATTGTAGATTATCAATTGATAAAACTCATGCCTAACCACTGAAATTATCAAACACCCTGCTTTTGTTTATTTCACCCTATCTGATGTTATCTATAATCAGAGCCCAATAAGTAATGTCATTATAAATATTGCATATCAATCACATGCAAAATGACAGGCTTTATGAAAATTTGTCCTTAAATTTTCACATTTTGTCTCATTTTCATTACGGTCTCCGGATCAATGGTAAGCGTCTAGCTTCTTCTAGCATATACAAGAAATACAATAATAATTTGTTTTTCCAGTAAGATTGGTTGATGTTTCATTGAGTGAACAACAAAAAGCTATTTCAATTGTGGCTCCACCACTCGCGAAAATATAGCTTTTGTTGTTCACTCGATGAAATATAAATCGATCTTACACTGAAACAAACAATTATCCTCCATATCAACAATACTCACCACAACAGGATAGATAGTAGCCTCTTTAACATTAAATGTCATCACTTTAAACCCCTTCCCCAGGTGAGCTGCCTGATATACGGCCCCTAAAGCTGCGGCCTCGTCCGTGTTTATACTCTTACCAAGGTCCTTCCTGAAATCATTATAAAGTTACATGTTACAGACTAGTTTTTATATCGAGGGGTCAGCGCAACACTATTTTAAGTGTATTACAAGTGATGCGCTGACTCCTCAATATTGTTTAAAATCTTCCAACATGTTACAGACTATTTTTCTATATCCAGGGGTCAGCACAACACTATTGTAAGTGCCTATATATTCATAGGCACTTACAATAGTGTTGCACTTACTCCTTGTTATTGTTCAAACCCCTTCCCGCGGTGAGCTGCCTGATATACCGCCCCTAGAGCTGCAGCCTCGTCTGTGTTTATACTCTTACTAAGGTCCTTCCTGAAATATTCATTAGTACAGTAAATTTGATTTGTTTGAATGGGGTTTAATGCCACCTTCAACAATCAGTTATATAGCAGCAACTGAAGCACCAAATGTCTTGGAATTTCTCACACCAGTACCACCATTGCATCCTTTCCTAGCCTCCAGCTGCTATTCCACATAGGTCTACGATTATAAACAGATTGCTTGAAGACAATTGATGGGAAAGGTTGACTGCAGCAGTTGGGGATCTAACCTGGGACCTCTAGATGACTGTCTGGACCGGTAACAAGTGAGTTATGACAGCAGCACAGAAATAAAATTTGTCACTTAATAGACATGGTTGCCCGAGCAAAATTGACTTACATAATTACAAGTTAGAGACTTTTTTTTGATATGGATTTGCATCTTTTGAGTTCCATAAAAATTGTGTTTACAATTTATTTTCTTATTAACTCTTGTTTTGTCATGAATACGACGGTGGCACTCATTCTTTCCGACTATTTTTACTTGTAAATTCTTGTAAAATATATACCTGCCAAGAAACTCCACCAGATTTTTCTGTACTTTAGGTATTCTAGTACCCCCACCCATGAGTATAACATCAGTCAGTTCTCCCAGTGTCACTTCGGAAGCCTTCAAAGCATCTTGTATAGGTTTGGTGACTTTAGCAAACATATCAGCACACATGTCTTCCAGTTCTGTACGTGTAACAGTCATCCTAAAGTCTTCATCATCCAACAAACCTTCAATCTGTAGATAGATTACACATCATTGTGTCAGAAGCTTTTGTATACATTCAATTATTGAGGGATAATTGAAAAGCAACCTGACCACTGAAAAGGCAAAACATTCCAAAATCAAATGCCGAATTGCTTTGAAACTTCACTGTTGCTTGACCATAATGAAAGGCCAGTTTCGATCAAAGGGCTATAACTCTGTCAAAAGATTATGGATTTTAACCAAAAATTCACATCTCTCCTTGATACTGACTCATGTGTAAAAATTGAATGAAATCCACCAATTAGTTGCTGAGAAATTGAGCAGATAAGAAAGAGCTTAAGATGGACAGACCCACAAACTAATGACAAACTGACTCCTATATACCCCCCAAATATAGTTCTGGGGGATATAATTATTCCTTTAATGCTTTTTGATGGTTTATCGAGAAATAACGGTCGATTATCATCAATTGATAATCTCACAACAAAAGCAGGGAAATTATCAAAAACTTATACCCTGCTTTTGTGCATTTCATCCTATCTGATGTCATCTATGCAGGGGAAAATAAGTGATGTCACAATGAATGTTGCATAGCAACTACATGCAAAAAAACGTGCTTTACAAAATATGTCCTTGAAATTTCACATTTGTCTCATTTGCGCAATAAAGGAATAGAATTATTATTTCTTTTTTCTTTAAGATCGATTAATATTTTATTTTGTGAACAACAAAAGCTATATTTTCACTAGTGGCTCCACCACTCGTGAAAATATAGCTTTTGATGTCCACTCAATGAAATATAAATAGATCTTACACTGAAACAAACGATTATCCTCTATATGTTAGTCATGTAACAAAACAAGGTCATTTCTCCCCTTATTTCACCTTCTCATACCAGTTTGTTTGTTTGAATGGGTTTTACACCATTTTCCAGTATTTCATCTATATCACACCAGCTTGATCATCGAATCAGATTTCTGGTATTTCTCACACCAGTTCTTCCACCAAATCCTTTCCAAGCCTGCAGCTACTTCTAATTCTTTTGCTGTTCACCACACATTCCTGTTGTACTCAATGATTTGGAACAGACTAAGATCAGCCATGTGTGTTTATGGGCAAAACATTTAATAGCATGCCCCAGTTCATCCAGCTGTAAAAATGGGTAGCAGTGGATTTAAACCACTGCCTCTCTCTGGGGGACGTGAAAACATCAGGATTGAGTGTTCGAGAGCCATTCTATAAGCTTAAGCTTTCGTCGCACTAGAACTAAAATAAATTTGTATAAACTAAGATCAGCCTTCATTGACATGCAGTCTGAATTCAGCCTTCAGTGTCTACTTTCTACTTAATGTGGGAATCCAAGAGGAAAGCAGGTTAAAATTTCCCCATAATCAGGATCTTTCAAACAAAATTTAAATTAAGCATCATAAAGATAAGGGCTCATCAAGACTTGCTTACTATCATTTCTTTTCCAGATCAGTAGAGATCATCTTTCCTAAAAGAAAATCACATGACAGATCCTATAAACATTTACATAGCTCAGCATGAAACAGTTGTAACTGCCTATATACTTATAGGCAGTTACAACAGTTTCAAACTGAGCCATCTATAAATTTAATATTTACCTGAGCTTGATGCTCCTGGTTAGCACTCAATACTTTCTTCACTCTCTTGGCTTCCTTCAGCAGTTTGGCCATAGCTCTTTGATTGCTGTATAAATCCATTTTTGTCTTCTTGTGTTCGTTAAAATATTTGGCTAAATGGTCTCTGAGTCTCATAGATATCTCCAAACCTCCTAGATCTTTGTCAAATCTACAAATAAAACATTAATTAATGTCAACTAAAAATAAGCTGTGGTGATATGAACATTAAAGGACTAGGTTCACAAACATTAGGAATTGGCCTTGTGAAATCGGCGTTTTTCAAATTTCTAAAGTACACATTTAAACCTACCCTTTTCTATAAAACTATGCACAATCTTTCAAATAATGTATAATTTATTTTTCAAAAATTACACAAATTTCTTATAATAAGCCAATAAAGAAGCCTAAATCTGCAGAAATGCCTAAATTTCCCCAAAAATAGTTGTTCAAAGTTAAAAAAAATATGAAGCCCCATTTGCAACACCTCCATATTTTAATCAAGTAAAAGCTATGACTTCTTGAAGGTTTAAGTGAAATATTGTGGTGTCGCAATTGGGACTTCATATTTTTTCAGCTGCTTGAATTTCCAAATTGCATGAAAAATTGGCAATTTTACTGTTTTGGACCTACTTTAATGCCATTTTTTCGAGTAATGATGAATTTATAGAAAAAAAATATTTGTACAATTAGAGAGAAGGGGATCAGGGTACGCAAGAAAACTAGGTTTCATTGAGATCATTTGAAATCGGAAAAAGTCGATTTTACAGGGCCAACAAGAGCTGTCACTGTAAGATGACAATGCCCCCGACACCGCTTTGATTTTAAATTATGGCCAATCTATGTTGAAGGTCAAGGTCATCCAGGGGTCAAGGTCACCAAAGTATGTGCCTACAGAAAGGTAATGTACCAAGGAATGTTGTGGTAAAGTATGATGCGAATATGTTAAGTAATAAGGAAGTTATGGCCAATGTTAAAGTTTTTGGACGGAATGACGGACGGACGGACGGACAGACGGACGGACGGACAAGTCAAATTTATGATGCCTCCCTATCGGGGGCATAAAAACTAGTTAGTGAACCATGCCCTTTCAATTTTTGTATCTATGAATGGGGATTTACACTGCTTCCAATAATCTTCCAGTTATATCACTGAAGCTGGAGCACCTAATAATGTATTCCTTGAATTTCCAATATAGGTCTACAATTATCAACCCATTGACAAACTTTCCGAAAGGATGAGTGCAACCTCCCGCATTTGACAAATTAAACTTTAAATATCAGTTCCAACTTCAAACAGAACATGATGTGTTTGTGAAACACAAATGCCCCCTTAACGGCATTTTTTTTTCAAAGTTTGACCTTGACAAATGACCTTGACCTTGTCACATGACCTTGACTTTGGTACCAGCGGATGCGGATTATTGAGATCTATCATCATGCCAAGTATTAGCTTTGTATCTTGAATAGGCTTGAAGATATTGGCAAGGTTAAGTTTTCAGACAGACGGACGGACAGACAGACGGACATGAGTAAAACAATATGCCCCCGATCTATTGATGCGGGGGCATAAAAATTGTAATTAGCTGAATATTTCGTATGGATGTAAGTTTATAATACTTTTCTATGTTCTCATCTCGAGGGTTGGGTGTAAGACTGTAGTAAGTGTATATACAATGTATATACACTTACTTTAGTCTTGTACCAAACCCTCGGAATTCTGAGTTTGTACTAAACTGAGAGGAGTAACAAACAAAGTTGATCACTTACCCTACACCTTTAACAGTGAGTTGAGGATTCTCTACCAGCCTGGTTCCCTCCTTCATCTTAACTATCTGGTATGCTGAGAACGAGAACCAAAACAAATTTGAATAACAATTTATTTATACAGATAATCATTCAAATCATTCATTTAAACAAGTGATCTTCTAATAATTTTAAGTTGAAAATTTTCACAAAATTAATAAATTGGTAACACTAACATTCTAGCAACCATGGTCATAGAAAACGGTCGAGAGTGTCTCCATGATCTTAAATAAATGGGAACTTAAAATTGTAAGGGGATATTCGTGTAAAAAAAAACGGCCATTGCTTTTCACTGCCAGCTTTTTCAAGTTGTACAGATTGCATGATTGCATTTACAAAGATGTGAATAATTACTTATTTAACAGGGCTTGTGCTAGCTTTTCCAATTCAGGAGTCATTGACTCTGAAATTCCAGGAGTCAAAAAACTTCTGTTGAAGGCGTCAAAATAAAATTATGAGAGAAAGATATTTAGTTATTTTTTGTGATGTTGATTAACTTTTTTTAATTATCATCTTCATGTCTTGATAAGAGGTTCATATTTCATATGAATCTCTTACAAAGACACGAAGGAGTTAATAAATTAATAATTTGCAGAAGTATCAAGATGAATCATGTGAAGATTTAAAGGTTCAGAATGACCCCAAGACAGCAAATTTTCGGGGTCAAAATAGGATAATTTCAAAATTTTGAGTGTCAAAATCCTGGTTTGAGGGTCAAACACGAGCCCTGTTTAATACAATGTAAACTAGAGCTGTCGAAAAGCAGACAAATACCCCCAACCAGTGCTTTGTCCATTGAACAAAGACTGACTGTGACCTTGACCATTATGAACCAAAAACAATAGGGCACTTCCTTGGGTCATAAGCAGCATTTGTATTAAGTTTCATGGTTCTAGATGGCTTGGTTCTTAAGTTTAGAGTCTGGAAACGAAAAAGTCTAGGGACAGACATGGTGAAACTGATATACCCTCCTCTACTTCATAGGTGCGGGTATAATGAGCTTATCACCAGTGGTCCAATGTTTTATTCTTCAGAATTTAGGTTTTTTGCCAATTTATTGATTGATTGAATGGAGTTAAACGCCGCTTTCAACATTTCTTCAGTTATATTGCGGTGGCTGGAGCACCTAACAATGGTTTCCTGGTATTTCTTTCACCAGTACAACCACCACATCCTTTTCTTTGCCACCAGCTGCTATCTCACATAGGTCTAAGATTATCAAGGGTTCTAAGCCAAGGTAATCTATTTCATTATCAAAAGTTCTTGGTTAATCTTTTAACTTTAAATAAGTAGGAGATAGAAGAAGTATTAAATACTATACTTACAAACAATTGTTGCTGTTGTACTGGTTGCACCCATATCATAAAACATGAAATATTGTGTTACATTGGTAAACTGTTTCCGTCGGAATACACCATAATTCAAAGCAACTGAAAAAGTTATATTTTATTGTATTAGTAGAAAATATATCACTGAGTACCAGAAATGGAAAGTTTTAACTTCTAAAGGCTGTGTTATTAATTCAGAATTACATTTCTTTTTTTAAATAAACAATCAGTGTTGCATCTAAGAGTCTGTTGAATCTAGTGAGTTTGGGGGACATAATATTTTGGCCTTCTCCCAAAAAATATGAGGGAGAAAAAACATTTTTTTGGGAAAGTACAATTTGGTAAGTTCTTAAAAAACTCAAGATAGGCAACAATTGTCATGAAATAATAAGGGCTAGTTAGTGACCGTAATACTAGGTCAATATCTCAAGACAGATGCCAACACTTTTCTGAAAGTCAACCTCCCCATAATCTAAGGCCCTTCTCACATCTCTACACAACAGGCTAACTTTTGTCAACGAGAAACAATTTAATATTCCATTTTCTTAAATGGTTGTTACATAGGAAAGCCCATTTCAAATATTTTATTTCTGTACTATGTAAATCATATGAATCTTTATAACTCTTTAACTGGCTAGTTGTGAGAACTTGTGAACAAGTCCATAGATGGACATTTTTGAATTTACTTGTACAATTTGATACATATTTTCAGAGTCAATAGACTCTGAAAACTGTCTACTCATTAATTGTCAGGGTTCACTCTGGCTCTCAAAAAGTTGGGGCCATCACTTTCGCCAAATGAAAAAAGTTGGGGCCAACCTGGTGAAAATTGGGGCCACATTTCGGGTGTCTTGGCCGGTACTAATAGACAAAATTTTTATCTATTTTGCATCATTTGTATTGAAATAGAAAAAAATAGTAAAACAAACTGTCTATTTAGACTTTAAAAAAATCTGTTTTCTTCTGGAAACCTTCCTCTTACACACTTAAAATAGCTACATTTTGTAATTGAAACATAAATAGAAAAAGATAAAATCCTATCCTAAAACTGTCGTCAACCTATATTCAATGGTGTTTGTTCTAACAAATTTATTGTTTTTTAATTGGCCAATTTTCTTTCAATTAGATGAAAGAAGATGTATTTGTAGGCTGTATCTGTATCAATCTTTGTTTTTTCTCATAGGATGATCCAAGAAACTCCTATGAATTTCAGCCTGTCCTGAGCTAAACTGTGCTTATTGTTTACAGTTATGACTATAAACATGATTTCACTATTTAAAATGTTTTCGTTTTATTATACTACTACAGAGTCTTGGCTAGGTTCACAAGTTCGCAGACTTGGCATATGCAAATGTCTGACTCTAATGGTAGACACATATTTCACTATGTCTACTCTACAGGCTCTCTGGAGTAAGAGAACTGATGATTACACTCAAAGGTTTAATGCCGTATAAATATAATCCATAGATAATTTTGATTTAGGGTTTTTGTAATAAAAATTTAAGTTTTTATGTTAAATAAGCGATTCTTAGTACATTGCATACTAAAAATCTTTCATAATTATAATTTTTCTAACATTATTTTCATGTTAGAAGTGAATTAGAACTTAATATAGAAAAAGTAAATTAAAATTTTTTAAAGGGAGGTAACTGAAATGCATTAATATGTCTGACAAATACTACACGAAAGTAACAATAATTCTTTTCTTACCAACTTTCTTCCTGATAAGAATTACTGTTTTTCATTGGAAATCCTTACAATTATTAGGGTTTTTTTTGCATGAGAACCTATTTTTCACCTCATAGAGATCGGGTGCCTGTAAAGTCATTCACTGTCGATCTCTGAATAATGTTTGTGATACATAGCCTACTTTTCTGCTCGGAGATAGTTTTTGCCAAGACTTTAGTTAACAATTTCTAAACGGATTTTGGAAAGAATACAGCCAGTTTTGATTTATTGATGAAGATTCTAATGATTGTTTTTTTCTACAAAACACAATGCTTTTCTCAAGTTAATAAAATAACCTGCCTGTCAGACCAGGCATGGCGGATCAGCTACGTCCATGACAATATTTACTCGCTAATTGGAGTGGTATCTAGAGTTAAATATTTAGCTATCATTTATTAAATTTTCAAATAAAATTTATAATTGATAGGGTTATACAGTTTAAAACTTGCCAAATAGATCTCTGGTTGATATTTTTGCATTGAATGGCCACAATTTAACAACTTCCGTGCATGTCGCATTTTGTATTCGCCAACATTCGGTTCTGAGACAGACGAATACGATACGTATTCGCCGAGAATAAGATATTCGGTTCACCGAATATTCGGGTGTATCGTTACAGCCCTAGTAAACAATGTAGTTAATGTAGCCGGTTGTAGCCGTTTAAAGCCTATTTAGTGTAATTGATATGTGTGAAATTGTTCAAAACCAATATGCATATACAGTGTGATAAACAACACGGGTCGAGCATGAATATGTAATGAGGTCAGATACTAGACCTGCCTACCGTGTTTGAAGCGTATAGGTAAATGTGAATGAATCCAGCTGTCAATAAAAAATCGATAATCAGACCCCGTGAATGACGCGTGCCGCGTGTAGGCTACTAGACGGATTAGCGAGTTTATTCCCTTAGGGCAGTCTGGTTATGTATATTGTTATTGATATTTGCTTATCGTGTATTGAGTTGGGGCCATTTGATAATTTTTGGGGCCACTTGATTTTTGTTGGCGCCAGGCATTTTCGCCAAATGAAAAATTCTTGGGCCACTTTTAAATTTTTGTCGCATTTGGCGACAATGGCGACCGACAGCGCCAACGTTGATTGTGTAGCCCATTATTGCAACTAGCTTTATAAATCATCATAGGCTTTTTTTATGTCCACATTTTGTTGCCCCATTCTAATACAAATTAATTGAGGAATTTTTTTCGATTCAGCAGCCTAGATGCAACACTGCATAATCATATTTCTATCCTAAAAAATTCCTATCTGACCAATTAAGTTTGTTTAACATGAATTAATAGACCATTCTTAACAGTTCTTCTGTCATATCAAGGCAACTTTCCTTAAATTCCTGGTATTTCTCTTCACAGCACTATTACATCATCCTTTCTGAAGATCAAGTTGATCATCCTGAATTTGTTTGATTTAGATTATCCAACTATTGGTTGAGACCAATGTTAGAACAGATGTGTACCACGACGGATCAACCTGAGGACCAAGCTGAATATCATATGCCCTTATTGACATAGAATAAATAGAGAATAAGTGTTTGTTTCAGTGTAAAATTGATTTATATTTCATTGAGTGAACAACAGAAGCTATATTTTTCAGTAGTGTCAGAGCTACGAGTGAAAATAACGCTATTGTTGTTCACAAAATGAAATATTAATCGATCTTACTCAAAAACAAACGATTATTCTATTTCTTTTATGCAAAAATGAGTCAAAATGTGAAATTTCTAGGACAAATTTTCATAAAACGCGTCATTTTGCATGTGATTGCTATGCAACATTCATTGTAACGTCACTTATTTGGCCCCGCATAGATGATTTCAGATAGGATGAAATGCACAAAGCAGGGTATAAGTTTTTGATAACTTCACTGGTTTTGTGGTGAGATTTTCAAGTGATAATCTACCATTATTCCAAGATAAACCACCAAAAAGCATTAAAGAAATATAAGCATACCTGCTGCATTATCACTCATAAGTTGTAGAATGTTGAGACCGCTCAGTTCTGCTGCATGCATCATAGCCCGTCTTTCTGCCTGGTTGAAGAAGGAAGGCACGGTGATAACAGCATCTTTAATTGGCTGGTCCGCAAATGTCTCAGCATACTGACGAGCCTTCTCTAATATCATACCAATCAACTCCTCAGGACTGTACTGGGTTTCTCTGTAAATAAAACAGAAAGTCCAACAATCAAGGGTATTCTAATTCAAATCTACATATAGAGGGGTATTTTGGATTAGAGATACAAATATATGTATTTCAATTTATTCTGCACAAACCCTACCTGTATTATTGTATTTATCTCACTTAAATATTTATTGATTGTGTGACTTAAGGGCTTTACAATTTAACCATTTGTTACTCATTCTGGCCCTTAAATGAACAATAGTCAGTATCCCATGATCATGATACATTTTTACAACTTTATTGAAAGAATGCCAGTCATAATAGGGATGATTAATCACAATTAAACGACTATTGTTTACATTCATAAATTTGTTTTTCTTAAAATAAAGGTCCTTTTAGAACAAGAGCCATGTCGGACATGGCCATCCCCCGCCGAGAAAGCTTGATAGTAAACTGAAGCCTAATAGATTAAGTCTTTAAAATAACAAAGGGCAATAACTCCAAAATTATGCAAGCCAGAGTTATAGTTCATGTGCACTGCACTCCTCTTCCATGAGATCTATCCACCCATAAAGTTTCAAGTTGATAGCTATTATACTTTAGGAGATATGCTCCAGACAAAATCTAAGTCTTTAAAATAACAAAGGGCAATAACTCCAAAATTACGCAAGCAAGAGTTGTAGTTATTGTGCACTGCACTGCTCCTCTATGAGATCTATCCACCCATAAAGTTTCAGGTTGATAGCTATTATACTTCACGAGATATGCTCCGGACAAAATCAAAGTCTTAAAACTAACAAAGGGTAATAACTCAAAAACTATGCAAGCAAGAGTTGTAGTTCTTATGCACTGCACTTCTCCTCCATTTGATCTATCCACCTATAAAGTTTCATGTTGATAGCTACTAAACTTTAGGAGATATGCTCCAGACAAAATCTAAGTCTTTAAAATAACAAAGGGCAATAACTCCAAAATTATGCAAGCAAGAGTTGTAGTTATTGTGCACTGCACTGCTCCTCTATGAGATCTATCCACCCATAAAGTTTCAAGTTGATAGCTTTTATACTTTAGGAGATATGCTCCGGACAAAATCTAAGTCTTAAAAATAACAAAGGGCAATAACTCCAAAATTATGCAAGCAAGAGTTGTGGTTCTTGTGCACTGCAATTCTCCTCCATGAGATCTATCCACCCATAAAGTTTCAAGTTGATAGCTATTATACTTTAGGAGATATGCTCCGGACAAAATCTAAGTCTTAAAAATAACAAAGGGCAATAACTCCAAAATTATGCAAGCAAGAGTTGTAGTTCTTGTGCACTGCACTTCTCCTCCATAAGATCTATTTACCTATTAAGTTTCAAGTTGATAGCTATTATACTTTAGGAGATATGCTCCAGACAAAATCTAAGTCTTTAAAATAACAAAGGGCAATAACTCCAAAATTATGCAAGAGTTGTAGTTCTTGTGCACTGCACTTCTCCTCCATGAGATCTATCCACCCATAAAGTTTCAAGTTGATAGCTATTATACTTTACAAGATATGCTCCGGACAAAATCTAAGTCTTTAAAATAACAAAGGGCAATAACTCCAAAATTATGCAAGCAAGAGTTGTAGCTCTTGTGCACTGCAGTTCTCCTCCATGAGATCTATCCACCCATAAAGTTTCAAGTTGATAGCTATTATACTTTACGAGATATGCTCCGGACAAAATCTAAGTCTTTAAAATAACAAAGGGCAATAACTCCAAAATTATGCAAGCAAGAGTTGTCGTTCTTGTGCACTGCACTTCTCCTCCATGAGATCTATCCACCCATAAAGTTTCAAGTTGATAGCTTTTATACTTCACGAGATATGCTCAAGACAAAATCTAAGTCTTAAAAATAACAAAGGGCAATAACTCCAAAATTATGAAAGCAAGAGTTGTGGTTCTTGTGCACTGCACTGCTCCTCCATGAGATCTATCCACCCATAAACGTTCAAGTTGATAGCTATTATACTTTAGGAGATATGCTCCGGACAAAATCTAAGTCTTTAAAATAACAAAGGGCAATAACTCCAAAATTATGCAAGCAAGAGTTGTAGTTCTTGTGCACTGCAATTCTCCTCCATGAGATCTATCCACCCATAAAGTTTCAAGTTGATAGCTATTATACTTTAGGAGATATGCTCCGGACAAGTTTAGTGACGGAACCTCGGAAGGATGGAATGACGGACGGAGAGCATTACTATAACCCCTCGCGGAAAACAGCGGGGGATAAAAACAAAATCGGTGTATAGGTAGCACTATAAGACGCACCCATGATAATTTCATTTTTTTTAAAGATTAGCTGCGGCTTTTTGTCTGGTAATAGTACCTGTGGTTTCTTGTATTAATAATTTCGTGAGTTAATAAGGTAGTGAAACACTTTTGTAAATGCCAGGACAAATATAGTCACTGATAGCAGTATTGCAACAGAGCTTTGAGCTTTTTTTTATTTTATTTATCTATTTACTTACCAACAAAGGATACATTAGTGACATGTATACTTGCAAGAGATTTGGTGTGGAGATAAAGTGATTTATCTTTTGGCTTTAAAAATTTTATCTTGTGGCCATTCATTGTAATTGTTTCATCACAAAGGTTCCAATTATTGCCACCAACATAGAGTTTGGATGAGATAAAAAAGACTTAGTTTGTTAACACCCCATCTTATCTGGATTCTTGTTGCACTCTAAATAAATATGTACATATGGATTGCTCAATGGGAAACATTTGTAACTGCCTTTATGTTTATAGGCCGTTACAACTGTTTTGTGCAGAGCCATTGATAATGAACACTGGACACCTAGCTACTTACTCATCAATTTGAAAGAGTACTGTATCCCGTTCTTCATCCTTGACCAGATTATAATATGGAAATCTCTTTTTGTACTGGGCAACAGCCGGGTCATCAAACTTCTTACCAATAATCTGGGTCAAATACCAAAATGCAGTACTCGGAAATTTCGTAGCCTGAAATTTAAATACAGCTGTGCAGTTAAATGTGTATTGGTCCACTTACGGGACCACAAGGTGTTAAAAAGAATAATCACTTCGTACATCTTTTGTTAATAAACATAATTCCGATTGAATTCTTATGTTAATGCGAATTTCTAAATAATTGCATGTTGGTAAAACACAAAAGAATTGTCTCATTGAGACGATTCTTGTGAGTTTCAACAACAATGTAGGATTCATTTACAATTATTTTTAGACAGGTAGTTTCTACTTTGTACTTTATTTTGTAATGATGGGCTGATTAATTGATATATTCGATAATCAGTTGGTTTCCGATTCTGATGACAACTATCTTTCAAGAAATCTCATAATCAGTTAATTGAATTGTAACAAGGAAATTGCTACCATTTAATGTCATAAAAGATAATTGTCAATTATTTAGTCTCAGTTTCCTTTATTTTTCTTGTAACATCCTTCTACTTGAGAAAAACAATATTTTTATATCAACCCAAAGGATGAACCATTAGTGATCAGTGACATGCTAAAGAATAAATCACATTCAAATTGACTATCAATATCTATATCAAACTACAAAGACAAGAAGTCTCAAAAATTAACATATAATTATCAATGCATTAATTTTAATAAAATGGAATCACCAGTAGCCTTGTTATGCCATAGTGTGCATTCTTTGAGTATAGTTTTGATTTCTAATAAACCAATTGTTGTATAGATCATAAGTTGATTTTGCCCTTCCAACTAAGAACCGATAATTGATTATGATTTGAAACCGATTGCCCAGCACTAATATTTTGACTTTTAGAAAAGGATTTTGAAAACGGTCTCTTAATGAAAATACTTAAATTATTGCTTAAATGGCATGGTCCTATTATACTCCCATAAGCAAGATGGACTGTCTGTAGTTGAAAGAATATTGAATATTGTACATGTATTCAGTGCCATCGGCTCAAACTGGTGAAATTTACACAAATACCACATTTCTAGAACTCTGAGAAATTAAGGAGTCCAATGGACTCAAAGGGTCATATGCGTTTTTTGAAAAACAAATGCACATGGTAGTTTCCTTTTCAACCCATGCCAGAACTTAAGTATTTTTTAACTACAAAAGTTTTTAATAAAATTTGCTTGCATCTTGTAGTATTTTGAAAGAAAACTATCTTCTTTGGAAGGAGAAACTTGTCGAAAAGAAGAAATTGCTTGTAACAAGCAATTTCTTCTTTACCACAATGTTTTTCTATCAATGATGAAACGACAACTGCTAACTTTGAGCTTGGACACCTTGATTTCATGTGTTAGGAGGGAGTCCAATAGAGTTCTTGCTCTCAGGAGTTAGTGTCAATCCCTGAAAAAGTTCATGAAAATAGTATTTACTGTTGTTTCTGCCGTGTTTCCGAAATATCTCTCTCCATTTCTCAGGGCTACAATAGTGGCTGTCTTTCTGCTTGAATCTCTAAAATAGAAATATTCAACATCATTGACATACTTCCAAAATCTTGTAACTACAGATTCATTAAAGCTGTAGTTATGAGAGTTTAGTACAACAACAATGACATGTATTTCAATTAAGAAGCAATCTTGTAGGGTACCTAATTTGAAACAAGATGAGTTTGTAGAACAGAAATGCACCTAAAATAGCAACATGATAGCTACAAGTTTGACCTTGACCTTGTCACATGACTTAACCTTGGTACCAGAAGAGGCATTTTATTGAGATCTATCATCATGCCAAAAATTATGGACATGGAATAGGCTTGAAGTATTTGGCAATGTTGAGGGTTTTTTGGTTAAGTTCTGCAGACAGACCCAAAACAATATAACCCCATCTTGAAAATATCATAAAGCTTATTGAAATTGTGTATATGTATGCCTTAATTACAAGTTGTTAATGAATAAAGCAAAGAGTCAAACAATTATACAAAACACATAAAGAAAAACCTTTTTGTAGATCTAAATGATGACACTTACTCATTTGTGATAATTTCCATTGGAACACCAGGCTGAAATGGAAAGGAATTTCATGAATTGAAGGTAAAAAATCTACAAATTCCCTATTCCATAATCATAAGCAATTAACCCTTGTCATGCTGAACCCGAATTATTCCAGCTAAAGCAGGATCTATAGACAAACCTCAGTCTGCACATATGTGCAGTATGAGGTTAGTCTATACCACCTGTTTCTCACTTTCAAACCAGAATTGTCAATATATTTAGTTTTTTCAAATAAAAATTGACCTACATTCGGAACTATCAGTATTTTTTGCCTTTTAATTTGGATGCAAATTTTTAGCCAAAATTTATCCAGCATGACAAGGGTTAAATATAATGCTACATTTTGCGTAATGCTTTATTACCTCTTTAACCCTTTCCCAGCTGGATTTAAATTTATTTAGAAACAAATTGCTCATTAAAGGTAGTAGAGTAGACCCTTAATAGTTCCACAACATATTGGAAGTAATGAACTTTAACAGTATTAACAGAGGTTTCCTAATGACTTACATTAGGAAACCTTGGTCAACATTGTGAAAGTTCATGAGTTTCAAAACATTGCAGAATTATTATGGGTCTACTACCTTAAGTTACATAACAATCTGTCTGGCTCTGGTTTTTCCCAAAATCATCCAATAGAAAGCCAGAAAGGTAGGCTTAATCAGAGTGCATGTCTGTACTTTATGTTTAATCCCAGATAAGTCTCTATTGGAAGGGAATAGAGTCAATATAGCTCAAGCGACCACATGTATTCAGCGGCCTTTTCTTTCTAGTTACCGCTCTCAAGTCCTCCAGTTGCATTTTCTTCTATTTTGTGTTTTATTCAGCCACTTTTCTCTGACGTGACTAGAGGTCACCAATTTTTGGTTCCAAATGTCTGTTGACATGTCATAAAGCCACCATATTAACATTTTCCAGTTTATAACTTACCATGTAAGTGCATATTGTTCAAAATTGCACATCTTGATAATGGTTTTTTTAAAAGTATTCACAGCCATAATGGAAAAACATTAATCACTCAATCAGTATTCCCAACATCAGGGATCATTTTGGGGCGATATATTGAGAGATTCTCTCATTTTTCTGCCAGAATTCTCATTTAAACTGGCTTAACCCTTTCCTGTTTTACAAAATTTTGGACCTGTCCAAATTCAAAGGTTTTGCAGACGAAAATTTAAAGTGCATTTAATTTGAAAAATAACCATTCAGTAGGGTAGAAAATAGTGTGGAAAAAGAAGAAATTGCACGACAGCCACATAAAAAGCAGGGATTAAACAGCAAACGGTTAAAGAAAGAAAAATTTCATTTTGTTATTTTGTAAAGGTTTTGGTTACATATCTCGCAAAAAATTCTTATTTCTTTAAAGATTCCGGTAAATGAGATATTTTTGTTCATGGTTATTTGAGCCAGAATTTTCCAAGCCACATTTTGGTCACTAATTGAAAATATGATTCATAGGTTGGTCCTTACCTTGACTATGGCTATTTTTAGATATTCACTGCCCAAATCTACAGACATCACAGCCAGGTGACCAGCTGAAATAGACAAGATGACATAACTTAATATAGACTGGCATCCTGACAAACACTTTTTTTGTTGCGGTTGTTATTATTGTATTTAAGGCTGGTCAAAAATAAAACGCAAGAAAAATTGGATGTGATATAAAAAGGAAAATCCCATATGAAGAAAAAAAATGTGGGAAAAGAAAAATTGTTTTTACAACCACTTTCATCTATATCAACAATTATTACAAATCATTACAAATGAAACAAGAGGACCATGATGGTCCTAGATCGCTCACCTGAGTCCCTAGAAATCATTTGAATAGACAGACGTCATAAAGGAGATAATTTCAACACCAAACCAGGTTTCAAGAAGTTTGGGCAAAAATTGTGGCCTCTTGAGTTATAACAAGAAAATTATCATCCCCTTTTCCTGTGATATGGCATGGATCCTTTCCATTTTCAAAAGGGTTTATATATTTGACTTGAACAACATTCTGACCAAGTTTAATGAAGATTGGGTCATATTTGTGGCCTCCAGAGCTTAAACAAGATAATTGTCGGTAAGGCCCCTTTTCCTGTGATATGGCATGGATCCTTACAGTTTTCAATAGGGTTAATCCTTGTGATCTGGCCAATATTCTGACCAAGTTTCATGAAGATTGGTCCATATTTGTGGTCTCTAGGATGTAAACAAGAAAATTGTCAATTAAGCCCCTTTTCCCGTGATATTACATGGATCCTTCCCGTTTTCAATAGGGTTAATCCTTGTGATCTGGCCAATATTCTGACCAAGTTTCATGAAGATTGGGCCATATTTGTGGTCTCTAGGATGTAAACAAGAAAATTGTCAATTAAGCCCCTTTTCCTGTGATATTACATGGATCCTTTCCGTTTTCAATAGGGTTAATCCTTGTGATCTGGCCTATATTCTGACCAAGTTTCATGAAGATTGGGCCATATTTGTGGTCTCTAGGACGTAAACAAGAAAATTGTCAATTAAGCCCCTTTTCCCGTGATATTACATGGATCCTTCCCATTTTCAATAGGGTTAATCCTTGTGATCTGGCCAATATTCTGACCAAGTTTGATGAAGATTGGGCCATATTTGTGGCCTAAAGAGCTTAAACAAGATAATTGTCATTTAGGCCCCTCTTCCTGTGATTTGGCATAGATCCTTCCCATTTTCAAAAGGGTTCATCCTTATGACCTGACCAACATTCTGACCAAGTTTGATGAAGATTGGGCCATACTTGTGGCCTCTAGAGTGTAAACACTAAGATAGTTGTCGCTGGACGACGAAAGACACATGACGCACGACGGACGTTCAATGATCACAAAAGCTCACCTTGAGCACGATGTGCTCAGGTGAGCTAAAAACAAGGCTGCGAATACAGGGAACTAAACATGAAATAATAATGAGAATGAGTACTTATAAAAATAAGTAAGAATAGATTTACACAATAATTCAAGATCAATAGAAATACTATTTGAAATGAGGGAAATTGTTCTAGATCTAGATCATAGGTGTACCTATGACTTTGAAATTTATAAGCACTTGGAAGGCGCCAAGTAAAGAATATATAGGATAAAGGCACAATGAGGACTGGCAAAAGATGAATTTCCTACATACACTTGCTTTTTATGATTTGAGTGATGGTGAATAATCAAAACATCGCAACCACAGCTTAAATAAGCTGTAGTTTTGATGTTACGATCACTCATCCATGGTATTTTTCAACAGAGGATTTATTTCCTTTACGCACTTGCATAAATTGAGTAATGTCAGCTATGCCTTTGTAGATCTCGTAATAAAAAAAGAAAAATACAAAAATCTAGATCTTTATCTGGTTATGAGCACTATGAGGCTCTGTTGAGATGTAAATTTTTAATTGGTGGAAGATCAAAACATTGCAAACACAGCTTTCATAAGCTGTAGTTAAGATGCAAGATCGACCACATGCATTTTTAGACTGGTGAATTATTCTATATCACACATGTATTTGTGAGTAATTGTAGTTACACTCTTGTATACATGTGCAGGAAGTGCCGTCTGCATTATATTGGCTAATCAAAAAGAGGTGTTTTTATTTCGCCTGGTAATGGGTCTAAAATGATCATGAAATTTTGAGATTTAATCCAGGTCAGTCATGCACAAATAGTCCATAATTTGTTTTGATAGCAAGCATGAGAGGGTCAATGAAAGAACATTCCAATTGTTTGTAATATAGTGTACACACAATTCATTCATAGAAAATATTGTTTCAGTACACAAGTTAGACGTTTATATTGACCAATCGCATTGATTTTCATATTGTATTAAACATTACAGAGCAGATAAGGGTACCGAGCAGATAAACACAGTGCGTATATATTCATGAGAAAACATGTGAGTGATTATTGTAAACTGGTTACAACTTATGTGGTATTCCATTGATTGGTTCCTTTTTGCAAGAGCTACTCACATGAATAAAACATGGGCATTTTTGGTATTTATAACTTTAGCCCTTCAGCAGATGAAATATAAACTATTTGAATTGAGTTCAAAATTCTTACTGGCTAGGGATTTTATATGAAGTGAAAGACTAATGGGGGGGGATAGCATTTGCTAGTTTGCCATGGGTATTTACATTCATAGGTTTTGCTATCAGAGTTCAGGGCTGAAAACGGAGAATAAGCAAATTCAAGTACTGAACAGACCATAATTCAGAAATCAAAGTGCTGTCAGCACTGTAAATCGTACATCATTGAGAGGCTGGGATAGTGCAATAGTTCGCCAATCAAAAGGGCTCAAATTTGGACAATAAGAGTTGGTAAAATCTTTAAATTTGTGAGTTTTTTGTCTTAACAATCCATCTTTTCGAGGACATCGCCAGCTCATCCAACCTCGTGGGTCCGATTTTGAAAGTTTGCTGATTCGATAGCCCTCTGCTAGTCTAAATTATTTCTTAGCAGATTTTTACGTTGTTATAATGAGCACGCGCCAAGCTAAAAGCTTGTCTGTTAATATTATTCCTCTCTCTATAGAGTTTAATAGCCTGTTTAGCAACAAACATTTTTCATTAAACTATTTACAATTTTGATTACCAACAGGTTTGTATTTCAAGCATTGGGTTTTCCCAAATACTGTAAATGCATTTTCCCTCAAGAAACACGTGAAATCGCCAACTATGCTATTTATATCTTTGGTTTCTGACCAATCGATTAATCTAGCAGCACTCTATGATTATTCATGAGTTGTTCTAAAAATAGATCGCTCTTGCTGCTATCCTATATATCAGTTTATCGTATGTTTTTGTCGGTTTATTTGTTGTTGAATAATTTTTCTTCATACTCAAATTTGAATTTAATGAAAATAGGATTGGAGCGTGATCAGAGTGCTCATTGAAATCAAATATTTCAAAATTACAAAATTATTTCTATTTGTTAACAGATGCGAAAAAAAAGTAAACTTCCCACGCTCCCTGTTTGAGTGCAGACGACTATTGACTAATGACAAACAAGTTAATTGACACATTTCGAGCAGACGATGTCCATCTGAATTTACACGTGGTCTGAATTTACGCGTGGGTTTTGACCGAGTGATAATCATAACAGAATTTGATTGGTTGTCAGCCCTACAACTGGTAAATGACCGTTCGAGAAAGTTAAGAGCAGTAATATTGTTAGTGCTACAAATTAATTATACAGTTAACCTATTGTACGTTTCAACTCCTTTACTCAACCGAAAATCTTGTTATAAACACTGAAAATACTAACTGGTAATTACTAAAAGCGAAAATTACATCAAATTTTGTATTAGCCTCTTCTCTATTTGTCGAAAAGTAAATAAGGTATAAACAAAGTTTGTAGATTGTGACTGAAAAGGCCGTTTCTTCGGTGTTTGAAAACACATAATTTGGTTTGAACACATTGCTCAGTAGATAATGGTAAAAATGTACTGGGTCAAACAGACTGGATTTCTGGAAAACGGTAGATATAAATCTACTGCTTCGCAGTACGATTTAAAAATGGGGAGGGGGTTGTTGTGGAGGGTTTGCTTGTTGACATGGTTATTTACATTTCTAGGAAACAACGACAACATAAATAGAAATATACATAACAAGATATTTACACAAACATGATTTTGGCAAAATTATGTGGGGAAAATAACAGATAAAACAAAATGTTTTACATCTTTGCATGGTGGATAAATATATTTGCATATGATACAATCAAAGAGCTGGAAGCACCATCTGTATAGACTCATTGTGTTTTGGGAATATAACAGCGAAAATTTTACTAGCACGCGTTTACAAATCTGCATGAATAACTTTCACAAGAAGCCATGACTGTGTTCACAAAATAAGCCAGACTTTTTTTCCCTATTATTCTCGAATTTGGAACATAAATGCGGTTGACAAACATTTCGAATAAAGACCCGCCCCCTAACCAATTCATTATGTTTTATTACCTCCCTTCGAGGTTAAAATCATTCATATTGTAGGCATGTTTAACAGGATTTGAAGATTTAAAGTCTTACTTGAAATATTTTTGGCAATTCTTATCCTAACTAAAACTTGATTTATCTTATGCTAATTATACAACTTAACTTTCAGGGTCCAAAGAATCCACTCGTCCGCTCGTATTTACGAGTAAGAAATCCCGCAGGACGAGAGGAAATTCAAAGGCAGTCGTCCTCCCGGAGGAGTGAAAAATGAAAGACATTTAATCATTATGTCTAGTGTCTGGATAGCATTGGATAAAATACAAAAAAGTCGCTTCGAAAAAGTTCGCGGTGATAAAAGTTCGCAACACCCTGAACTGTAAACAGTCATGTACTTTGATTTCTAAAAATAGAACTTCCGGTTTTCGCATGATATAACCCGGTACCCGAACTTCGTAAATACTAATCGATCTCGCGATCAAGGTAAGTATCGAAAATAGAAATAATTTTCCCCCTTTTGTTCATAGCTACTACTTCTTTTGTCGCTTATTGCCTCAATCATTGAAATTTTCCCCAAAAATCTATGTTATTTTATGTTTACAAATGAAATATTTTACTTGTCCCGATCTTTTTACCGGTATTTATTGCCCGGAATCTAATGTTTGAATGTCGTAAAAAATTGTACTTTCGTTTCGTCTGCACTTCAAGATGACGTTTCCAGATGATACAAAACATGGTGTTTAACGATCCCTAAGCCTATTACAGGGCGAGTGATAATCAAACCAGGACGAGTTACTTTTTCAAGTCACTTGCCCTGCAGGACGAGTGTATATTTCTGAATTCTTTGGACCCTGACTTTCATTTTAAACTGGAAGCTATTTTTGCTTACATTTCACGCTGGAAAACTTTGAACAATGAAACTAAAAATGGCGTGAAAATGCTGGTGATCGTGTCGCTTGGCATTTGTCTGTATTTTCCTTTCCTGACGATCGATCAACTGTCAATCCAAGTCGGTGATCATAATATTGTATCTACAGGTTTATTTTATTATATTTACGGCATTTTGCATGCTCATCGGTCCTGTACTCCTAGAGAATGGATTACTTTGCATTGTTCTCCCCAGGCCCTTATGGCGTATCTTCCCAGATACGCCTTCAAGAAATTGAACAGGTTGCCAATACACCTTAAGGGTGCCGATACGCTTAAATTTGATCACTGATACAGCTTAATTTCTTTCTGAACAAAGGGTCAAAAAGAGCAATCAAATTGATTGCAGACGCTCGGTCGTTACATAATTGCTTTCTGGGAAGTTGTATACTGTCAATTATACAGTGCCCCTAATTGATAAGACCCTTAGTAATTAGTGCTCACGGTTAGTTGATTTTCACTTGTTCCCCTCTCCTACTAACAGATTAACGGATGGGTACCAATAGGAAATTTGTCAATTCAATGTCCGACTCATTTACCAAAAATTGCCGAATTTTTACCGTAAACCACCGGGAACTAGAACTGTCGCAGAGCGGACTTAAACCCCCCACAAGCACCTTGTCAAAATGTAAGTGCTTTAAGTGCAAGATGTGTTTGTAACAAATATTGAGGTCATATACAGCAATTGCATGAAGTTTCATGATTCTAGATCCCTTGGTTCTTGAAATAGAGTCTGGAAACGAAAACTGAACAAAATATAATTTGACCTTGACCTTTGACTTATGTGACCTAAAAACAATAGGGCACTTCCTTGAGTCATAAGTAACATTTACATAGAGATTCATGATTCTAGGTCGCTTGGTTCTCGATTTAGAGTCCGGAAACGAAAATTGAACAAAAATTTACTGTGACCTTGACCTTTGACCTATGTGACCCCAAAACAATGAAAATTGCAGGTGCACAACTTCATATGATAGGATTAATTACCCAATTTGGGAACTCCCCTTATGGATACTGAGTTTTGCAATTTTAAATTTTGACTACCCCCCCCCTTTCCATAAAAAGTTCAAAGTGGCATAACTCTAAAACTAATGACTGGATCAGGATGAAAATTGCAGGTGCACAACTTCATATGATGGGAAACAACCTGATAAAATTACAGCAAAATTTGTCCAAAACTGTGGGAGGAGAAGAGGACACAAAATTATGTCTACAGACGGACGGACGGACGGACTGACAACCTGATTCCAGTACACCCCCCCATAACTTCGTTGTGGGGGGTATAAAAATGGAGAAAGAAATTCAATTTAACAACAATCTGCTCAAGTCAAACTAGATTTATCTTTATCTTCCAATGTGAATTTAGATTTAACAAATGATTGGCAAGAATGTTCAGTTTTCGCGAATTTTCTACTGCCGAGAATTAGACTAAATTATACACATTGCAAACAGTCTGTCTATTCTACTTACATTTACCTCAAGCTTACTATCCAATTTGTATGAATATTACCTCTTCTTTTAGTTGAAAATTGAAAAAAACCCTTTTGATTATTATCCACAGGGACGCCATTTCTAAACCAGTTTCATACAATATGTTCAACCCAAAACATATTTTCTTATCTTTTTTTTTTTTTTTTCATTTCAGAATTGAAATCAAGATAAATTCCTTTATTTCTGAATTAGGTCATAGAAATTGATTTAGTAAAAAAACCTTGTAATATCAAAGTACTGAAAGTCTTGTCACTGACTTCTCTAAACAAACTAGTTATCAACTTGTAGTAAAAAAGTTATTGTAGAATAAAATAATGCTCTTGAAGACAATCATTTGGGAAATAAGATATGGAAAGGCTTTGTGAACACATTAGATAATAATTGTAATAGAATCTAGTTTTACTAATTTCAGAAAAAAAGGGCCTTTCACAAAGTTTCCTCAAACATACAAGGACTTCCAAAGGATTTCAAAAATTCCTTATATGCATAAACAGAGACCAATAAAAGTCGACAATACATGTCCTTGGACCTGCCAAATATTTGAGCT
This sequence comes from Fragum whitleyi, assembly GCA_948146395.1. Lineage (NCBI taxonomy): Eukaryota > Metazoa > Mollusca > Bivalvia > Cardiida > Cardiidae > Fragum > Fragum whitleyi. Next base: position 10,369,495 of record OX411547.1, read on the forward strand.
TTACACAGCCTAAGTGCAGTTGATTTACTTTTCCATTAATTTTTAACTAAATTTTCTTAAATATTCCAATTTTCTTTATTTCTTTTGAAATAGTCTTTTATTACACAATATATTCTATTAAAGGGGAGGGATACAAATGGAAGGAGAGAAAGGGGAAAGATTTTTAGCCATCATGCAACATTTTATTGATGATTTGGGGGTTTAGGTATTCATGTAGAGATGCTAAAAAGGTGTGAAAGAAAAAAAATAAGTGCAAATTAAATCATATATTCAACAAAAAAGAAGTTCTGAATCACAAAGATAAATAGCCTTATCCACAGTAAAACCCCTGTTATAATCCTTTGTTATTAACAGAAATACAAAAGTAATCAGGCAATAAAGCTGTGTGCATACGCCACTACGCCTTAAATATTTTCTGGGGAGAACCCTGCTTTGGTTTAGTTTTGATCGTATGTATCAGTGTTCCCACTGCTTTTTCAATCTGGGGGTTAAAATGGGTATTTTACAGCCTGTATGTACCCCCTCTATATAGCACAAAGAAGGCTTGTTGCAAAAATTTGGGGGTAAAAGCTTCAATTAAGGGGTAAATCACCCCCATTTGAGGTTTTTTGGGAACACTGTGTATGATTTATTTTGATAGAGAAGTTATTTTCTCCTTTTTTTGCAAAAAAAACCCCAATATTTAGAATTCGAAATCGTTGATCTTATGAAACTTTATGCATTTTACTGTACCGTTTTTCATTTGTAGTGTATGAATGGCTTTCTTACAAACGCCAAAAATGAAGCCAGTGACAACAATGCCGAGATGATGAAAATATCTCAACTTTTTGTTCTTAAATAGCCCAGCTAATTAACGATAGATATTTGTGGTCATATTACCTGTAAATCCAACAAAAAGGAATGCTATAGTTGCAATGGCAACTCCAAACTCCAGTTTACTTCGCATTTTAAATCTGTAAATAAAAAATACAGTGATGTGAGCTAATCCTGGGCACTTAAGAACAAGAGGCCCAAGAGGGCCTGTATCGCTCCACTGGCTTTAAAATCTTTAGACTTTCATTAAATAAAGCTTACTTTAAATGAATACATTAACACTCCGAAATCTCTTAAGACCTATTTAATGATGGTAAACTGGTTCTGGTTCATATTGCTCTAAAATACTCAATCACAATGAACCTGCAACCCTTGACCCATCTTATTAAAACATCAGGTTCAGAAGGAGATGTTGTTCAAAGATTTCAGGCTCAAAATAGGCCCCGCCTGCCACGCCCATATTTATGGACCAATCGAAATTTCTTGAACAATTTAAGTAAATGGTTACCCAAGAAACATTCTAGTAAAGTTTCATTGAAATTGGCTGAGTGGTTCTGGAGGAGATATCGTTCAAAGATTTTGGCCTCAAAATAAGCCCCACCCTGCCACGCCCATATTTATGGGCCAATCTAAATTTAGCAAATAATTTTTTAAATGAGACACTCAAGGAACATTCTGGTAAAGTTTCACTGAAATCAGCCAAGTGGTTCTGGAGAAAATGTCATTCCGAAATTTCGGGCTCAAAATAGGCTCCGCCCTACCACGCCCATATTTATGGATCAATTTCTTAAACAACTTAAGTAAAGGGTCACCCAAGGAACATTCTTTTAAAGTTTCATTGAAATTGGCCCAGTTGTTCAGGAGATGTCGTTCAAAGATTTCGGGCTCAAAATAAGCCCCATCCTGCCCCGCCCATATTTATGGGCCAATCAAAATTTCTTGAACAATTTAAGTAAAGGGTCACCTAAGGAACATCGATGCCAAGTTTCATTGAAATCGGCCCAATGGTTTGGGAGGAGTTTATTTTAAAAGATTTCAAAGTGAAAAAATGCCACGCCCATATATGGGGGCCAATCAAAATTCTTTGAACGATTTAAGAAGAGGGCCACCCAAGGATCATTTCTACCAAGTTTCGTTAAAATCCGCCCATTGGTTTGGGAGGAGAAGATGTTTAAAGAAAAAGTTTACGCACGCACGAACGAAGGACACTCCGCCATGACAATAGCTCGCTAGCCGAAGCTAAAAATCAAGTGATCTTTTTTGTAAGTCTTGCATCTACCCAAAATTAATACATAAGTAAACTCATTAATCATTTTTGCAATGCAAAAGACGTTATGTCTAGATTAAAATGTCACTAAAATTACCCAATTTGATGATGAACAGTCACTGGCGTGTTTTACGGACAGATTTTTGTTGGCTTTACCTGTGCAGTTTAGCGACTTTTAAGCCCATAAAACTGATTTAATCAAAAAGAAAAAAAAAAAAAATAAATAAAATAAAATAACAATGATAAAAGGCCAAGATTCTTTTTTCTATAAAAACTCCCACGCAAATTTTGTGACAAAGTGACTTGAGTTATCATATTTTGGAATACAACAAACAGAGGTGTATGGAAAACCTAATTAGGTTAATTCGCTCTCAGTTTTAGAAACAGATTTCTTTCATTTTTAGAAGTCACACAGCTGTGCAGGCTAAGTCAATGCCAAGGATTTCTCACAGGATTAGCTGAAATGAGTGTATATCTAATGAATTTTATGCTGTCTTTGGTAAAGCACCTAAACTTCAAATCCAAAGATGCATGTATAATACTAGCCTAGGCTACAAGTTGTCGTTCACAAGATCTTAAAATAATTCATTTAAATTGAAAATTTTGCCGTTTTAGGATAAGGATAATGCACTTCTCATTACATCGTCGAATAACCCTATTTTGACATTTGACAACTGCTGGAAGAGAATCCACGTGTGTAAAATAAGCGAAAAAGTACAAAATGTTGAATGACTTGATGCTATATATTGAAAGAACAGCCACATACCTTATTCAGTTTTAAGGCAGCAACAGAGTTTCCCTGATATGGAATCGAACTTCAGACAAAAGCGTCTATCAATTTTTACCGGCGATCAATGTGTCGCAAACCGATTGGGTTTTCGCGAAAACTTCCGGGTATGCGTGGACATTGTACACGTTAACTTCCTGTTTAGAATCAAAGTACGTTTGCTAAATTGATCGTCTGCACTGCCCCCCCCCCCCCCTACCCCACTCCGGCAAATAAATTGTGGTACACACACAAATATCTCTATATACTCCGAAAGAGTGCAGGAATGTCCCTAAACCGATCACCTGAATTTTAATGGTCCAGGTGAGGAGATCTATTGTCACCCAGGGACTCGAAATATACAATGTATATGTATCCAAGGGGAACCAGTCAAACCGGCCCCTCGTCAAACCGGCCCCCGGTCAAACCGGCCCTAAAACGGTCAAACCGGCCCCCAAAAATAGTCAAACCGGCCCCTTAACTCAGAAAAACTGTCAAACCGGCCCCAAATCGGTCAAACCGGCCCCAAGAAATAGTCAAACCGACCCCCATTTATTTTCATTTTTTTGTTTGATACAATTATTTTACTTTAATATTTTGAACCTACGAACTTTTAATAATCTCGGTTCATGATATACATATTTTAGAGTTCCCCATAAAAAACTTATACTTAATTAGTTTATTTCGCGCACTAATGTATGTTGTTAAAAAAATATATCGTTGTTTTTTTAATAAAAAGAATTGGCTCTATTGTACAGAATTATTTTGTCAATGTAATACACAAGAAATATGTAAAAGAACATAAAAGATATTACCGCGTTTGTCCTCTTTTTTACAATATACTATATACGCATTGTTTGGTTTAACTCGTGATTACTTCGTGTTTGATGATTTAATTAAAACGCAATTATAGGCCGATGCCAATCAATAATCTGTAAACGTGTTTGTTGATTTAATCAATTGTACAATTAAAGATCGATGGTAATCAATAATCTGTAAATCATTGAAAACATGCCTTTAATATAACTCGTTTTCGGCAAACAACCCTTTTTAATTTTGTTTCATGCTATTGAAACATCAGTTTGATTTAAGCAGTCTTGTCGCGAATGCAATTACCAAATTGAGTAATTACATTAATGCTTAATAACCAACTAGAAATACCTAAATACCTAAACTGAAGTTCGACGGCGTGGGTTCAAACCTGGGCTGGCACACTAACAAACTAATTGCATTTCGAATGAGGCCACGCGAGTCGGTGCTTTACATCGAGCACGTTAAAGAACCATGGCGGATTTCAGTAGTAGTTTCGTCGTGTATTCTTGCACTATCCCCCGTAACAATCAACCGTCTTCTTGGGGCGTCGCTCACATGGGCATGTGCTACGGTAGCGACGTCGCGTACATAGTTTCCATACAGTGATAATTAATGTACAGACTTTAAAAAAGTCACAATTGTCTTGACGGATCGAATTTGTTTTTATTTCAAGGGGTGCAACAAGACCAATAATATGAAATTAAAAGAAGTCTCTGGGTCTTATGTGAAATGCTTGTATACTTGTATACATATTTTTTAAAAAAAAGGAACTTTTTGTATACCTAGTTCTCATTTTTCTATAATATTTTTAAACCATATCGCACCATTTTATCATCCGGTATGCAACCCCTCAAATACGGTAAAGTTTATTTTCATCATATTTTTATTTAATTGTTTAGCTATAAAGTCTTCTTTTGTAACCCCTTTACCATTATTAACCAGTGTATTGCAAAGTTAAAAAGCTATTAATCAGATCGATAATTTTCGCACAATATATAGAAAGGTTAAACATTACGCGTGGCGACTGTATGTTACAATCTTATCAATACTATTATTTGACTAATTATACGCTTACACTTCAAAGAAGATTTGTACTGAAAATGGCTTTATAAAATGATAACTATACAAAGTCAAAGTTTGAAAAAGAATAAAAAAAAGAGGTTCGAAATTAGTCCATAAAAAATATATATTACTAGTGACTGATTTAAAATGGTCTTTTGTTTATCATTTTCTTGATTATATTGTTGATAATTTATGATAAAGAGTTCCAGATATAGGTAATTTAAATGAATAAATAAATTTTTCGTAGTGTTTCTTTTTTTCTTAGACGACACTCAACACAACTTTCCAAAAAAACATATCACAGAGCATTGCGTTTCTATATAATTATCACCCTTTATTGTCTTGAATACATTGGGGCCGGTTAAACCGATGGAAAATCGATATTGGGGCCGGTTTGACCGATTTGGGGCCGGTTTGACCGGGGGCCGGTTTGACGAGGGGCCGGTTTGACTGTAAAGCTATCCAAGTCGGTCTGAAAAGCTCTCCAGAGCTTGTGTTGAATATGTTTTATGTCTCCGACTTTGTAAATAAAATTTACTTGACTTGATATTTAGGGTCCGTGTCCTACTAAACACTCTACACTGCAAAAAACAAATTAGAAATAAAATCTAGTCACAAAATTTTAATTGCTTAGCAATAAGCACATAACCATCGCAATATGTTTTAAATTTGTAGCCAAATTAAACACAAACAAGATGTGTTTGTGAAACAAAAATGCTTCTGCAACAGCATTTTTTTAAAATGTTGACCTTGACCTTTTTACACGACTGTGACTTTGAAACTTATGGATGTACATCACTGAGATCTTTCATTATGCCAATTAGGATAAAGATACACAAAATATGCTTTAAACAATTGAACATGTCAAGGTTTTTTGGTTATGTTTTTAGGAAGTTTAACCTTGATAGATAACCTTTGAATTGAAATAATTATGACCTTAAACTTAGTATCTTAAGGTGCACTTTGCTGAGATCTTTTCCCAAACCAAATATTAGGCTTGTACCTTGATAGACTTGAAGATGTTGACAATGTAAATTTTTTTTGGTTAATTTTTTGAGTTAATTGACCTTGACAGATGACCTTGTCACATGATATTAGATCTATCTTTCATTATCAGCAGATGATTATCATTTTGATGTATCACCATAAAAATATGAGGCTTGTACCTTGATAGACTTGAAGATATTGGCATATCTCTAACGAGTTGCTTTGCAAAACTGTTTACCGTCATTCTTAATAACCGACTAAAATCCTGGGCCGAAGAATGCGACATCGTGACTGACGCTCAATTCGGATTTAAAACGGGTTTTGGAACTGTTGACGCAAGTTTTATCTTAAGCGCCTTAATTGAAAAACAAATCAATACAAAACAGAAACTTTTTACCTGTTTTATCTATTTTAAAAAAGCATACGACAGTATAAATAGAAATGCTTTGTGGCATAAAATTTTTGATTTGGGTATAAACTGTAAAATGTATAGCGTTCTTAAGTCAATGTATAACAATGTAAAATTATGCGTGAGGCATATGAACAATCTTTCAGATCTCTTCGAAAGTAACGTTGGTTTATTTCACGGGGAGATAACATCACCCTTATTATTCTCTTTTTTCCTCAATGATATAGAAAATTATTTTCAAGGCGAATGTCTCGAAGGACTATCAATAGGTCAAATTTCAATATATCTACTACTTTTCGCTGATGACGCCGTTCTTTTATCAGAATCAAGTGAGGGTCTCCAAAGACTTTTGAGAAGTCTAGAATTATATTGCCAAAAATGGAATTTAACAGTAAATGTAGAAAAAACCAAAGCCATGGTCTGCAGAAAAGGGGGTATTTTACAAAAGGATTTAAGCTGGGCATATGCTGGGGAAACGTTGGAGATAGTGAACAATTTCAATTATCTTGGTTTAGTTTTCACAAGCGGTGGTTCTTTTCAATTAGCAACGAAAACCCTAGCCGACAAAGCCCTCAGGGCAATGGGATCATTACTACATAATACTAAGGAATTCGATTTACCAATTCAAATCTTATTAAATCTTTTCGATACATACGTGAACTCTATTCTCGGTTATAACTGTGAAATTTGGGGTTTTAGTCAGGCCGAAAATATCGAAAGAGTTCACCGGAAATTTTGCAAAAGAATACTCAATGTAAAAATGACTACAAATTCCTTATCCCTATTATCAGAACTGGGTAGATACCCATTAATAATTGGGAGGCACATTAGAATAGTAAAATATTGAATAAAACTCTATACCAACAAAAGAAAAAATTGTATTCTCCAATCAATAGTTGAATACCAGAGGCATGAAATTGAACACCGTCCAAATATTACAAATTGGTCGGGGAAAATTAAACAACTTATAGAAAATGCGGGATTTCGGGAAGTTTGGTTATATCCTGAGTCGGTCAATATCGATAGATTCATACCCATTTTATCAGTAAGACTTAAGGATATTTACATAAGTAATTGGCATTCAAGCTTATCAAATTTGCCCTCTTTACAGTTTTTCAAGTCTTTTAAGACAAACTATGAAATGTCACCTTATTTAAAATTATTAGACGGCAAATCAAGTAGAACATATATAAGTAAACTGCGTCTGTATTCTCATGATCTAAGAATCGAAACAGGTCGTTATGAAAACATACTGAGAAACGAAAGATACTGCCAACTATGCACTCTGCAAGACGTCGAAGATGAATTTCATTTTACTCTCTGTTGTCCATATTATTTGGAAATTCGAAAAAAACTCATTCCAAAATATTATTCATGTAAACCAAACATGCAAAAATTTGTGGAGCTACTTAATACGTCGAATAAGACATTACTAAATAGACTGTCTTCTTATTTGAGAAGACAGTTCCTTATGAGAAAAAACTATTTTTTGATTATATGATTTTATAGTATCATAAAGATTAATACTCTCACGATATGGTATTTTATTTATTTGTGTTAAAACATCTAAACTGTTATATGTATAATTCCTTTAACATTGATTGTCATTTCCTTAACATGCTACATCTGTATTATTTCATGTTGTGACTATGAGCCTATGAGCTTAATGTCAAAATAAAGATATGTTATGTTATGTTATGTTATGATATTGGCAATGTTAAGTTTTTGAGTAATTTGACCTTGTCCTTGACAGGTGACCTTGTCCCATGACATTGACTTTAGTACCAGCTGATGCATATCTTTGAGATCAATCACTCTTCCAAATATGATGCTTGTATCTTGAATAGGCTTGAAGATATTGGCAATGTTAAGTTATTTTGGTTTAGTGTTTTAGTTATTTGATTTTGACAAAGGACCTTGACCTTGTAGCATGAACCTGTTTTTGGTATCAGCAGATGTCTATTATTGAGATCTTTCATCTTGCCACATATCAATGGCTCAGCGCTAAACAGTTGTAACTTTATATATGGTTATAGGGAGTTAAAACTGTTTCGCGCTGAGCCATCAATAGGAGCCTTGTATCTTGAATAGGCTTGAAGATATTGGCAATGTTAAGATTTTTTGTTAAGTGTTTTTTTGTTATTTGATCTTGACAAATGACCTTGACCTTGTGACATGAACCTGTTTTTGGTATTAGCAGATGTCTATTATTGAGATCTTTCATCTTGCCACATATGAGCCTTGTATCTTGAATAGGCTTGAAGATATTTGCAATGTTAGGTTTTTTTGGTTAAGTTTTTTTGTTATTTGATCTTGACAAATGACCTTGACCTTGTGACATGAACGTGACTTCGATATCAGTAGATGTCTATTATTGAGATCTTTCATCTTAGCACATATGAATCTCTTATCTTGAATAGGCTTGAAGATATTTGCAATGCTAAGATTTGGGTTAAGTTTTTTTGTTATTTGATCTTGACAAATGACCTTGACCTTGTAACATGAACTGACTTCGATATCAGTAGATGTCTATTATTGAGATCTTTCATCTTGCCACATATGAGCCTTGTATCTTGAATAGGCTTGAAGATATTCGCAGTGTTAAGATTTTGAGTTAAGTTTTGCAGACAGACAAGACAGACAGTCAACGGTAAAATATTATGCCCCAATCTTCATTGAACTTGGTCAAGACTGAACCAGAACACCCCTGTTTTTTCAAGAGAGGTTACAGTTCTGTTCTGCGCTATAAATGACCTGGTAGGGCAAGGTCAAAAGATTTTGGACAGAATTGTTTTAAAGATTTACAGAATGCTTATTGTATTGTTGTTGTTTGAACACATACATGTATAAGTGTTTTTAGATCTACCGCTGTGTCATAGAACTAGAGCAATGCCTACACTCAGTTGTTGGTTTCTTGGCAATGGGTGTAAACAGGGCAAGTGTCTAGGTTTGTAAGGTAATAAGAAGGAACTAATTGAGAAATTGTTCCAATTCTTTAATGATTAAAACACAAAACAGGCAATGAAGAAAATTATTTACAATTCAGTAAAAACAAAATGCAAAAGCTTTGAGCAAGATATAGAAGAGTCAAACATGTCTTCAAGTGGCCATCTATATTCAGCAAGCAACTTGTATTAAGCAAGTGACCTCGGAGTTCCTAAATGAAGCAATTGCATTGAAATTAACCTTTACTAAGAAAGCACCTATCTTAAGCAAGCACTTTTTCTTGGCCCCTTAGGTGCTTGCTTCAGACAGGTTCCACTGTATGTGTCTATACACTGTAAAGACACATACCATGTTTTCACTTTACACACTCGAAATAATCATGAAAGAAAGTCATTGATATTTTTACTTTTTTTGATAAATAAGGTACAGTCGATATTGCTCGAGCGACGTCTATTAAGCGATCAATTTTGTTTAGCGACCACCATAAAAAGTCCCTTCACTGTAAGCATAATCTCTGAAAAAGAAGACATTCTTAATGAAAAATTGGTTATTGTTGAATATTATGTTGTTGGAACCCATTAGACGATTCTGATGGGTTTAAACACCATAGGATTCAGTACGACTTGACCAACAATCTATCAATGGCATCACAATGAACTGTCTCATTTATCATGGTATTTCGTATTAAGCGACCATTCACATAAACGACAGTTTTTTGGTGGTCCCTAAAGTGGTCGCTTTACACAAGTTTTACTGTACATGTACCGCTTTAATTATCACCCCTTCTCATGCTGCTCATAACTCATTCCTCTGGTACAGAAAGCTTTGGTAGGCAGTATAGATCAAGATTAACCCTTGTCATGCTGAATAAATTTTGGCTAAAATTTTTCATCAAAATCAAAGAGCAAAAAGCACTGAAAGTTCCAACTGTATATCAATTTCTATTTGAAAAACTAAATCTAAAAGGATCCTCAAACCCTGATACTCGATCGAACTGTCTATGTATGTAATCATAAACCATATATCTCCAGGCAGGTATCTCTCTTTTGCTTATCAACTGCAACTTACCTCCCTTTAAACTGCTACATTATGTTGTAAACAGTATGAGGAATATAACTTACATTATAATATGACCGACATTATGGAAATGAAATAACCTCATTGAATATTTTTGATATAACAAGGGTGTTATTACACCAGTGGAATAACTAAGCTAATTAGCTAATTACATATATAATTTTTGTAATATCATTGAGAAAATGAAGTCATAAAGCGTTATGTTTTGTGGGAAAACTTGAATCAATAAATTTCTGGAATTTTCTTGATTTATCTCAAAAGTTTACATCATGTTATAAATTTATAGAATATCACATTTGTAATCATGAATTACCAAACTTATTTAACTTGTCATCGAAAACAGATAAAAACTCTGCACATCTGTTTATAGAAGACTAAATTTGGTATTTCTTTATTAAAGTAAGAAAGGCTGACAAATGTCATATACCACAACTAGACAGGTGTTGGATAATGCACAAAATCTAAGTTGAAGAACGGGCATAACTCTTTCTTAAACAAGCGTTCTGACATATTGCCTGGCAATACCAAGTCCTGTACCGGCTTTAAATATTTCTCTATATCAATGGACCTGAACCAAACTCAAACTTGTTCTATAACTCATTGACGCAGACTAGGGGACTAAAAATCAACCAAATATCTCCAAGCGTTAAGAAAAAAGTCCAGAAAACTAAATTCTGGAAATTTTTCATAGTCCAGCATCCATATCTTCCACAAAAATCAATGGACCTGGACCAAACTTGAACTTGTTCTATCACTCATTGTCGCAGACTCACATGCCAACAATCAGCCCAATATCTCTAAGGGTAGAGAAAAAAGTCTGGAAAACTGAAATTTCCTGGTATTTGTCTAAGTCCAGCAACTGTATCTTCCAAAAAATTATTGGACCGGAACCAAACTCAAACTTGTTCTGTAACTCATTGATGCAGACTCACATGCCAAAAAATCAGCCCAATATCTCAAAGGGTTAAGAGAAAAAGTCTGGAAAACTGAAATTTCCAGGTAAATTTTAAGTCCAGCATCCGTATCTTCCGCAAAAATCAATGGACTGGAACCAAACTTAAACTTGTTCTGTAACTCATAAATGCGGACACACATACCAAAAATCTGCTCAATATCTCCCAGGGTTAAGAAAAAAAATCCAGAAAACTGATGTGATCTGACTGACAGACAGACAGACAAAGTGCAAACCTATAGTCCCCTTCGGTTCTCGCCGGTAGGGGACTAATAATGTGTATAGTTATCCCTTGATAGCCTGGGTAGCCACACATTCCAAATTTCAAGTATGTAGCTTCAATAATAAGAGAGATTTGACTAAGGTTGAATTTTGTCAAGCCAATACCATCAAGAATGTCAACAACACAAAAGTGATGACAATAACTGACGTCTTATACAAAAACAGCTGAGCTAATAAGTTGATAAATGTCATATACTTCTAGTTATCACAAAATCGCGCAATCAGTAAAGCTCTAATAGGCTCAAATAACAGAGCAAACTCCACTAGACAGATGAGATAATAACAGATATACTCCTGATTCTGTGTCGTACTGAACTGTCCACCAACTAGGGTCACCATCACAAAACTGAACAAGATACCCATAAACAAAACTCCAACCACAAGAGTTTTCAGGAAAGACGGTAAAGATTTTCTACTCTCCCCCATGGTGTCATATTCCACCTGGTATAACCCTGCTTGTGTAAAAGTATGGCTGTCATCCCCCTCTTCTAAGATATAATACGAGTCAATGATGTTATTAAGGATGGTGTTGGTTATACGACTACGCTGATGTTTCTGTTTCTCCACGTAGGACATGAGCGTACACAAACTTCGTAGATTCTCCATCTCCTGGTACTCGCGCAGAAACAGCTTCATCAACTTTAATTCTGAAACCAAAACACAGGAGATATAAACAAGAACATCACCTACTTGTTCCTACTCTCAGCTGTTCGATGCTGGATAGTGAATTTAAAATTCAACTCCAACTAGAGCTTGTCACTGAATGTGACTTAATACCCCCGCAAGTGCTTTCAGAGAATGAGATACTTTGACAGAAGAAGCAAAAAGCTTCAAATATAAAGATAACTCTTGGATTTGAGACCTCTAAATTGCGTCTTGCAAAACTGACACATGTGATAAATGTTTTCAAGCTATTGGAGGAAAACTGAAGGAGGAGTTTGGGAAACAAAATTACAAGTATATGTGTTCAAAAAGAAAAATTGTCTTAAGTTCAAGGGGAGATAATTCATAAACCTGTGGGAGTTTACACTTGAAATTTGTGTCTTGCAAAACTTCAACATGTGATAAATGTCTGTATACTTTTGAATGGAAATTGCAGGAGGAGTTTGCGACACAAAATTGTAAATCATGGTAACAAAAAGGAAAAAATGTCAAAGTTCAAGGGGAGATAACACATGAACCTGGAGGAGTTGACACTTGAAATTTGATTCTTGCAAAACTTCAACATAAGATAATTGTTTGTATAATGTTTCATAACTATTGAATGAAAATTGAAGGAGGAGTTTAGGTCACAAAATTATAAGTACATTGTAACAAATAGAAAAAAAATGTCTTAAGATCAAGGGGACATTATTCATGAACCTGGTGGAGTTGACACTTGAAATTAGCCTCTTGCAAAACTTCAACTTGTGATCAATATTTGCATAATGTTTCATTACAATTGAATGAAAATTGAAGGAGGAGTTTGTGACTCAAAATGATAAGTACATGGTAACAAATAGAAAACAAGATGTGTTTGTGAAACACGAATGCCCCCGGAACGGCATTTTTTTTCAAAGTTTGACCTTGACAGATGACCTTGACCTTGTCACATGACCTTGACTTTGGTACCAGCGGATGCAGATCATTAAGATCTATCATCATGCCAAATATTAGCTTTGTATCTTGAATAGGCTTGAAGATATTGGCAAGGTTAAGTTTTCGGGTTAAGTTTTCGGACAGACGGACGGACAGACAGACGGACGGACAGACAGACGGACAGACAGACAGACAGACGGACACGAGTAAAACAATATGCCCCCGATCTCTCGATACGGGGGCATAAAAATGTCTAAGTTCAAGGGGAAATAATTCATGAACCAGGGGGAATTGAGACTTGCAATTTGCGTCTTGCAAAACTTCAACTTGTGATGAATGTTTGTATAATATTTCATAACTATTGAATGAAAATTGAAGGAGGAGTTTGCGACACAAAATTATAAGTAAATGGTAACAAATAGAAAAAAAATGTCTTAAGTTCAAGGGGAGATAATTAGTGAACCTGGGAGAGTTGACACTTGAAATTTGTGTCTTGCAAAACTTCATTATGTGATGTATGTTTGTATAATATTTCATAACTATTGAATGAAAATTGAAGGAGGAGTTTGCGACACAAAATGAAAAGTATATGGTAACAAATAGGAAAAAATGTCTAAGTTCAAGGGGAGATAATTCCTGAAATAGGGGAAGTTCGGACCTGAAAATTGCGTCTTGCAAAACTTCAACATGTGATGAATGTTTCTATAAAGTTTCAAGGCTTTTGAAGGAAAACTGAAGGAGGAGTTCGAGACACAAAATTACTACTATTTGTGTCCACAGACGGACGGACAGATGGACAGATGCATGGACAGACAGACAGGCTGATTCCAGTATACCCCTGAAAACATTCGTTTTGCGGGGGGGTATAAAAAGGGGCATAATTCACACAAAATGCGTACATATCAATCCCTCTTGAGAGTAAAGGTGTGTGCCAAGATACAAGGGAATGCCTTAAGTAGAACATGAGATGTCACAAAATGTCAAAATTTTGCCAAGGGCTGTTGCGATACCTCAGGTTTTTTTTAAAACAGCTGAGCTAACTAGACTGTCACAAAGCGGACTTATCCCCCCCTACAAATGCATGTCAATAATGAAAAGTCATTTTCCATCAAAGGATCATAATTCTGTCAAAAGTCAATGGATTGTAAGCAAAATATCACGTGCAAATCAGGGCCTGATACGGATCACATCTGTAAAGTTTCATTGAAATCTGCCCATTTCTTGCTGAGAAATTGAGAGGACAAGAAAATGCTACATATGGACCCACTGATTGACTGACCAACCAACTTACTGACAAGCTGACTCCTATATACCCCCCAAACATAGTTCAGGGGGTATAATAAACAGCATTTTTGTGTTTTTAGCTCGGCTGTTTTTGGAGAACACCCAATATTGCTATAGCCTTGGTGTCATCGTAGTTGTCATCCTTGTGCAATTTTGTGCAATTTTGACATTTTGTGATAACTTTTAAATGGTAAGTGATAGAGCGTTCATATTTCACATGATGATTGCCAGGGATAAGGCCTTTCTGTTGGTACTAAGTTCAAGTTCATCAGTCAAGGTGTGTTTTTCCAAGGTCAAAATAGTGAAGAAAAAACAAAAAAACTTTTACATTAGCCATTTCTTTGGATTGGTAAATCATAGAGCCTTGAAATTTCACATGATGATTACTTGGGGCTGGACCTTTCTGATGGTACAAAGTTCATCAGTCAAAGTAAAGGTCATTTTTCAAGGTCAGTTTTATGAAAAAAAATTAACTTACATTGACCATAACTTTTGAAGGCTAAGTGATTGGGCCTTCATATTTCACATGATGATTATTTAGGATAAGTCCTTTCTGTTGGTACAAAGTTCAAGGTCATCAAGTTAGGTCAAGGTCTTCTTTCAAGGTTAGATTTTTGTAGTTAAAACTAATATTAGCCATAACAATGGATTGGTAAGTCATAGAGCTTTGAGATTGCACATCTGCTTTGCTTGTGACTATACAGTCTCATGGAAAACAAAGTCAAAGTCATTGGTCAGGGTCATTTGGTGAAAGACACTCATTTATGGTATAAAAACTTCACAATTTTCTTTGACTTTTGATTGGTAAAGACACTTACTGTTAAAAAAGTGGTATAAATCTGCATTTTTAGCTCTGCTGTCTTTGGAGAATACCCAAGGTATTACTATTGTCTTGGTGTTGATGTCAACATCATGGTTATTGAAGTCGTCATGTGAAAACTTTGCCATTTTGTAATATCTCTGCTTCTACTGAAGGCATTCACTTGAAAGTTAGCAAACATGGTCATCATTAAAGGAGCAACCTTAACTATCAAGGGAGATGACTCTAGATGCATTTTGTGCAAATTATGCTCCTTTTCAAATTAGTGTTTTTCACCATCCAGTTTTACATCAAAGCATAAGCACATGTAGGTGGTGCTCTTCTTAAATCAAATCTGACCTTTGAGATGATGTCATTATTACATCATTAAACAAGAGTGTGATGGTCACAGAAGATACAAAAGAGCAAAGAAAAATAAGAAAGGAAATGATTCATGAACAGTTTGTGTGAAAACTGAATTACAACACTCAAAGAAAATCAATATCAACTAGAGCTGTAGCAAAGCCGACTTATACCCCCCCACCAGCCCTTTGTCAAAATGTAAACTATCAGTGCAGGATGTGTTTAAAACAAATATTGATGGTTCAAGTTATATGCCTGTGATTGATTCTGGGTCACTTGGTTATTAAGTTAAAGTCTAGAAACGAAAAGGTCTGTCAAAATTGAACACAAATTGACTGTGACCTTGACCTTTGACCGATGTGACCCAAAAACAATAGGGCACTTCCTTGGGTCATAAGCATTATTTGCATGAAGTTACATGTTTTTTGGTCACTTTGTTCCTGAGTAAGATTCTGGAAACAATAATTGAACAAAAAGTGACTGTAACCTTGACCTTTGTGACCCAAAAACAATAGGGCACTTCCTTGGGCCATGAGCAACATTTGCATGAAGTGTAATGATTCTCGATCCTTTGTTCTAGAGTAAGAGTGAAAATTTAACAAAGGCTCAGGCTTGGTTCTTAATTTAGAGTTTGGATACGAAAAGGTCTACGGATGGACAGACAGACAGATGGATGGACCGCCAGACAGATGGACAGACAGGGTGAAACCAGTATACCCCCCTCTTCTTCGTAGGTGGGGGTATAAAAAAGATGATTACTTTAAATGATAATCAAACAATATATTTATTATGAAGCAACTGTACATGTATCTAACTTTATGTAACATGTAACCAGGGCTCAAATATGAGGGAGAAATGAAAACTTTTAAAATCTTCTAATTCTTAACAAAACTCTATGATGTGGGAACTCATTTGAATCGTCTTAATGAGACAATTCCAATGAATACCCACAATATAGGATTTTATAGACTGATAATGCAATTTTTCGTTTTGTAATTTAAGAAACTCCCTACAAATAAAGCTCTGTGCAACAACCTGTTTTAAGATCCTGCAGACTGGGTTGTTTTTCAATACCAGTTATTTCATCATGAGTCTTGACTACAGCCATCTCTTCCTTTTTGTCTGTAGATCTGAAACCTTCCTGCTTATCTTCACAAACCTCGGTAAGAGTTATCTCCTCTTTATTTTGTGTCCATTCTGAACCTCCATGAGTTTCAGGAATACCTTCTCCCTCAACACCACCATCTAATGTCAAGTCTCCTGTGTGATTATCCGCACTATCGTCACGATTATCTTCCTTTCCCTGATCACTGATATTAATAGTATATTCTACTTGTTCAGTATCATCACCTACAAACACTTTAATCCCCTTCATCATATCCTCAGGTATCACTTCTGTTGATGTTTCTTCTACAAATGTTCCGTTTTTTCCTAACTTTCTACCCTTTGTAAGCTGTGGGGCATCTAGAGTAGCTTTCTTGGTAGACTTTGTGTGTGATTTATCACTGACCATTTCACTGACAGTGGGCTAGAATTAGAGCAAAATAATAACACTAAATAGTTGTCTAAGGACGAATGCTGTCCAAAACCTAAAATTTTGACCATCATCTTGACCTTGATTTGATTGTTTCAATGGGGTTTTATGCCTCTTTCAACAAATTTCCAGTTAAAGTGTGGCGACTGGAGCACCTAACAATTGATTCCTGACATTTCACTCAACAATACTACCAGTACATCCTTTCCTAGCCTCCAGCTGCTATCTCACCTAGGTCTAAAATTAATGACCAATTGGTGAGAGACAAATAGACAGAAATCATTAATGCAGCCCTCAAAATGGAGAACAATTATGCCAAATCTTTCTTGACAATTTGTTTCAAATCCCAGACTTACTCATCTGTTAAAAAAAATTAAAATCTGTTATCAACTCACGACTTACGCACAGATATCAACTTGTCAAAGTGACAAATTTATTTGATCACTGCAAGCTCACTCCACAAAAATAGCTCAAAGCTTTACTTTTATTTTGATAACATTAACCCTCAGAAAATGAGGTGAAAATTATATAGACTTCATAAAGATATGAAACTATGAACCTAATCACACTGTATGAATACAGAAAATCCTTTTTATACAATTTGATTAAGTCAGAAGTTTCATATCTGCGTAATTTACAGCAATTTTCTCTATTACATTGTATGTCTCTTTTGAAAATGAGAGTGTTGACAGTTCCAAAAGTTTGTGAGTGAAATGTACTTTCAGGGATCAAATGCCACTGTGCAATTTCTTAATTATCTATTTATACATTTCAACATGGATAACATAAGAGGCAAACTGGACCTTACTCATACCAGATATCATGTTTAGCAGTTGAGAGAGAGGCAATGGATTCTAACCACTGCAACCCAATTTTACAACTGAATGGACTGAGACTCTGTGTCCTGCTCAATGACACAACCCGCCTCTGCTTTGACTCTAACACCCAACCTTCCGCTTACCTCTTGCCCAACAAGCCAGACTCAGAGTATTTTGATGGCTCAGCCAGAAACAGTTGCAACAGCCTATATGTCTATAGGCAGTTACATCTGTTTGGCGCCGAGCCATCCATTTGTAATTTCTCCTTTTTTCTCATGTTTGCAATAGATTTCTATTTAGGTAAATCTATTCTAAGCCTGAAATTTGAAATCAGCCCTGCGTCAGGATCACAAAACAGTGCAAACTGTTTTCCAATTTGATGGCTCAGCACAAAATGGTTGTAACTCCCTATAAATATATAGGGAGTTACAACTGTTTTGTGATGAGCCGTTGAATTATACCCTGCTGTGCATGTTTACTTGCATGCAAAACCGGGTATAATCGGCAAACTGTTTGCATACTTTTTTCATCATGAAGGCAGGGCTGTTTTATGTAACTTACAGCCCAGTGTAATAACTTGGATGATTTTTTCATGATGAGATTGGTTGTACTATCAATGAGAGATTTATCCATCGACAACTTATGATCCTCAATGGCGAGAGCATATTGAGTAATTGTGTCAACTTCTTGAAGAAGCAGATCTTCCATTGTGTTTGTCTGAAATATAGAAACGTAAATAGGTTGTCCAAGGACAAGACTTGTCCAGCCAACTAACGTCTACAGGGTGAAAGACTAGCGGGAGCCAAGGTCACCAATGGCCACTAGAATTTAAGGGGGGGGGCCTTAAACTTTTTGAGAAAATGCCTATACACCTTATGTTAAATAGTGAATTTTTGCAGTCTGTGCCCATAGGTTGAAATCTTTTCCCCAGGTCTTATCCTAAAAAGTGACCTTGACTTTTGATCTACAGCCATAGCTTCATTAGCTTGTTTTATGGAACCTTTACACCTTGAGGAGAGCATCTGTGCCATTTGAATTAGGAGTGCAAAGGGCTAGGTTCACGAAAGGGTGTTTTTGGCCCTGTGTTATTTTTTTGTAATAATGTTATAAAATGGTAGTTTTGCATCTTTGTGTAACGAAATGAGCTTTAAAAGTCATGTTTCCTTTTTCTATGTTACCATGGCAACAACTAATAAGCACCTAGTAAATTCATCATTTTTTGAAATTGAATCATTCAAAATGAGTTTAGTATGCTTCTTTTACCTTTGAAAAGGCAAATGATATATTTAGACAATTTACTTTTGAACAAAATTCCATAATCAAATTTTGTTGCCATGGAAACGAAAAAGATTCTTTTTTCAGAGAGCAATATTAACTGTAGAAAATACGCAAAATCAAACACAAAAATACATGAATTAATTGTTGTAAAGGTGTTGTGATTACTGATTGTATTAAACACATGTTTTTATAAAGCAT
The DNA here is from genome assembly GCA_948146395.1 of Fragum whitleyi. Lineage (NCBI taxonomy): Eukaryota > Metazoa > Mollusca > Bivalvia > Cardiida > Cardiidae > Fragum > Fragum whitleyi. The sequence continues at coordinate 10,388,721 of OX411547.1, forward strand.
GCCTCCTAGATTTTAATGTGTGTGCTACGATCTTAACCCAAGGGCATATTTTTGAAATATTAGAGTTATTGATAACATGCATTAAGTATTTTTTCTTGATTCCCGATAACTATTTAAACAATATTTGTACTTGTTTTATCTAATTTAGATTTGATTTGACACAAAAGTAGAGACCATTTTAAAACTGTAGAAATTACCATCAAAAGAGTTCCTGTGTAAACTGGTTACCATGGCAACAGGCCATAAAGTTGAACATTTGCTACGTTAAGCCCTACTACGAAATATGATTTGGCCATAAGTATTATATAAATGCAATATTTTGTATGCATCCTGTAGATAAGAATCCAAAATTTTTACTTATCAAAAAAGACTGGTTACCATGACAACTGAAATAGCTGGTTTTAATGGTTTTTGATTTTAAGCGGTTTCACTATTTACTCATTTTCTTTACGTGTTATTATATATGATACGAGGATGGAATCTGTTTTTGTAAAATGAGTAAATTATCAACATCATCTACTCATTGCTCTCTGTATAATTAATTAGCCTGGGTAACTATGTTCTAACTATATTTATACCCACAAATATTGCAAATATACAATTTTCTTGGTTATTTTGGTGTTGATGTTTTATCTTGTATTATGATGCACACATGATAATAATTGAAATATACGTGAAATAAAGAGTTTTTTAAACAAGAGGGCCAGAATGGCCGTTAACCGCTCACCTGAATTTTATTGGTCCAGTGGATCTCATTCAGGTAACTTTCTAGCAAAGTTTCATTCACATTTTCCTTACTGTTGAAGAGGAGATGTTATTCCAAGAATTTAAAGTGATAATAGGCCCTGTCCAACCATTTATTACTGAGTAGGCTCAAAATGAGTCCCACCCTGCCATGTCTTTAGTAAAGGGCCAATCAAAATTTTGCGAACGATTTCTGAAAAGGGTCACCCAAGGAACATTCTGATAAAGCTTCATTGAAATCGGTCTGGTGGTTCAGGAGGAGATGTTGTTCAAAGATTTCCGGCTCAAAATAAGTCCCACCCTGCCACGCCCAAATTTATGGGCCAATCACAGTTTCGCAAACAATTTTTTGAAAAGGGTCACCCAAGGAATATTCTGCAAAGTTTTAACGAAATGGGCCCGGTTGTTCAGGAAGATATGACTTCCCAAGATTTCAGGCTCAAAATTAGCCATGCCCTGCCACGCCCATCTTTATGGGCCAATCAAATTTTGCGAACAATATCTAAATATCACCCAAGGAACATTCTGATAAAGCTTCATTGAAATTGGCCCAGTGGTTCAGGAGGAATTGTCGTTCAAAGAATTCCGGTTCAAAATAAACCCCACCCTGCCACAACCATAATTATGGGGCAATCAAAATTTTGCAGACAATTTTTCAAAAGAATAACCCAAGGAGCATTCTGGTAAAGTTTCAAAAAATCAGCCCGGTGGTTCAGGAGGAGATGTTGTTCAATGATTTCAGGCTCCAAATAAGCTCCGCCATGCCACCCCATATAAATGGGCCAATCAAAATTTCTCGAACAATTTTTGAAAAGGGTCACACAGAGAAAATTCTGGCAAAATTTCATTGAAATAGGCCCAAGAAATAGGCCTAAGAAAGTTGACAACACATGAAACACTACACACGATGGTGTCAGGGTGATCCTTAAAGCTCACCTTGCATGAGTATGTTGTGCTCAGGTGAGCTAAAAATACCAACCAATTTTTGGTTGTTTTAATATGAATGGTTTTGGTGACTCAAACTATCAATTTTCATTTCTAATTTGTTGAATTAGCATATACCAACAAATTCGGAACATTCAACACAATGTTAATGTCGTCTGCGATAATGACGTCAAATACAGAAAGTGACGTCATTTCGACATCATGTCTAATAATTGATTTGCGTTTGACACACTTTAATCGAAATTATTGGAGATAATGTAAGTTTGAAGGAAAAGGGGAAGTCCTGCTTTATCACATGTCAATTAGTTACCAAAATAATTCAAATTATATTTTTGTGTTTTATGTTACAGACATCTAATTTTTTTCAATAATACTTGTTTCAAAAAATGTTGAAATATTGCAAGATTGTAGTTTCATTTTCGTTATTTTGAATATTGATCAAATATCTGCCACACTTTTAAAAACTGAAAATTAGATTCCTCTTTAGTTTATTTAAATAATTTCAAAATTTCAAGGTGTTGCATGAGTGTGAAAATAGTTTTTTGTGAACTTTTAACAAAAAGCCTGTGGTAAAAGGCTATTTTTGTGAAAACAGGGGTTATTTGGGGGTGTTTTTTGGCATGACAGAAAGGTATCACGAAAAACTATTTCATATTGCAGAACTGTAGAAAGGTCATTTAATACAAACACATTGTTTAAAGTATGTTTTTCAAAGATTTATAAAATGAGAAATTACAGGGCCAAAAATGGATATTCATGAATTCTGCCCTTAAGACAGACTAATGCAAAAATTGACAGACCAATGCACAGATGAATAGACTAATGCACAGACAGATAGGCCAATACAAAGATGGACAGATTCAGGCAAAGATGGATAGACTAATGCACAGATGGACAGACAAATGCACAGACGGACAGACTAATGCAAAGATGGACCGACTAATGCACAGACTGATGCAAAGATGGACGACTAATGCACAGACTGATGCAAAGATGGACGACTAATGCACAGACTGATGCACTGATGGATAGACTAGTCATAGTTTCACGACTATATTTTGCTAAAGGCAAGCCAACTAGACAAAAGTTAGGGGTTATGGTAAAACTGTTGTGTCAATACCCTTGTCATGTTAAACCTTGAATACTCCTGTTTAAGCAGAAAGATAAGACTAAGACCAGACTGCACACAATGTGCAGTCTGATCTTTGTCTACACTACCTGTACCTATCCCTTTCAAAACTGATTTGTCTAAAGAACATAATTTCAAATAAAATAAATGTAAAATATGCAGACAAAGAGAGTTCAGTAACACTAGTGATGCATAAATCATATTTCTTAAAATTTGTTTACTGTAGTTATTTATAGTACATCTCGAGTGCAAGTCACAATAATTGCCATCATAGGAAAACTTGTATCAAAGGCACCACTTCTCACGGGATAGAGCATAGTATCACAACCTTGTGACAATAACCACATGCTCACATGATGAGAAACATTGTGTGAAAGTTTAATGCAAATCTGTCCAAGATTGAAGGAAGAATTGTGTCAACAAAAAAAGGACTTACACTTAGATAAAGAGACTGACAAACAGAGAAGATGATAAAATATACAACCATCTCTGTCGGCATACAAAAACAAGAGCACCGCCTACAGTTGTCCACCCTCGGCTGTTGAGTGCTAGATAGTGGATGAAAAAAAGTCTTAAAAGGAGCATCATATGCCCAAAATATATCTAGGGTTATCCCTCTTGATTGTATAGGTTGCTCCTTTGATGGTGAACATGTGTGCCAAGTTTCAAGTGAATGCCTTCAGCAGAACCAGCAATATTACAAAATGTAAAAGTTTTCACACGCGACAATGACAACGCCGAGGCTATAGCAATACCTCAGATTTTATCCAAAAACAGCCTAGTTAAAAATAGGAACTTAAAATCATACCCTTGTACAGATATCCTCCGCCACCAGTTTTAGTTGAAGAGCGTCAGGAAACTCCATCAGATTATAATCATCTGCTGCTTCACTAATAATAAACCCCGTCAGGTCATCCAACATAAAGTGTAGAAATTCCTTGATGGACTGTTCAACCCTCTGAAAAACATAAAACATTTTTAATCATCCTCTTGAATCATAATTGTGTTAAATTTATTGCAACTGTGCCTTGAACAAGAGATGTTTGTTAACATTTATGCCCCCCATAAAAGCAGGTCAACAGCCTATTCTTTGTCAATCAACAAAGGGCAATAACTCACAAAATATGATGAGTAGAGTTATGGCTCTTGTGCACTACACTTCGCCTCAGTGAGATCTATCCACCTGTGAAGTTTCATGATTCAAGCTAGTATACTTTTTGAGATATGCTCCAGACAAAAAACAGTCTATGGACAGACAAACTGACCAACAGACAGATGCAAAGCAATATACCCCCTCTTTTTCAAAGGGGGTCATAATCAAATCAGAAGTATATTTTACAATTATTTTACTTACATACCATATCTGCTTGACCTCTTTTATACTTCCCTGAAGAAAAAAATCTGAAAACATAGTAGTCAATGAACAAACCAATAAATCAAAGGATTGAAAGTTTGCTGTCATACTTGTGTACATATATTCCTATTTGGTATGGCTGATATGTGCATGGAAAGTTTGAGTAATAAATGAACAACAGTAAGAGAAAACATATAAAGTAAAAAGGTACATTTCAATGATAGTATTTGGCCATAAGGGCTTAAGGTAGCAAGAGGGCTAAAGTGGCCCTGAATTAATAATCTTACGATTTTAAAGGAAGCTTTTAAGACTATGTTGGAAATAATGACAAGCAAAAGTGATACTGTTCGTTTTAACAAGAGGACCATGATGGTCCTATATCGCTCACCTGAGTAAGTCAACTCATAACTTGTCAACAGTCTTGGTCCTACTGCAATTTGATTTTTTTTAATTTTTGTAAATTTTCAATCTTTCTCTTACCATGGCAACCACTTATTGATGGAATTGAAGTCTTTTAACAACTTTGATAGACCTACACCTAAAAAACATCACTGCCAAGTTTAAAATTGACTGGCCCAATGGTTTAGAAGAAGTTGAGTTTGTTCTAGGATTTTCGGCAATTTTTGGCCTTTGATTACCTTGAAAACTAGAGTTTTTGATGGAATTGAATTCTTTAAACAACTTCAGTAGAACTTAACCCCAGGATCATCCTTGTCATGTTTCAGCTTGATTGGCCTGATGGTTTAGGGTAAGAAGAATTTTGTCTAAGATTTTCACCAATTTTCAGCCATTTTGTTACCACGGAAACAAGAGTTTTCAATGAAATTAAAGTCTTTTAACAGCTTCTTAAAGAACTTCACCAAAGAATCATCCCTGCCAAGTTTCAACTTGATTGGCCATGTGGTTTAGGAGTAGAAGAATTTTTTCTAAGGTTTTCAATAATTTTCAGCCATTATTCAGCCATTTTGTTACCATGGCAACCAGAGTTTTTAATAGAATTAAATTCTTTTAACAACTTTTAAAGAGCTTTATCCCAGGAACATCAATGCCAAGTTTCAGCTTGATTGGTCAAGTGGTTTAGGAGAAGAAGAATTTTTTCTAAGATTGACGATAATTTCGTCCATTTTTCAGCCTTTCCGTTACCATGGAAAACAGAGTTTTCAATGAAATTAAATTCTTTTAACAACTTTTAAAGAACTTCACCCAAGGAACATCCCTGCCAAGTTTCAACTTGATTGGCCATGTGGTTTAAGGGAAGAAGAATTTTTTCTAAGATTTTCGGTAACTTTCGGCCATTTTGTTACCATGGCAACCAGAGTTTTTGATAGAATTAAATTCTTCTAACAACTTTTCAAGAGCTTCACCCAAGGAACATCCCTGCCAAGTTTCAACTTGATTGACCAAGTGGTTTAGGAGGAGAAGATGTTTAAAGAAATTGTTGACGGACGGACAGACAGACAGATGGATGGACGAAGGACGGACGACAAATGGTGAGTGATCACAATAGCTCACCTTGGGCACTTTGTGCTCAGGTGAGCTAATAAACAAGAAAATAACTCTGACAACTTTTTTTTAGTGACCTAGTTTTTTTTATTACGAACTTGTCCAATTTTCTTCAAGTAAATCATTGACTCATTTTCAGGTTGATTCGGATAATAATGTGGCCTCTAGAATGTCCTAAAGGTTTTTCTAAGATTTGATCTCCAGACCTAGTTTTAGACCTCACTTGATCCAATTTCATAATCCTCAGAGTTCATCAAGATAATCATTCTGACCAATTTTTAGGTTGTTTTGGATATAAATTTAGCCCCTAGAGTGTCCACTAGCTAAATGGTGACGATGGAGGACAGACATCATGTAACACAAAAAGCTCATCTTGAGCACTTTATGCTCAGGTGAGCTTAAAATTTCAGCTATAAACAATATCTTCTTTCCCAACAAAAATTGTTTTCATGATACATTATTTAGCAAATCGAAATCTGATTTTACATGAAGATATGCTTTGAAATTAAATCTGTGGAACCAGATTTGTTTAAATGTCAAATAAATGGGCAATATAGTTGAAAAAAAATCTTGCATGCCAAGGCTTTAAGTGAATAACTAACCTTCACTTGTAGATAGTTTTGAAATTCTTGTGTGATATCCTCCTCATTTACATGTTTAAAGATGAGACTCTGTACGAGACACGATGCCCCATCTACGTCTGTCTTCAATCCCTGACGTCTCCATTTCTTCTCCAAATACTCCTTAACAATTTTCAAGTTTTTACCAATTTTTTCTAAATGCATAGAATACTGTATGAGATCTTTATGACTTGGAATGTCTACTCTCCCTGTTTCTTCCTTCCATAATTTCCATCTTGAAGTGAAATCTTTCTTTTTCTTTTTTCTCTCAATATCCTTCTTATGTCTTTTTTCTGCCAACTTCTGCAGTCTCGACTTTTTCTGAGCAAGTAAATTATATTGTTTGTTAAAAGCCTTTTCTCTCTGACATATTTTATTCCTTGCTGACGTAAGTTTATCCAAAACCTCTTGTTTGATAGTTAGATCAATGAATATTTTTCTCTCGTCAGAATACTCCGTCCATACCTCACATTTTGCCTCTTCTATAGCAGATTTACAGAGCTTCTGTAGGACTACAGTCTCTACTGTCTCGTATTGTAGATTTTCTTCGACAAATTTCATCAGATCTTGGAACATACTGCCTTGTAGGTGATTTCTCAGTGTTTGGATTAAGTAGATCTGGAATGAACAACATACTGCAATAAGTGTAGTGTAACCGTAATAGTTCCGCAACCTTTTTGTACGCTTTCTTTCACAATGTTGACCAAGGTTTCCTAACAAACTAGAAAGCCATGAATGGCTTGAGTCGCACCACAGGCTTGAATTTCTTGTAATAGCAAATAAAAGTTTTGACTAGATTTTCAGATATTTTGGGTTCTACTGATGTTGAAATGATTTTCAAATATATGTATTTTTCATCCAAACACAATAATTTTCACTAGACTGATAAAGGGTCACTCAAGGACCATTCCAGTGAAATTTGGTTGATATCCGTGGATAACATTCTGAGAAAATGATTTTGAAAGTTTCCACTATATAACATAAAGAGAAATGACCTCCGCCCATAAAAAACATATTTTTCATCCGATCACAATAATGTTTTGTAGACTGATTAAAGGTCACCTAAGGATCATTCATTCAAAATTTGGGTGATATCTATTTGTCAGATTCTGAGAAAATGATTTTCAAAGTTTCCACTATATAACATATAGAGAAATGACCTCTGCCCGCTCCACCTATTTTTCATCCAATCACAATTATTTTTTGTAGACTGATAAAGGGTCACCCAAGGATCACTCATGTAAAATTCAATTGGTATCCATCAAATAGAACCTGAGAAAAGTCACTTTTTACCATATTTGGAAATTAGCCACGCCCATTAAATCCATGTTTTTCATTGGATCAAAATTTCTTGAACAACTTTGAAAGAGGGTCACCCAAGGATCATTCCTGTGAAGTTTGTTTGAAATTCATCCAGTTGTTAATGAGGAGAAGATTTTTAAAGAAAAAGTTTACGACTGGCCGCCCGGACGCACGCACAACGGACACAACACCATGATAATAGCCCTAGTGGCTTTCAGCCAGAGGAGCTAAAAATCATTAGGAAACGTCGGTTAACATGGTTAAAGTTCATTTCTTCCTAAACATTGCATAAATTTTACTTGTCTACTACCTTAATGAAGGCTTCTCCCCTTCACCTCTGTCACAGCACGCCCCCTCATTTCTTTTTGTGAAATCAGACACAATATTGTATCAATATTTTACTGTCTTTTATTGGGTACTTGAACTCTAATTCACTAATAGTAAACTTACTTCATAACTTCATGACTTATTTTTTCAAATATGGAAATGACAGGGATTAGTCTCACTAAAATAAATGCTTGATTTTTTTTAAATTTTTATAGAATTCAAGGTTCTTTCAAACTTGAGATGACCATGATGAATTATTATTGTCAAATGTTTTGGAATTTTTCAATAATTTTGTATTTTCATACAGTGTAATTAGGTATTTAGTTGCATACTTCATTGAAATCAACAAAAACTCTCTTCATTTCTTAATTAAATATCAGCTTGTGAATGTCCAAAACCAAAGTGAATTGATTGATAGATTAAATATTTGGGGGTTGAACAATGCTTTCAACATTAGTGATTTGTGCACCAAACCATTGCTTCCATTTGTTTCTCACACCAGAAATATCACGTTTCACCTATGAAACCAGCTGCTCATCCCAATTTGGTGTACAAATAATCATATGCTCATTGGTAGGAGACAAAAGATGTTTGTTTCAATATTTTGTCAAATTAAAGTAGTCCAAGTTGGGAATCAAATGCACAATTCCAGGAATTACAGCCCAATGCATAACCACTGAGCTAACAGAGCTCAGCAATGTTGTAGAGACAAGAACATCGCCTATGGGTGCCTAGTCACTCAGCTCTTGGGTGCTGGATAGTGGATAGAAAATCTAAGTTGAAAAAGGGGCATTATTCACACAAAATGCATCTAGAGTTATATTCCTTGATAGTATATGTTACTTTTTTGATAGTAAAAAAGTGGGCTTAAGTTAAAAGAGAATGCCTTCAATAGAGTAAGAGATATCACAAAATATCAAAGTTTTTCGCCCAACAACAAAAACTACAACAACAATGATACAAAGACCATAGCAATATCTCAAGGTTTTCTCCTGAAGCAGTCCAGATAAAAGTACCAATGAATGCAATGCTTATAAGCCATATGATCATCCCCAATTGTCAAAGACAACAAAGATGTAAAGGAAAGAAATACTTAACAACCTCAAAATAAGCCCAGGTCAGTTCATTGGCATGAACAATCAACTGGAAACAGTGCTTCAAAAACTCTATACACAAATGGATAAGATACTTGTGCATGTCCAGGTAACTGAAATCAAATAGAACATATTGTATAAGAAGGGTTCGACACTTAAATCAAATAGAACATAGTGAAATAGCAGGATTTGGCACTAAAGAGAATCCTGGACTCCTCATTCTCTAGTTTGGGACTCCCTTATTTTGTAAGTCTGGAGTCCAAATGACTCCCTTGGTCATAGAAGAACATTTCAACAAACATATAAACTTTCATTTTTTTAGCCCTGTTCAAAACTAGGGATATTGCAGATGAAAAATCAGAAGGAACATGTCAAAAAGAAGAAATTGCTTTTAGCAAGCAATTTCTTCTTTTTCACAATTTCTTCCAAATATGAAAATTAGGACCCCTTTCTTTGAGTTTGGACTCTGTCATTTCTTATGGTGGGAGTCCACTGGACTCCTTACCCTAAAAAAATATCATCCAATCCTGATAAGTAGTCATGATGTACTGAATTTATCAAATAATTTTCTAAAATTTGAACTTGATTTTAAACAAATCCTTTTTAAAGTAACAGCTTTTAATATAAAATATAACACTCTATAAAACTGTGTTTGTTGTACCTTTAATTATCTTCTTGTAGGAAACTAGGTTTCTTCTCTTATAAAAAGTAACAAGAAGCCCCTGAGGGCCAGAGATGCTCTACTGACTATCAATTTATTCCTCAGTTTAATCTGATATTTTAGGAACTTAGTCAAGTTAGTGCTGAAAAAAAAGTACAAATCTGAAAGCTATCTGACTTTCTCCCCTTCAATTAGTTTTTAGCAATAATCCATCCAACTTCTTTTATGGTGTTTTCATTCCAAGTCCAAAAGGCCTCTTTCCCGACTTTTGCCCATGAATGAGAATATTCTTATAGAAAATCCATAAGGCCCCTTTTCATACATTTCTGATGGATGAGCTCCATTTTCAAGAGGACCCTTCTTTATGACCCAACAATCATCCTGTGAAAGTTTCAAGGAAATCTGATTATATTTGTGTACTTGATTGCAAGCATAAAACAGTTCATTATTCTGAGCAAAATAAAGGCCTCTTTTTCTATGTTTACTGACACTGATCAGCCAAAATTTCAAAATAAACCTTTCTTATGACCATTCAAACATCATGTGAAGGTTTCAAGGAAATCCACTAGAATTTGGGGACTTTATCCCGTAAACAATATTTGCTTATAGACAGATGGATAGACAGGCGGACAGGAACTATGCCATCGCTATAGCTTTTCTGATCTTAGGTCAGAAAAATGAATTGACACAGGCAGACCTTTGCCAAACAAAGAACTAATGTTTCACACTTGGACATTAAACCATTTTTAGTATTTCTGCAAATGTTAACCCCTGAAAAAACATAAAATTACTTACTTAATAATGTGTAGCTGACCACTGTATAGTGTTCCATTATATATGATATATAAGAGAGTGTAAGTGACCTCCTCTACACTCAACATGATAGAGTGTGACATGACCACAATATCTGGGAGATCCATGTTACCAGAGTTCAGGGCCTTGTACACATTGTGAATGGTATACAGAATTATCTCCCCTGACAGATAAACTGTCAGACTCATGATCTTTGTATCCTTCATGGCTTCTGAAATTGACGTATATTTTAGAAATTCACTTTACCCATCCCTTTTTTTCAATACAGTCAATCTTGCTTGAGCGACTATGTCCATTTAGCGACCATTTTTTATTAAGGGACCATTTCTTAATTCCCCTTCTGGAAATTTGAATTACCTTAAAAGAATTTTGTATTGGTCTAAAAAGTATTATTTTTGAATCCCATGTTGTTAAAACTCAATAGAATCCTCTCAATGAGACGATTCTATTATGTTTCAGCAATATAGGGTTATTGAGAAATGCCCAACTACAAACACATTCAATCAGAATTATGTCTCTAATCTGTAAACAAAACGTGTACTAAGCGACCATTCTCTGTAACAAAACACTTTTTGGTGGTCCTGTAAGCGGTAGATTAACACATGTTTTACTGTATCTGATTCAAATTAATTATTCTTAAGATTGACACTTGATTTACACGTCGAAAGACAATCAATGTGTCTCGACCAGCACTCGATTTGTCAACGTAAAATTGCCAAAATGTAGTCAACAAGGCGATTCCAAAAATGATGTCACATGGGGATTTTCCCGTTTTCAATTTAAATATATTTTTCAATCGATGTTCTCTTTCATCAAATAATACATATGCAAGCCAATATCTTTTTATAATTTATGTTTATAGCATATTTTTGTGAAATTAATTTGCAGTAGAAAAAATGTATTCAAACCGAGATAGTGTGATTATATTTCAGAGTTGACAGGAATTCACTGATATTCCCCGATGTTGATAACCTTCATTACGCAGTTTCTAGACATATTTTGGCAAACATCAATAACATTCAAGGACCCGACACAAAAATGTTTACAATTTGGGGAAAGAAAATGAAAGACATTTGGGAATCCGACAAATAGGAAAAAAGATGTATTAATCAAAGACGCACTTTTTAATTCGTTGTTACCAATCCCCTTGAAATTTAGCTGAAATCCATTATCATTTACAAAAAGAAGCCAAGTCCATAAAAAATTGGGGTTTTTTTACTATGCCAAAAATGATTACTTTTCAACCTAGCTAAGGCTTGCATAACAACTTTACCATTTTAAGTTTTTGATACAATCAGTATTTTCCCAAGAAGGTAAGTTTTAAATTGAAGGTTTATGGCTAGCTGCCCATAACTCTTATAGACAGTTACAATTTGTTCCACCCTGAACCATTGCTGAGTGAAATAAGGAGGATCATCATAAAAGAATATAAGTATTAGATAGAGGCTGTATTGTACATTCTACGCGAAATAAACCATCAAAAGACGAAAGCGCATGAGAAGGATAAGAAAAGCATAATGCACCATGGGAGGTCCTTAGTATAGAGCTTAACGCTGCGAAAACCTGAAACTAGCCTGTTTATCCAATAAAGAGCGGCGAAAATTTGAAATATTCTGCAAATTCATTGGTTTGCGGCGAAAATTTGAAATATTCTGCAAATTCATCGGTTTAAAAAGTATGTCAAACACTAACTAAGAATATCATCCAGGGCTTGATACCTAGGAGTCCTGGAGTCCAAGACTCATTGTTTACCAGTTTGGACTCCTTCCATTTGCAAATAAGGAGTTGTTGGACTCCAAGAGCCAAATAAGAATATTTTGGAAAAAAAAAACACAAAAAAAAAACACAGAGCAGTGTCATCTCTAACACTTGCCAGAACTGTAGATTTTTTTAATACAAAAGTTGTTCAAGAAAACATTTGCTTACATCCCAAAGATGGATATTTTGAAAAGAAGAAATTGCTTATGACAAGCTTCTTTACCTCAATGTACTGCCCTATATGAAAATTCAGACTCCTTACTTTGAACTTGGACTCCTTAGTTTCATGTGTTAGGAGTCCCATAGACTACTTACTCCCAGGAGTTAGTGTAGAATCCTGTCATCAATGTAATTCTACAACTCAATAACTACTGCTCAATGAAGCTGTAGATATAAGAATTAAATTCATGATATATTTGACTTTCTATGTCAAATTCTGTTTTCTCAACATATGACAGAATTATACTCTCTGCAATATTAGTTACCTTCAATGTCAAATTCTGTTTTCTCAACACATGAGAGAATGATACACTCTATAATGTTATCAAACCACTCCAGCAACTCTGGTAACACATGGATTATCTCCCCTTCTATCACATCCACTCTGCAAATATTGATTGTAATAGTTTACTATAACACACAATTAAATTTTTTTGACAATAAATGGTATCAACTACACCCCTTACTTTCAGGACACTCAAAGGTCTCCCATGCTTTGCAATATCACTCTGCTTTGAATGTACATTTATCAACACATGCAAAGAAGGGTATCATTTTCAAAATATTTCACAAATGTGACCCATCTTGTGAAAATTGTTTTCATCCTGAATCCAGGACAAACTCTTTTGTCACTTAATGAACTTTTTTTCAATGAAAAATGCAGATTCATAATCCCTAGATATAAATAAACTTTTTCAGAATATCCATCCATGTTTGTTTGGTGTCAGAGTTATCAGCCCTTGACCGATTTTTACAACTTTAACTTTATCTGTCGCAAAGCAAACCCATACCCACACTGGGGCTCTGTCAAAATTCTATGTAGCACTTAATAGTCCCAGTCCTGTAAATAGTTTTCACTTTGTTTTTGAGTTAGAGTCTGGAAACAAAAAAAAATTTACAGATGAACAGACAGACATTCAGGATGAAAGTAATATACCCCCCCCCCCCACTTCGTAAGTGGGGGGTATCTCACTATAATAAGGGTTTTTAATTATTTTGGATTCACTTGTTTAAATATTGAAAACCTTGTAACATGATGTATAGTGTTTTATTCTAGACTTACAAATATAATTAAGTATAAATGAATAAAAGTTATGCTTAATATTTAATGAGTTGGAAAAGAAAAAAAAAAACACCTTTAAATCCAAGTTAAAAAGAGAAAAATAGTTGGGTTTTTTATAATCTTCAGCACTGAAGACAGAAGAGTTGCTAAACTATTATTAAAAACAAAATTTTGATATTAATAATGTTCTAAAACCCGTAAACAGACAAGCAGAGAAACAGATAAGAGGGGATAAAGCCTAAAACTTTCATTCCTCATTGAAACCCTATGTTGTGGGTACTCAATTTAATTGTCTCGACAAGACGATTCCAATGGGTACAAAAAGTTTAATAAAATTCATAAAACCCCCTCTATCTTTAGCTCTTCTTGTAAGTAGACCAACAGCTTGTATATTACTATTTCAACCCTTTCCTGTACAATAATAAGAATTTACTCCCTGTGATGTTATGGTTAAGGAAACAATATGATAAAAGAAGACAATGCTTGAAACCAGCAATGTCTGCATTTCCTGATATATTTTTGATGACATTGCATTCGTTTTGTTTTTGTCTAGATTGCACACACTTTTCAATCTCATCTAGATCAGTGTTTTTTTTCAGGGTTTTAGGAACAGTCCGAAACCAGAAGTTTTGGGATAAATGCATTAATCATTCTAAAATTAGGAAAATATTATTATTTTAGTTTTAGACAAAAACTGAAGTATTTTAAACAATTAACTACCCGATTAAAGTTTTCATTGCCTCTTAAGACATTTGAGTTAAAGCTAAAATAAGAAAGAATGTCTAGTAATCTTTAATTTAATTTTGAAATTTGGCAAGGTTCTCAACTTTGATAAAATTTGGAAAGTTTTTCGTGATTTGGGGAAAAAAATGATAACTTTTTGGCATTTGGTGAACAGCTCTTTTTAGGGTACCACTCAATGAAGGAGAAAAAGCATTGATCTTTCAATTTGGACCAATCTAAAATTTCAAATAACCAAGAATGGAAAAGGCATAGATTTATTTTTGGCACTTTAACTTTAATTCCACTTATAGCATCATCTTTCCTTTAAATAATCTCACTACATTTCTTTCTATGAAAACTTCATTTCCATAGATACAAATTAATCAAGCTGTGAAATGTTTCTGTGTCTTTTTTCTAAAATAGGGCTTATTTTCTCTAAACAATCATTTGCATGATTTTTCAAAAGAAATTAGCGTCAAATTCAAGAAAAGAAGAGTTATTTGTAAAACATTTATGTCCCCCATAAAAGCAGGTCAATGGCATATTCTTTCAATAACTAAACAAAAATATAATTGAGTTATAGTTCTTGTGCACTGCACTTCTCCTAAATGAGATCTATCCACCTGTGAAGGTTCAGGATTCTAGCTTGCATACTTTTTGAGATTTGCTCCAGACAAAAAACAGTCTACAGATGGACCAACAGACGCACTGACAGACAGCCTGACATTAGAGCAAAGCAATATACTACCTCTTCTTCCAAGGGGGGAATAAAAATGCTTAAAGATATCAATTTTATTTTCTTCAGAAAAGAGGTTAATTAACCACAGCTCCCTCTCCATGCTTTGTGTAGTTTCCTTGACCTCTCTTTTAAAATATGCACAATAAAATTGTTTTGAACTAAACACAAAATTGTTCATACCTGATTTTCCTGTAGAATTTACAAATATCAGCAACAAGCTTCCTAGATCTGGACTTTAGAATGCTTTCTCTATCCTGGGCCATCCTCATTTTTATCAAGTCCTGCAAACTGAAATTTAATTGTTCATGTAGTATAGTATTACCCAATTCATATTGGCTTTGCCAAAAAACATCAAGGAACTAATATTGCTGACTCAATACATCTCCTGGAAATCAGGTATCATTAGCTAATCTTGATTTTGCTAACATTTGCAAATAATTGCCACACAAACCAGTTATATCTTCAATAACAACAGAGATATGACAAAGGTTAAAGTTCTTACAAAGGGGAAAAGATTTGTTAAGTCATTTTGAAATTCATCTAAAAATGTAGAAGTTATGTAAGGTGACAGAGTTATGCTCTGGACAAAAAAATGGACCCCCCCCCCCCAAACACCGTGCATTCAGACTTGAAATTTTGTTGAATTCTGACCAAGAAGATTTTTTTAATTTCACCAAAAGGGGCCCTTTTTTTGTGACTCGACAGCCTGTAGTAGCTAAGTTATCAACCTGAGCAGGATAAAAGGAAGTTATCTGAAAAAGCATGTCCCAAGCATCATTTCTATGAAATTTCGATGAATTCTGACCAATAGTTTCAGGGAAGACTTTTTTTTATATTCATCATATGGGTCCCTTTTTTGGATGACACAACAGCTCATAACACCATTATTATTAGGCTCATCAGGATAAAAAGGAATTTGAAAGAGCATGTCCCAAGCATCTTTCCTGTAAAATGGGTTGAATTCTTACTAGTAGTTTCTGTAAAGATTTGTTTTATATTTCATCATATGGTGTCCTTTTTTGGATGACATGACAGCTCATAGCACCATTATTATAAGGCTCATCAGGATAAAAAGGAATCCTGTGAAATGGGTTAAATTCTTACCAGTAGTTTCAGAGTCCTAAGATTTTTTTTTATAGTTCAATATTTCATCATAAGCACTTTTGGAGCCTCGGTAGCTAGGGGCCCATTAGTTATTCGCCTGATCAGGATTAAAAGAAGGAATCATGAAAAGTATGCCCCATTAGCAACATATCTATGAAATTTGGTTGAATTCTGACCAGTACCTTCAGAGAAGAAAATGATCAAAGAAAACCATGACAATAGCCCGCTGGACTTTGTTCAGTGGAGCTAAAAATAAGCCCTGCCTTGCCATGCCCAGGTTTTGGGGTTGATTAAAATTTCTTGAACAATTTAAGTAAAGGATCACCAATGAACATCCATACTAAGTTTCATTTAAATCCATCGAAAGGTTTGGAAGTAGATTTTTAAAGATTTTACAGAGAACAAGAGGACGTGATGGTCCTATATTGCTCACCTGAGTAAGTCAAATCATAACTTGTCAACCATTATATAAATAAATGAGATTGTTCAATGTACATTTACAGTGGTTTTGAAGAATTTTACAGACTTAATTTCATTTAACAAATTTGTTTTTTTTTTCTATTTTTTTTTAAATTTCCAAGCTTTCTGTTACCATTAGAACCAGAGTTATTGATGAAATTGAATGTTTTTAACAACTTTAGCAGAGCTACACCCTAAGAATATCCCTTCCAAGTTTCAGATTGGTTGGCCATATGGTTTAGGAGAAGGTATTTTTTCAAAAGACTTTAAGCAGTTTTCAGCCTTTCCATTACCATGGAAATGATCTTTTGATGGAATTTAATTCTTTTAACAATTTTGGTAGAGGTTCACCCAAGATACACATCCCTTCCAAATTTCAGCTTGATTGGCCCAATGGTATAGGAGGAGATTATTTTTTTTACAAGTTTTTTGGCAATTTTCAAATTTTTCCGTAATCATAGTTTTTTTTATGCAATTTAATTTCTTAAACATCTTTCACCTAAGGAACATACCTGCCAAGTTTCAGCTTGATTGGCCAAGTGGTTTAGGAAGAGAAGTTGTTTAGAGAAATTGTTGACTGATGGATGGATGGAAGGAAGGACGTTGGGTTCAAGTGAACTAAAAATGCAATGCCAGGGCTTGAAAATTCTTGAAATTCGTACTCTTCCTGCTATACAAGAAAATATAGTGATAGGTTAATTTCATAAGTGAAATTTCACAAAATCCACTCGTCCTACTTATATAGACAAAGAAGGAAAAAATCATGCAGGACGAACAGACGAGTAAAATTTTCAAGCCCTGAATGCCTATATTTTGGGGTAAATTAAAATTTCTTGAATAATTTACGAAGATAGTCAACCAAAGATCATTTCTACAAAGGTTCATTGAAATCCGCCCTTTGGTTTTGGAGGAGAAGATTGTTGAAGACGAACAATGGAAGCACGCCATGACAATAGTTCTCTGGCCTTCAGCCAGTGGAGTTAAAGAACCCCTTATTACCCAGAGGGATCCAAACAGTGACGAGTAGGGATCCCTACATATACCTTTTGACAAACAGAGAGTGTGGATCCCTACAAGCATTCCATGCAATCAGGATGACAAAACAGTGCAAACTGTTTGCAAATTACACCCAACTTTACACATGCAAAGCAGGGTATAATTGGCAAACAGTTTGCACCATTTTGTCATCATGAACACAGGGCTAAATTATTATTTCTATTTTTCTATAGGACTAGAAAAACTGACCTTTCATCCTCCTCTTCAGTATCTGTCAAAAATATAAAAATAAAAAAAAATTAACGTTTGTACTAGTAAAATAACAGGTTGAGATACTTAGGGGTGTCTCTGAGATGAAGATCAGTAGATTTTCCATAGGAACTTGTCAAAAGACAAGTAAATTCAGATACAAAATTGCAAATTGATCCAAAGAAAAAGAGATTTGAAGTTAAAAGTGCCTACCTATGTTATTAATTCAATACGTTCTTAGTAGGAACAGAAACATCATAGAAAAGGAGACATTGCTTTCAAAAAGATTGCCAGGACTCTATAAATATATAACACATGCTTCGTGTATTGTATGAAAAACAAGAGGTGTTTGTGAAACACGAATGCCCCCGCAACAGCGATCTCTCGATAAGGCAAAGGTTAAGTTATGTTAAGTTTTCGGACAGACGGACAGACAGACAGACAAATGGACAGACAGACAGACAGACAGACGGATTTGAGTAAAACATTGAGGTTGAGGTTGGGAGAATTGAAAATTGTTGAGGCTCTGCCGAGACAATTATCAATTATCACAACCGATTTAGATATTTTTTTCATACAAAACACTAAGCACGTCTTATATTTATCTTAGAACCTTTATTTGTCTTGTTTTCATTGATGTTTCTAACTGAAATGCAAGTTTCTAAAAATAACCGCATTATATCTTTGTTCTAAAAATAACTATGTGGTATCATAAAAAATATCATACAGGATGTTATCATACGGATATTTGTATGGTTATAAGATAAAATTATAACTTACCCTAGGACTAGTGACAAATTTTGTATTTCAATAACTGTACAATTAACACACCTTTAGAATTACTGCTTTTTCCCAAAATACTTTTCTTCTTCTCCACCATTTCTAATTTGACATCAAACTCTTGTTCAACTTCACTAAAGTCAATGATGACATCCACATCGTCAGTGTTTATATCACGTGGTCTCTCACTAGTTTTGGTCGTCTCACCAGGAGGTTTGTCTGAACTACCTGTCCCTTCAGGTCTCTTAGCTGAGTCTATGGTCTCATTTAGCTTCTTGTCTGAACCAGACACCTCATCAAGTCTCTTGTTTGATCTACCAGTCACACCAGGTTTCTGTTCCATATTGTTCTCAACATTAGCAGATTTAACTTTCTGTTTGTTTTGTTTATCACTTTCTTTTCTGGCATTGACATTAAAATCCTTTTCTTCCTCTGGTTCAGTCTTGTTGTTTTTGTTATTTTGTCTGTAATGTTTGTATTGTGACCAAAATAGCGTTCCATCCACACTGCAAACACTGGAGATCACACTCTGGTTCTGCCTTGTCAATGAGAAATCACTCAGTCTCATGGTACTTAAATCTTTATGAAAATCCAAAATTATGTCAGAACTTTTACTTTCAGTTGCTTCATTAGATTTTGAGGAGAAAGCTGACCGTACACTGCAATAACTATCATCCTTATGAATCAAATCCAGCATACTGGATCCTTTAATATTGCCTTGAATTCTGCCTTCTAGAAGATGGTTTAGTGCAACTCCACTGTACTGTGGGATGTTAACAGTTATGTGACTGGATAAATCACATGCTGATATATACACATCGTCAAATGGAGGAATAGACTCATCTACTATCGTAGAACCAGATTTAAAATAATGTATATCTGATAGTTGTTCTACTTTAGACAGTATTCTATTTAGTAGTATTGTCTTTGTTTGAAACTTTGGATCCCAAATCATAGCAGATTTAAAAAGTTCTTCACTGAATAACACACTCTCTCTAATACTTATAATCTCTTTTGACTCTGTCCTTGGTAACGTCAAATTTTGACCATATTTTACAGTCAACCTCTTACTTTCCTTCAGTAATGTATGATATGCATTACCAGGATTTTTTATTCTAGATTTAACATTTCTCAAGAGGAATTCCACCAGAAACAGAAAGCAGCAGTATCCAAACGCTGATGACAATGTTCCAATCACCAGAGATTGATAATTCAGCTCAAACTGTCCCTCAAATTCTCCACTAGGTAACATGATGTAGGTCATCAAGGTCAGGTCTAGAATAAAGGTCAAGGTTGTAAAGACACAAATCACATGTGTGACAGCAGTAAATGCTCCATATCTGACTGTGTTACCAATCTGGGCCAACCATTGATGATACATTAGTAACTTCTCCATGTAACCTCGACCAGTCCTGGAAAACATTGAATATCAAGTACAAGATATGTTCGTTAAACACCAATGCCTTGAAAAGTCAACTTTTTAAGAAGTTTGATAATTGACCTTGACCTAAAAAGATGACCATGGCTTTTAAAGATGAAGATTGGTGGTAAGAACCTTTATGCTAAATAATAGTGATGGTCAGATTAATTGATTATAATAATTGCAATAGTGATGATCAACTAAGAATAAATGAAAGCTATTATATCATGGTTTCGAAACCAACATCAGTTAGATGGCTCAGTGTGAAACAGTTGTAACTGCCTATATGTTTATAGGAAGTTACAACTGTATCATGCTGAGCCATGAAGTTGGTAGAAAATCTTAAGAAAGAGCCTCTTTAGGTCATGAGTTTTAACAAAACTTCCACATTCTAATTCTTTAAAGGATGATACTGGGAATGCTGTATTAATTTATAAGAACACAAATGTACAATCCATCATTAGTTGATTTCTCTTCCAACAAAAAAACAGTTATCGATTGTGATTTGAAACCAATTACCCAACACTACGAAATAAGAACATGTTATATGAAAAGGGTTGAAATTACAGGACAATGTTTAATTTGCAGGCTAAGTTTTTGCAAATGGCTGACAGATAGATGGACACAGGAAAAACTAGACTATCGCAAGGCTGAATACCCCTTTACATGTGCTTGTCCTGTTGTCCATAATGAAATGCCAATTTCCATCTAAAGGCCATGAATCAAAAGTCAATGGACTGTAACCAAAATAGAACTTGCACATCACTGCTTGATACTGATCAAATCTGTCACAGTTAAGTTTGAATAAAATCCTTCCATTAGTTGCTGAGAAATTGAGCAGTCAAAAAGCTTTAGATGGACAGACCAACCAACCAACCAAACAACAAGCAGACTCCTATAGGCTGTTTTTATTGACCCAAATCTGACCCCTGCTATTTAGGTAATTTAAAATCTGATTATTCCTAAAAGTAACTCAGCATTACAACTGCTTTCATAGGAATGAGCTACAAACAAAATTGAATGAAATATTTATATTTTGATAATTGATAAAATATATTTAAGCATTTGTACCTGAGAGGTCAAATTTGGGTCAAATAAACCAATAGATATATATAAATATTCTCCAAACATAGATTTGGGGGTAAGACAATATACCCCCACATATGGATTTTGAGAACTAAAAGTCATAACCATAGTAAGGGCAAGGGCAACAGTTGTAACTGCCAATATGTTTATAGTCACTTACAATTGTTTCACACTAAGTCATTTCTATAAAGAATTTAAAAAGTTTTGTTAACAATAATATTGTCATCAGGAATGACAAATAAAAGAAAATGATAGAATGTTATTTTCAGGATATAAATTAATGCTCACCTTTGGTTTGATAAGACAGGGTTTTATGGGACATAGGTTTTATGAATCTGTGATTCCTAAGGGGTTGGCAAGGTTTCTTAGAAAATAATCTTAGCCCAAGAAAATAAACTTTTCCCATTCTCAACTGCAGTATTTTGTAATCTACAAGTATGTATGTAAATATGCATGCATAAAAATATAATTGATCAGCATCCCTTGCGCACTTGCTTTTGGAATAGATTTCATTATGGAAACATGCTTTCTGTATTATGTTAGCGTCAGAAGTCACAAACATCAACTCAAAATTTTCTCAATTCTAAATTTGAATTTAAAGCTTTGATTCTGTCATAATTACCAAATTATAATTAAATATATGAACGTGAAAGATAATATAAATAAGTTGTTACAAATACCGACTTATCAACCCTTGTCATGCTGAATAAAATTTGGCTAAAATTTTTCATGAAAATCAAAGGCAAAAAGCACTGAAAGTTCCAACTGTAGGTCAATTTTTATTTGAAAAAATAAATCTATTGACAATTCTTGTTTGAAAGTGAGAAACAGGTGGTGTAGACTAACATCAGACTGCACATAAGTGCAGGCTGATGTTTGTCTATAGATCCTGCCAAAGCAGGAATATTCCGGGTTCAGCATGTTATTGAGTCCCTGGGACCCCATTTTGTTCATATCAAACTAAAACTCTATTAAGAGAGCCATTATTATTACACCACAATAGACTTACTGCAGCATATTGATGTTGTGGTATGTTGATGTTTCACATCTCTCTGTCACCACAATACAAACTGGGATCTGCTGGGATTTACCTGATGTTATCTGTTGTACTTCAGCCTTTCTTATTCTCCTGCAAGGTAAAATTAATTTTATCTTATCCTTTTAAAATTTCATTAAAGACATCATGAGTGTTTATCATAGTCAAGAGATACAGCTCGCCTTTGAGACCAACAGGTCCTGAGTTCGATTGCGTGTAGCAGCTATTGATCTTGTTTCTATCAAATGCCCATATTGATGGTTCAGCGCAAAACAGTTGTAACTCCCTATATGTTTATAGAGAGTTATAACCGTTTTGCGCTGAGCCAGCAATATAATCAGCATGAGAACTAGTGTATTCTCCAGGAAGCAAAATAGAGAGGGATTAATTTAAAACTTGATTCCCAATTGATGTAGTATGAATAAGTTTACATCAAACCAAATCAATAACAAAACATGAAACAACCTGCAATCAAGATGACAATGATGAAAGGAAAACACTTAGGTAACTATCTTTAAGGTAGTGGAATTGTTATAGTTCCACATCATTTGGGAAGCGATGAATTTTGTAAGTGTTAACTGAGGTTTCCTTATGATTTCATAAGGAAACTTCAGTTAACATTTTAAAACATCACATTGTTGAACTATTTTTGGTCCACTACCTTAAATGTTAACTGTTGTCCGATTGAACTCAAGACTGAAGATAATTACTCATCAAAACATACCATGTGAAAGACTTTTAATAGTATATGACAGCTTTGAGCAAAAACATCTAGGAATATTGAGTCATTCTTTAGTGTGATAATGGGCTTTACGGTATGCTGTATTAATGAAGCATCTTCATATGTGGATCAAGAATTTATTCTCATGTAGGATCATCCAACCAAAATTGTAATTTTCTTATAATATCTGTAATAGGAAAGCAAAATGTTGCGACTGCAGCTTGTTCAAAGCTGTAGTTGTGCCACTAACTCATCCACTCACCAAATCATACTTTGATTTGTAGATTTTTTAAATATGATTACAATATTTTTGCAGAAATTCATCAGGGAGGTCCCTACCCAAAGCTCCAATCCCTTGATCTGAGCATGAGTTCAGTCAGATATAAGACATGGTGAGAAATACTTGCCATTTTAGAGGTCCTTGAAGTCCTGATAACACCATATGAACACTGGAAATAGGCCCAACTGACACTGAAATACATTTGTCAGAGGTACAGATAAGAGGGGGTATAGACAGTCTCAAATCTTAATTTATCAATGAAACCCTATGTTGTTGTACTCTTTGAAATTGTCTTGATAAGATTAGTAGTTGTTTTATTTTTTCAAAATAGAGTTCAGCTAAATTCAGGAATATCTGTCTTTTTTTCCTTACCTAACCGGATCAAGTCTTATTATTGTAGAGTTTTCTACACTATGAAGTCATAATTTCCAATTAATTTTAAAAATCAAAACTAGCATTTTCCTAATCTGTGAAAGAGCAGCTTTAATATCAAACTACTTTGATCTGAAGTCCGGAAAACCACTTCTATCTGTAGCTCTGTTTATGAACAGTACTTGTTAAGCCACCATAACTTGATACTCCCAGACAAGTCCAATATAAACAAGAAGAACAGAATGGCCCTTAACCGCTCACCTGAATTCAATTTGTCCAGTGGATCACAACTAAGTTAGTTTCTGGCAAAGTTTCATTCACTTTTGCCTAGTTGTTGAAGAGATGTTATTCCAAAAATTCAAAGTGAAAATAGGCCTCATATGCACCCTACAACATCCAGACCCCACAAGCCCTGCCCTTCCTAGGCTATACTTGGGGTCAATCAAAATTCCAAAAGTTTTGAAAGGGGTCATCTAGGAAAAATTTCTGTTAAATTTGGTTGAAATCCACCCATTGGTAAAGTTTCATTGTAATTGACCCAGTGGTTCAGTAGATGCCATTCAAAGATTTCAGGCTCAAAATATGGCCCGCCCTGCCAGGCCCTTATTTATGGGCAAATCAAAATTTTGCAAACAATTTTAGAAGAGGGGCACTCAAGGAACATTTTGGTGAAGTTTCATTGAAACCAGCCCAGTGGTTCAGAAGGTGATGTTATTGATGTTAGTGATGTTATTGAAAGATTGATGGCTCAAAAAAAGCCCTGCGTTGCCACGCCCATATTAATGTGCCAATCAAAAATTTCACGGATAGCTTTTGAAGAGGGTCACCCAAGAATCATTCTGGTATATTTCATTTCATTGAAATCAGCTTAGTGGTTCAGAAGGAGATGTTATTAAAAAATCTCAGGCTAAAAAAAGGCCCCACCCTGATTGGCCCATATTTATTGGCCAATCAAAATTTCAAGAACAATTTTTGAAGAGGATATCCCATGGATGATTCTGGTACAGTTTCATTGAAATCAGCCCAGTGGTTCAGGAGGAAGAAATATTCAAAGATTTCAAAGTGAAAAAAAGTCCCACATTGCCACGCCCATATTAATGGACCAATTAGAAATTAGCAAATAAATTTTAAAAGAGGGTCACCCAAGGGACCATTCTGTTTAAGTTTCATTGAAATCAGCCAAGTTGTTAGGAGGAGATGTCAATCAAAGATTTCGGGCTCAAAATAAGCCCTTCTCTGCCATGCCCAAATCAATAGGCCAATCAAAATTTCACAATTTTTTTTTAAAAAAGGTAACCTCAGAGACATTCTGGCAAAGTTTCATTGAAATCGGCTCTATGGTTCAGTAGGAGGTGTCATTCAAAGATTTCAGCTCAAAGAAAGACCCTGCCTGCTACACCCATACTTATTGGCCAATCATAATTTCATAAACAATTTTTGAAGAGGGTAACCCAAGGAGCATTTTGATAAAGTTTCATTGAAATCGACCCAGTGGTTCAGGTAGAGATGTCATTCCAAGATTTCAGGCACAAAATGAGCCCTGCCCTGCCCGCTCATGTTTATGGGCTAATCAAATTTGAATGGTTACCCCAAAACATTCTGGTAAAGTTTCATTGAAAAGGTCCAGTGGTGCAGGAGAAGAAGAAGTTTTTATGATTGTTGATGACGGACAATGTACGACGGACGACAGACTCAAGGTGATCCTGAAAGCTCCCCTTGAGCACAAAAAGCTTAAAATATTGGGGCCTTTTCAATGGAGAATGGGGCCTTTATAAGTCCTAATGTCTGTCCTTAACACTGTCAAGGGCCTGTGATTATGTAACATTTCTATTACTTTACTGAAAGTTTTCTCAAATTTCAATTTCTTATTTAACATATGGACTGCTTTTGTGACAGAGAAAACATATTCCTAGAGTCATTTTCAAATCTTGTAGAGAACGAGTACCATTTCTTAATGACATGCCCTCACTATTACAATCTTAGACAAAAATTCATGAAACCTTACTTTTGCCACTGGCCGACATTAAATAATGTCGAATCACTTATATCATGTAAAAATACAAGTACTTCTCAATCTTTCAAAATTCATATTTGATGCTCTAAAAGAACGTAACAATTTGAGAAAATATACTGGAAGAATTCAATAGTTACATGTTACCATGTGTTTAGAATGTATAGTTAGCAATGAATTTTCAATGGATTAACTAACCTATCCTAGAGTTATCAGAAGAAATTGTTTAATGGATTTTCACCCATTTTGCACAAAAGCTTCTTCAAGCATTTCATCCATCCGATAATTTCTTTATCTAATCAATTTGAACTAATCATTTACCGGGGTTGATTCAAAAATACACAAACGTTTCAAAAATCTGTCCGCGTCTTTGAGAAACAACCCCATAATGACGAGCCACTTCTCGAAAAACGTCACACTCCCTTCACAATGTGTGTTATTTCATGTTCAAAGTTTATGTTAAGGCTATGAATATGTTGTTAAACTATTTAATGCCAAATAAAGTATATGTATGTAAAAAAAATGATATCTGAGAAATGTACAAGGTTAGAGGTTTTCATGCCAAAAACTGCTACTACTACTTACTGATCAACGTAATGAAAGACTTCCATTTCATTTGAAATTTAAAAAAGAATAAATATTGCATAACTGACAAACTTCTCAAATAAGTCACTGTTACTTTTGGTAATTGACAGGCATTTAGATTTAGTGACTATCTGGACATAAAGGTACATGTTAGCTGAAACATTGGAGCAGAACAAAAGCTCTCTGCTTAGATTACATCATGTTAGATTGTCAGAAATGAACAGTAACTATAACATGTATACCTACGCCTCCATCAACATAGTGACATCGATAACTATGTCCCTTTTTAGTCCCAAAAAGACAAGCTTACAAAACCTATTTACCCACCTGGTACCTTGACCATAAAAATATCTGTAAACCCTCGTTGAAGTAGAGGTTTGCTGGAGCCAGTTGACTGTAACATGAAATACTGTGAAGGTTTGTTCACACCAATTAGCTGCATATACACCTTCACACCACTTGGACAGCCACTGCCTGAAAAATAAAATAGAACTGTCCGTAATGGACTCATACCCCCCACCAGGGCATAGTCCTTCCAGAGCTATTTCCCAGTAAAGTGATTTCAGTAAATGATCTATTTGCAACGTGATAACAAAAATTGAGAAAAATTTACAAGTTCAAGGGACATATTTTGGCAACCACTATGTGCAACAAATCTGCTTATCATAAGAATTTTCTGACATAGTAACACTGATATCACTATGAAAATCATTCATTAAATAGACTTGCTTACTGTTAACAGTGATTTTGGTTTTCATTAGACTCTAATTTTCAGAAAAGAGCTAACTCTTGCTTTAAGAAATTATCAAAAAAAAATTCTCTTGAGGGTTATTACTTGTCCACAGACAACCTAGCTATTAAAAGCTGCTTGTCTGTGCAGCTCTATGGACAACTGTGGCAGTTTAATTCTGAGAACCACTGTGCAATATTGTAGGTAAATTGCTCCAGATAATAAAAATAATGTGGCTCTAATAAGTAGGGTCATAAAAATGCACTAACACTAGTTAATGCTCAAGGTAATAATATCAACATTTACGAGTTCAAGGGGAGATAATTCAGCAAGTATTTTAGTACGGTCCTAAAATCTTAAGAAAGCACAAATTTACATTTCCATCTCCATTGTGTATAGATTTTAATTCAGTAAATATACTTGTTCCGGAGAAAAAGCTCAAAATAATAAAAAAATCAAAGGATATGAGGACATAAAATTATGATACAGATGGAATTCAAAATAAATGTTTGAAAATAAAAGATTATATTAATAAGTCGTTATTTTTAACACTTTATTATCATCATTTTCTATGTTAATACATTAAAATGAGTAATAAAACAGAATTGCGGCTTTAAACTCAAATTGAAATTAGAGAAAATTTGGAATTGAGCCTGATAAAAGTTTTATAACCTCGGGCCAAGATGTGAGCCCCAGGGATCCTCTAGAGCTCAGCTTTAGAAAAGAGTTGAAGACTGTTTGGGTTCATTCCTGTTATTGTGCTCTACAGGTTTCAAATGTTTCTTGACAGTTTGTTCAACTTCAACCAGAGAATAGCTCAAAATGTACATATCAAAAATACAAGAACATAGCTAAAGATTAATAGTTATTTAAAGTATGGACTCTATTATACATTAAACAAGGACCTTAGGAATCGTTGCCATCCGTTGAGACTTTTGAAACACAGTTTATTCTTGTCGAACTAAAAACTTGCACATTGCAGAATTTGCCATGGTATTTGAAAACACAGTTAAACCTACTCTCAAACAATCCTGTTTTTGATACCCCTACTGAAAAACACCTAAAAATTGTTGAAAGAAGAAAACATTGCTCTTAACAAGCAATTGATTTATTGTTCACTGTAACATAATGCCATACTGAGTAAGAAGTTATGTATGATTCATAGCAGGGGTTGATACTAGCTACTTTTTGCCACCAGCCTGAATGACCTGCAAGCCAAAAGTATTACAGGTCCTGTCTGACAACAAGAGGTCCTGCAAGTAAACCATAATTGAATTTTAGCAATTTAAGGGGTAAATTACAGGGACAACATTGATGGAAAAGAAGAAAATGCTTTTGACAAGCAATTTCTTCTTTTCTGCAATGTTTTCCATTTGGTGTTGCAAATTTTAGTATTGAAAGGCAATTATTTTTCAAAATTGATCAGATATTAAACACCAAGTACTGGTATTATTTACAGGCCTGAAGGACCTGCAGCATGATTATATTTACCAGTCCTCCCTAAAATCCACAGGTCTCGGGCCTGAGGACTGGTGTTAGCATCAATCCCTGCATAGGGAGTGAGTATTTAAGCCCATTAACTGGCCGCACTTCTTCTGTTCAACTAGTATTGCTAATATAGATGTATTATGTATCATCATATTATGTAGATACTGGAAAGTCATTATAAATAAAATATGTATATCAATAATAGAGTGCATATCGATGGCTCAGTGCAAAACAGTAGTAACTACCTGTATGTTTATAGGCAGTTACAACTGTTTCGCACTGAGCCATTGATATTGTTGTCTAACTCCAAAAGAAAACAGTTTTCAGCATCTCACTGACTTAAAATTGTCTTCTTAATTAGACAAGACTAGAATAAAGGAATAAATAATAATAAATAAAATATTAAAGGAATACTACACAATAAATAAAACATTTAAACTCATTTTATAAGTTAACCTTTATTTAATGCTAGGAATATTATGTCTTATCTCAAGGCAAGGTTCGACACTAAGGGGAGTCCGGGAGTCCGAGACTTCTTGTTTACCAGTTGGACTCCTTTGATTTGCAATTAAGGAGTCCGATGGACTCCAAGGGTTGAAAGGAAATATTTTGAAAAACAAATGCACAAAACTTGATGAAGAAAACATTTGCTTGCATCCTGTATTGTTTTGAGAAAAAACAAAGTCTTCTATGGTAGAACATTGTGGAAAAGAAGAAATTGCTTATAACAAGCAATTTCTTCTTTTCCAAAATGTTCTCCCATTATGAAAATTTGGACTCCTTACTTTGAGTTTGGACTCCTTGAGTTTGTGTGTAAGGTGTCCAATTGACTCCTTAATCTCAGGAGTTAGTGTCGACCCCTGCAAGGGGTCCCTTTATTTCACTTACCTAAAATAATGAACTGGACCTTTAAACAAGGCCTTAAACCAAATAAATTCAAATTGGCATTATCACTCAGAATGTGTATATCAAATATGAAAGCCCTGTCTTTATACAATTATCAAATAAGCTTTTGGCATTTTAGTGCAGCATTTTATTTTTTTTTAAATCTTCCCTCCCCAAAAGTGTTAGTCTTCTGTGTGTAGCTTTGATAGACTGCAAATACCTGGCCATAGAGAGGTCTGTATTGACACTAAATAGGTCACTAATTCTTCTAGGACATTGGAATCATGGATCAGCTCTGTAACTATAGGCTGAAATGAAAAAAAAAAGCTATATAGGTCACTTAAAGTCCCTAAATAGATCACTACATTTTCAAGAAAATTGGAATCATGGATCAGCTATGTCACTATGAAATGAAAAATATTTAAATAGGTCCACCAGTGTTGCATCTAGGCTGTGGCAGAATTTGATTTGTTTTTGTCCCCAAAAATAAAGATTGTCGTTTCCAGAAAGGTGCAAAAAAACATCCCCAAAAAATTATGTATGTTGATTGACAAAGCTAGTTGCAATAGCGGGCTACTAAATTAATGGAATTCGGTTGACACTTTTGGAGCCTATTTATACTGAAAAATATTGATCAAATTGTACAAGTCTTTCAAAAATGTTCATCTATGGACCCACTCACAAGTTCTCACAACTAGCCAGTAGTGGAGGTTATAAAGATCCATAAGATTGATAAAGACTGGGAATAAAATATTTGAAAAATGTTTTTTTTTTTTCTATTTCAACAACTTAGGAAATTTAATTGTTTCCAATTTGTTAGCCTATTGTGTCCAGTTGTGAAAGGTCCTTAGATAATGAAAGTTGTCTGGGATAAAGACTGTCTGAAAGCATCTCTATGAGATATTGACCTAGTTTCACTTCAATAACTAGCCCTTATCACTGTATGCTATTTTTGTCAATGTTAACCCTTCCCACAAATCTTATGCTATTGAACACAAATTTCCAGATTAATTCTTAAAAAAAGATGTCTGCTTTTTGTTTTTTTAATTTATTGTTACTTTTATTAGTAAATAACCCTAATTTTTTTTTTGGAGGGGCCAAAATGTCCCCCAAAATCAGACTCCTAGATGCAATGTTCACTGGTCCACTAACTTCACTCAGTATGCCACTAAATCGCCCATTAAGGGGAATCATGAATCAGTTCTGTAACATTAGGCTGAAAAAATAAACATTCTCATATAGGTCACAATCACTAAAAAGGCCTCTAAATTTTTACTGGACAATAAACCCATGGACTGGGTCTGTGACTATAGGCTTTAATAATAAATATGTATAGGTCTCAATCACTAAACAGGTCTCTTAATCATTCAATGTATTAGAATTATGGCTCAGCTCTGTAATTATAGGCTGAAAATAATTGTGGTAGTGTCTGTGACCTATTATCAAATGGTGTTTGTAAATAGTTTTTTTTTTTATTCATTATTTGAAAAAGAGTAAATGTTTTGAATTCAAAGTCTCTATTTATAACAGTTTCTAAGATTAAAAACCTTTGACTTAATGTTGCCAAATATTTTTATTAATTAATTATTATTATTAATGGATATGAGGACTCTGAATAGTCCTACTAAAAACTAACCTGTTTTCTCTGTAAGGACCTTGTGACCAACAGACACAAGAGGAACACCAGAGCCAATGTCCCTGTGAGATAGTATATAAATATACTGTCTGCCTCGGTCTTTAACACAAACGAAAGATCCTGCCTTGGGGTACCCATCCTGGTGTCTGATTGTGATATTATATTTGGATGCCCATGGGTTGTACCGCCTCAAATCCTGGATATAACTCTACAGTACACTTCCTACAAGAAAAGATTTAAAAGAAATTAAACTCTGTTTGAAAAACTTAAAATTAATGCTCTAATATAGCTGTTGAAACAGATGTACGAGAAACTAATGTTATTGCTTCTTCAACCAAATCGAAATAAGAGCAATGTAATAAATCGAAATCCGAAAAATAGTAAAAAAAAAAAATGGTACGAAACAAGTTCAGTCCGAATGTCAAAAAAGTTATTCTTAAAGTTTTTGGTGAAATTATGTGTAGATTTTTTTTCTTACAAAGATTAAATAAATCCTTCTTTCATTTATTCAACATATCATTTTTCTCATGCAAGTGTTTTAAATTTTTTCATAAAAAGAAACACAAAAAACAGACGCCTAGCAGGTTTCCATGAATCGATTACGTCTAAAATGACGTCAAGAAATATTAGACTGGATACATTATACAGCAGTCCGTCTTCTACTGGTGTACAATGCGAGCTCGAAGTTCCCTCTTCATCATTTTCTAACGTTTACGATAGTTCTGCTCCAGAAAACGACTCGAAATGGCCCTTTTGAAATTTCACCGGCTTCTTCTCAGAACAAAAGAGATGTTATTCATATGCGTAACTAGGATTTCGAAATTTATACACACTCAGGTGACCATAGAATATATATGATAAAGGCGATATTGTGGACTGTGATAAAAGATGAATGTCCTCCGTCCGTAGTTGCGATAACGTACCACCATCCCTTTTAATAATATGATGGATGGGGCCTCGTCATCAAAGAATCAGAGAGAAGGCTACATTATTGCAGCTACTGCTACTCCGTCCGCTCCCCTTTGCTTTGACTTTAGCGTTGGGGAATTATCAAAACATCGTAACTACAGCTAGAATAAGTTGTGAACATTTTGAAAAGGATTTTTTCGAAAGCGGGTATATTTCTATTACGCACTTGCGTAATTTGCGTAATGGTAGTTGCATCCTTATTATTTTCAATTAATTAATCGACCCAACATAACTTATGTGAAATTTTGTGTAGTAAATTGCAGCCTTTGGAACACTATTCATGTTCAAAGTCATTCCGTAAGTCACTCTTTCCGCTTTTTTGCTTGATATCATGAGTTTGTCTCTAGATATTGCTCAATGCTCAGTGTGATTCTCTGAAATCGTGATTTCAAAAGTTATCCTATCTGACAGGCCTAGGCCTATCCATGGCCTTGATATTTGGCAATTATGCAGACGAAGTCAGAGAAACAAGACCGGGAATAACTAGTACAGTGTTCGGCTGCACAAACCATAAGTAATATATGGGCCAACTTATTTCTCGCCCGCTTTCGGGTCGGGTGAAGACTGGTCTCACTGTCGAATATCAGAATAGCCTGTTCTAGGCTATTCTGATAGTCGATATGTGGACCAGTCTAGAGCTGGTAGCCCGCTTTCTGAGTGATAATCTAATAATGCGGGCAACAGTACCCGCCCGGGGTCAGAAATAAGTTGGCCCTATGAATTACGTGGATAAGGTGTCATGTTTATGAGAGTTTACTTCCCCTGTCCTTCCGCTACTTTCGGTTTACATTCCATGAAAACTCATATAGTCCGTTTGACTTCTATATGGACCAACATTTCGCCGAAAATCTCAGAAATTAATTAATGAAACGCATAATTTTCTTGTCATATCATTTTTTACAGCTAATACCATGTCGAATTTTGTTTTTCAGAATTTTTGAATGTAAAATAATGATTTTGTCCGTCCGTCTACATGTTAACTTTCAGCATGTCATACCTACTTGTTACTGTATAAAACGGAACAGCGAATTGTAAAACCAAAAATAGTACTGATTTGCATAGGGGCCGAGTCAAAAGAGTAAGATTTTAAGTGAATTGTATTACTATAAAATCGAGTTTTTCAATATAATTAAGTTTGTCTAAGATTTTTGCTACCGTTGGATATCAAATCTGTGTATATTCTTTCTTTCTTCAAAAACTGTTTGACCAGATAATTGATTATTGATATTATTCATTCTGAGATGAACCCTATATTTACATGTTAAGACCAATCAAAAAGCATTATTAAACGAAGTAGTTAGGAATTTCACGAGGAAAACTTGAAGAAAAGGCGAGTACTAACGGTAAAAATCACGTGCTATTTAAGTTTAAGATGACATGACCGTCGATATGCTAATTAGCATGTCCAAATAAGGAATAATGGACATTTCATCTGTCAAAAGTTTAGTATAAAACCACGTGTTTTTACTCTATATGTTGACATTTTCTTATTATTGAACAGCCTCCATCACCCCTCGTGTTTAAGAACGGATAATGCGAAAATATTAACATTAACTAGATAGACAAAATCATTATTTTGAAATCATTTTATTTTCAAAAAATATTTTTTTGGAATGGTATTAAGCTGAAATTAAGATTTCACTACATACAAATCCTTTATTCAAACGCAATTTTATGTAATTGATGAAAAGGTTGGTCCATATAGAAGTCAAACGGACTATACCTCTAGAACGTATTTTCGAGAAATTTGTTAAAATAATTTCATTCCCAAATACCACCAGTGTAACCGAAAAACGTTGTAACACTTGCAATTACACCGACGATATTTTCTAAAGCAGACGTTTTGGCTTTCCAAAATCTTTCACGCGGGAAACAGACGATAACAGGGAAGCTATGGAGTTGTACGATGTGGCAATTTCGTTTGACACGACTGGGTCAATGAGTTCGTGTATTGAAAACGTGAAGCACAATATGAGAGATATGATGAGAAAACTGAAGAAAGATATACCAGGTAAAATGAATATGTCTTTGTAAAGGAAACAACATCGAATAAGGAAAAATAATGGAAAAAATCTTGTTCAGTCCAGCAGTATTTATTATCCAGTATTCTGCGTTATCATTAAACTGGCAGGGCGTGGCTTAGCCATGACGTACCCTGGTCATTGTTAGATGCTCCAGTCATCGCCACATAACTGAAATTATTGAAAGCGGCGTAAAACTCTATTCAATCAATCAATCAATCAATCAATGTAAATAATTGTCCCATTTACTTTCTTTTGCGAAAAAAAAGGAACGCCATCCTCACACAAAGCTGCTCTTAACCATGAACATTCTATCAGTCTCCGCAACCATTTTCGTATACGAGAATACGGGATACAATTAACAACATCGTGAAAATGACAAGGTAAATAATTTTGGAATGATTTTAGAACGAAATTGAATGAGCGGGAGGAGCGATTTTTGGATAGACAAAATTTTGCGATATTTATAACACCCCTGTAATAGAATAAGCATACCAGTTTCTTTTTTAATAAATAGCTTTATATTTCTTGAAGAATCAAATAAACGCTCATAATTTCGATAATTTCATTTAAATCGCCATTTTTTTCTAGCTATATCTATTTTGAATGAAGTTGCTGATCTTATTTTTTTGTGATTTTAGAGCGTTTTTATTTTATTGAGTGTTTGAATGCATGAATAGAGAGCTTAGTGAGCGATTTAGTATGTTTCTGATCGAGATGAATGTTAAATTCACGGTGTTTTTAACTGTAATTAGACAATTTCATCTATGACCATTTACACGATGATTAAGATTTACCTTAGCTATACCCTTTTCAGTTTTTCGATATTTTTTTTAATTTCTCAAATTAGCAGGCTTCAGAAGTTTTATTTTAAAGAAAGATGTATTAAATTGGTCAATATTTGAACGTGATCCAATCCGTCGTATCTTTGCTATATGTATTATCAAGTGTAAAATCTTACTCCATGTTACAAATAGCCCCGGTCCCTTCTACCGTTTACTATATTGACTTTTTAAGGTATTTGACTAGCCGTTATTGCCCATGGGGACTACGACACAGACCATACCTACATTATAAAATACGAGGATTTCACGGATAATGTGGATAAACTGTGTATGTTCGTTAGTTCGGCGGAGGGGACGGGTGGTGGACACATGAGGAACCTTGATGAAGCTTACGAACTGTCCTTGAACTACTGTAGAAGATTTCTGACCTGGCGAAATGGGTCACATAGAATTCTTGTGATGATTGGGGACTGTAGGCCTCATGAACGAAACTATCCCCTCAACAAGAATCGCATAGATTGGAATGAAGAAACAAAATTGCTCCGAGAAAAGGTCAGTGATTTGTTCTCAGTGCAAACGGTTTATCCTATGAGACTTACCAAGCCTTTGCAAGATAACTCTTTCTTTAGCTATATTTTCTAACCAAAAAAAGTACAAGTACGTATTGTAAAGATTTGGTATAGTCGAAAAGTAAAAGGCATAATCAAGGATAGAAAATTCGAGCATGATTATAATAATAATTTAATAATGATAATCTTAATCTATAGTCGGGGATTTGTTCGAAGTACAATTAATAATCAACATTAATCATTCTAGATGTTATCAATTTTGCACGAGAAATTCGAGAGCCAGTAGACTTTTTCTTTATCTATTTGAAGGGTTTTCATACACGGCTACCCATTTACAGCTGGGTGGACTGAGGCAGTGACTATTAAATTTCTTACCCAAGGAGACACTTCGCTGTCACCAGGACTCATGAGCTTCGGATTAGGAGACCGACTCTCTAACCACTGAGCTATCGAGGCTTTATCTTTGTAGCACATGCATATGCGTAGGTGTTGCTCTTGTTAGCCATAGTCACAGTTACCTTGAGTAACATTGAGGAGCACGAAAATCTAATATTGAGTAATAGGGACTATTCCTTGTCTTTATCTTCGAAACTCATCTAAACTATTTTCAACAGACATTGTATTCAATAATATTACAACTTAACACAGATTTACCTACGGTGAATTTCTTCAAATGTCCCTACCCATGAATGCTTAATGCTTAATAGTTAATATATCACATGAGAACCCTGTTCATAAAAATCGTAATTAAATCCAATCTTTACCCAACACTTTTTAAATATTGGAAAAAAAAATAACATCAATGCTCCAATTATTTTGTGTTTCTTTGGCCTCCAAATATTGAACAGGAAATTTAGAGCCGAGATGAGAAACTGGGTCATCTACTTAGGACCATTGCGACCCTTTTCTTGAATATTCTTCCAGGACGATAAGATTTATGCAGTCCAATGTGAACAGAGAAGCTATGCAAACTCCTTTTACCAACGAATAGCATCGGAAACCTTCGGCCATCACGTGACCTTGACGGACTTCTCCGAGATTAAAGACATATTGATGAATGTTTGTTACAGAGAAGCCGGGTTACTTCAGGTGATACTTTTAGATATGATTGAAGCGTAGTAATTATGGATCCATTCAACATAGTTCAATTCGACTTATTACAGAAAGACGCACAGAGTTCCTCTTACAATAACATGGTTTGATAAGAAAACGTTCAATGAAAGGTGGTTCAAAGCAATCTGTACATACATTTACGGAAAGAAATAACGCCATTCGTTCTATGGTTATTTTACCCTTAATCATTTGCATAATTTTAAGATACGTACATTTACCAGGATTAATTTATTCTCTTGTATTTGAAGTACATTATTATTATTGTTTTTAATTGTTTTGTTTTCTTTCTATCTTTTGATAATTAGATCATCTTTAGTGAAAGGACTTGAGAAATTTAAGTCCTCATTTGTGATATACAGGGCAAATAAGAATAAAATGATCGTTATTTTCCTGACTTGTAATTGAACATATCTTTGACATTTTAGCCCTTTCTCGGATTATTTCGATATCAGACATAGTCAATTTCCAGTTCATGAAAAGATACAAATATTTGAAGTATAATGCCAGTCTTCTTATGTACATTTTTGTCATTGTTATTGTAATTATTTAATCCATCTTTTAATACAAGTCAATGGCCATAATATAACAGATTTTAAGAAATCTTGCCGATATATAACAGATTTTAAGAAATTATGCCGACATATCAGTTAATATGATAAATATAAATATCAAATATTATAAATTATATAAATATATAATAAAAAAATCTCTGACTTTCTAGGACAATTCTTACACAAGTGAAATCTTAATTGTTTAACATCAGATTGATCCTAACTCTCACTGACTTATTTTTTTGTATTGATGTCAATTCCCAATTTTGTACAATTTGTACATGGAGAAATAAAGGTTATGTTATGTTATGTTATGTAATATCATTTTGGTCCAATTAACATAATGCGAATACAGAACTGACTGACCTTCAAAATTTAGCCAATTTCGGGTAGGGCTCGACCTAGTAGACTTTAGATCGGTCCAGACTCACTGTCCAGTGAAAGCTCTTGGTATGTCGTGAAGTCTGTTATATTAAGGACAATCGATTTCAAACTTCCATAAATACTAGCCTTGCCCTTTGTATATGCGCTGGTAAGTCATATTTCTTTTCTTAACTGTCGAAATATTCGTTGACCAGCTTCGCGTTTTTAGCTTTGCTTTTTTGTGTAACTTTGTTGTTACCACTTTGTTGTGGTCGTTGTAGGTGTTACATTAGTTTTAAGTGTTAGATTTGTGCCTCGAAAAACTTTAACGTATTTGAATAATTAACGAAGTTTTTTATCCTCTCATAGACCCAAAATCTGACCATGTCTACTATCAACCAAGAAACATTCATATCACAGACAGCTGGTACTGTTGCATCTGAAGCTAATGAACCAACCCTTAGTGACAACGAGGACGAAACGGACAGCGAGGATGAGCAGCAGCTAGGTATATATATAAAGACGTGTGACCCATACACAAAAACGATTCATTTTGAAACATGCTTAGAATGACACCCCTGGGTAAGTTTGATCATAGGTAGTACGATTGTTACACTACTCGCTCCTCTCTGTTTTTCAGATAGAGGAATATGCTTTTTAAGTTTAGCTTACACGAGTACAAAGCTATTAATCCCCTATCTGGTGTTCGTATACCGTCAATCCTTCGCCATTCGTCTTTCTTTTTTTAATTCTAAAATGTCACATAATTAAAGTCGAATGAATACTCTTGACAAGAGGACTAAGATGGTCCTTGATCGCTAACCTGAGTCTCTTTGACCCCTGGGACATCCTATTAATTAGATAGGCAGATGTCAAAAAGAAGATAATGGCCTAAAATCAATACCATGGAATGTTTTCAGCTAAGAGCAAGACAGATATGCCTTTTTTCTCTTTGATTCTATGTAAAAAGGGGTGCACCCGGGTGGACCCCAAGTGTGACCCAGGGGTCTTGATATGAACAAACTTGGAAAAGGTCCATACGATGATGCTACATACTAAATATGAAAGCTGTCTGCCTTCTGGTTTCATAGAAGATTTTTGAAGATTTCCCTATTTTCACCCATCGTGCTCAGATGAGCTGAAAGGGATAAGCCCGGGTGGAGCCCAAATATGACCCAAGGGTCTTGATATGTTCAAACTTGGTAGGGGCCCACTAGATGATGCTACATACCAAATATGAAAGCAGTGTGCCCATTAGTTTTGACTATAGAAGATTTTAAAAAAATGTTCGTTCTTTGATTCTATGTAAAAAGGGTTGCACCCGGGTGAAGCCCAAATATGATCCTAGGGTCTTGATATGAACAAACTTGGTAGAGGTCCACTAGATGATGCTACATACCAAATATGAAAGCTGTCTGCCGTCGGATTTCGTAGAAGAAGATTTTTGAAGATTTTCATTTTTTTTTACCCTTCGTGCTTATTGGAGATAAAGGGATGCACCCGTGCAAAGCCCAAATATGACCCAAGGGTCTTGATATGAACAAACTTGGTAGAGGCCCACTAGGTGATGCTACATACCAAATATGAAAGCTATCTACCATCTGGTTTCAGAGAAGATGATTTTAAAAGATTTTCACTCTTTGATTCTATGTAAAAAGGGTTTGGCCCGGGCAAAGCCCAAGTATGACCACAGGGTCTTGATATGAACAAACTTGGTAGAGGACCACTCGATAATGCTACATACCAAATATGAAAGCTGTCTGCCTTCTGGTTTTAGAGGAGAAGATTTTTAAAGATTTTAATATTTTCACCCTTTTTGTTAAGGGTAAAGGGAAAGTTAAGGGTGGATTTCATTTATTCGAACAACTTTGGTAGAGCTTGACCCAAGGAACATCCCTACCAAGTTTCATCAAGATTGGCCCACTGCTTTAGGAGGAGAAGATGTTTAAAGAAATTGTGGACGACGCACGACGGACGACGGACATTCTACGATCACAATAGCTCACCTTGAACACTTCGTGCTCAGGTGAGCTAAAAACATAGCACCTGGGCCCAAGGTTATAAAAGTTTTCTCAGGCTCAGGCTCAATTTTCACAAAATTTTAGATTAAAATAAATGTATGAAAATAAAAGATAATATTAATAACAACTTATTAATATTATGTTTTATGTTAATACATTTAAATGAGTAATAAAACAGAATTACGGCTTAAATCTCAAATTGAAGTTTGAGAAAATTTTCAATTGAGCTTGAGAAAAGTTTTATAACCTCGGGCCCTGATGTCGAAAAAGGCTATTCATGAATCATTAGGTCTAGTGCTATCGATTGCTTCTTATATCAGATAAAATCTTGATATTTTACATGAAGTACCATTTCATGAACAATTTGAACGTTGCTAGAATAATGACCCTCTGGTCAACTGGGTCAGAGTTTTTGATGTGGGGTTGAGATGACATAGGGGCGTGCTTTAAAGTAAATATAAAATAGACAAAAACATTCCTTTGCCTGATTGCTCGTTCAAAATTCAAAAATATGTAAATGCACTATGTTTTGTCTGAGATTATTTTGTTTGTTCCAACCGAAAGGGCAACCATGGCCAAACACCTTCTTGTTTAATTTACTACTCAAAATATATAAGCATAACTTTTTATAAGGACTCTCTTTCTTTTACCAAGTTGAGAAATCGAAAAAGTTGTTGTGATTCTGTAAGGCTATTCATTGATCGACAATTTTTTCAAAGAACGATTGAGATAGAAATTGTTAAAGCGCGACAGTTGGGGAAACGTGGAAGGTTGCAATATTGGTGCAATTCAGGGAATGGTAGAAAGCAGCCATTTTAATAAATTCATGGCGTCTTTATTCTAGCTCTATTTATAAGCGTCATGTCGTTTTAACAAAATTCCTACTTTTTGTCCGCTTCCTGGATGATCTATAAGCCCTCTGATGTTATCTTTATGGTATTTGATCAAACTGATCAATTTTTGCCTACAGCAGCCCGAAAACCGAAGTAAGCTAGTCTATGTGGGATTGAAGAGTAGTCTGCAGTATTACAGAGACTTTTTCAACTGCAATGTTGTCTATGGACTTTACTGGATGGCCCATTATCTTAATCAAAGTACTGAATGTACGGTGATGTTGGAATGCGTCGAATGCCCAACCTCGCCTCTTACAAAATTCTGTTGATTTCACACAGGCATAGCAACGTTTTACAGTTGAAGACCATCCTCTCTGTATGGTGAGTTTTCATATGAATTGTGTTCATAAGATTTACGTACACCTAAAGAGTTGCGTAAACAAAATTTGTCAATTGAATAGCCCTTTTTTCATGACCGGAAAACGCCACAAACCTGAACAATATGCATAAGGTCAGTGGACTGGGAACATTGTGTGAACATTATTGATAACCGATCAGTAGTAGAACTTGCGTTCAAAAGATTTTGTTCCCTTAACACTAGCGATCTATATGATTACGAAACCCCGACAACTTGCGGAAGGTCAGGTGACTTGGAACATTCTGTAGAAGTTTCATCCAAATACACCATAAATGTTAGAGGTGTTCAAAATGATTTTAAACGTACGGACAGACTTGCTGACAGACAGAATAATACCAATATACGACCATCTTTGGTGGTATATAAAAAGGGACAGTATTGTTTGCTCCTAGTTTTATATCTTAGGTGGCATGGATTACTCTCATGAATATTAGTAGTGTCTAACATTTACTAAACTCACGTGATTACTGACTACTGCCGAACAATTTTGTGTGGTAGTTATGTACTTACCCTTACCTACTGAACTGAAATTTCATTTTAAACTCTTGACATATTTTTACACATTTCAACCAGTTTGGCTAAAGTTTTCCCCACAATAATTAAGTACAATGCATACAGTGTACCTTAGGATCAGACTGCTCATTTGTGCAGGGTGATCATGGTCTATATATTCTACTTAACCCTTTGCTGTTTAATCGCTGCTTTTTACGTGCCTGTGATTTTATGATTGAGAAAACATTGTGAAAAAAGAAGAAATTGCTTCTGACAAGCAATTTCTTCTTTTTCCACACTATTTTTTGCCCTACTGAATGCTTATTTTTCCAAAATAAATCCACTTTAAATTTTCGTCTGCAAAACCTTTGAATTTGGACAGGTCTAAAGTTTTGTAAAACAGGAAAGGCTTAACTCAATTTTGGACGTTACATATATCATTGTGTCTAAAAATAGCATCGCATTCCGAGGACAGAACTCTTTGAGAGCATAACTCGGAACTGCGGGAAACTTCCATTTTTTCGGTATCGAGCCCTATATTGTTGGTTCTTCAAGACTTAACTAGGCAAAACGTTTCTACTAAGTAATGCACCCACCATGCTGTTGTTTTTATCAACACAATTATCAAAAACTTTAGTCTGACAGACAAATCAAAGTCACCTTCGTCCAACAACTTTTATCTTAAAGCGAAAGTAGCCAAGGATAAGTCGAAAATGATGAGAATCATGATATACCATCGTGGTAAGTATGAAATGTTTACATTTAACATTTTAAAAATAACACACAGATAAACTTATAAACAAATCGGGGAATAATTCAAAATATTCGCAATTTTTTTTTATCTTGAATGCATTGTAGAATCGCCAAGTATTTCCAGAAAAACAGGTCACATGACTACTTTAAGATCATTTGAATACCATATAATGAAAAGGCGAAGCCCAAAACAAATTCGTACGCGATTTATTAACTTATCTTTTGAGCGTTTTAAGCAACTTATCGAATCTTTGGTGGTCTTCGAATGAATATTTACATCATTTACATTACATTTATGATGATAAAATCTTCAATTACAACTGATTGATTGTCCACAAAAGGTTGACATTTGAAATAATTCTGCGCAAAGTTCTGGTGATATGTGTCATCAGAAAACACTGTATGAAATTGTCCTGGATTCATTTTGCGGCTTTGTTAAATTTACGTTGGAATTGCTACGCATTCCAACATAGAATTGCTTCCTGGAAGGACTTACTTGAATTCTCAGCTATATTAAAAGACTTACAAAATGAAAATTTCTTATGTATTTATACTGAGCTAGCCAGAAACTGTATCTTATATCTGTTGTTATTTCACCATTACAAGAATATCCAGACTCTCAAGGGGAAAATTTTGTATTTTTGTATTTAAACTTTATTACATTGTATTTTCATTATACTTCACCTGCAGTGGAGCGTTAGCACCCGTAGGCGGTGATCTTATTTCTTCTTTCACTTTACTATTATTCATTTACCTTTTTGGACCAACATGAATAAAGATCCGTGAAGTTGGCAGCCTAGCAGCCTAGCAGAGTGAAGTTGGCAGCCTAGCAGCCTAGCAGACTGAATTTTTTAATTAAAATTATTGATATCTGACACTAGAACTATACACTAGAAGTCACTTCAAACCGTAAACACTGAAATTCTAGTGAATGTAGATTTGTTCCGGATATCTCACTTTATTCAACTTTTCCGACCAAAATGTCCCGAAAGGCTGACAGACTGCCAACTCTGCCAACTTCACATTTCAAGCAGTCTAGCAGAGTAGCAACCCAAAATGACCACTATCGTTTTGTATAGTTCCTTTTGAACTCACATTATTCATCAAGTCTTGTATTTCTGGGGATTATTAACAGCTCAAAAGTCCGCGATGCCTTGAATTGTTTTCTTTATATGCCTGTAGTAATTTTCTCTTTCTGAATTGTAGGCATGGTTTGTACAATTTGTAAGATTGGAAAGTTACCGAACGAGTTTCCTCAATGTCCTCTATCAGATGAATGTGACCATCTGTATGCGTCGTGCATGAGGGTAAGTATGTTCATGTACGTCTCGGACAATCAAATTTGTACACACTTGAATGAGAACG
The DNA here is from genome assembly GCA_948146395.1 of Fragum whitleyi. NCBI lineage: Eukaryota > Metazoa > Mollusca > Bivalvia > Cardiida > Cardiidae > Fragum > Fragum whitleyi. The sequence goes on from OX411547.1 coordinate 10,431,806, forward strand.
TCTGATTCCAGAGATTTAGAGTGTTTCAAAGGGTTTCCGTACCCTAATTTACTCTCAGGGTCTGGAATCGAATTTAAATCAATTCCCCAATGATTGGGAAATCTTTAGAAAATATTCTAGTTGTTTGTAAACACTTCTTTCTCCATCATTGATTTATGTTAATACTTTAATATTACAAAATATTATCTTTTCAAAGACTTATCTACATCGTCCATATACCTTGTCACTGCATAGTAGGTAAAAAGGGATAAAGCCAGTTTTAATCCTTATAGCTCATTGAAACCCTATATTGTTGGTACTCATTCGAATCATTTTGAAGGGACTATTCAAATGAGTTACAACAACATAGGAATTTATGCCATTATTATTGAAATATTTTGATTTTAAATCCAAATTACCCCATCAATCTGTGGCTCTGTTTTGCTAGTGTACAGTACGTTATGTAGAAGACCACGGATCGTGTCCTCATCCATCTTGTGATATTGTTGTTGATAAAGGATCGTCTACTATCAAACTATACGAAGCTGTACTTGACACCATGTTTAAAGACTATGGGCAGGTATGTTTATTTGTTATTTTTATATATTTCTTGTTGATCTCCTTCGAATGGTGCCTATACTACTTGATTTTCGAAAGTTAATTTCAAGTTGGTCATTTAAATGAGAGTGCAACGCTCAAAAGAACCGCAAGCTTGGAATGAATGAATTTAAACGGCTGTGAATTTTAAAATAAAACAATATAACAAATAATTTAGAGATTGGCACAAACCTTTAAGGTCCGGCATTTACCAAATGTAACACTTATCCCCTCGTTATAATGACTGTCTATTTACAAATGTCGAAAATTTTCACATCAGGTGTTAGAGCAGTCCAGACTAGCAAGCCGACCAGAAGGCGACGTCATTGGAGTGTCCACCATTAATGGTGATACAGTATGGTTTACATATAAACCTAGTCTGAAGGTATCCACACTGAAGACGGAGATCGGTAAACGACTGAAACTGAGACCAGAACAACAAAAATTGATCTTTAATGAAAACACGATGAAGGTATGGAGCATTTATTAGTCTATTTAACGATGGCTCAGTGCGAAAGAGTTGTAACTGCCTATATGTTTAAAGGCAGTTACAACTGTTTCGGGCTGAGCCATTGATATATGACAAGCTCGGGATCAATATGAAATAGTATAAAGCAAGATTAGTATAAATAAAAATAATAACAGTTCTGTGATATGTCATCGTTTAAATCTTCACCTATAAAATTAAGCCATCTTACGAACCCTATCTTTAAATTATGCCCTTATGAATACCATTGTAAATGTACACAACAAATTGAAAAAAAAAGTTATATTAAGGCAAAAAACCCCAACAACATTCAAATGTTTAGTGTATTTTTTTCTTCAGATTTTCATTACGTATTAACATTATAAGAAACCAAATGACATAATCCCATTCCCATTCTAAGAAACAAGACTTTTAATCACGGAGTGTTGTTTTCTTAACAGAAAGATGCTTGCCTAAGTGACTACGGAATGAAATCCTATGACACAATCTCTCTGATACTGCCATTGTTTTGTGTCCCGGAACATCTTGATCACGTGATATTCGACCTAAGTTGGGAATTCCCACCAAGAAAACCAGACTTTCTCGACGCCTCGTGTTTCGCTTTCGAAAAAGAAACATTCATCCAGGTGATAGACTGGAACCATCCAAACAATGATTACTTCCTGCAGGGATCCATCAAGCACAGCGAGCAAAACCTGACTGGACCCGGCTCTAAAACAGGGCATCAAACTATCCACGTGTATTTAAAGAAGGTACCAGCTAAGATCACCCATCTCTACTTCACGTTGAGCTCATGGCGGTCCCCAGATCTATCCGCTTTCAAAAATCCAAACTTGAAATTCTTCGACGCTACCGACGCAAGCGTGAACTTGTGCGAGACTACCTTCACGCATGCGCGTAATTCACAAGCTGTCATCATGTGCTCTGTTGTGAGAACTGGTAAAGACTGGCAGATTTTTGAATGTGGAACAAATGGTCTAGCCAATGGTAATTCGAAGAAGTACAACCCTATAAGGAAAAAGATCGTTCAATTAATCCAGGAGGACTTATAATTTTTCCCACAGGAAATTGTATCTCGCTACAAAGGTTGGATTGAACAATTGAAAATATTGTACTGAGTGCTTAAATGAAATTAAAACTCGAATACGCTATTGTGATTTGTGATTGCAGTACATTTGTATGCAATCGATGAGTCAAAATAGTGAATCTTATTTATGAATAACGAATTACTCAGTTTATATTGAGAGTGAATTGTTTTGAATAAAATAAAAAAAATGTAACTATATGTAGATCAATTTATCAATTAACTAGTTTGAATGATAAATTTTACACAATGGCTTTTTTCCATTCATTAATGATCAGACACACAAACAAAAGGACCACTATGGGCCTGTAATACTCACGTGAATATCTTTGGTCACAGGAATATCAAATCAAAAGATTATCAGCCCCAAGTCGTATTAACCGATAACCATTGGTTAAATATAGAGCGGAGGTTAACCAATCAATTGTCTTTTTGCAATTGTATAAATTGAAACAATCATCCTGGTTGGCTGAAATAAGCTTCCAGTAAATCAATATCAAAGACCGTTTTCTAAGAAGAAGGTTGCTGGCACAATTCCGACTTTTTTTTCGATTTTAAAAGAGATGCAAATTGGCTTTGCCATAATATAAGACCGCAGTGGCATGCTATGAACAAACATTGCTTAATTCAACTAGACGATGCTATGTTGAGTACAAACAAAACATCTAGCCTTTTTGACTCATAATAGTAAAGCAACAACATTTATTTTCTAATACTTGTTTTGAAAAATGGGATGCACCTAGGCGGAACAGAAATGTCCTCAGAGCCATGATATTAACATACTTACGAGGGATGATGCAGAAATTCGTACAATGGGTCTATAACTTTCGCATTTTGCTTGTTTAGTTAACAATTCCTTGAGTGTGCAGTTCGGTTTCTACAAAAGGCATAACTGTTTTGTATTTTTGCAAAATTATAACAAGCGGCCTTAAATTTAGGCCATAGTAACACACGTATGCTAAGGCGGGGAGCGTTAAATAATGAAAATCTGTTACATAAATCAAATTTTGTGAACAATTTCGCAAATTTTAGTTGAAATTTCTCGCCCAAAGTAAATTCGACATAACTAGGAAATCAATTGTTGTACTTTAAACATTTTTGGAAGAGTTTTTACAGTCACAGAATATTCTAAATTACACGAAATATTCAAGAGAATATAGTGCCCTGAGTCAAAACCAAATTGTGATTCCGTTTATTTTTCGAATTTAGTCATGATTGCGAGTTATTTACCAACCCAACCATTTTAGATAATTTAGAAAAAAATGTAATTATGTCAAAAATAGGAGTTTTTCTTACGATATCGTCGATATTCAAAGTGCATCGGGCTTTATAAGAGGACTTAGAATGGAATAATGGAGTTTCAACGAACGAAGGCGTCCCAATGGATCCTCAATTTTTCCAAACTTACAGGTCCTACACATGGGTCTCCACTTCACTAAAAATACTATTAATATAGAAATTGTACAAATTTGAAATCCAAATGGAATATGTATACTTTTTGCAAGTTAATTTATTTGGCACAGAAAAAGCATGCGATCAAATGGAGACTAACTAGAAAATAGATAATAATAGCGTCGCATTTGACGTTCTTGTTTCCTCGCCTACGTGCGGGGTCCATGTCTTAGATGAGTCACTTTACAGCCGCTATCTAACATACACATTCGAAATTTCCACATTTATTACACAGATATTGCCTTAAGTGAACTTTTAATTTTCATTTGAAAGTCAACTCTTCTTTAGTTTTATAACCCCATTTTACGAATTTCTGGATCAACCCACACAGTATAGTACATGTTGTTGCATACAAAATATGTCAGCTGTCAGTTTTTCTGGTTTCAGAGAAGAAGTTATAGAAGAGATCCTACTTATTCCAATTCCAATTTTATTGACATATAATTCTAGGCCACTCGACCATAATACAAGATGCAGGTATATTATACAATACCAGGAGAAGATCAGATTTGATTACGTTGAACAGTTTAATCTTTGAAATTCTATCGAAGATGGCATGTTTTTTTAATACTTTAGAGTTGCCATTCCATCTCGGAAGACAAATTACATAACAATTGTTATTGTAGAAATACATACTATCATTTCGTTATATGAACTACCGGTAAGCCTTTTTAAATTAAGCTTGAATTTCAAACTTACATCAATAATATGCGTTTTGATATCCCAGCAGAATGATTAACCACACGTGATTCGTTTCCAAAAATTGAAAATAAAAAGCCTCACTGTGGCTAACGTTTGCTCTTTGTAAAATCAGAAATGCCCAGATTTAGCACAGCTTTGACCTCGGGACATACTGTGAAAAAATTCTATTTTAACCCTTTCCTGTTTTACAAAATTTTAGACCTGTCCAAATTCAAAGGTTTTGCAGACGAAAATTTAAAGTGGATTTAATTTGAAAAATAACCATTCAGTAGGGTAGAAAATAGTGTGGAAAAAGGAGAAATTGCTTGTCAGAAGCAATTTCTTCTTTTTTCACAATGTTTTCTCAATCATAAAATCACAGGCACGTAAAAAGCAGGGATTAAACAGCAAAGGGTTAAGGTTTACTAGTGGAAGCTTTTTACAAAGTATGATAGGTCTCTTTCTTTTACTGTTTTAGAAATGAAAATTTCCTTCGGTGTTTCCATGGAAAATGAGATACGTTCGAGCGGAGCCCAAACCTGACCTCGAGTTGTAAAGGTCAAAAAGACAATGTTTAATACCAAATATCGTCGATTTTCTCAGCTAAAACCTCGTAAATACAGCTTGTATAAAGCTATAGTTACGAGGTTTAAGTAGGAAACTGACGAATGTTAACTGTCTGCCCTCTTATAAGAAAATTTTCTGAAAACTCTCTTTTTTATTTCTATTTCTGAGCCCAAATATGACCACAAGAGCACGATATTAACAAGCTTGGTAAGAGGTCCACCCGTGCGATTGAATAGTTTAGATATAAAAGCGGCCTGCCCTATAATAGTTTCAGTGAATGAAGATTTCTAAAGATTTTTTTAATCTTTTCTGTCTAAGTTGCCGTGGCAACCAGCTTAAAGGGGGATTTTAAATTTTTGCACAACTTTGAAGTAAAGCTTTACCCAAGGAATAGTCATGTAATATTTTACCAAGACTGGTCTACCGGTTTAGGAGAAGACGATGTTTAAAGAAATTATGGACGATGCACATCGCACGACGGACGTTGGACGATTACATTGCCTCACACTGGGCACTTTGTCCTCACGTGAGCTTTAAAAAGTTGGAAATTCCTAATTTCCCTCTTGACTCTGAGATGTCGTGACCGAAAATTGAAAACGTTAATTGAGCTGTTTGATTTTTGTCTGTACTAATATAAAATGAAACAACAGACAGCACCGAGATGTCTGTTGAAGACGGGTGGAATTACAGATTTTGTACAGAAGATATCAGATATCAAGCAGACGTTAATTAAGGATAGGGACATATATAATACATACTTAGTGTTCTGTATGAAAAACAAAATTTAACGAGGTTGGGAGAATTGAGCATTGTCGAGGCTCTGCCGAGACAATTATCAATTATCACAACCGAGTTAGATATGTTTTCATACAACACACACAAGTACGTATTATATTTATCTTATAACCTCTATTTGTGTTGTTTTGTCGATGCTTTTAACTGAAATGCAAGTTTATAGAAATAACCGCGTTATATCATTGTTCAAAATATAACTATGTGATATCATAAAAAAATTCATACGGGAGGTTATCATTAGGATATTTGTATAGTTATAAGATAAAATAGGCAGTCATTGTATAAGAAATATAAAAGGAGTACAATTAGACTAGAAGGACACACAACAAAGCAGGCTAATTTCTATCTGGACTGGGTTACTGCCCCTAGATCTATCGATACTAGAGACAGGTATTTTACAATTTTCGTTAGGTCATGTGACCCGGTAGTGACGTCATTTGATAAACGGAAGCTAGAAAATCGTAAAGCGTTTGGTAGCGGATTTGCGACATGCAATTGATAGAAAGTCACGATGAATGCGGCGAAAAACAGCAAATAATGAGTTAATTTTTGTTTTTCTTTCGTACGTTCATCTCGTAAAGAACCTATTCAAATAAGTAACAGAATTTCAGTACTTTCATTTCAAACAATGCCGCCAAATTTCAATGGATATCGACATGCATGATGGGAAAATTCTTAAGGTTTGTAATAACTTACTTGTCGTGAAATGTACACAGCCAATCAGATTGCCGTAAAATTTCTACACTAGCCGTTGTCTCTCACAGACATTGGGGTACCAGTTCAGTTTCTATCGAGAAGAAAACACGTGATACGTCCCACAAGGTATTCGTACCAGTTAGCGTTAAATGAAACGTCTTTAAATTTCGTAGTTCTAGCAAATATTAACCGTAGACTACACAATTGTGATATATACATTCTGAAACGATTGGGATTTGGAACTTCTAAAAAAGAAATCATGGTATCCCTCTATTTTTTTCTAAAATAAGATGAAACATTAAACCATAACGATGTGGATTTATATTCATGTACTACATCCGAAAGGGTTATGAAAGTTATGAACGAGTGCTGTTTATCTGTGGTGTTTTTCATCAGATGATATTCGCAACTTGAACTCTAGTCGCAATTCTATCAAATTCACACATTTTAAAGTAGTGAATTGCGTTTTGAATTGTTCTCTTTCTTTTAAAGTGTTTTTTTCTTATTATTGCATGATAAACTCGTTTGGAGAAAACGGTTTGCTTGTTTCTAAGTGTCTACCAAGGGCGTAATTACCCTTACACACATTACGTAAGTGCGTAATAGAAATAAATCCACTTTCGGAAAATGACTGATGAATGATGATAACATTGAAACTACATCTTAAGCTGTAATTACGATGTTTTGATAATTCACCAACGCTCAAGTCAAAGAAAATGGGAGCGGACGGAGGACATTCATCTTTTGTCACAGTCCAAATATCGCCTTTTTAAATTATCTAAATATATTCTATGTTGGTCCCCTTCTGGGTGTGTATAAATTTTAAAATCCTTGTAACGCCTGTCTACTCAGTCTCGAAAGCATTTGTCTACACCGGTTCAAAAATTAAACCCTATTGTCCGCATACTTGTTATAGAAATACCGCATTTATATAACTATGGCGCGCGAACGGGGTCAAAAGTCAGAATACCGCTATACCCACAAAAAAATGGAGGTATACCCATAGAAATGAGGGTATACTTACATATTTTTATCGGTATACCGATAAAAATGGAGGTACACCTACACATTGTGGGTAAACCGCCATAATATTACCGGTATACCTACAATATTTAGCGGTACACCGGTATTATTATGGGTTTACCTATAATAATGAGGGTATACCTGTAATTTTTCCGTCAACCAATCAGAGAAGGCGTTTTATCCAGCATTTTCTATCACAGCCGCGGGCATTTTTCGTAAGTATTTAGGAATTAAAATGTCATACTTATCAAAGAATTATGTAAATATTTCATAATTGAGTTAGTAGAATATAATAAAATAATAATTGAGTGTTTTTCTTACCCTTTTCACATGTTTTCATTTCATTAGTGTTTCCGTGACGTCACACGCACTTGTTAGGTTATCCGATTTTTAACTTTATAAATCATCAGAAAAACGAATAAATAATTAAATAATTTTCTACATTGTATTCAAAATCGAACTTTTGATATTGTTTTATTTATTTGTCATCCTTCATTTGTTTATTTGTTTGTCATGTTCCGTATAGTTACTATATTGTGAGACGGCCAAGGGCAATATTGTTGCCGACATGCCGTATTATGAAATAAAAAAAATATAAATAGACGACTTTTTCGAGATTATTTTAGTGTCAATAAAATGAATTTATTTGAAAACAAACAATATGTAAAATATGAGTAATCAGCAAGATAAAGATCCATTATGTAAAGAATGGCTATGAATAACATCAAGTATCCTATTTTTTTTCTCTTTTTTTATGAGCAATTTATCCACTTATTTCACTTCTCTTTAAATCAACGATCACTATGAAATTAACTGAACATATTTATTTTATTCTAAAGGGGCAATATGTGTGAAACAAAGAAATTAGCACTGATTGGACAATAAAAGTCTGACCAATTTCCTGTGTATACCTGTCATCGAGTTTTATGACACTCGATATTTAAATAGCTAACCTTAAACGGGTGCAAGTCAAAACGGCCCAAAGTCAAAACGGCCCAGAGTCAAAACGGCCCACATTTCGGTCAAAACGGCCCGTAATTTGGTCAAAACGGCCCAGAGCAGATTTTACATTCGGTCAAAACGGCCCAAATAGAATTTTTCTCAAATTACTCTTTGAAAATATATAGCAAACTTGTTTTCTTATTATAACGTCTAAGATTTAAATGTCAACGATTACGCCAATGCTAGTTTTCGTCCTACTTTGTACTTTTTTCTTCTTCGGGTCTTTAATATAAATTTTCGAAAAGTGAAAGAAATGGGTTCTTGAAAATCTATTTTTCGACTGTTGTAACTTAATAGCAAAGTTCTACATACGTGTAAAGGTTTTTTTTTTATTGTGTTACAATATATTATAATCATTACTAATCTTATTGTTCATAACTATCGCAGAAAAGACGTCTAGTAAAGTATAAATTCCCCTTGAAAAGGTTCATGTAAAATTGTTTTGTAAAGAGAAATCAAATGCTGGTAAATTTCAAAATCTTAAAACTTTTTTCTTGTGAAGTTTGCCAATTCTTTATCATGAACCTCTATCTTTAACAGTGTATTTTTATGTGGATTATGGGAACGGCTCGGAAACAGGGCTTATCAGGGAAATGTGTAATTTCTGAAAAATTGGGATAAACGTTATTTTTAAGTTATTATTTTGGGTAGACCTTAATTTCCGTGTATATTCTATTGCCAGAGTAAAGTTTTGTTTCTCCCTCAGTCCTTTAAACTTAAACTGAACTACGACATATCGTGTCTTATTTGTAATATCAACTTTCTTTAAGAAAGACCATCGGCTTTGTAAATTGGTATTTTTTCCTGATTTGGGGAAAAATTGCACTTTTTATCATGTGGAACGGGTCGTTTTTAGGTTTAATCGTATTAATGTTTATATTATACATTTAAAACGTGTTAAAAGCACTTTTCGGGATTGAATTCAGTGCTTTAAAAGTGTACTGGCATGGGACTGTATTTTCCTACCTAATCCAAAGCGGCATTTCATAAATAAAGCTGTTTCAGTTCTGCCTATTTGATGCCACACATTTGTAAAAGAAATAGGCCTGCATACGTTTTTAACTTCATGTAAACTATTTTTTTCAATCATCATAAAAATTCATTTTACTTCGGCAAAGATAGGAAAATAAAGCAAATTAAATGTTTGGGCCGTTTTGACCGATTGCCATAACTGATTTGGGCCGTTTTGACCGAATTACGGGCCGTTTTGACTATGGGCCGTTTTGACTTTGGGCCGTTTTGACTGTAAACCACCTTAAACATTACTGTACATAGGAAAAAGTATTTAAAATATCAACAGGCCTGTTAAATAACTCAATAGATCATACATTGATTCAGAGCGATTGATCGATAGATAATTCTTTTTATTAAACGGTGTTTGAAGACTTTGAGATTATTACAACTTATTGTTTTTGATTAGAGCGAAATTCAACGTAGTAAAAAAAATGCCAGAAAAAGAAATGCCAAATGAGAAAATGTCAGATATATGTGTGCAAAATCATGTTTCACTAGATCGATAATCAAAATGCCATTTATGTAATTCAATTTAATTGTGTCCCTTGCATTTTTTATTTGCTTGAAAATTGGTTTCATTCCCCGACGAGAACAACTTTTATTACGCAGTAATTGTCTATATGCCCGTTAAGCTATGACTCCATGCAACTGCATATCTTTAGTAAAATATTTTATTTGATCATTAAATATCATCAAGTAATAAAATTTGAAAAGAATATTTCTTTGAATTCATTGAGGTATGGAGAGATTTTTTTTTAAATTTATTGGGGTATTGCACCAAAACTACTATCACTTTCGCATGAATCCGTTTCGCGAGATTTTACATTGTGATTTTGTTTTTAGTTTAATACCCCAATATTTCATACCCCGATATATATAAAAAAAAATGATTTTTTTTTTTAAATTTTAGATACATGCCCCTTTTGGGTTTGTTTAGTTTTATAATTATTACGGAAAGATAGAGTGTGCACTATGTTAATAAAAAGGGAAATGAAATAAGTCTAAAATCAATACCATAATAAGAAAAATAAATCAATAATATTATCACAAAAAGGATGAATCAATTAGTAAAAGGGAAAATTCAAAAGCAACCCATAATGAAACATACATCAAATATTTGGCTAAAAGCTAAGTGTATAAATTCTAATAGAAACTGTCTCCTTTTCTCACAAACTTTTGTATATGTCATAATAACTGAATCTCGAAAGTGAACTTCTCATGTGGACAATGAGTAAATTAAGGGGAAAAAATGATTATGAAAATAAAATGTCATATATAATTTTATTTCCTCTCATAATAGTTATTTTGCCAAAAGTTATATTGAAAAATATAGTGGCCATATCTTGGCCAAAACGTCATGACCAAAGCGCCCTAGCCAAAATAGTCCAGCAAAAACTTCCACGGGCAAAACGCAGGTATAGTCATTTATTGAACCATGAAATATATTGTCTTATATGTGTGTACCAGTCTCTTATTTTTTTTATTTTTGCTTCTAAGAAACACATGCAAATCTAGCACACACTCATTATAAAATGAAATTACGAAGATTTTTTTGTTTTTTTTTTTGAAATATTTAAAAAATGTATCAAAATTTCCCTTCATTGTATAATGCCGGATTCATCATTTATACAAATGAAAAAAATATTGAAAATGAATAGGTGCATTGATAAATATTAAGAAAAGGTTTGTTTATTAATTCATATAATATAAGGCACGAGTTGAACTGGCTGTCTGCCACACATTTGAATTCTCAAATATGGCGTTGAAGATAGAACTACATGTAATTCTAGCGTTGTATACGTGTACATATACTTAACTTTTTATCTGAACCCGATTAAATTTCCCAAGTGTGAGAATAAAGAATATACAAACTAACTTCTTATATGGGTGTAAAATCAGATGAAAAGCCAGAATGTCACAATAAAGAAACAGTCAATCAAAAAATACGGACAGACGGACGGACATACGGACGGATAAATATATGGAACAAAACACCGAAATTTAAGTAAGAAAACCCACTAGATGCCTTGCAGTTGTTAACGCCACCGTTTCCCCACAAAACCTTTCGCCTAGTTTACATTTGCCACGGTCACCCTACGATATCGCAGCCTGAGATTTCGCAGTTGGTAACGCGTCGAACTGTCAATCTAGAGGTCCGGGTTCGATCCCCGACGGCGACACTCATTCTTTCTGACTAGTTGTCTCTCACCGATGGGTTAATAATCGTAAACCTATGCGAGATAGCAGCTGGAGGCTAGGAAAGAATGTGATGGTTGTACTGGCGAGAGAAATACCAGGAAACCATTGTTAAGTGCTCCAGCCGTCGCGATATAACTGAAATAATTTTGAAAGCGGCGTTTAACTCAATTTAATCAATCAACCTTTTCCAGTGATATAACACGGATCCTTTCCATTTCCAATAGAGTTCACCCTTGTGACCTGACAAACATTCTGGCCAAGTTTCTTGAAGATTGGACTATATTTGTGGCCTCTAGAGTGTAAACAAGAAAATTATCATTAAGGCCCCCTTCTCCTTTAATATGGCACGGATCCTTCCCATGAATGGAGAGTACTTTGCATTGAATAAATTTTGAACCAAATTTAAATCTGACATATTTCTGTGCAGAATACCGATAGCCTGATGCAACACTGTTGTATATAAAGTAAATGGTACCTAATGATACAGCGTTGCCCTAAAAAGAAATAGAAATATATCTGGCCATGATCCGGCTTGAATTTATGACCCAACGGGTGTCAAAAGGAATATCTAATGAGTGCCAGGTCATTGTAGATCTTCAAAAACGGGTCTTTCACATCGATTTAAAATCGATGTCCTCTTATGTAAAATAAATACTTCGATTGAAGTTGATTGTTTTGTAAACAGTGATTGTATTTCAAGAAATCAACGCATATTGTGATGAAATACTCGATCGCGGGTCTGCATAACGACGTCAACGTCTTATTAAGCAAAATCTGTTCTTCTCACACAGCACGTGTAATTCCAGATTCAATGGAAACTACTGAAACTTCTTCATTATGCCGTGAATGAAATGCCACTACTAAATCGTCTTTGGAATCAAACGTCTTTGCACAGATTTAAAATGAAATATGGTTAAATGTACGAAGGAACGACGTCATTACGCTAAAGGTCGCTTTAAGACAGGATTCATTAGACAAGCCGTTGTAAATGACTTTACTGTTTCGGGACACACTATCTCCAACCTTTAGCACCACTATTAAGCGACTCACTGCTTAATTTTCAGAGCTAGATAAGTCTGGCGCGTAAAAACAACGTTCGTCCAGCACGGCAAATATCGCAACGACGGTTGGGTTTTTTCACTGTTACCACAACCTCAAAGAACTAAGTCTCTTGACGGCGTAAAATCTCCGAATTAAAAATTGTAGAGCAAGATTCAAGAGGCCTGCGACACTTTCGGCGTAACAGTCTTAATCGACGTCACCCTTTCAAATCTTTGATCAATAAACGTTTACTCTGATTTCATTTGGCGGAAAGAAGGCGGAGCTTCACCTTCTTTGACTTACATAGAATATATTAACAAATTTTTTGTCTTAATTAAAATATGTATTGAATGTTAAAGAACTTTTTTAAGAGTATATATGACCTAAACCTAAACAAATTTGTTCCAAAGTTTAGATAATCTAACAATTTACATGATGGGATGGTTCGTTTCGAAACCAAAGATTGTATAGATATGTGATATTAATTAAACTGCGTAAGGGGTCAAGAAAAAAAAAAATAATCTGGTTTCGAACGAGCTGAATTGAGGTTTTAGACTCTTCAAAGGATGGATATGAAACAATTTCATTAATATCGGGTATGACTTCCATGTTGACGTATTACCAGTACAATACAACGTCTCATTGAGTTGACGTGGCGCTGTACGACCAACGGAGGAATGCGGTTCCATTCGACCCGCAAAACCTGTCCCATCTCCTGCAAAATGTTAACATTATGCCTGGCCCATACTTTTCGACCAAGCAGATCCCAAATATGCTGGGTAGGGTCAAGGTCTTTGGAAACGGCTGGCCACGGCAAGTTTCAACGCCATTTGTATTCAAATATTGCCGCGTGATGCGAGCCGTATGCTGGCGAGCACTGTCTTGCATAAATGTGACAGGGGCGTGCTGGCGGATGAATGGAGCAGGTACAGGTCTTAACATCTGATCAATGTACTCAGCAGCATTGAGATTGCCGTGCACAATTACCAGGTCGGTTTTCAAGTTCCTAATTATCCCAGCCCACTCCATGACGCTGCCCCAATCGAACCTGCGTCTTTCAACAATATAGGCGTTAGCGAATCCCTCACCTCTTCTCCTATACACTCGCACTCTGCTGCCATCATGGTTACTGAGGTTGAACCTGGACTCGTCGGAAAAGAGTTTTAATTCCACTGACGCCTTCGCCGACGGAGGTGCTGACTGTGTCCAGTGCAGACGAGCAGCGCGATGACGTTGTGTCACTATACTTCCAACGTAAGGTCGCCTGGCTCGTATCGGCCTACGGAGGTGACGAAGTCGTCTGACAACGGTGTCCCTGCTTACACCGTAGCCTAGCTGTAGCAGTAGCCGTCTGGAACTGATGTCCAGCGTGCGTCAATTCGAAATGACGGTCTAATCTGGTTTCAGTTATTCCAGGCCTGCCACTTCGAGGCCGATCTGCAACTGTGCCTGTTTGCCGGAACCCTCAATGCAGATTATTGATAGTGATTCTGTTGCAATTAAAGGCACGGACAAAATCGGCAAGAGTGGTACCTCCACAGAGCATCAACAACGCTTAAATTCCTTATTTTCAGATAGCCGTGGCATAGCAAGTTTTGATTTTTTTAATTGGCCACCGTCATAGCGCAGTTGGTAGCGCGTCGGACTGTCAGCCTAGAGGTTCCGGGTTCCATCCACGACTGTGGCACTCATCCTGTCTGTTTGTTTATACGATGGGGGCTCGCCAGGATTCGGCCATTGAGCCATTTATGTGGGCATGGTACCGACTTTGTTAGTACACGAAGAAGAGTGCTGCTTAGATATGCTTATGCTCATCAATTTATGATGGCTCTAAATGGTGAGTGTGTTATTGGATACCACTCTCACCACTGTCCTGCATAGCTTCTTTGGTTTAAATACAATGTCTGAGACCTGCGTCAAGGAAGATCTTCTTTGGCTCAGTGGTAAGCGCATTGGACTCGCAAACATTTATTTCAATATTACTCACGCGTGGGTTCGACACCGGCCCACGTCGGTTATTTTCAGCTACAGTTAAAAACATCGTGAAATTGACGCTCATTCTGATCAAAATCATTCTAAATCATTCACTCAGCGCTCCGTTCATTCATTCCAAACACTCACTCAATTCGATCAAAAACGCTTCAAAATTAATAGAAAACATTTCGAAATTGCTCAAGACGATCGATATTTAATTCAAATCGATCAAATTATTCTACGATCTTATTGGCTAGTGTCGATTTTTTTTAGAATCTGGTTTGTCCACGAAGACACACAAACAGAAAAGTACGTGTATTTTATTAAAAAGGAGGTAATTAATATCGCTAATTTTGTTCATCCTGAACAACATTAGCGATATTGGATTACCTTCCGTTAATTTCACTTAAAACTAGCTTAAATAAGATTCAAATCAATTCCAAAATCATTCAAAATTCAATCATCTTGTCAAATTCACGATGTTCTTAAGTTGCGGACAGTTTGTTTATAATATTACTTACAAGAGCGGTTGTGCAGAGACAAATCTACAACAAAGGGTATATCTCTGGACGAGGTAGTAAGTACGTCAAATAAGACCTCACTATTAACTCATCTCGCATATCACTACGCTGTTGTATCGAGCGTAGTAATCTATTCTTCGGGAATTAGTTGTTTTTGGCGGACTCAGCGTTTTATAGTGAGCATACCGTTCGACATTTTTCCTTGGAAACGATTTCGAAATGTGGCATAAGATCCCTATAGGTAAATGGAACCATTGGTTCCCTCGCCTAAAAAAGCCTTGCTAAAAGGATTCAATAATTGGAAAGCATGACTTCAAATGTTACCTTTGCCTCTTTATAAACCAGGCCTTCAGCGCTTTTAGCGCTTTGATTTTAACAAAGGGAGTTAACATTAAGATCCCCTTTTCTTGCCGCAGTTAAAAATTACCAGACTGCATCAATATGCCCATGGTCACGTTTTCATCGACTTCCACGCATATATGAAGAGGTGTGAACAAGCATTCTGAAATTTAACTATTAATTATAGGCATCTTTTTCTCGTGTTGCTCATTCAATCAGAAATATTTTAAAATACAGCAATCATTGTGATGATACAATTATTTGGTGCAAGTTTGAAGGCAATCCGATGAAAACTGCAGGCTCTTGACTGCTTTAGAGGATTTCATTATTTTTTTTAACTCCCATGATGCTTCATAGATTGGACCCTTTTTCGAAAGGAACCATCCTCGATATAGTTGTCATGGTACAATCATACTGAGCAAGTTTGAAATAATCGGGTGAAAAGATCGAACTTTAACGTTTACTTTAAACTTTGACGAGAATAGTCTGATTAAATTTTCAATTGGCCCCTTTTCCTCCGACGCTTGAGAGATCAGGCTCATTTTGGAAAGGAACCATCATTGTATTGGTACAATCCAGCGAGCCTTGACGGATCGGCCCCATTTTCGAAAGGAACGATCCTTGTTATGGCATAATCATTCTGAGCAACTTTGAAGAAAATCGAACTTAAGTGCGTTGATAAAATTTTCATTAGGCTCCCTTTCCCACGACGTTTGACAGATCTGACCCATTTTCGAAATTAACAACCCTTGTGATTATCCAAACACTCTGACCAAAACAATCGGATAATGGTCTCCAGAGCGTTAACAATCAAAAGTTAACAGACGGACGGACGGTCGCCGGACGGAAAACCAGTATCACAATAGCTCTTCTGTTCTTACATTCGGTCAGTAGAGCAAAGACCGGAAATAAATTTGGCAAGGTCATAATTTGAATTTCCAGAAGGCTTTTCTTTAATGCCTTACGAGGCCCGACCTATTTGGGTATCTTGGTCACATGAAAAAAAAACTCTCATACACATCAGGATATCGACCAGAGTTTAACCAATTTCGAACTTGTCTGGGATAACATCATTACAATCATAATGATCACATTCAGTTTATCGGAAAAAAGTGAATACAAAGTAAATGTTGACGACAAATGTCGCACAACGGACATCAACCTAACCACAATAGCTCACATTGCGCACTTCGTGCAAAGTTGAGCTAAAAGGACAGAAATAAGATTTCCGTTATGCCAAGGGCTTGCATGTCTGTAAATCACGGCTTTCTGTTTGGCTCTTTTGAGCTGACAATTCACATATCAAAATTGTAGTACAAAACTGCCGAGTCCGTCTACCTCAATCGGTAATGCTAAAATAACAATCAAAATTTCTGAAACAACTTTGGAAGAGGGTCATCCAAGAAACATTTCTACCAAGTTTCAATGAAAGAATGCCAAATCAGGCTCGCTGGCCTTGGGCCAGCGGAGTGAAAAACTCTTATGGTGGAGAATATTTGTATCAAGTTATTTCAAAATTCATCTGTTAAGAGTAATTGTTCAGACAAAATTGCTCAGACTGACAGACATGAAGACGGACGACTAACCGACGCATTTAAGCACAAACACCAAAACCTTGTGACAACTATGTCACAGACTTGACAAAAATTGTTGACAACAGTCAGCAAACATTCTAGAATTTTAGGAAAACCACGAATCTCACTAATTTTAAGGTTGATTTAGCAAATAATAAGGCATCATGAGTGTCTACAAGTTTGTTTTTTTTTTATATGATTTGACCTTGTAACCAAATGTTTACTCCACCAATTTCAAAAGCAACTGAGATTTCATCGAGACAATCAATCAGACCAATTTTAGGGTTGATTGAGCTAAAAACATGGCCTTTATGGTGTCTAAAAATTTTTGATGAGATAAGGCTTTGTGGCTAAGTATTTGACACTACTTGGCCCAATTTCAAAATTGACCAAAATTTCAAGTAGATAATTTACCTGACCAATTTTCAGGTTGATTGAGCAAAACAAACAGCCTGTAGATTGTTTCAAGATTTTTTTTAAAGATTTGACCTAGTGACATAGTTTTTGACATCACTTGACCCAATTTAGAACTTGACTGAAATTCCTTCAAGACAATCAATCTGACAAGTTCTCAGGTTGATTGAGCAAACAGATATGGTTTTAGAGTGTCTTAAAAGGTTAATTTTGACGATGCACAAAGGACAACACACAACAGACATCACACAACCACACAATCTCACCTTGAGCACTTTCTGATCAGGCGAGCTTAAAACAATTAAACATAAATTGTCAAAATGAATCTGGTATGATTCTAGACAAAACAAGCACGGTTTAATAATTCAATTTATCACATGTTAAGAGTTTCTAATCTGTCAACTGAGACCACCTTATTGCAGTACTTTGCAACTTTCTTGCAACTTTCTCTTTTGGAAAATGGAATTTCGTAACATTCACAACTTGTGGTCCATTAAATTTCTTTCTTATCAGCACGGACATTTAGATCTTTTATAATTTATTGGTATATATGTTCTCTATTCATGAACTGTCCATCAGTGTTTATGCTTTTTGAATTGGTCCGTCTGTTTCTGTGGTCAATGAGTCTGTGACACACTTCACTGCGACTTCAAACTTTGTTACGCATTATCTTTATCAATAGCATCATCTTGATACACAATTTCTTTTTGAGTGGAATCTCTTATGCTTATAAATCTTGCACTACGTGTCTGTATCCTGAAAAGAGATAACAAGAGGACCATAATTGTCCTATATTGCTCACCAATATCTCCCTGACCGCTCCTTAATCAAATTTAAATGGTTTGGAGATCATTTAATGATCAATAAATTTTTCAAAGAAATTAAGTTATTCTATTCCTATGACCAATGCATAAGTTTCTAGCCTTTTCTAAACAAGTTTCAAGAAGGGATTCTTCCTGTGATGATTTAGACAAACATACTGAAATACTGAGAAAATAACCCCAAGAGTGGATAAAGAAAATAAAGGCTTTTTTTCCTGTATTCTCTCATAGGACACTACAATTTTAGCTCAGCTGAGCACGAAGTGCTCAAGTTGAGCTATTGTGATCATACAATGTCTGGCGTCAGTCATCCATAATTTCTTTAAACATCTTCTCCCCCTAAACCAGTGGGCCAATATTCATGAAACTTAGCAGGGATGTTGCTTGGGTCAAGCTCTACCAAGGTTGTTCAAATAAATGAAGCCACCCTGAACTTTCTCTTTAGCCTTAACAAAGGATGAAAATCTTCAAAAATCTTCTCTGAAACAAGAAGACAGCTTTCTTTCTTTGTGTGTAGCATCATCTGGTGGACCTCTACCAAGTTTGTTCATGTCAAGACCCTAGGGTCATATTTGGGCTTTGCCAGGGTGCAACCCTTTTTACATTAAATAAACAAGAGGACCATGATGGTCCTATATCGCTCACCTTTGTCTCTTTGACTTCTCCCTTAGCAAAATTAAATGCATGAAAGATCATTAAATGATCATTAAATTTTTCAAAGAAAGACATAACTCTATTTCTATGATCGCTGCATAAATTTCTAGCCATCATTCTGACCAAGTTTCATAAAGATTGGGCAATATTTGTGGCCCCTAGAGTGTAAACAAGAAAATTGTCATTTAGGCCCCTTTCCCGTGATATGACATGGCATGGATCTTTCCCATTTTCAATAGGGTTAATCCTTGTGACCTGGCCAACATTTTGATCAAGTTTCATGAAGATTTGGCCATATTTGTGGTCTCTATAGTGTAAACAAGAAAATTGTCATTTAGGCCCCTTTCCCGTGATATGACATGGATCTTTCCAATTTTAAATAGGGTTCATCCTTGTGACCTAGCCATTATTCTGACCATATTTCATGAAAATTGAATTATATTTGTGGCTTCTAGAGTGTAAACAAGAAAATTGTCATTAAGGCCCCTTTTCCCTTGATATAGCATGGATCCTTCTAATTTTTAATAGGATTCATCCTTGTTACCTGTCCAATATTCTGACTAAGTTTCATGAAGATTGGGCCATATTTATGGCCTTTAGCCTGACATTCAATGATCACAAAAGCTCACCTTGAGCACGATGTGCTCAGGTGAGCTAAAAAGCAAAAATATTCAAAAATCTTCTTCTCTGGAACCAGATGGCAGACAGCTTTCTTTTTTGATATGTAGCATCATCTATTGGGCCTCTAGCAAGTTTGTTTATATTAAGACCCCGGGGTCATATTGGAGCTGCGCCGGGGGGCATCCCTTTTAACTCTTCAGAGCATGAAGGGTAATAAGAGCACCGCAAGCTGGTGCCAAAGCTCAGCTGTTTATTATTTTCTAGGCAAATGCAAATATATGAACTTGGTACCTACAGAAAGGTCTTGTCCCAAGCAATGATCAGTTAAAATTTGAAGGCTCTTTGACTTACCATTCAAAAGCTATGACCAAGGTTTTATTTTTTAAAGAAATTTTTCCTTGAAAAATGACCTTGACTTTGACTGATGTCCTTGAACTTGGCACCTACATAAAGGTCTTGTCTCAAGCAATAATCATGTAAAATATGAAGGCTCTCTCGCTAACCATTCAAAAGTTATGACCAATGTTAAATTTTTTAAAGAAATTTGACCTAAAATGACCTTGACCTTGACTGATGATCTTGAACTTGGAACCTATGGAAAGGTCTTGTCCCAAGCAATACGCATGTGAAATATTGAGGCTCTATGACTTATCATTCAAAAGTTATGAGCAAGGTTAAAAAATATCATGACAATGCCAACATCAACGCCATTGCCAACGACAACACAAATGACGCCAATGTGATCATTATACCTTGTGTTTTCTTCGAAAACATCTGAGCTAAAAAAGAAAAATCTTCAAAACTCTTCTTCTCTGGAACCAGAAGGCAGACAGCTTTCATATTTAGTAGGTTGGGTCATCTAGTGGATCTCTACCAAGTTTGTTCATTTCAAGACCCTGGGGTCATATATGGGCTTTGCCCAGGCGCATCCCTTTTAACTCATCTGAGCACAATGGATGAAAATAGGAAAATCTTCTTCTCTGAATTCTGAAGATAGACAGCTTTCATATTCAGTATGTAGCATCCTCTAGTGGATCTCTACCAAGTTTGTTCATATCACGACTCTGGGGTCAAATTTAGGCATCCCTTTTTACATAGAATCAAAGAGCAAAAAGGCACAACCTACTTGCTCTTCGCTGAAGGTATTGATCTTATGTAGAAATTATCTCCTTGTTGACATCTGCCTATTTAAATAATGTGATGTCCCAGGGGTCAAAGAGATTCAGGTGAGCGATCTAGGACCATCATGGTCCTCTTGTTCAAAAGGAATTATCCTTTTGACTAGAAATACATTCTCACCAGAATTGTGGCTCCTACAGTGTAAGCATGAAACTTGTCAGTAAGACCCCATTTTCCATTTGTAATAACATACTGTTATCTCCCGCTTTTTAGATTTTAGTTCATTACAACCCTACTCCTGGCTATACCACATTTCCCCTGTTTTCAAATACCGCGGTTGGACTATACCCAATTTTACACTGACATTTCAAAGAAAAACCTTATCAGTTAGAAAATATAAATACCATTTTTTTTTCAAAGCCTCATCCCCAAACTTTCTAGAGCTATGCTCAATGTTTAAGTGCCTACATTCATTTCAATATTTCAGATGAACTTTCCTTGAGTTCAGGATGACAAAATGCTGCATACACTTTGCAAATTATACCCTGCTTTGCATGTGCACTAGCTTGCATGCAAACTGGAGTATAATCTTCAAACAGTTCATGCTGTTTTATCCAACCTTAACACAGGGATGGACTTAATATTGACCATGAGCAGGATATTATTTGAAAATGTTATGTTTTCAGTGTTTTAATAGATAATTTACTGACTTACTTAGTATGACTTTGACATTAGTATATGCAATCACTTGTCAATGAGATCTATCATCTTGTGGAAAAAACATAGGCTGAGGTAATTTGAAAATGATAAGTTCTCTAATGTTTGACCTTAAAAGATGTTCTTGATCATGTCAGATAACATTGATCTTAGTACCTAAGATAATTTATATCAATTCAGTGAGATCTATCATCACACCAAATTTGATAATTGCACCAGGAAAAGATTCAAAGTAATTGTCAATATTAAGTTTTATGGTTGAGGTTTGCAGATAGAGCAAAAGATAGACACACAGAAAGAAAGATAGAGAGACAGAGAAACAGAAACTGATAAAACACAATAAGCCAGAGATTTTAAAGATAAAGGATGCAAAAATATTCCTGATTCTAGAGTGGGCATTCTTCCTTCCCATGAGATAATTTTCTTTAATGTATATCAGGTTGACCTTTGCTATATATAACCTCTTTTTCAAATGTTTTTAAGCAGTCCCCTGATAGTTCCTTTTCATGTGGTTGGTCATATCTGAAAGGAATTGTCATTGGTAACTTTGGTAAGGCTTTCATTCAGAACAAGCCTAAATAATTCCTTTTAATTTCCCATAAAACGGTCCTAAAATCTTTCTCTTGATAGAAAACAGGGTTTTCACTAGCATCCAAAAGCCAAGAGTCAATGACCCTTGAGTCAAAATTTCCAAGAGTCAAAATGAAAATCTCACGCGTCAAAATGTGACCGAATTATGCGTCTATCCCCCCCCCCCTCCCAGGAAAAACAAAACAATTAAAAATAAAATGAAAAAAAAAAGAAGAATAAGTTTCAAATTTATAAAAAAAAATGGGGGAAAATCATTTTAATAGTATTGAAACAGATAAAATTAGGTACAGGTAATTTTTCAAAAGGTGCCTGAAAATAAACAATAAATGATTTATCACCATCATAGTTCACCACAATTTCCAGTCATTAAATAATTACTAAAGAGCTTAATTTCAGACTAAATGCTTGTTTTTTCGTAAGTACAATGAGGTGGAAATAGTTTTGAAGTTGCAAATGCTAGTAAAAGGTTCTGAAGATTTTTATTTTTCTCTAAAAGAAATAGATTCCAACCACGAAAACCCATGACAATTCACAACATATCCTACTCTTGATGTTTACTGGCTTACCTTTTAGATAATGTTTGAATTATAGTGAAATTATTCAAAAGTAGGTTGATTTAAATATGAACAGAAGTAAAGCAAAGGGTTTTAGCTGATTTTCACATGTGTCAAAAGACTGTCCATTACGATCGCCGATGCATATCCGTTCACCGGAGTGTGTTAATTGCCAATCAAGCTAGGTGTTATTAGACCAATAATTTACTATTTTCCAAAAATATGGCACACTTCTTTTAACCCTTGACGCACAGCTGCTATTTTTGAAGAGTCAAAATGACGCACCAGCTCAAATTGCAAAGAGTCAAAATTGCATCATTTTGAATTTCTGCGCGTCAAAACCCGGGGGTCCGGGTCAAACGAAAACCCTGGAAAACTAGTATACTAGACAAGACTTAGTGTAACTTATAAATTTAAGGGTTATACTAAGTACCTTACATTGAAGAAGACTGAAGTACAAGGCTGATTGGTGATTGAGGATGTCATTTCAAAAACTAGTTGCTTTTTTCCTTAATTTGAGTGAATACATGTTTATAAAGCTCTATCATTTTTTTTGTTTGGATTAGCTCTTCTGTTCCACAATATCAAATAAGGGGGTACGGACAAAAGCCCCCTAGGACAAAAGCCCCCTGGGACAAAAGCCCCATGGACAAAAGCCCCATGGGACAAAAGTCCCATGCCCTTAACTGAAAAGCGGACAAAAGCCCCATGGTTATGAAAATATGTTGTTTTTGTGAATTTTTGAAAAAAAAGTCTTAAAAAGTTATGATTTTTATATGAATTTGTGAATATTAATTTGTTAATTCTTTAAAGAAATGAATATTTTAGTCATTTTATTGGAATGAAAATAATCTTTCTTTTTTTTTTGGGGGGGGGTGTGTGTAAAAGTATTCCTTTGTGTATAAATGTCTGTGAAAAGATAACTTGGAAAATTGATTATGGTTCAATGATGTCATGAACGTAAAATGTGTGCATAAAAGAAAAATAAAGGAATTAAATATTAAGGGTATTCCTTATCAATGTACATTTCTTTGTTTGCTGGAATATCTTATAAAATTTTCTTAAATTAAAATTCAAACAAAACTGATTTGGAGTTGTTAGAAATAGGACTTAAACGATGGTATTTATTGCTAAGAATTATAAAAATTCACCTTTAATAATGGCAAATAAAGCAAGCAAACAAAAAAGGATCCATTTTATTTAAATGTTCAGTAAAAGATATAGAAATGGAAATTTATATACCAGTATTTATTATATTGTGGGGCTTTTGTCCTAGGGGGCTTTTATCCTAGGGGGCTTTTGTCCCAAGGGGCTTTTGTCCAGGGGGCTTTTGTCCTAGGGGGCTTTTGTCCCAGGGGGCTTTTGTCCTACACCCCAAATAAGATGCCCTGACACAGACAACACACAGGACTGTCTGAAACTAAATAAATATTATCAAGGCTGCCATGACAAAATAAGAACAAAAATAAGTACAGGGTGTGCTCATTTAAAACACTAATGCCTGAATGAGACTGAAACAACATTTTTTGTTTGTTATTTTGACTTTGACCCAGGATCCTGAGGGATCAACACTAACTTCTATGGGTCAGGCATCAATCAGACTCCCAACTTATTTTCATAAAGTAGTCCAATCTCAAAGTAAGGAGTCTGAATTTAATATTTGGAGAACATAATGGAAAAGAAAAAAATGCTTGTCACATTAGCAATTTCTTCTTTGCCTCTTCCTTGCCACAAGTTTCTTCCCGAAAGAAATTCTTTTTCTTTAAAAACACTACTAGTTCCAAGCAATTGTTATCTTAAACAATTTTTGTAATAATTTTTAAGATCTTTTGTTTCTAAAAATACTTTTATATGACCCTTGGAGTCCATCCGGGTCTTTGCTTGCAAATGAAGGAGTCCCAATAGGTAAACAAGGGGTTTCAGACCTCTAAACTCCTAGACTAATGTCGAACCCTTTAGCCTTGACCTATAAACTTGATATTGAATAAAGTGTATTGATGAGAACATTGTCTGTCAAATAGTGTTGAAGATACAGCAACATGTTTACTTCTCAGTTTAGGTTTTCTAGGACAGAAAGACACACAGACACCAGTAAATAAATATGCACCTGATCTATTGAAGCAAGGATAATGATACTTGTATCTATTTTCCCTTCATTTGTATTAACTCCCATGATTGGGTGACCAAGCTTTAACCTAGTGAACAAGTTTTTGAAGGCTATAACTGATGTTATTTTCTTTACATATATACAGCATAAACTTATTCTGTTGATTGGTTAATTTTCAATGGTTTAACACCAATTCATCATTATTGCAGTTATAATGCTGCAGCAATTGTGGACCTACCCATAGTTTCCTATTATTTCTGACAACAGTACAACCACATCATTTAGTCCAAACCACCAGCTGGTCATCCAACTTTGGGTGTGTTGTAGCTAAATGGAGTTCTCAACATACTGTTGTTCTTGATAGTTTATTATTGAATTAGAAGTGTTGACCTCCACACCCCGGATTTCAACATACATATAAAAGTATCTATACTGCATTTCTCCAGATCCAATCAGTATTTTTCTTAAATTAAAAAACTGCAATGAATGAATGATAATAATGTGCATTTCAAAAAAACTAATAGCAATTGTTCTTTTTATGCACAGGGGAAGAGAGCAAGGCCCTTAATTTCAGGGAAATTATTATGTTGAATGACTTTCTATGAGAAAAAAAGCTTCACTGGTGTATTTTACTTGACTACTGAAAATCTTTGAAAATACATTATATACACAAAGAAAATAGATTTACAAAGCAGTTTGCAAGCTGATAGTTAGAGCTCTGTAATTGTAAACAAGAATACTTTCATGAGATAATCTTGTTAAGATTGTAAAATTGACATACCAGGGGTAAATTCAGTTTTAGGAGAAATATTCTCAGATGAGAGGGGGCAATATTTGGCCCCACCATCTTAGTTAAAAGACCAAGATGCCTGTATTGTTCCACTGGCTTTAACTTTGTTTGTTTGTATTTGGCTTTATGTTGATTTCAACATTCTTTCAGTTATATCTAATGGTGGCTAAAGCAATTTCTGGATTTTCTCACACTAGTACTACCGTTACATACTTCCCTAGCCTCAAGCTGCTATCTCACAGGTCTATAATTATCCATTACCCATTGGTGAAAGACAAAATTCATGTAGTTGCAAAGGATGAGTGCTGACGTTGGGAATCAAACCTGTGACCTTTTTAATAATATTCCTATGTGCTTCCACAGGGCTTTGACGGTTGCTCTCTGCTGGTTTAAACCCTTGTCAGACTGAATAAAAACCTTGTTTAAAAATGCATCAAAGTCAAATATCTGAATGTTCAAAGTTACCAGATGCACTAATTGGGAAGAGTTATATTATGAAAATTCATTTTCTGTGTTTCTTTTCAAGTTAAAAATGGAAATCAGGTGATATAGACTAAGATCAGACTGCACATATGTGCAGGCTGATCATGGTCTTTACCTCCTGTCAAAGCAGAAATATTCCCAGTTCAGCATCCCAAAGGCTTTATAACATCTCCAGATACAAAAAGAGATATTCACAATAATGAAAGACAATTAAAGGGTCATACATGGAACATTCAATTGATTGAGATTGATTGCATGGAGTAAAACACCACTTTCAACATTTTTCAGGTAAGTTGCAGCCGCTGGAGCACCTGACAATAGTTTCCTGGTATTTCTCTCACCAGTACAATCACCATATCCTTTCCTAGCCTTCAGCTGCTATCTCACATAGGTCTTCAATTATCAACCCATTGGTGAGAGACAAATAGTCTCAAAGATTGAGTGTCGCCACGGGGGATCGAACCCGGGACCTCCAGTTTGAATGGAACATTCAAAGATTCATTGAAATTAGTCCAATTGATTTGGAGGAAAAGACTTTTTAAGTTTTCAAAGAGAAAATTGGCCCAACCATGCCATGCCAATATTCACATACCCATCAAAATACCATGAACATTTAAGTGAGGGGTCATCCAAGAAGTATGCAAGTCAAGTTTCATTTAGATTAGTCAAAATTAGTAGTTAGGAGAAGAAGTTTACAAGATGTGTTTGTGAAACACAAATGCCCCCCCCCCCCCTGGAACAGCATTTTTATTAAATATTGACCTTGACAGATTACCTTGACCTTGTCACATTACCTTGACTTTGCTATCAGAAGATGCGTATACATTTGATCTATCACCATGCTAAATATGAGGCTTGTATCTTGAATAGGCTTGAAGATGTTGGTATGTTAAGTTTTCTTGGTTAAGATTTTAAGTTATTTGACCTGACAGATGACCCTGATCTTGTCACATGACCTTGATTTGGTACCAACAGCAGATGCATATCATTGAGATCTATCATCATGCTAAATATGAGCCTTGTATCTTGAATTAACCTGATGATATTGGCAATATTAGGTTTTCGGGTTAAGTTTTTGACTTATTTGACCTTGATGGATGAACCTGACCTTGTCACATGATCTTAACTTTGGTTTCAGCAGATGCATATCATTGAGATCTATCATCATGCCAAATATGAGAGAAGCTGGACGATTTTGTCAATGTTAGGTTTTTTGGTTAAGTTTTTGACTTATTTGACCTTGACAGATGACCTTGACCTTGTCAGATGACTTTGACTTTGGTTTCAGCAGATGTATATAATTGAGATCTATCACCATGCCAAATATGAGCCTTGTATCTTAAATTGGCTTGAAGACATTGGCAATGTTAGGTTTTTCGGTGAAGTCTTTTACATATTTGACCTTGACAGATGAACTTGACCTTCACACATTAACTTGACTGTGGTATCTGCAGATGAGTATCTTTGAGATCTTACATCATGCCAAATATGAGCCTTGTATAGGCCTGAAGATATTGGCAATGTTAAGTTCTTTGGTTAAGTTTTGAAGACAAACAGACAGACAGACATGGGTAAACAAGATTATATGTAACCAGACAAAGGTAAACAAGAATATATGTAAGCACTGCTTTACTATGCCCATATTTTGTTAAAATCTCATCAGAACTCGTGTTATCTGTTATGTACTCCCAACTTTCTGTAAATATTTTTTAATTCTTTCTGTAAATATTTGGGGGTCAATCAAAGGTTCTTGAACAATTGGAGTAAAGGGTCACTCAGGAAACATCCGTGCCAAGTTTCATTATTTATGGAATTAACCACCATGAGTGGGTAGGAGATTTTTAAATAAGACGTGTTTGTAAAACATGAATGTCCATGAAACGGCATTTTTTTTTTTTAAAAAAAAGGCCATTTCATTTTATCTTGACCTTTCACATGACCCTGACCTTGGTACCAGTAGATGTGTATCATTGAAACCTATAATTATACCAAATATGAGTATCTTGCATCTTGAATAGGCTTGAAGTAATTGGCCATGTTAAGTTTTTTGTTTAAGCTTTGCAGACAAACAGACAGACAGCGGACAGACGCATAATGGTAAAATATGCCCCTGATCTTTCAATGCAAGGGCATAAAAATTAAAAGAGAAAAAAAGCGATTCATGCCTATATTAAGGGTAAATTTTTGAACAATTTTAGTAAAGGGTCACACAAGGAACATTCAGGCCAAGTTTAGTTGAAATTGGCCCCATTTGGGGGAGGGGGGGGGGGAGTGTTCAATAAATTTTTTCACTAATGATTTAAGAAGAGGCTCACCCAAGGAACATTTCTGTCAAGTAACTTTAAAATCCACTCATTGCTTTGGGAGGAAAAATATTTAAAGAAAAGTTAATGCAAGCACAGACAGGCACATGATGGACACAATGCTATGACAATTTAGCTTCCTGGCCTTTGGTCAGTGGAGCTAAAAACCCTTCATTATCTATGTACAATAAGATTTTCAATATTACCTTTTTAACTCTACCTCAGCCATCTTTTAATTCCTATTCTAATTTAATCATCTAACATTCATGTCTTAAAATAGATGTGAGTCATTATTGCATAAGGTACCTTTTATTGAAATGAAGTCAGTGTAATCTTGCTGAAAAGTTATTTATCAAGGTCGACAAAGGGAGTATGTATTATTTGCTATAATTGCTCAAATTTTTCAACAATAATATACAGTCCTGTTGGTTAATACTTTGCAGATAAGAAAGTCAAATACATCAATCAGGTAAATATATAATATATTGCAAATACACAAAAAATCAATACACAACTGAACTTTTTAACTATTTTGGCAATGTAAAAGACATTTTATCTAGAAGAAACTGTCTCTTAAATTACAGAATCGGGTGATGATTATAGACGCCGTTGTGTTTACTAGACACACTTTTTGTCTGCTAAACATGAACAGTTCAGAAAAGAACCTAACTTTAATATACCCGTAAAAGAAAAACACTGATAAAAGTCAGGAATCTTTTTCTGTTTAATAATTCAGATGCAAACTTAGTGTTTAAAATTGAAGTATTGATTAATTTTTTGAACATGAAAAAACAGGTTACATGTATTTGCTTATAGATTTTGTGGCCATTTTCTTATGTTTCATGATGTGATATAGCTGTGCAGCTTTAGATGATACACAGGATTACCTGATGACTTGAGTGGAATTAAAAAGCATGTGCTCAATGATTTTGCTGGAAAACAAAATAGATTTTCATACCGTAATTTACCCTATTGAGAAGTGAGTGATCTAGGATACTTATTAGCATACCTATATTGTTGGGAGACATATGACCCTATTTAGAACTTGTGTCATCCACTTATGTCAAATGACGCATTAAATTAGCTGCATGAGCCTCAAAAGTAAATTTAGGAGGAAAAGTTGTGCCCTTCATGGGACTCGATCCCACAACCCCCGGAACACTAGCATGCGCTTTACCAACTGAGCTTGCTGGGCACCTGGTCATGAGTCTAACCACTATCAATTACTACACTTCATTGGTTCAAACTCACAGCCCCATGCTGTTAAAAGACAGCCAAATTCGTTACTGGCCAAGCTTGCCAGGTTCTGCGTATACGTTCATAGGAACAGCACTCAGTGTTCCCACTGCTTTTTCAATCTGGGGGTAAAAATGGGTATTTTACAGTGTGCATGTACCCCCTCTATATAACACAAAGAAGGCTGGTTGCAAAAAACAGAAGTACAAGCTTCAAATTAGGTGTAAATCACCCCCAATTTGGTGGTTTTTGGGAACACTAAGCACTATATACCTAGTTTCTTTAATTCTATCATATAATATTATGGGAAAAGTAACTTTTTCCAGCTTCTAGATAACGAGTGTAAAACATTTAAATAATCAAAATCAAAATGAAATACATATACCATCAAAGTTTGAATTTGTGTCGTAATGGCGGCCTACATGGAGGATGATGATCTCGCGAGATTTTGCTATTTTGTTTTATTATTTATTTTAATTTATCTACTTTTTTTTTATTTTATTTCTGTCGACCATTATCAAAATTTAGATCGTAGTGAACGTAAAATAAAATAAGGATAAGATTCAGCCTTACATGTAAAAAGTTTCACATATTTGCTTAGGATCTCGTCTGGATGACGTTTTTTTACCCTCCGCAAATGATGTCATTTTTCACTTTGGGGAAATAAGACGATACTATTTCCTGCTAAAGCAATGTCATCTTGTTGAGTTTTAACGTCGGGGTAAAAAGCAGGATAAGACTTGATTGAGATGAATTTTTTAGCAATATTCCCGGTTAAGACTTGAAAAAAATGAAATCTATAACAAAATTCGCAGTTTGATTCTTTGAAAAATTGTAAATACAGCTATTTTATCTTAAGCTAAGCTGGCCAACATCTTGTCGGAATCAAATTCTTAAGAATTTAGATCTGAAGCAGTTTCTATATTATGTGCACCCATATTCAAAGTACCCCCCCTCCCCCCTTAAAATTCTTAAGAGGAAAAAACCAATAAGAATTGTATTGAGTATCTATCACTCATATTAGGTTTATTTATTCCTATCTTAGCACTTATTTAAATGACTGTGCCTGAGCCTCAGTCTATAAATAAGTGAGGAAAAGCACTTATAAGTGAGGAAAAGCAAATAGCCATCGATTTGAATAGCTTATTTGGTCTTCTGCAAAATATTTGTCATGTGCATGTTTTGTACAACACCTGGGAAAGTGGATTTCACATTAAAACTGCACTTATTTTTTCCATGGAAATCATCTTCAGTGTAGAAAATTGTTTAATGGAGTTTAACGCCGCTTTCAACATTATTTCAATTATATCGCGGCGGCTGAAGCACCTAACAATGGATTCCTAATATTTCTCTTACCAGTACAACCATCACATTCTTTCCTAGCCTCCAGCTTCTATCTCACATAGGTCTACGATTATCAACCCATTGGTGAGAGACAAATAGTCGGAAAGAATGAGTGCCGCCATCGGGAATCGAACCCGCGACCTCTAGATTGACAGTCCGACGCGCTACCAACTGCGCTATGACGGCGGCTTCAGTGTAGAAAAAGGTCATCAAAGGGTTCTTGTTTCTTTGTTATGTTCGCATAACCCCATTCAAGCAAAAAAAAAAAGAAAGAGGGGTCGGAACAGACAGACACATAATATTCATCATGCATCATTCATGCACGTCGATACAGCAAAAGGTTGGGGTGCTGGAGCTTTATTTTCAAATTCGGTAGCATAAATTGAGTAAATCAAGAATTGTTCTTTACTTAAATTACTTTCCCCGTCTATAGGTTAAGCCTATGATTATATTAAATATCTCTGTTGCTAAACAGTAGGTTTGTGTGATTTTATGTTACTGTCAAGATTGGAACGAAATTCGATGGGGCGAATTCAGTTTTTCATTAATACAAATTCTCTTTGCGGCGTTTAACAAAGTGTTATCGCGAATTAATTAATTCTTACCGTAATTTCTTTAATCGTTGTTTAAATGCCAGTTTTAATTGATTTTTCGGGGTTAAAAAACCCCTTGGCGGTCTCCAGTGTAAACAAACCAGCGCCGCAGAAAAGTACGGAAAGTACCGAAAAGTCGGGATGTAACACGAATTCTGATTGGATAATGAGATTTTTTTGAAAGGGGTCAAAAATAATGAGGGTGTATATATATGTCTCTGCTATAAATTATCGGTAAACCTCCATTTTTTATCGGTATACTCCCATTTTTTTATGGGTTTACCCTCATTATATAGGTTTACCCTTATTTTTATCGGTATACCGATATAATATTGGGGGTATACCTCCATTATTTTGTAGGTATAGCGGTATTCTGACTTTTGACCCCGTTCGCGCGCCATATATAACTGTGTATACACTGGACTACCTCTGCTGTAAGTATCACTAGAAGACAACATGAAAAAATTTAAATCACACTTTATGTCTAGACTCCTGTTGTTCAATGCCATTAGCGAGCCGCCACCATAGCGCAGTTGGTTAGGCATAAGACTTCCAATCTGGAAGTCATGGGTTCGATCCCCGGTGGCGGCAAATATCCTTTCCGACGTTTGTCTTTCACCAATGGGTAGATAATCGTAAACCTATGTGAAATAGCAGTCGGAGGCTAGGAAAGGGTGTAATGGTAGTACAGGTGAAAGAAATACCAGGAATCCATTGTTAGGTGCTCCGGCCGCCGCGATATAACTGCGAGATTGTTGAAAGCGGCGTTAAACCCATTCAAACAAACAAACAAATCAATGCCATTAGGGAAAATAATCTTCATCTTTGCGAATCAAAATTGACTTCCGTTTAGGGCAAAGATCAAGATGAAATGCCGGAAAGAAGTCAGAGAGGGCATTTTCCAGAGATGAAATTAAAGACATGCTCTCTCCAATTTCTTCGTAACATTCTGATCCTGCTGATGGATACTACGGGCAGTCGAGTTAACGAAGAATGGCCCCATATGAAGTATACACTACTCAAAAGTTCTAAGCGGCCACATTACATTTCTCCATTTTTCACATATTTTTGATTTTTATTTTGAAATGGACCATTCCAAAGAGTGGCCAGTCAGTTACCGTCCTGTCCGATTGTTTTATAAAATTATGTACCAGGAAGTCTTTAAGACTGAATCAAATGCATGTACCATCAAATTCAAGTCACAAAAACGACAATTTTGAAATGTTCGACTCCTGAAACGCAAATCCTAACAATTTTAAGTACTGATATTAGTGGTAAAACGCCATTGGACGTCAAAGAAATTGAAAGATATGACAAAACTCTCTATACATTCTTTATCCTTACAAGAAATGTCAAAAATACCCCACACACCAATATTAACTGGTCCTCCTAGTTTCGTTTAATTTTAAAGCATTTATTGTTGAACTACTTTGCTGATTTTTTCTTGTTGACTTTATGAATGACTTGACTACATAATTCAAGTGGAAACGGGATGAAACCATGCGGCATGTATAACATATGACCAAGGAAGTAAGTGGCCGTTTAGAGGTTTGAGGAGTGTAGAAACTATTTCTTCTCTGAAACTCCTGGTCAGAATTCAAAGTTCATAATAATGGTGCCTAGGGCGTGTCTTCGTTTAATTCTGATCGTTCTCTCATCAAAGGCTCTGTCGCCAAAAAAATGTCCCAAGTGGTGCATAATAAAATGAATGTCTTCTCTGAAACAAATTATTGGATATGAATTATTTATGTCTTGAATGTTCTGAAGATTGACCTCTCAGATTCATTTGTATTTACAGTGAACAACATCATAAGATTGACAATGTAAATGATTCTGGAATGATTTTTAACGAAATTGAATGAGAGTATGGAGCGAGCTTTGTGTTAAATTAAAGAGAGGTAATCAGGATGAACAAAATTAGCGATATTTATGACGTCCCTTTACTAAAAATAATACAATGTCTATAAATTGTTTTCTATGTCTTCTCGAACCAATCAAACGCTTATTAAATGCAATCAAGTCAGTGAAATCGTGGATATTTCTTGTGATATTTCATTCTGAATGTAGTTGTTGATCTAATTTTTTCAATGATTTTGAGCGTTTCTGAATGATTTGATTTAGTGTTTGGAATGAATGAATAGAGCACTGAGTTAGCGATGTAGAATGGTTTTGATTGAGATGAATGTTAATTTCACGATGTTATTAACTCTAGCATAATGATGCTTTGTCACGGAAGATGAGCCTCCAGAGTACGAATGTATCTTCGGGGTACGACACTAACTCCTGAGAGTAAGGAGTCCTATGGACTCCTAACACATGAAATTTTGAAATCTAAGAGTCCAAACTCGAAGTGATGAGTCCGAATTTTCATATTGGGGGAGAACACTGTTGAAAAGAAGAAATTGCTTGTTATAAGCAATTTCTTCTTTCCCACAATGTTTTCCAAATAAGATTTTTTTTTCAAAATACTATGGTATACCAGCAAATTTTTCCCTTCAACAACTTTTGTATTGAAAAAGATCTACAGTTTTGGCAAGTGTAAGAGAGGACATTGCTCTGTGCATGTTTTTTTTTTCAAAATACTACAAATACGCTTGGTGTTCATCGGACTCCTAACTTGCAAATCGGGGGAGTCCCAACTGGTAAACAAGGAGTTTAGGACCCCCCCCTTTAGTGTCAAACGCTAAATTCTTAAAACATCTCGTACATTTTCTTAAACTCTACGTAAATCTTCATCATCGTTTGACCATGCACACATTGTTACTGTTTGGAAAAATAGCTCTGTGTCATGGAAAAATGGACTTTTTTTATCACAACTCCTCGATCATGAATAGATTTATTGTCATCTTGTGGTTGTCGTGGGTGAATATGGCTGTTTAAGTCTAAAATACAACCTACACAGCCAAGTTACTAGCTACAACTTTGGCATTCAAGCCAAGAGATCTTCACGGCGTCCGAGAAAACAACTACGGGCGCGCCTCAGAAAAGGCATCCTGTTTTACCTTGCAAAACCTCCTCAAATATAGATTGGTTGGTTTAAAACTATTTATTTAACATCGATTGGGAAACAAGTTATTACAACTTAGATTAATCCCTCTCGATTTTGGAAATCCTGGAAAATTCACCAGTACTCGCGCCGTATGTGTGGGCCAATGAAAGAACCAAGATCGATAGCTTCCCCCGGGAATCGAACTCAGGCCCTTGGGGTAGGGCCGACGCTCTACGACTAGACCACGGACACCACTAGATTGGGCACCATGTATGCAGGGTATCCATCCAAAAGAATTCGGTATTGTATTCATCCACGAGTATTGATTAACTTCTTAACCCTTGTCGGGCTGATCCCGGAATATTCCTGCTTTGGCAGGAGGTATGGACAAAGATCAGTCTGCACATATGTGCAGTCTGATCCTAGTCTATACCACCTGATTTTCCTTTTCAAACCAGAGAAGTTTTAAAATCATATTTTCATAATCAAATACTGACTCAGCACTCTTTCAGCACTTTGATTTTAATATAATTTTGGCAAGGTTTTTTATTCAGCATGATAAGGGTTAATATTGCTTCTTTGTTGCATCCCATTGTCTACAATGTCGTGTTGCTAATACATCTTGATTGATCAAACTTATTAACCATTCTTATGTTGATCACAAAATATTTCGGCAGAAATCAAAGCTCTGGGTCACAGTTTAGACTCAGATGAGTCTGTGCAATCTGATCTTAGCCTAGTCTGATTCCTTTAAAATAATTGTAGGAACAACTTGAGCTAGTAAGTAGATCGTTCACAACCCTTGGTACAACAAGATGGCTTTCTAGTCACATATATAACTCCTCACGTGAGCATTAAATTGTCATCGACTATTAAAGCACATCCCCCAATTGAGAAGAATGTGTGGGACGTTTTTAACATGTTCAACTTAAACACATGGAAGATTTCTGTTCTCAGAAAGCGGTGCTATCTTTAGATTTCTCACATCAAATGAAATAGGAAATGAGCCTATGTGTGACATTTCCAACAATTTCAAGTGTGCATAAAGCAAAGACACTGGCCAGCCTGTGCATCCGCACAGTCTGACCAGGGTCTTTACTGTGCAATTTGAAGATAGATAAGGTCCAACAGTGTAAACAGACAGTCGGGCAACTATCTAAATGCACTTTGTGGCTGTCTACGCGGCTGGCTTAATGTTTCCGCTTCGTACAATTGTCAAATTTTTGGAAATGTCACACACAGGCTCGAATATGTTAGATCTCAGCTTTAGACATGTGCCTTTGAAATAAATATCAACTCACAGTCCCTACTAACTTATCTAACTCTTCAACCCAGACTACAAAATTCATTGAGGGAAAAAAGAAATTTCTTCCAGTGTGTTACAAACAATAACATATAAATATGACACAAACAGATGTAATCGTCTAACGAACTTTATTTTTTTTTTCAACAATATCATAACAAAGTATAAATATCAACACAGAAAGTTATACAAGAGCTGTCGGAGGACAGCCAAGCTCGACTATTCCTAGTGCTGGATAGTAACAGCAAATCAATATCGTCAGTGGAAGTTCAATAAATGAAAGTCAAGAGAGAAGAATCTTTGTCTAGAGGCTGATATTATGGTCACAGAAGCATGTGCAGAGTTTCAAAGCAATAGCTTTAGTAGGAACAGAGATACAACTAACATAAAACAGTTGCACATGAAAACATAACCAAGATTTTTAAGGCCAAAAAGGGTTAAAATTCCACTAAATTAAATATCAGAGTAATGAATCTTGTTCAAGAGGCTAATATTATTGTAACAGAAGCATGTGTAGAGTTTCTAAGCAATAGCTATAATAGAAATAGAGATATTACAGAAATACATCATTTGCACTTAAAAACTTAACCAAGAATTTCTAAGTCCAACAAGATGTGTTTGTGAAACATGAATGCCCCCGTAACAGCGATCTCTCAATAAGGCAAAGGTTAAGTTTTCGGGTTAAGTTTTCGGACAGACGGACAGACAGACAGACGGAAATGAGTAAAACAATATGCCCCCGATCTCTCAATACGAGGGCATAAAAAGGGTTAAAAATCCACTAAATTTTATACCAGAGAATTGATTCTTTATCAAGAGGCTGTTGTTATGATCATTGAAGCGTGTGCAAAGTTTGAAAGCAATAGCTTTAATAGAACTAGAGATATAACTGATGTACAACATTTGCACCTAAAAACTTAACCAAGACTTTCTGAGTCTGAAAAAGGTTAAAATTTCCCTAAATTTAATATCAGAGTAATAAATCTTTGTCAAGAGGCTGATATCATGGTAACAGAAGCATGTGTAGAGTTTCCAAGCAAAAGCCTAGGTAGATATAGAGCTATAACTGATATACAACATTTGCACAAAAAAATTTAACCAAGATTTCTAAGTCCGAAAAGGGTTAAAGTTCCACTAAATTCAGAATCAGAGTATTGAATCTTTGTCAAGAGGCTGATATTATGGTCACAGAAGCATGTGTAAAGTTTCAAAGCAAAAGCTTTCATAGAAACAGAGATATTACAGAAATACAACATTTGCACGTAAAAACTTAACCAAGATTTTCTAAGTCCAAAAAGGGTATATATTAATTAGATATACTGGGCTTGTTTTATCATTCCCATGAGCTAGTGCAACACTGATCTATGTTCTATACATTTAATTAGACACTAAGGCTAGTGTTGTGCATTAACAGACCACAATAAATTAATATGGGGCTAATTTTATCATTTTAATCTATTGGTGTCTTTATCCATTAGATTTTCAAACTCATGTTTGTGTCATTCTTCATTATTTTTGTTATTGTTGTATTAAAATGGTTGATAGATCATTGCATTCATTGTTTCCTTTTTTCTACTTGGGCTTTTAAGCTTGTTTATCAAGTCATTAAATATAAAATATGCATCAATCATGGCACAATTTTTCAACATTTTTTTTTAATTATTTGCATTGTCAGAATAAGAATCAATCACAAGATTAATTGTATAAAAAATGATAAACAAAATAATGAGATTCATAATTACGATTTCAATAAACCGTTACAATACAAGAGGGCCGTTGGCCCTGGGTCGCTCACCTGAGAAAAAAGCTTCATTACCTAGGTATATCCATGCAACCACAGAAAAAGAGATTTTCACTTATTCAATCAGATAACATTTGAAATAATCATCCCCCCCCTCTGCTCCTCCCCTGGACATTATTTATTTAAGCTTTTTCCATAAAAGGTATGTGATCAGCTAATCTATGCCAGATATACAGGCTGAGTCTGAGACTTTTAAAGTTTTCTTTAATGAGTTGATCAATCCATGTCAAATATAAAGGCTGTAGGGATTCAAAATTCTCAACAAAGCACTCCCCCCTCCCCCAAGATGCTGTGCACCTGGTGAATCTACAGTTATGATTTTAGCTAATTCAATATATGTCCATATGCTGATCATCCATACCAATTTTCAAGTCTGTAGGACTCCTGGCTCATTAGAAGAAGTTTAAAGATATCAAAAATGATCCAAAGTACTACCCCCTCCACAAGACACTCAGCACCTGGTGACCCTACAGTCATGATTTTAGCTATTTTTATTAATGTCAATATATTGATCACCCATGACAATTTTCAAG
The DNA here is from genome assembly GCA_948146395.1 of Fragum whitleyi. Classification (NCBI taxonomy): domain Eukaryota; kingdom Metazoa; phylum Mollusca; class Bivalvia; order Cardiida; family Cardiidae; genus Fragum; species Fragum whitleyi. The sequence goes on from OX411547.1 coordinate 10,469,804, forward strand.
TCTGTAGGGTTCCTGGTCCAGGAGAAGAATAAGGTTAAAGATTTCAAAATTGATCCAAAGTACTATCCCCTGCCCCCTAATGCTCCGCATCAGGTGGCCCTACATTCATGATTTTAGCTATTTTTATAAAGGTCCATATGCTGATCATCCATGCCATCCTGGTTCAGAAGAAGAAAAAGGTTAAATATTACAAAATTTTCATCAAAGTACTACCCTCTCCCCCTTGGTGCTCCGCCCCTGGTGGCCCTATAAATAAGATTTTAGCTATTTATATTCAGGTCTATATGCTGATCATCCATGCTAATATTCAAATCTGTAGGTCTCCTGGTTCAGAAGAAGAAAAAGGTTAAAGATTACAAAATTTTTATCAAAGTACTACCCCCCTCCCCCTGGTGCTCCGCACCTGGTGGCTCTACAGATAAGATTTTAGCTATTTCTATTAAGGTCTATGAGGTGATCATACATGCAAAATTTTAAGGCTGTAGGCCTTCATGACCAGAAGAAGAAGAAGGTTAAAGATTACAAAATTTGCCCAAAGTACTACCCCCTCCCCCCTGGTGCTCCGCACCTGGTGGCCCAACAGATATGATTTTAGCTATTTTTATTAAGGTCTATGAGCTGATCATCCATGCCAAATTTCAAGGCTGTAGGGCTGCTGGTTCAGAAGAAGAAGAATTTTAAAGATTTTCTTAAATTTTTAACTTTGGTTGCCATAGCAACCAGAGTTTTTCACCGATTTCAATTCTTTTAGCAATTCTTAAAGGGGACCACCTAAGGAACATTTCTGCCAAGTTTGGTTTAAATTGGCCTAGTAGTTTAGGAGGAGATGTCGTTTAAAGAAATTGTTGACGGACGACTGACGACGGACGACGCACGGACGCCGGACAAAAGGTGATCACAATAGCTCACTTGAGCACGTTGTGCTCAGAAGAGCTAATAAAGTAGTATATTAAATTAGGGGTGTGGAATTCCATACCCGACTTGTCTGACACTGGCTTTTCCACTTTTGTTTACTCAAAAGTTTCTCAAATTTCAACTGAAGATTTAAGCCATAATTTTTATGTAATGCAGATTTAAATGTGTTTGCATGCTGGATACAATTAATAAGTTGTTATAAATAACAACTTATTAATTTTATCTTTGATGTTTAAACATTTATTTACAGTCTAAATCTTGGTTGAGAACGAAAAAAATGTTATAACCTCAAGCCCAAGTGCAGTTTTCCAAGCCAATACTGTTGCTATTTTCCTTCCATACGTCTCTAGAATACAACTCCATTTAGATGATGCAATGTAGAATTCCATACATGTATTTAGTTACTATTGTAGAAGCAACTTCAATTTTTGACTTGCGCGAAAATGATCTTAATTTAACCCTTGTCATGCTGAACCTGGAATATTCCTGCTTTGGCAGGAGCTATAGAAAAACATTAGCCTGCACATATGTGCAGTCTGATGTTAGTCTACACCACCTGTTTCTCTCTGCAGAATTGTCAATAGATTTAGTTTATCAAATAAAAATTGACCTACAGTTGGGACTTTCAGTGCTTTTTGCCCTTTGAATTCTTTGAAATTTTTTAGCAAAAATTTATTCAGCATGACAAGGGTTAAGATGTTAGGTAAAACAGGCTCCAGATCGGATAATGAAACAGAATCTCCAATTTCAGATTCACCATTCAAACCACTGATCCACTAAATACCCTTTCTTTGGCTTACAGTCTTCAAGTCATAAGCAGAGCTATATATATCCTTGGAATGAAATAGAATTATTGCTTTGCTTATTATCTTGATTATCTAAAATACCTTAAGTAATTTCACTTTGAATTTTACCCCTAAACAAATGTTAAGACGACTTTTTCTTAACACGTTATTAAACATCTTGGTTTTATCAGATTTTGATGAAAATCATGTAACCTTGCACTTTCCATGATGTTCATATATATATTATAGGAGCTCTTTTCTCTTTAATTACCGTAAGAATCTTGCACAGGGATGTGGATATACACATCACATCCACCTGTCCTTGGACAAGTATACAATGATTTTCTACTCGTCCTGGATAAAAATGAACTTGTCCGCAAAAATATGATAGATACACTTTGAGAAAGCATTATTTTTCCAAGAAGAAAATGCTGGGTTCCAGGATTTTCTTTATCAAAACAATGTTTTCTACCCATTGACAAAAACATTAGACTATTTATTAATCTTTTTTCAGAGATACTCAAAATTTTTGTCTTTTATAGTCCATTGGCAAGAGACCTCAAAAAATGTACATGTCTGCAGGTAGATAAGCCAGTGCTGGACAAGTCAGGTATGGATATTCCACATCTGTTACTTGTAATCAACACTTTCATGTGAATGTTAGCAATATCAAGGATAAAATGTAACAACATGATGCTAAAACATAACGCATTAGCAATGATTTAAATAGAGCTAGGTTGATTTTAAATCCTTCCAAAGCCAAGAGATGATGTAACATACATTGGTCTACAGGTACTTTAAATGGCAATGGTTGAGTTTCATGATTAATATGATATTTTGCTTCCCTGATACAGAAATCCATATGTACTGATAAGAGGTTGTAAAGCCAGTCTGAAATCATTGTCTCAATAAAATCCTCTGTAGTCGGTACTCATTTGAATCGTCTAAACAAGACTATTCAAATGAGTACCTACATCAAGCAATTTGTGTAACTATTTTTTATGAATATATTTGGACATGAGGTTCGAAATAATCCCTTAACCCTTTGCTGTTCAATCACTGCTTTTTACATGCCTGTGTTTTTATGATTGCTAAAAACATTGTGAAAAAAGAAGAAATTGCTCCTGACAAGCAATTTCTTCTTTTTCCACACTATTTTCTACCCTACTGAATGGTTACTTTTCAAATTAAATGCACTTTGAATTTTCGTCTGCAAAACCTTTGAATTTGGACAGGTCTAAAATTTTGTAAAACAGGAAAGGGTTAAGTCTGTAATACTAGATCTACTCTGTACATGATAATACCAACATTGTTTTTTCCTCCATTGAATACTTCAAGAGACAAGAGTTATTTCAAGAGTAAAACTATTTTATTCCAATATCAAAGTCCATATAATTGGTACTTGTTGGAATCAAGCTGTCAAACCCAAAACCTAAAACCTTTGGAGGATTATTGCTCACAAATAACTCCCCACAGAGTCAATACATATTTTTCTGCGCTTGAGGTTTTTAAACATATTATAGTCATTTTTCACATACTGTGTTTCCACTAATAATAACGCTCTCCCTAATAGTAGCACCCCTACATTTTTACAAATTTGATTTTGAATTTGAATTGGGGTTTTACGTCGCTTTCAACAATCTCTCAGTTATATCGCGACGACTGGAGCACCTAACGATGGATTCCTGGTTTTTCTCACACCAGTACCACCACCACATTCCTTTCCTAGCCTCCAGTTGCTATTCCACATAGGTTTACGATTATCTACCCATTGGTTGAAGACAAATGTCGGAAAGGATAAGTGCCGCGGCCGGGGATCAAACCCGTGCGAATATAGACCTCTGGATTAGAAGTCTGACGCGCTACCAACTGCACTATTGCCGCGGCGGACATTTTTACAAAGAAACTCACTTCAAATGCCAAAATTTTGAAGAAATTGTTGAGAATTCTTCTCTGACTTGATGTGAATTTCCTCTAAACAATAATATAAATGATTGTTTAGAGGAAATTTACCTCAAATTAAAGGGAAAAGGGCCTAAAAGACATAAGTAAAATGAATTTCTTGAATCAGAAAATGCATTATAAAAAAAGGCTCCCTGACCATGTTAACATATTGCTCCCAGGAGCGTTTATGAGGGGAAATACTGTAAGAATTAAAGTGTTGGATTTGGAAATGCAAGAAGATGTAGATCTATAGTAAGAAAATCGCATATATTTCAAAATTAAGATTTGTTCAGTATGGCTTTCAATTTCAACGATCCACATGTTTGTCTTGTACACTTAATAGGACACAACATGGAATAGAAAATTGTTCACCAGAGGTAAATATATCAGGGGGTATTTCACTTTTAAGTCTTTATTCGTCCTTAAAACCCTATTTTGTGGGTAATCATTTGAACCATCTTTTTGAGCTGATGACTACCCACAAAATAGAATTTGTGCCAATATTGTTGAAATAATTTAATTTTAAATCCAAAATTCACTCCCATAACTGTAATTCTGTTCACCAAAGACTGTTCTCTCCAAGATATGAACCTGAACAAAGACTTGGTCCTTTCTTCATGATGATCTTAAGATTCGTTTTACTGTCAACAAGATCCTTATTCCTTCATTTTCCCGGTTTATATGGATTATAGTCTGTGTCTTTCATTGAGGCTAGCGTATGATTTACAAGTCTATGATGAGCCTCGTCAGCTCTGATGGCAAGAACAACGTCTCTCATAGTCGCATCCTCCTGAAAACAAACATGTAATTTGTAAAAAATTAAAGAACTTTTTCCTTCTTGCTCTAACATTTCACCCAATCATTTCACATTATAACACATTGAAACAATATGGAAACTGGAAAACATTGTGATAGAAGATGTGTTTGTATAATACTAATGCTCCCAAACCAACATTTTTTTAAAGAATAAATTAGACCTTGAAAATTTAACATTTCCTTAAATTATGACCTTGACCTTAAAGCTGCTCTTTCACAGTTTTTCAAAGGAAAAAAATACAAAACTTGTTCTTACATTTGGAAATGTGTGTATTTTTAGACGCTTAGAATGGCCTAATGGCATTGGCACTAAAAACAACATATTTCAATAATTTTGTAACTTATCTTTACGAAGCGGCAAGATCAGGAAGGGATCCAGTCTATTTATTTTGAGTCTATACATTTCAAAATTGTAACTTTTCTTGAAAAATCTTTCATTTTTGCTTGTATGATGATATGAAGTTTCCAGCTGTCAAATATTTTTACCTTTATCTTTGATTGAAAAAGAAAAATCATGCAGAATTCACATGCGTAAATAGTCAACTGAAATTGAAGGATAATTTATAAGGCATTAGTAGATGCTTTATTTTTTCAGAATGATTTTTGCTAAATTCTGGAATATCAGTCATTCTTTCCATGCATAACCATATTGAATCATATTATTTCAAAGGCTTCAACATGATAAGGTCGTTACTTCCAATTGATTTTAAGAAAAATTCCAAAAATCACATTTTCCCGATCTGTGAAAGAGTAGCTAAAAATGATTTATTTTAATGAGAAGAACCTTCATGTCAAATATGAGCATTGTCACTCTCCTAGTGTTGATGTAACAGCAAAATATTCAGTTCGCAAAATACATAAATTTTTACCCAGAAGTTTGACTTTGATAGTTTAGCTTGACCTTGAATGATGACCATGACAATGAATGATGTTAATTGATGAGAGGAACCTTTATGTCAAATATGACTATTGTCACCCAAATAGTTTACAGGTTATGTTTTTGCAAACAGACAGACGGATGGATGCCAGTTAAATAAAATGCCCCCACCTATTGATAGGAATTTCTTGCTTCGGATTTAGCAAAATATAAGTAATTTCTCTTTTCTTCAGAATCATACACACAATGCCAAACGCACAATGTCATACACACAATGACATATATCATATACAATATCATACACCATATGTCATGTTATTTTTAGACAAACCTTCATTTTCCAGTATCGTATAGCTACATCAGGAGCTCTCTGGGTTTTCCAGTGTTGGATGGCTCCAGATTCTATATCCTGTAAACATGAAGTTAAAATTATTAACTGTTGTCATGCTAAACCCAGAATCATTCATATGTGTAGCCTGATCTTAGTCTTTATCACTCGAACATCTTTATCAAAGCAGAAAAAGATTACAGATTGTATTTCTAAAATATATACTGACTCACAAGTAGTGCATTCAGTATTTTCAGCACTCATAACAAACAAATTATTCATCTTTTTTCCCCAAGGATTAATACAAAAAAAGAAAAATTGAATTCTCAGGGTTCAGATTACAAATATTAGATTTATATGATCTCCAGCTATACATGTACTCTACATACTGTTGATTATATGTTTATTCTATGCATTATCATTTAGATATTCAAAGACTAGAACAGCCAAATAATGACTAAAATAACTACTTTTGTTGTATTGGAGATTTTAATTATTTTCGTATTACAAGAGCAATCCTATTAACATTTGCCTATAACATACTATGGTAAGTTAAAACTGTATTACATAGTGCCATTGCTATATTAAAATGACAAAACATGTGATCACAACTTACAGCTAAACATTTGGAGTATGTTTTAACTGCCTCTTCTTCTAGATATCCCACAAATCTGTGACAAAACTTTGGAGAGATGAGGTATGTCAAACTAAACATCGTAACAAACGCACCTGAAATGTAAATTTAAATTCTACATATAACCTTTTATCTAATACAACTATGATTTATTTATTCAGTATTCCGACAGTCCTTATAATTTCTCCCTTTATTCTATCAAAGCTGATACTAATATGCAAACATTAAAAGAAATCTTGCTAATCAAAACTATCATTGCCCCAAATATAGGAGATTTGATAAAGGATACAATTCTAGTTTGAGTTGATCTCTTCAAATCAGACAACTTGTGATTTACTTTAAAATATACCATCATTACTTAGGATTGGATTGGAATTTGGATTAATACACAAACTTTAAATCGAGCATATCCTTGATATTTCCCATAATTTCAAATGTATGCCCAGTAAAGATTATGTCCTGCCTGTGTGTCAAGTATGACAAGAGTCTTCACTTTGCACTATGTAGAAAGACACAGTCTTAAATTGTCTCTGGACAAAAAAGTTCATGATCTTGCCCTGTCATGTGATGGATAGTGCAATGATCTAATTTACAGTGCATGATACTAAATATTGATATATAGTGTAGACTTAGGTAACAATTGGAAATACCCGACACACGATAAATTTGTAGTAATAAGGTCTCTGACACAATAAGCTAATTACATACCTTGTGTAACAACAACTCCCATTCTGAACATCCATGAAGGCTGTTTTAACTGTAAAGCTGTCATCAAATGCATTCTCTCATTCTCAGCTTCCTCTACAAGTAAATAGAATATATTGGATGAGTGGTCATTGAATACTGAATTTATTAAACGAGTCACCTATAAATAGATAAAAACGAGGCTGTGCCGAGTTTTTATCTGTTTATAGATGACGAGTATAATAAATTCAGAATTTGATGAGCCCAAATTTGATATTCTATTTATAATACGACCAGAATGTTTGCAAAAATTGGTCAAAATTCTTAAATTTCAATATTTCAATTTTCCGCGAAAATTATAACAAAATTTAAAACTGATGTCATTATATATACACTATGAAGCTATTTTCATGGATACAAAATAGTGTTGCCATTTGCTCGGAGCTCATTTGCATAGTTATTCCACTAGTGTATTAACATCAGTGTAATATCAAAAATATTCAACCGGTTTATTTCACTCCCATGACATAGGTCATATTATAAATATTACACTAAGGAAAATAAATGAACACATATTTGGATAAAATTATAGGCTTCAAGGCTACAACAGAAAATCCCTATTTGCCTCAATTTATTTCTAAATTTAAGATCCTCAAATATATTGATTAAACGCTTAAATCTGCACTATCGGTATTTCCATAGCCATTTATAGAATCAGCAACATCATCTTATCAAACTTGCTCCTAACTAATAATCAAACATGATTATCATTTCAATTATTTCTAAAGACGGAAGTAAATCTTTTGTTTGTTTGGATGCCGTTCAATATGGCTTTTTCCAATCTGTCAATTAGCATTGCGGGGGCTTGTGCACTTAACAATGGATTCCCGTCACTTTTTGCACCAGTACCACCATTACATCCTTTCATAGCCATAGGCTGCTACCTCACTTATGTCAACATTATCCACAAATTGGTAGGCGACAAATTGATGGCTCAATTCAAAACAGTTGTATTTGCCTATAAACATAATTATAAGCATTTTCAATTTGATTTGCACTGAGCCATCAAAATGTTAGATGAGTGGCTAACATATACCTAGATGGTAAGGTTCAACTATACATGTGCTTCATGCCTCTCCCGAAACACTTACCAAGCTGAAATTTTATTCTTAAAGAAATAGTGAATGATTTTTAGCGCATACATACCTAATAAGGTATGAATCCATCCGTAATCTCTCTGCATTCTACGTAATGAATGTAAATGTCGTGTCATAGCGGCAACCATACCGGGGACTCCTGCCACTGTCTCCAGAAAACAGATCCGACTGAAATAAGATATTATCACTATTAACCCTTATCATGCTGAATAAATTTTGGCTAAAAATTTGCATCAAAATCAAAGGGCAAAAAGCACTGAAAGTACAAACTGTAGGTCAATCTTTATTTGAAAAACTAAATCATTTGACAATTCTGGTTTGAAAGTGAGAAACAGGTGGTGTAGACTAACATCAGACTGCACATATGTGCAGGCTGATGTTTGTCTTTAGCTCCTGCCAAAGCAGGAATATTCAGGGTTCAGCATGACAAGTGTTAATAGCAGAAAATAACTAAGAGAAACACATTTTTTGCAGAAAGTGAAACTAAGCAGCATCCTACCATTACTAAATGCTAAACAATTTCCACTTCCATGCCTAGACCATAGCTTCAGAAAAACATTGAACTGATTTATTTCCAGAAATATTTTTCTATTCTCAAAGATAAAGTTGCCACTTTTCATGCTTGTTTCTTCACATAATGGTACTTTTTTAAATTACACACTGTGTAATATTTTTTGCTTTTTCATTTTCAATTGACTATCAATTATAAGAAACTTGCCAAGGACAACCACCCACTCCAGTAGAAAAAAAAAGACTTCTTTTTTGTTTACTATGATGGTAAAATCAACCATTATCATAATTGGACTAACTATTTTGCATCAGCAATTTCTGTAATTTGAGCATCTTAAGTAAAACATCCAAAGGTTAGGTCAAAATGCTGATGAAAATCACAAGATTATTTGTGATGTACTATATGGATGTTAACAAACAAGAAATAAACAGAACAAATCTTACTTGACCCATTTTCTCTCTGTCCGTACTCCCCAGCTAAATCCAGATATAAAATCAAACGCTTTTCTCATTGTCTGTACACAATAATACGCAGACTGAAATGTAAATATAATACGCAAGATTATTAGACAAATAGGGAGAAGTTGTAAAGCCTTTGATGTAAAACATTTAACCCATATCATGTGGAGACCTGACTATTACTCAAAAGGTAGGAGGTATAAACCAAGATCAGACTGCATATACATGCATATACATGCAGCTTGATCTTAGTCTAAACCACCTATTTGTCTTTTCCTAACTACATTTGTCTGTAGATTAAAATATCATATGAAATATTGACCAACAATTTGTACTTATACAGTAGAATCCTTTTATTAGCAACTCGGATATTAGGGATTTTTGGTTATTAGCAACTTTTCCTCAAGCACAAAACCATTTGTTCTTAAGCCTATGTAAAATTTGTCTGATAATGGGAACTCGGATAATAGAAACTCCCGGATAATAGAAACAAATTATTTGAACCAGGACCCTTTTTAATCGGATATAAGAAACTATCAAGAGTTTATTTAGGGACATAGAAATATTTACATGCATTACTTTCTGCCTTTAGATTTTGTGTAATTTTATGGAAAATTTTATTCCACATGACAAGGATTATTGTAAATTGGGAAATAAAAGTGAATGATAGTCACTTTTTTCAAAGATAACTAAATGTATTAAAGGAAGTGGACCTATAATAGTTCCACAACATTTTGGAACTCATAATCTTTCACAATGATGACCAAGGTTTCCTAATGAAAAACATTAGGAATCCTCGGTTAGCACTGTCAGAGTTTATTACTCCTAAAATGCTGCGGAACTATTACATGTCTTCTACCTTAAAGCTACTTATTTTGAATCTATTTCTTTTTTCTTAATGCTATATCTAACAAGTTACTGCATGGTTTCGAATTAATAATTTAAAAGATAAATTATGGATGCATTTAAAATATTCAAAATTATGATTTATCATAATCATTACAGGAAATGTAAAGAATCAAGTAAGAAATACACACCCTTTGGCCAATGATCAAATAAATTGTTTTAAATGCATAATGTGCATTAACAATAAAATTGCATAGAGATCAAAGGGCTGAGGGTATACTTAACTCTTATCTTGCTTCATTTAAATTTTGTTTTTAAACAAGTAACCACTTTTCAGATATTTTCACCAAGTTTATGCAGTCTGATATTAGTCTTTGCTGTCTTCCAAAGATTTGATGATGTTATGACTAGACTAGGAAGGATTTAAGATTTGACTCAGAATATCTTTTCGAAAGAGTATCTGGAGACCATCGGGGTCCAAAATAACCCCCCACCACCATATAGACTAATAATATAAACATGTTTATATCATTTGTCTATATGGTGGTGGGGGGGTATTTTGGACCCCGATGCTGGAGACTAGACAAAAGTCAGAGTGAACATTTATAAAGTGGTAAAGTTAGTTAATGGAAAAGTTTTTCAAATATCAAATCTGAAATCTTTATCAAATTACAAAATATGTTAAGTGAACTATTTTGAAGGTAACCCTAATAAGTGATCTTTTTTTAAGGTAACCCCTAATACCCAGTAAGTGAACTCTTTTGAAGGTAACCCAACTCACTTTATCCACAAATCCCTCCGGAGGTTTATGTGTTATATGTACATTTTGTAGCTCATCCTCGCTCCATATGGGGTGGGGCAGGGCGTGGGTCCCTATAGGGGGCGGACTGTTTGGAGGATTTCCTATAGGCTGTTCAGCTACACTGTCTTTGACGTCTTGTTCTGTGAAAGGTGTGGAGGCTTTTCTGAAATAATCAATTTATATATACTCACATAAGATCTAACAAGAACACCTCCAAAGGGGTGCCAAAGCTCAGCTGCAGGGTCTATATGATCCAAAAAAAATGAACACATGCCAATTTTCACAAAGATATATCTTCAATGAAAACTGAGGTATGATTAAGGTAAAGTTTGACAAGCCAAAGCCAACACCAAAGCAAGACTAATGAAGCCCAAGTCATGACAATACCTCAAGTTTTCATAGAAAACAGCTGAGCCAAAAGTACATAGATGGAATTTTGAATTTGTTAAAGGGATGGGTGTATTTTTCACTGTGTTTATTGGAGTACAAAGTCCAATTGCATTATTGGACTTATTATTAGTGGACCAGGAACTTAATTCAATTGGACCTAAAATTAAAATCTTTAGGATTAAACATTCAAGGTATTGTAATTTGTTTTTGTATTGATTTCATATTGTCAAAAATTCTGGTATTATTGTCAATAAATATTGTTAATTGTAAAGTTTGTTGCTGGCTTCTTTATTCTTGTTACATTTGCATGTAACACCTGACGTGAATTGATGCATTTCTATGTAAATTACGTACTGTAGTATGTAATTGGTCACCCAGACTTATTTCTATATTTAGCATTTCTGACCTTTTGATGCATCCTCTCTAAATCTAGATCTTTCCAAGGGTTATACATGTATGAATACATTTATGTAACTGGTATTTTCCCGTTATGAAACAGTACACAATAAAATGAGTTGCAGTTTTCTTTCATCATGCTTACCAAAACTATGGCCTATGTATGTACCGTAATTTCAGATTTTCACCATTATATTTTCAATAAGAGCCTTTCATTAGGGAAAAAGACTAACAGTGTTGACTTGGGGCCCACTGGCAGGCTGACAAAATTCAATTTTTAATGTTAAGGATATGGGTATTTCCTCTAAAAATCTAGGGGCCAAGCCCAAAATCTAGGGGCCATGGGCGACTTGGCCCCTCAGTAGTTTTTTTCCCTGTTCAATTTGTAAAAACTAGAAAGCCATGAATGGCTTGAGTCGCTCCACAGGCTTGAAATTCTTGTAAAAGCAAAACAATGTTTTGAGTAGATTTTTAGATATTTGGGGTTCTACTGATGTTGAAAATGATTTTCAAAGTTTCAACTATATAACAGATCAAATCAAAATAATTTTTGTCTGCATGATAATGGGTCACCAAAGGATCATACCAAAAATGTTTGATTGATATCCATCAGTTACATTCTGAGAATATTATTTTCATAGTTTCCACTATTTAACATATTGAGAAATGACCTCCACCAAAAAAAACCATATTTTTTTTCATCCAATCAAAATTATTTTTAGTACACTGATAAAAGGTCACTCAAGGATCATTCCAGTGAAATTTGGTTGATATCCAAAAATTAGATTCTGAAAAAATGATTTTCAAATTTTCCACTATATAACATTTAGAGAAATGACCTCTGCCCATAAAATGCATATTTTTCATCCGATCACAATGATTTTTTGTAGACTGATAAATGGTCACTCAAGGATCATTCCAGTGAAATTTGGTTGATATCCATCAATTACATTCTGAGAAAATGATTTTCAAAGTTCCCACTATATAACATATAGAGAAATGACCTCCGCCCATAAAATGTATATTTTCCATCCGATCACAATAATTTTTTGTAGAATGATAAATGGTCACTCAAGGATCATTCCAGTGAAATTTGGTTGATATCCATCAGTAACATTCTGAGAAAATGATTTTCAAAGTTTCCATTATATAACATATAGAGAAATGACCTCCGCCCATAAAATGCATATTTTCCATCCGATCACAATGATTTTTTGTAGGCTGATAAAGGGTCACACAAGGACCATTCATGTAAAATTCAATTGGAATCCATTGATTAGAATCTGAGAAAACTCACTTTTTACCATATTTGGAAATTAGCCACGCCCATTAAATCCATGTTTTTCATTGGATCAAAATTTCTTGAACAACTTTGAAAGAGGGTCACCCAAGGATCATTCCTGTGAAGTTTGGGTGAAATCAATCCAGTAGTTTCTGAGGAGAAGATTTTTAAAGAAAAGTTTACGACCGGACGCACGCACGCACGCACGGACGGACGGACGCACGACGGACACAACGCCATGACAATAGCCCCAGTGGCTTTCAGCCAGTGGAGCTAACAAGAGTCTTCCCAAAATTTGTACCCTTGTTTTAATCTGTAAACTTGTACAAGATCATTAAAACCAGTACATATATTTATAATTTTGAAATACAAAACATCTTTTTTCTTTGGTTTTTATATTCTTAAAATGAATTTCTAAGTATTTATCCACAAATCTACTTGCTTATGACACCCGAAGGGCGAAGGCTATGACAAAAATATTATAAAGAACAATTATGGGAAAAAGCATTCTTCACGCTTTATTTTTTCCTAAGCAAAAGTAAAATTGATATATAAATGTAAAATAATTAACCCTTCTAGTGCTGATTTGTTGTCTTAAATAGTTATGTCAAAGTCTATAGGCATCAAAAGCATGATATGTGGATATATACTTTGAATTCATATTTTCTTTGTATTGTTTTCTACACCAGAGTAAGATTGATAAATTTATGTAAAACTATCAACCCTTCTAGTGTTGATAATGTCGATCCTGCAACACTCAAAGTTTCATCAGAAAGTAAAGACTAAGATCAGCCTAAACAATTGTGAACTCTGATCTCAATCTTCACTACCTTCTTTGAAAGTAAATTAAGTCTATGGAAAACTTTTGTATAGTCCGATTGACTTCTATATGGACCAACCTTTTCATTAATTACATAAAATTGCGTTTGAATGAAGGATTTCTATGTGGTAAAATATTAATTTCAGTTTAATACCATTCCAAAAAATATTTTTTGAAAACTAAATGATTTTAAAATAATGATTTTGTCTATCTAGTTAATGATAATATTTTCGCATTTCCTGCTCTTAAACACAAGGGGTGGTGAAGGCTGTTTAGTTGTAAGAAAAATGTAAACAAATCGTAAAAACATGTGGTTTTATTCTTTACATTTGACAGAAGAAATGTTCATTATTCCATATTTGGAAAAGCTAATTAGCATATCAACGGTCAGGACATCTTAAAACTTAAACATCCTGTGATTTGTACCGCTATTACTCGCCTGCTTATCTAGTTTTCCTCGTGAAAATCCTAACGACTTCCTAAAATAATCCTTTTTGATTGGTCTAAATAAGGGAATATGGGGTTCATCTCAGAATTGATAGAAAACTATTATCAATTATCTGGTCAAACAGTTTTTGTAACAAATACAGAAGACACTAGGATTTTATATCCTAAGGAAGTAAAAAAATCTACAAAATTTATTTTATAAAAACAGTCGATTTTATACTAAAACGACTGCCAAATTCACACACTTTTGACTCGGCCCCTATGCAAATCAGAGCTATTTTTGGATAGACAATTCCCTGCTCCGTTTATTACAGGCACGAGTAGGTATGAAAGGCAGAAAGTTAACATGTAGACGGACGGACAAAATCATTATTACACCTTCAAAAATTCTTAATTTTTAACAAAATTTTTCATGGTATTAGTTGGAAAATATGATATGACATGAAAAGAATACGCTTTATAAATTTGATTCTGAGATTTTCGGCGAAATGTTGGTCCATATAGAAGTCAAACAGACTATAAGAATGCTTGATATGTCCCTTTAATTGGAAATTTGCTTGAAATTACAAATAAAATTACAGAGCTTCAGATAAAGGGAGGTATTTTGGATTTCAAATGAAATTATTACAACCATCCTTGCACAAATTGTATGTTGTGGGTACTCATTGGAATCATCTCATCAAGACTATTCAAATGAGTACCCAAAACATAGAGTTTTGTTGAGAAGTAAAGATTTTAGACTGGCTTTACCCCCTCTTGTTGGTACCTCTGCAATCAGCAGTATAAGAGTTAACCTACTTGAAATGTTCAAGATGGCCAGGATCAGGCAGCTTGTCAAATTTTCCTTCCTTGTATTTCTGTATGTTTTCTTCAACCTCAGCTTTTGTGGCCACACATCGACCCTAGGTGAATAATCAAATGTTGAAAAGTATCACAATAAGGCCTCAAACATTAAGGTGGGGGGGGCTATCATATAGAGTGGCTGATCCAGAGGGGGTTTGGGAGGGGTCGAACCATTTAAAAGAATCCCCCCCTTTCTTTTATGCAGAAATTTCAATTAAACTTTGAAATTCAAGGAAAATTCATCCCATTATAATTGTATGTTCAACTCCCTCTCAAGAAATCATTGATAGTCACAGATAAGTCAAAACAAGATATCTATATGTTAAGATTTCTGATCAACAAAGCAATGATGAAATAAGTTCATTTTTTTGTTAAATCATTTTCTTGTTACCAAATACAAGCAGGTAAATAGCTAGATGGGATAGGGATCGGGGAGAAGGCCACCAACCTTCAATATTTTCTCAAAAGTATGATATATGTACATGTATTCATTTTCATCAATTCCAATGTCTGCCTTCCCCACTTTTAGCCAATAACTGTTGATGATTTTTTTTCGAACTTTGCCAGTCTTAAAATGTTTCATAAAGCCTAGATCTAGTAAATGGAAAATATTTCATAATAGATCTAAATGAATTTGTTGAAACCATTTCTTTTGTGTGATTGAGTTTCAAACAAATTTTTATATTCCAAAGTTGGTACACTAATCATCAAACAATGAAAGCTGTAGTTGCAATATTTGACCCCCCCCCCCCACTGACTGCCTGATGGGTTTGATTTTTTTCTTCTGAATTTTTCAACTTCTTCCCTCTGCAGACTAGATCTAGTATAAATTCAGCATAAATCTATGATCTTTTTCAATATTGAACTTTAGTTATCTGGTAAAGAAAGGGGGTAAAACTCAGATTCTAGAATCTATCCAAGGGCGTAGATCTTACTTCCATTACGCAAGTTCGTAAAAGAAATAATCCACTGCTGAGAAATATCGTTGATGAATGATCATAACATCGAAACTACAGCTTATTCAAGCTGTAGTTACGATGTTTTGAATATTCACCAACAGGCTCAAATCATAAAAAGGGAGCGGACGGAGGGCATTCATCGTTTGTCACGTATTCTTTAGTTGGCGACTTCTGAGAGCGCATAAATTTCAGTCCTAGATACGCCTATGCTATCTGCATTCGATTTTCACCAAAATTAATCGCGAGTCTCGTTGCACGTGACGTAATTTTTTAATTCATGTTCGTCGTCTGCACAATCAATTCATGTCTCGCCAAAAAGATTTTCGATTCCGATTCCGTTTAGTCTGTCCTCTTCTACAAAAGCATCCTACTTAACAGAATATTGTCATACCTGTTGAGCGAAGGAAGAGTTTATTTGTTGAGTAGTGCACATCCGTAACGAAACTCCTCTTATCACACTAAAACTTTTAGTGGTTTGAATCACAGATCGAACTAACACGCCACTCGACATGACTGTTCTAATTTATGTCCAAATAACAGATTCACTGAGTAAACTTTGAATATTGTTTGAATGTCTGAGCTTATAAGGAAATATGCCGTTGCGTCAATTATTCTTATAATGTTCAAATGCAATATCGATAGTGTATTGCGAATTCTGACGTCATTCTTGACCCAATACGCATGCGCAGACAATAGTTTGCTCACGGATTTCCCACCTATAAATAGATTGACATTGGCATGTCCTATTACAAAACACGTCCGCAGTTCAAAAGTTTCCCCTTACTACGTGAATCAGCTGTTTCGCATCGAACAAAACGCGTAACTAACAGTTACGCACGCAAACTGATCGTGCGTAATAGATCTAAAATGAAATCACATTAAAGAAACACCGTTGGTGAATGACCAAAACATCGTAATTACAGATTGATTTCTGTGGGCTTGCTATGGGCAGGGCTTACATTTGAGCGTCTATAGGGACTACCCAGAGAAAATTTGTGACTTGCCCAGATTCACCTTCAGGGACCGAAGTTATAAAACTTTTCTCATTATTAATTCAAAATTTTCTTAAATTTCAATTTGAGATTAAAGCCCTAATTCTGTTTTAGATGATTACTCATTTTAGTGTTAACATTAAAAGATTATATGAATAAGTTGTTATAAATAACAACTTATCAATATCATTTTTTATATTCATACATTTATTCAAATTCTAAACTTTAGAAAATTCTAAGTTGAGCATAAAAGTAAGTTTTATAACCTCGGGCCAAGAGCGCGTTAAAAATATCAAAATCACGGTTACGATTATGAACTCTGTCTTATTTTAGACTGAAGCTAATAAATCACACTGTAGATCCAGAGGTACAGTTGTATCACAAGGGCGTAGCTCCCGTTACACAATTTACGCAAGTGCGTAAAAGAAATAATTATCTGTTGAATAATATCGTTGATGAGTTATCATAGCATCGAAACTACAGCTTATTCAAGCTGTAGTTGCGATGTTTTGATTATTCACCAACGCTCATATCAAAAAGGGGGGGGGAGACGGAGGAAATTCATTTTTTGTCACAGTTCTCATATCGCCTTTGTCCTATATATTTTTTAGTTTTCGCCTTCTGGCAGGAGTGCGTATACATTTCAAAGGCCTAAATACGCCCATGTATCAAATTATAAATTATAATGTAGGCCTAATCTCTATTTTGAGTTAGTTTCGATCACATGTAAGTTAACAATGAGACTACAGCGAGAGATCGATACACAGATAGATCGGTTCGCATCGAGTCAGTGCGGGAGGTTTGAGGTACATCTTTCATCGGTTCAATAACCAGGACACGACCTCACGTGCCTCGAGTTCACGTGCCGACGTTTCAAGGTCAAATCAGACCTGCGTTCTGGATGAAAACGTTAGCGAAGCGCTTTCGAAATGATACCTCGCTTTGTACGTATGTGCACGTGCTATGCAGGGTATAATCTCAAAGCGCTCGCCGCGGAAACGCTTTTACATCCTGAACACAGCGCTGGCGCACTTAACGGTTAGATCTAAGAAACGACCAAGTTCGGCTGTAGATCTATGAATCTTCAAGATCCCTTTGATATTCGTACCATTATGACTTTTGGTTTGTTTGTATGGGGTTCATTGGCGTAATTAGGATTTTGAAATTATATCGCTGTCAGCTTTGCTACTAAGTTGTTTGAATTGGGGCTCACGCTACTTTCAACAATCTTTCAGTTATATCGCGGAGGTTGGAGCACCTAACAATGTATTCCTGGTATTTCTTTCACCAGTAGGCCTACTACCATCACTTCCTTTCTTAGCCTCTCGCTGCTATCTCGCATAGGTCTACGATTATCATCCAATGGGTGTGAGACAAATAGTCGGAAAGGATGAGTGCCGCTGATTAGGGGGAATTACGCCGTCAGTAGGCGACCACCGAATAGGTCACATATAGGGTTAAGGTGATAATGAGGACTGTTACAAAAAATAAATGCCATCCACCCGCTTTCCCCACTCCACTTCTATGATTTGAGTGTTGGTGAATAATCATCGGCAACACATCGTAACTCAGAGACGGTTTAAAGTAAGCTGTAGTTACGATGTCATGATCATTCATAATCGATTTTTTCGAAAGAGGATTTAACTGCAGTACGCACTAGCGTAATTTGCGTAATAGTAGTAACGCCCTTGGGGGTTAAAACCGCCACTGTTAACATTATTGCAGATATATATTTTGACGGCCGCTGGTGCAGGCAAGGTTCCCGGTGGTATCACACCAGTACGACACGTGACCATAAAATTTCAGCCGAGCGACAAGCTGCTCATATCACTTAGGCGTACAACTTATCATGCAACCATTGGTTAGTGGACGATTGAATCACATTTATCTTTGTCAAAATAAGTGTCGCTGCTCAGCTAGCCTGGCTAGGCCACGGTACACTGAACGACGCGTTTTATAATCTTTTTTCCGACCCCCAGCCAAGCCTTTGACTACACACAAGTGTCAGACTGATCCTTGCCCAAGAAAAGCGCAAAACCTGGCACAAGATACAGTTCGTCATTAGCGTAGAAACGGACGGGGTGGGGAGAGGTGGCATTTTCATGTACGTGAAAAGAGTAAGACAGTAGAAGTCGAAAGCAGTGGTTCAAGTCACCGTAACAGCATATTAATTTTTCCTCTAGTTTTCAATTTATTTTATAGATTTCTTTTTTTTTTCGATAATGTTGACGATCGCTAGACTTATAAAAAGATTTTCTGTACCTTATTACCTATTTGTTTTGCACGTTACTTTTTTTGTTAGCTCACCTGTGCACGAAGTGCTCAAGGTGAGCTATTGTGATCGTCCAATGTCCGTCGTCTGTCGTCAGTTGTTCACAATTTCTTTAAACATCTTCACCTCATAAAAACAGGGGTCAATCTTGATGAAACTTGGCAGGGATGTTTCTTGGGTCAAGCTCTACCAAATGTGTTCAAATGAATGAAATCCACCCTTAAGTCGAAGTGCTCAAGGTGAGCTATAGTGATAGTCCAATGTCCGTCGTCTGTCGTCAGTCGTCCACAATTTCTTTAAACATCTTCACCTCATAAAAACAGTGGGTTTATCTTGATTAAACTTGGCAGGGATGTTTCTAGGGTCAAGCTCTACCAAAGCTGTTCAAATGAATGAAGTCCACCCTTAACTCACCCTTTACCTTTAACAAAAAGGGTGAAAATAGGAAAACCTTCAAAAATCTTCTTCTCCGAAACGAGATGGCAGATAGCTTTCATATGTATGTAGTATCATCTAGTGGACATCTCTGTCAAGATTGGCCCACGGGTTTAGGAGGAGAAAATTTTTAAAGAAGTTGTGGACGAAGGACGACGCACGACGTACGACGGACATTGTACGATCACAATAGCTCACCTTGAGCACTTCGTGCTCAGGTAAGCAAAAAAGTGAGATTATAGCTGATTACAGCTGATTCGAACCCATGACCACTGTATCTGGAGACATCAGGCTAAATCTCTCAACCACACAGCCAGGCAATGTGTGCTGGTTCTATTTCGTTATGCCAACATTATTGAAAACCCATACCCTCCGCGGATTAACGATGTTTTTCGAAGAATTACGAATACCCTCGATGATAAGTGTATTTTAATTCATTGTATGAAGGTCAAGTCATGTCAAGAATTACAAGCTATACGCACAATCTGATGTTTGTAAGTACTTTTAGCTGGCAAAGCACCAGCTTTGCTGGCTTTAGCTAACATACAACATTTTGAGGAAGCATCGAAGTTCAAATGGGGTAAACTTGCCTCGGCGGCAAGGCGAACATACATATTATAGATGACGAAAACAAGTCACGTGTAACGCGTGGGGTAATATTATCCATAATTAATGCCCCGGCAGGGCGGAGCCTAAGTAACGGGTCAATGCACTTAGGGTCAGGGTAAATCAGCATTTATTTATTATCATTTACTGCAAAGATAGTCGACATTATTAACTTGAGGCCGTAAAGCGTAGGTTGGTTACCAAACCCTCGTAACTTCAGCTTGTCAAGGCTGAAGTAACGAGACTTTGGTAACCCAATGATGAAAAGTGTTCACTTTCTCTAATCACGTGATTTCTTTTGGTTTTAGGATACAGTTATTTGCACGCGTTCACGATTATTGACGACTAGCATTTCAATGAGCCCAAAGTATTTAGAAGTTAACTCGCCAAATTACGTCACGGCTAAGCCCCGCCCTGCCAGTTCATTAATAACGCAGAATACACTGTCGCTAAATTATAACGCAATCTTGTCGGGTAAGCGACGCGTCATTACCGCTCCTGTCATTCTTTTCTTTGTCGGATGCAGATGGCGAGGAAAACCTTTGATTGGCCAATTGAAATAAACGAAATTCAAATCAGGGAATTATTCGTAAGATCAAACGTAATTTATACATCTCTGACCAATAAGATTTCGAAATATCCCTTTCTTAAAGTCTTAAAAAGATCTTCGGGTATTTTATCCGAAGTGAAAATAGACGCTGCCGGAAAACATTTCCGAAAGGTCAATCGACTATTCTCGTTTATTAACGACATTTTCAGAGAACAAGTGGAAATTCCAATGACGTCATATAAAGTGTCTGCAGCAACATGTCTGACGAGGGATTTGAAATCATGAGATTTTCTTGTCTTCAGTTATTCGGATAATTCTGCGTAATTTAAAATAAGTTTAGAAAATTTATTTGAACAATACCTAGTACGTTCGTTATCCTTATAACGACAGTGCGATATCAATAAAGCTGCATTTATCATCAGTTTTCGTAATATCGACGGATGCCAAATCATCGTAACTAAAATTTGAGTAAGCCGAATTTCCTAGGCCCGACGCGCAAGATACATCTAAGGACCGATTCCAAATAGAAACTCCACAGTTTCTCATATCAGTTTCCATAATTCATTTAATGAAAGTAATAAAAGTTGATTTTGCAAGCAAAGCTCGTACCACGGACACCTATATTGAGCTTCCCCGCTCGTATCAATTCTCTTTAGTGTTTATAACGTAGGGGCGACAATTCATGAATATTAGATAGTAATGTTTGCCAGGTCATTAAGATGAACCGCATGAATTAAAATTTGAAATATTACATATGAAAACACGAGGTAAGGATACCTGTTGTCACTTTCTTTGTTTACATTCTATTGGCCATACATTTAGCGCATTTATGATGAAACTTGTTCAGTTTGTAAGTCAAAATGATAAAACCTTCTGAAAGAGCAAAGTCCATCTGAAAATACAAACGTATGGACATGAAAATTTGGCTCACCCGTGATGAACAATGACCAAAATACTTGTTATGTCCGAAAGGGGACTCAATTAGGAAATGGGAACATTTAAACAGAAAAAAGAAAGAAAAATCGGGATTTATAAGAAATATTTACACTCGCGGTTGTACAGCGTTTTATGGAATGTGGATTTCCAAGAATATTACGTGTGTGCAAAGTAATGACTTAGCTTGAACAGAATTTTCACTCTGCACACTGCATTGTACGGTCCAAGTCAGCAGATGAACTTGGAAAATGACATAAAAACTCGTAAAATCGATCAAGATTTTGTCTTATAAGCTTTTTCTTTTATCACATTGTAATATTCTTTATTATCATTGCAAGGCGCCGTCATAGCGCAGTTGGTAGCGCGTCGGACTGTCAATCTAGAGGTCCCGTGTTCGATCCCCGACGGCGGCACTCATTCTTTCCGACTATTTGTCTCTCACCAATGGGTTGATAATCATAGTTCCATGTGAGATAGTAGCTGGAGGCTAGGAAAGTATGTGGTGGTTGAACTGGTGAGAGAAATACCAGGAAACCATTGTTAGGTGCTCCAGCCGCCGCGATATAACTGAAATAATGTTGAAAGTGGCGTTAAACTCCATTCAATCAATCAATCATTATTATCATTGCTATAACAAATACTTTCGTATATCCTTTTACTTTTATTTTACATGCTTTATTCATTCTTATCAACAATATAATTAGCTTTCAGTATTGGACACCACCAACCACACCTTACAGTACACTTTTCGATATATATTTCCTCATGTTAACATTTCTACCAATGAAGAATTAGGTATTATTTGAGTAAATAAAAGTTAAAAATAGATATACATGTATGTATCAAATAACGTTGAAGTTTAAGTTGAACGCAAATGTAATTAATCCATAAGCGCATGTTTTGTTTAAATAGAATTAAAGATACGTTATAGTAAATAGTATCACCCTGTTTTTTCCAAGTCGAAGGCAATATATATATTTAAAGTAGTTTTACGATTCCACATATCAATAAAAAAATATAAAAAAAAACCCACATTTTTTTCAAAAATTACCTTCAGAGCAAGAAAACGAATTTTTGAATCCAAAACCCACATGTTTCATCCGAAGCGTACGGTAATTTTGGTAGTTTTTTACGTGTTACATATTATCTGCATCCCGAGCTATATAATTCTTTTTTCGAATATGCAGATAAAGCCCCCTACCGACGTGCCCCACGGCCGGACGAGCCCCGGTTTCCCTTACCTTTTGCCCCCTCCATAATCAGAAATTTACCCAAAATTGTTAGCTTGAAGCGTCCTTATAAAGGCTTTATGATCATTACACGATACAATATCGCGAATTTAAGCTGTAATGAATAACATTTCATACCCAAATATTTTGGATTAGTTTTAACCTTTATCTTTATTTTACATCGATCGGGAAATAAGTTATTACAACTTAGATTTATCCATCTCGACTCTGCTTCCTAGGCAAAATCTGTATTTTTCCAAAAGCCCTACCAGGCATTACTCTAGTCTATTCAAAAGCCCCTTACCTTTCCGCTTTGAAGGCAGATTAGAAAAAAGATAATTTGAAAAAGAAAAGAGATTTGAGATTCAAAACAATGGCTGAAATATAATTAAAAAAATATGATCCTTTATTCAAGAAAACCTGCACTAAAGAATGTCTTGCTCAGACAATATTACATGAAAAATTCAAGATTAATCCAAAATCAAAGATTTTCAACCGAAAGAGAAAACATTGAGAATAAAAGAGAAACGCTCGAAAAAAAAGCATATATATCTCGGCTTTATTAATAAAAGGGACTGTTCCGATCAGCCGGGCGTCGGTGTTGGTGTCGGCCTTATTCTATTGATAAGATTTTAAGTGCAAATATTGTATCTCTGTAACACCTCTGTTTCTACTAATTTAATTGCCTTTAAACTTCTCACATTCTTCTGTAACCATAATATCAGTCCCAAGACAAGATTTATTACAGGTAATTCAAAGTGGAGTTTAAACCCTTTTTGGGCTTGGAAATCTTGGTTTAGTTTTTTACTTGCAAATGTTGACTGTATCTAGGTTAGAACTAATGCTCTTAATTTGAAACTTTGAACATGCTTCTGTGGTCATAATGTTA
Organism: Fragum whitleyi; assembly: GCA_948146395.1. Taxonomy (NCBI): domain Eukaryota; kingdom Metazoa; phylum Mollusca; class Bivalvia; order Cardiida; family Cardiidae; genus Fragum; species Fragum whitleyi. The sequence continues at coordinate 10,493,607 of OX411547.1, forward strand.
CTCATAGACAAAGATTCTTTACAGTGATATTTGATTTAGTAAAACTGTAATCTATTTCGGAATTCTTGGCGAAGTTTTACGTGCAGCTAATGTATCTCCGTAACATCTCTAAATCATTTGCTTTGAAACTTCGCACTTGCTTCTTTGACCATAATACAAGTCTATAGACAAAGACTCATTGCTCTGACAATAAAGAAGTAGATTTTCAACACTCTTAAGTTAAACCTTGTTAAGAGTACGTGCAACTGTTCTTTATCTGTAAAATTTCTATTTCTACTTGTGCCAATAGAGCTTTTGGAAAACTATGCACATGCTTTTGTGGCCACCCTATTTACCATTAGAGAAAAGTTTCTTACTCTGAAATCAATTTAGTGGATTTTTTCTCTTTTCTTGGTTAAGTTTTGACGCGCAACTGATATATAACTGTAACTGTATTATCTCTATTTCTACATAAAATATTGCTTCGAAACCTATACTATGCCGTCCCAGACAGTGAAAGTTTAAAAACACTAAACTTAAGCAAATTAAAACACCTTCTTGTCCGAAACTGAGACGAATTGAAAAAAAGGGAAAATTCATTCGAATAACTTAAAAAATATCATTTCTTACTTAATTGTTTTGCTTATGTTATTTATTGCTTATCCAATGAAATTTTAAAGATGCACTACTAGAGAGTTTAGATTTATCTTATAACTATACAAATATCCGTGTGATAACATCTCATTTGATATTTTTTATGATATCACATAGTTATTTTAAGAACAATGATATGCGGTTATTTTTAGAAACTTGAATTTCGGTTAGAAACATCGACGAAAACAAGACAAATAGAAGTTATAAGATAAAAAACAATACGTACTAAGTGTATTGTATGAAAAAATATCAAACTCGGCAAAATTAGATGATTCGAACAAAAATACATGTTAATTTGTATTCTAAACATGTTTGTTTTGCATTTAAATCATAATTCTTTCTCCTGATAATATCAACCGTTTCTGTAAACATTTTTACTTTTTTCATGGGAGTAAATTTCACAGACTAATATGCTGAACAAGATATTTGAATTTAATGAAGATGGTTAATCTACTTTTTGTAATAGTGAAATTTTTGACTAATGGCATTTTGAAATATCAAATCCGTCTACATGCCGATTTCCCCCAAAAAAGTTTTTTTTCCCACAATGTCAGGAGATTCAGACGTCGAAAAATATGCGATATTGGACATTTCTTTAGACGCAACTAAACGCAAAACCTTTTTTTTGATGCTCCATCTAAATGAAATTTTGACAAAAACATGGAAACGGTAAAAAAATGACCGATAAATCGAGTTTTTATTTAGCTACAAATTTTAACGTACATATTAAGGGGTGTTTTTTTTAGACATTTTAAAGACTGTAAGGTTTTCATCAGAAAATTTCAAATAACAATATTAAAAAATTGTTGGTGTGAATCTATTTTTAGGGAATAAAGATATCTGTGATTCGATTTTATATCAAATTGTCCTTAACGTATTTTAACCGTAGAGTTAAAAATAGAAAATTGAAAGTAAAAATTAATGAAATGCAAATCTCTTCAAAAAGCAACCGGCAGTTTTTTGGTATTTTTCTCCCCTTGATCAGACAGAAACGGAAATTGTGTCATTAGAATGTTTACATTGATTAACCGATGTTTGTTTTAAGATAAGTAATTAAATAGTAGGGGTCCTATTTTACTTATTTCAGTACCGCTGAACAGCTGAATTCACTTATGTCTTTCAAATCGAACAGTATAAAACTTTTTTTCGTAATGACAGAAATTGCGTGCGATATCAAAAATTGTAAACTTTAACAACCATTTGTCGTTTAGTCTTATGATTTGACCAAAAGATTCTTGAAAGTAAGATGAGAATCAAATAATAGCTTTGCGCCTTTTCGCGTATTCATATAATCGTAAAACGCGTATATGAAATAAGAATAAATTACATAGAACTTTTTTACAATAAAATTAATGTGTCACGTGTCCTACTGTGTACACAGATAGCTCCACGCATTTATTATTCTCAGCGTCATCTTGAGCGAGAACGCTGACGCTTTTGACGTCGTTTAATCCACGCGCAAAATGACGCGCTGCGCTTTCTGTGAAATTCTTCCAACGTCAATGTCATTACTTGTTCATACATTACTTTTGATAATCTTATTCCAAGAAAATGTTGTAAAACTATTCTACGGCAAGAAAATGGTAATAAAACAATTTTTAGAATTGTGATAATTGAAAATATAATGTTACCTTCAACGCGAAAATGATATTACTTCCAAAACAACCGCTTAATGTAATAAAGATATCGTTGCGATCACTGAAGAAAATCGACTGACTTTTTAAGACAAGCATTTATAGCGAGCGCAGCTCGCGAACGGCCGAAGGCCGTGAGCGCGAAGCGAGCGTTTATGGTAACGTGTGTTATTCTATTCTATTCTATTTTACTGTCAAACGAAAAAATGAACTGGTACCTCGATGTCTGTAAGAGACAACGGGTAGTGTATAAATTTTATGGCAATCTGATTGGCTGTGTACTTTTCACGAGAAGTAAGTTATTACAAACAGTAAGAATTTTCCCATCATGCATGTCGATATCCGTTGAAATTTGGCGGCATTGTTTAACATAGAAGAACTGAAATTCTGTTGCTTATATAAATATGATCTTTACGAGATAAACATTCGAAAGAAAAACAAAAAATCAACTCATTATTTGCTGTTTTTTCGCCGCATTCATCGTGATTTTCGATCAAATGCATGTCGCAAATCCGCTACCAAACGCTTTACGATTTGAAGCTTCCGTTTAACGTTGATGAAATGACGTCACTATCGGGTCACAGAATAGAATAGAATAGAATAGAATAGAATATGTTTTATTTTCAAATCAAGGGTCATTTACATGACATGATAAACACAGCATAAAAACATAACAACAACTGTTTAACAAAATCAAAGGATAAAAGAGGACATTAAAGTAAATAAGGCTTCATTCGGTTCATCTTCAAAACATGAAATTAGGAATAATAACCACAAATGAAAATGTAACAAAATTCGATAATGCCCTATTGCCTCACAACGAGAATTTGTCATCATAACTTCAAAACTTCCCAAACGTCAAAATTAGAGAATTGTGCATTATATATAACATAAGTTATTGTTTCTAAATGAGAAAATGCTGATGATCAGCATTTTCTTCTTTTAGGTGTCTTCTATGGGAATGATTTACATCACGAGTTTTTATAGAAGGGTGAATCATCAAAACCTGACCAACCCATCAATTGATAATACGTATTTATCTTGGAATATATTTCAGAAGGATGACGTTGTGATCCAATAGTGGCAATTTAGAGCAAGAAAATACAATTCTATACATAACAATTAAGTGTTCTCTACATTCAACAATTCATCAAGGTCTAACAAATAAAGCAGCTAGGTCTAAAGTACTCCAATTATGTAGAGTGTATTACAGATGCTCTTTGATTATATATGTCAAACAGGAAGTCAGAGAAACGTAATAAGACATTAGAGTCTTCTGATGACATCAGCCAAATGAATTTCTGATGTTTCGATAGAGTTTTGAATTTTTTATTATTCTTTTCGATATCGTTAAAAAAGCATTTTCTTTGGGTATCGAATAATGTGCAGCACATTGAAAAGTGTATTTCATCCTCTACCGATTTTGAGGAACATAGATCACAGAAACGTTGATCAGATGGAATTTTCTTATACCTACCAGTTTCAATATTTAACCTATGAGCACTTATACGGAATTTGGTGAAAAAAGCTCTAATATCACTATTTTTTATCAATGATAAGTATGGTTCTCTACAAAATCGTTTTTTGAATAACGAATATGTCCTTAACTTACCATTAACATTTTCAATACATGCATACCAGTCATTCTTATAAAGCTGAATCAGTTTGCTTTTGATATTACTAACAAAGTCTTTTTTATAACAGTCTTTCTCAGATGCGCCCACCTGTTTAAATACATGTTGTACACTAGCAGCCCAGCTTGGTCTATTGCTTATGTATAAAGAAGTACTTTCACGAAAGGCAGCGGTCAGTAAGGAGCTGACATTTTCATTTGCTAACCTCTGATAGAATTTGACTGTATTGCAGATAACATCAATACAAATTGGGTATCTGCCAAGATCTCCTGCGACTGCTGCATTAGACGATTTTTTGTGAACCCCTAAAAGGTATTTAAGTAATTTATTGTGTAATTTGTCACATTGCAGGTTACTGAATGATTTCAGTAAGGTGTAATTTGGTTTTTTAAATACTGCATTATTCAGACTTGCAGTTCCCCATATTTCACTGCCATACAAAAGAATGGGCTTTATTGTGTGATCAAACAGGTGTATAATTGTATCAATTTTATATTGCAGTTGACCGAATATTTTTCTTAGTTTAAAATAGGCTTTGAGAGCTCTTTGGTGCAAATCGTGCTGACATAAACTAAATGATCCTGATGATGAGAAAATAATGCCAAGATACTTGTAAGTTGTTGAATGTTTAATTTCAGTTCCATTGTAGAAGTATGACTCCTGTGATAACATACCACTCTTGCAAAATGTGACTATATTTGTTTTTTTGATATTTACCGTTAAACCATTATTTTCACAATATGTGGCTAGTTTATTAATACATCTTTGTAATCCGCCTGGAGAAGTCGACAGAAGTAAAAGATCATCAGCATAGAGCAAACAACTGAATTTTTTCTCACATAATTGTACTTGGTCATCAGAGCTACCAAATATGGATGGCAGATCATTTATAAATAATTTAAAGAGGTTTGGACTTAGATTATCTCCCTGACGTACTCCAATTCTAGGGCAAAATGCTTCCGAGAGCTTTTTATCTATTTTTATATGTGTAGAGTTTTCTTTGTACATATCTTTAATGATATTATAATAAGGACCATTTATTCCAATAGTACATAGTTTATGGAATAAGATGGAATGCATGACAGTATCAAACGCCTTGGCAAAGTCAACAAAACAGGTATATAATTTGGCTCCTTTGCTAAAGACTTTATCTATTAAGGCTCGCAATACAAACATATGATCTGAAGTTCTGGATTTGGGCTGAAAGCCAATTTGTGCTTCATTTATTATACCATTATCGATAAACTTCTGAAGTCTGTTATTAAGATTACTGTTAAATACTTTTGAAATACAAGGCATTACTGATATACCCCGGTAGTTGTTTGGATCATTTGGATTTCCAGATTTAAATAAGGGTTTTATATAACCTGTCTTCCATTGTGAGGGATATACACCTCCAGACAATATTTTATTGAATATTTTCAAAAGACGAGGAATTAGAGTAGTTTGTCCCGCCTTAAGCATCTCATTACTAATAGAGTCAAGACCGAAGGACTTTTTGTTTTTTAATGAATTTATAGATTTGTTTACTTCCTTTTCTGTTATTCTGTAATCTAATTCAGAGAAGGTTTTAGTTTTTTCTAAGTTACTTAAAAGATGTTGGTATTTAGCATCTAAATCTTTAAATTCTGTTTTGATACTAAATAAGTTTGTAAAATGCTTAACCCACACATCTGAAGATACTTTACTAGCTGGATCCGACTTATGTTCCTCATCTTTGAGGTCGTTTCTAGTTTCCAGTATTCAGCAGGATCATCAACCAAAAGATTATCTAACTTTGACAAGAGTGTTTGTCTAAAGATGTTGCATTTTTTCTTGCAACACTTTTTATACAACTTCCTGTAATTGTAAAACGAACCCTTTAAAATATTGTTGTATGGGTCTTTACAGTAAAGGTAACTTTTACGTAATAATTCTTTTCTCATTACATTAAGATCTGTATCAAACCATTTTTTATGTTGAATTTTTTTCTTGATTTTAAAATGTTTTTTCTTCTTAAGTGTTTGATTGCATACATTATACATGATATCATTGAAATTATTCACCATATCATTGACATTATCAAAATTAATATTCTGGAATAATTCCAACTTACGACTGGTATCTTTACTCTGAAAAGCTATTTGAAAGTCAAATTTACATGTTTCATTCCATTGCCAGGATATCGGCATATCCAACAAAACGCTGTTCTTTAATGGATTACATTTAAATTTTGCTTGTAATTTCAATGTCAGTTTGGCATGATCACTCAGGTGTGGTATGTGATTGTGGACTTGAAAAAATAGTATCTGGTCGAAAAAATTGTCGCTTATTATAGCATAATCCACAACACTATTGCCATTATATTGAAAACAGGTTGGTTTTCCAAAACAGTCTCCTAAGGTCCGCCCATTAGCTATTATTAGATAAGAGGCCATACAAAGTTCTATCAGTTCTTTGCCTCTAGTATTACATACAGTATCTTTGCTCTTTCTGTCATGAAAGTTACCAATGTTTCCAGAAAATTCAGGAGATGGAAGATGAGAACTGTTACAATCTAGTAGGTCATTTTCTGTGCCTGTCCTTGCATTTGTGTCACCAAATAACATGATATTACCTAGTAAAGCATAGCTGCAAATATCCTTTTCCAATATCGATATAATATCTAGGTTATGTCTAAGAGTGTATGATGAGTTTGCAGGTGCTATGTATGTGAAACAGATAAACAGGTCTTTCTCGAATGAGAAGAATTCTTTTGACAATTTAAGCCATTGAATTTCAGAAGAAGTGTTTTCAAGTAGTGTTATTCCTGCTTTTATACTTGGTTTTATTAAAATGAGCATGCCTCCTGAAACTGGAAAATTCTTTTCAGAAGGTCTATAGATGGGAAAAGATTCATAGTTATCTAAAGTGATGATTTGATCCTTACTACATTTTGTTTCCTGAAGACAGAATAAGTCATATCCTTTCAGGGTATCTTGAAAGTCATTTTCTGATGTTTTATTTGTTAGACCGTTGATGTTCCAGCAACCTATTCGTATAAAATTATGTGTAGTATTCATTTGATGTTTAAGAGGCTTCCGGCAGTTTTAACAGGATTTTTGTCACATATATCATTAACATAAACAAGGTGTTAACTATATATATTCCTTCTTTTTTTCTAAGTTAAAATGAACTTTCCTAACACCATATTTATCATAAAGATAACCACAATATATATATTTTTGTAACATATAGGTATACTCCAATTATCATTGTTATCATTTATTATTATCATTTATTGGTCCGTGCTGGTATAAGTGGACAATCAGTAATTTGTTTTCATAGATTTTTGAATACTATTTTAATTCTTTCCCAAACGACAAAATTTTTAGGGTCATCCACTTCAAAAACTGTCTTAAAAGACAAAATGGATCTTATGAAAGATAGAATTTATGTAAAATATTGCAAAAGGAGAGACTGCTGGTTATGAGCAGTCTCTTTCCCCGTGTCAATGCTTTCCCAAGCCTTTTCTATTTGGGACGTCAAAACTTGGTTTTGTTTGGGAAATGGTTCAAGAGACCATTCCAAAGGAAACTGAATGCTGAAAATCAACACTCCATGACTCCTTCGAAATGCTCTCTCTACTCTTTGTCGAAAATATTACAAGGAATACCGGTAAGAGATTTTCTAGGAGGGGTATATACCCTCTCTCCACCAGCCAGTTTAATCCATCTTCAAACAACAAAATTTTCTGACCGGTCCTAATTCAAAGACGCTGCAGACAACAAATTCAAGTCAATGAATGTTAAACTTTTTTGTCAATTTGTGAAGAAAACATAGTGGGAAACGAAGAAAAAAAATTGCTTGTCATAAGCATCTTTTTTTCCCACTTCACACAATGTCTTCCAAAGCCATTATCTTTTAGGGAGTAAAAAAGAGTCATTGTGTGGTAATGGGTTAAAGTGGATATACACAAAACATATTGTTTGTTTGTAAAGAAGGGACATTCATATATACATTATAGCACAGAGCATATGAGACAAAGGGGGAAAATCACAGTAAATGATCGGTCCATTACTTTAAAGGTGAAATACAGATGAAAAAAAAACAAAAAAAACCAACAAAAGAGCTTGCATAAAACCATAGAAAAACATTGAGACAACAGGAGAAAATGCAAGTTATCAGCACTTTCTACCCCAGTCCAAATGCTCTCGTGAGCTTTCATTAGAATACAACAAACGCAACCTGGTTACGTATTAACTGAAGTAACTTTGGAAGACATTCAGGCAAAAGAACAGGGGAGATGTGGCAGTAAGCTTATTGATGTAAGATGAAACATAAACGTACATGATACAATTATAAAATTGGATTACTTCAAGGTCATGCTGCTTCAGACAACAAATAAAATGTTGAGGAGGAATGAGTTTGTATATTATATAGCTAGGAAAACATTGAGGCATAGGGAGAAAATGTCGATTATGATATCAGCACCCCCTCGCCCTGACTCAATGCTCTCCCAAACCTTTACTATAATGGACGGCAAAACTTAAGGAAAGAAACATCTTTACAAAATAAAGACAATTTAACCCATTACCAAACAACTAAATTTTAGACTGTTCTAAATTCAAAGATGATGCAGACGACAATTTCAAATGAATGGAATTTTAAGATTTAGGGTCTTTTAGGGAAGAAAACATTGTGGGAAATGAAGACATTGCTCGTCACAAGCAATCTCTTCATTTCCTACAATGCTTTCCAGAGCCGTTATATTGTGAGGAGTCAAAAAGAGTCATTGTGCGGCAATGGGTTAACTCATATTAATTGTTAGACCGTACAATAATGACATTGTTCACTATACGCAAAAATTCTGCAGGGTACAAATCTTCAATTTTAACTATTAATATTGATTGTCAGACCATAAAGTATCAACATTGTTCATTATGCTCAATAAATGCTGCAGAGTGCAGGTCTGCAAGGTCAGGCGGTATTTCCTAGTAGGAAGCAACATGGGAAATGAGAAGACTACCTTTATTTTAAAAAGCAATCTCCCCATTCCCAATGATACTTTCAACAGATTTCATCTTGTGGGCTGTAGAAAGGCGTTATTCACTCATCATGTTGGAAGTTAATAGTTTTAAACCCTTCCCCAAACAACAGAAATATAAGGTCGTCCAATCTGAGAGCTATTACATTTGCAGAATAAAACCCAGAAAACATTGAGACAAAAGGGGAAACTGCTAGTTATCAGCAGTCCCCTCCTCCGTCTCTCTGCCTTCAAATGCCCTTTCTACTGAGGACGTGAAAACCAGGTCCCGATGCATGGGAAAGGGTTAAGCAATACAGTGGATCTACATTGGGGACAAAATAAAAATAAAAAAAAATAAATTTATAATATAAGGGAGATAACCATGTTACTATTATAGGTTTTGCTTCCTGGTTATCCCCCCTATTTTCCAATCCTTATTCAAGTAATTCATTGTTGGTGAATATTGATGCACACATTTCAACCCATTATCAAACAGCAAATTTTTACTTATCATAATTCAAAGATGATGCAGGTCTATGACAGTTTCAAGAAGATGAAATTGTACATAATTTGGTCTTTCATGGGAGAAACCATCGTGGAAAATGAAGAAATTGCTTGCCACAGGCAATCTCCTCATTTTCCACAATGATTTCCAAAGCCATTATTTGATGGGGAGTCAAAGAGAATTGTTATGTGATAATGGGTTAAATAGGCAATTAGATCTATAAATTTTTTTGAAGGTAACAAAATTTAAGACATAAGAGATTATAATCCTTTTCCCAACTGACACAATTTTAGAAAGGTCAAAAATAAAAGAAAGGTGAAGTAGGTGACAAAACGAAATGCATAATTTTCTCTCTTCTAGATTGAAAACACTGGGGAATGACAAATATACTCCAATTTATTCATTTCCCCTCCTTTTCTTGTTATTATTTGCTAGGCTTTGAAAAAGTACAATGCTAGGGAAAGGACTGGAATCAAGTCTCTGTCTCTCAAGAATTATCCCATTAACAGACGGCAAAGCAGTTTGGATTGTTCGAATTTAAAAGGTGTTGCAGCCGTTGAGAATTTAGAAATCTTATCATTTTTTTTTCCTTTTTTTCCCTTTTTTCTTTCCCCTTTCCTTCCTTTAGTGAGAAAACAATGAGGAAAAAGAAGAAATTGCTTGTTACAAGCAATCTCCTCCTTTATCACAATGCTCTCTCAAGCGTTTTCTTGTAGAGGAGTCAAAAGGCGTCACTGTGCAGTAATGGGTTATAAAAGTTTTTCACAATTGTCATAAAATATTATGTTGTTTAAACAGTATAGGTAGTAACAAATTATTTTTCAAACATCATAATTAACCCATAACCAGACAGCAAAATTTTTGACTGGTAGAAAATCAAAATGTCGCAATTGATGATTTGATGTGAATGAGATTGAATACTTCATTGTCTCTCTAGGTAGAAATTATTGTGGGAAATGAAGAAATTGCTTGTCACAAGAGATTTCTTCACTTCCCAAAAATACCCTCCATCCCTTTATCTTAAGGGCATCAAAAAGCGTCATTGGCAAGCTCAATTAAATCAGTAGGGGTAGGACTTGCAAACATCAAAAATTGTTACATTATATATGGGACTTTGTACATCAGTGTTGGTACATGTCTCCAAGTTCATAGAAAAATCATACAGCCCGGCTAAGATCAAACCAAACATACTGTACAAAGTGTATTATTAGTCCGATCTCACCCAATGCTATCCCATTGACTGACAGACAAATCAGTACATTCCTTATTCTCAGAGTGTAAGTTTACATTAAAGCAAGACGAGAGATCTATCTCTTAACCCTTTCCCAAGCGGCCAAATTTTAGGGTAGTCAAATTAAAAAAAAACTGCCACAAATGACAAAATGGAAGAAATTAAAGATAGGATGCACTTCCTCATTGATAGGATTTGTGTGAAATGTGGCATAGAAAACATTGAGACAAAAGAAGAAACCGCTGGTTATCAGCAGTCTCCTCCCTTGCTTCAATGCTTTCCCAAGCCTTTTCTATTAGGGAAACCAGAAACCAGGTCTTGTTTGGGAAAGGGTTAACCCATTACCAAACAACCAAATTTTTGCTAAGTCCAAACTCACACATTTTTGGTATTTCTTGGTAGAAAACATTGTGGGAAATGAAGAAATTGCTTGCCACAAGCAATTTCTTCACCCCCCACAATGCCCTCCAAAGCCTTTATTTTGTGGGGCGCCCAAAAGCGTCAATGTGTGGGAAAGGGTTAAAACAGCATTTCACTCTGAATATTTTTCTTTCACCCCCCTAGTATAGAGCAGAGATCTGGACTGTTCCAAAAGAGAAGGTGAAAGAGAAAAGAAACCTAAACATTTTAATACAAAATTAGAGATAGACTTATATTTACCCTCTCTTAGAAAGCACAACCCATTGGCAGACAGCGAAATTTTGACTGATCCTAATTTTGTAATGTTTGGAGCTGTTGCAGACTAGAAAACCCATTACCAAATGACAACATTTTGAGATTTTGCATTTTTTGGTCGTTTTGCATAGAGAACATTGTAGGAAATGAAGAATTTGCTTGTCACAAGCAATTTCCCCATTTCACAAGATGTTTTCCAAGGCTATTTTCTTTAGGAGAGTCACTGTGTGTTAAAGGGTTGATAATGACTTTAAAATATAGATATAGACAAGTTTATATTTACCCCCTCTTAGAAAGCATTGCCAGACAGCAAAATTTTGACTGATCCTAATATTGTGATTTGAAGCTGTTGCAGACTAGTAAACCCATTACCAAACAACAAAATTTTGAGATTTTGCATTTTTGTTCTTTTACATAGAAAACATTATGGGAAATGAAGAATTTGCTTGTCACAAGCAACTTCATCATTTCACAAGATGTTTTCCAAGGCTATTTCCTTTTGAGGAGTCACTGTGTGTTAAAGGGTTAATAATGATTTCAATTTTATAGATTATTGTCTAGCAAACTTTGGGGAAGGGCCAATAAGTACTTAGGTTGCTTTTCTGGAAAGCAATTGTATATCCTCACGGAAATTGCGCGCTAGAATTTTGACTCCCCAAGGGGAAAGGTGTTTTTTATCCCGCAAGATACCCTCAAGGGGTTTACCTCTGTATGAGAGGTTTGAGTTATCACACAATGTGATGTTGTCTACATTTGAGAACTGATTGATTAGTTTAGCACTTAGTTCTTGGGCTTTTTTGTTCAGATTTGGTTCCTGTCTTGGAAGTGGAAGTGACATCAGAATTGGTGTGTTATTAAAGGTCTTTTTCGAAATGTCTATGAGTTCGTTTGTTTCACTGACTATTTCTGACGCATCTTTAGATTCAATGTCATTGTCGAATAAATGGTATAATACCAAGTCGGGTTTAGTACCTTCATACTCCTGGACACATTTGATGGCTTCTTTAGGAGTGTATTGTTTTATTTTCTTCACAAATGTTGTGTCTCCACCCATGTATTTAGCACTTAAATACTGTATACTGGATGTTCCGATAACGACTGTTGTTTTCTTCAGCATTTGGTTGTTCTTTTTAGAATTTGTGTCATCTTTTGGTAGTCCTTTCTCGGACTTGTTTTCGTTTATTTCTGCTGTCTTGGTGAAGTTCAGCTCTTCTGCACTTTGGGTATTTTTCTTTGTAGGCGAGACTGCCTTTTCATGATTTTTGTTCATATCATTTGTATTCTGAAGTTTCTCGCTCAGATTTTTAACAAAAATTTTGATGCAGTCTATTTCTTTACACTTTTTGTCATATAGACTTTGGAGCTCTTTATTCTTTAGTTCAAAATGTTCATTGATGCTGTTTAAATCTCTTTCGTATGATTGCATAGCGACACATCGGCCTTTATCCCTAAGATCATTCATGTTCGTTTCAATGTCCACCAGCTCTTTACATTTTATGCTGTATCTCTGTTGCATGGATTTTAGTTCTGTTTCCATTATTTTAAGAGAGTTTTCTTGGCAATTTATCTTGACCTTCTTAGTTTCTATTTCCCCTTTTAGCTGAGCATTTTGTATGCTGTATCTCTGTTGCATGGATTTTAGTTCTGTTTCCATTATTTTAAGAGAGTTTTCTTGGCAATTTATCTTGACCTTCTTAGTTTCTATTTCCCCTTTTAGCTGAGCATTTTGTATTTCAAACTCGAGAGTACTATCACTAAGCCTTTTCTGCATCATAAGTTTCTCACTTTCAAGCTTTTGGATTTTAGAGTTGAGCTCTATAACCTCTTTCTCATGAGTTACTCGCTCTTTGTCTTTTCCTTTCTGACTTTTATTCTCTTTGTCAATGTGTTCCGTTGTCACCTTTTCAAGATTTGATTGTTCTTTTCCTTTTGTGCTTTTTTCTCGAATCAACTTATTAACGTCTGTGATTTGATCAAGAATGGAGACGATGCCATTTTGTAGAAGTTCGCTGATGCTTTCGCTGTTTGTTTCTTTCTCGAGGACTGGGTGAGTGGGATAATTGTCAGTTTGGGTATGAGCACTAGTACTTTTGTTCCTTGAATTTGATTTATATGACCGAGTTTCTTCAGTTTGTGATCCAATTTCTGTTTTAGTAATGGGTGTTTCAGTTCGATCATCGTAATTAAGGTTTTCAGTTTGAGATCCAATTTCTGCTTTGGTTACGGGTGTTTCAAGTCGATCATCATAATGAAGGTTTTCAGTTTGCGATCCAATTTCCATTTTGAATACAGATGATTCAATCTGGTCATCATGATCAAAGTTTTCTGATACACTCGTGCAGAGCTCGCAGGTGAATTTGCGAGCAGTTGATAAAAAGGTGTATAATTGGTACCTTGGCAGTTTGGTACACTTAAAGTGACACCAGTTCTTGCAGTCACTACATTCTATACAATTGACTTCAACACTCAATTTACACAGTTGACACACATGGATATCCGGGGTTTCCGAGACCTTGGTGGTGCTGTCCAAAGAAATTTGGGTGTCATCAGGATCTTCTGTTTCAATTAGTTTATTGTGCGAACATGTATGATCATAATCGCTTACAGTTCTAGTTGTGTTTGAGTCCTGATGTACAAGGATGGAGCAGCAATCTTGGAATGTTTGGTTTGCTCTTAGATATTGAATGGCATCATTTATGCTAGTGAAGCTTTTATAAACAGCATTGGTATATTTGTAGATGCTGTCATTGCAGAGACTCCACTCAGTAAAGATACCTCTCGACCTCCCTCTTGAGACAGCGTAGAATTTTTTCGTAGGTCCCATGATGAGAGGTAACCTTTCGGATAGTCTATAGATTCGGATAGCGTATATTATAGGCAATCGGCGATGTATGTGTCATAGGCCGACAAAGTTTGTTGTTATAAATAAAGTTTGTGGTTATGCATGACAAGCGTGGTGCTTTAGATAGGGTTTTAACTCATATTTTCTTCGTTTATGGTAATCAAATTTGTTTTCACCGCCATTCTGTTTAACCGGATGTCCGCCATTCGGGTCATTCGGGGTCACATGACCTTACGAAAATTTGTAAAATACCTGTCTCTAGTATCGATAGATCTAGGGGCAGTAACCCAGTCAAACGAAAAAATCGTGTCATTTCTCACCCGGAGTGAATTCACTTGCAGGATAGAAAAAAAAGTCAAAAATTGTATTGGAAAAATACCTCAATGTTTCGTTCGTAAAAGAAAGATTTAAAAATTGAAAAATAATTTAAGCTATCCCGTTAAAACGAGGTTTCTATAAAAGTTTTATTTTCTACCGGAAGCAACAAAACAAAGCCAAAAGCTGAACTGGTACCCCGATGTCTATGAGAGACAACGGGTAGTGTATAAATCTTACGGCAATCTGATTGGATGTGTGTTTTTCACGACAAGTAAGTTATTACAAACCGTTAGAATTTTCCCATCATGCGTGTCGATATCCGTTGAAATTTGGCGGCATTATTTAAAATGGAAGCACTGAAATTCTGTTGCTTATATAAATATGCTCTTTACGAGATAAACATACGAAAGAAAAACAAACAATCAACTCATTATTTGTAGTTATTCGCTGCATTCATCGTGCTTTTCGATCAACTGCATGTCGCAAATCCGCTACCAAACGCTTTACGATTTTCTAGCTTCCATTTAACGTTGATCAAATGACGTCACTACTGGGGTCACATGACCTTACGAAAATTTGTAAAGTACCTGTCTCTAGTATCGATAGATCTAGGGGCAGTTACCCAGTCAAAGCCAAAAGCGAGGCCGACCGAAGCGATTCACGCGATCATTCCCACAAAATGTTCTTTAGTGTTAGTTATACAGAATGACAAGGCTAATTTAACATCCCTACCTTTAGTCCTAACACGAATACGACCTGGAAAATGTTAAACCCCCAGATTTACATGATGCATGCATGTTAAGATTAAAATGTCAACACAAACATTCTTGATGTCATCAATAATGGACAATGACGTCACGAACAATTTAGTCTGGAAATTTAAATTTTTCAATCATAGACTTGGGACTTGAAATGCATGCAAGATGTTTCTTACGATTTTCAATGTGTTTAATATAGAAAAGAGTGACTATAGTTGCCTTGTTATAACCAAAACAAAAATGTAACTAATCATTTTTTTCAGGTCATGGGGAAAAACATTGTGGGAAAGAAGGAAATGCTAGTTTGTAAAGTTTATGTCAATATGTTTGTCTTTTGTTGTTGTTGACGCCTCAACAAGGACCCGTTTTCAAGAGCATTTTTTAAGTCGGAGGATAATACAATAGTTTAATTCCAGTTGTGTTCAAAAAGGTTTATGCATTCTTATTTGCCTAAATGAAAACAATTTTGAGAACACAGTTGTTTTTTGTTTTTTGTTTTTTTAATAACTTCCGCGGAAAGTGGCCCCATGAACACTGTTAACTTAAGTGATAAATCTTTACGTTTTTGCTAAATGTGATTAAATCTGAGCTTATGAAGAAGCTATGTCTCGATTTCATACATACATTTTAAAGTTAATCGCTTAACTAAAGAACGGATCATTAAGTATTGGATTGTACATCACAAACATACATCTACTGAATGTAGTGGTACTTGAATAAAATAGACAAGGTAGTATTCTATTTTATAATTAAGTGAAATTTATTACCCTATGTAGATCCGTGTAGAAAATGCAGATTCTATGGGAAATTTCAAACAGTTCCTTAGAAATGTTTTGATATTGATCAAGGCGAGTTCTTATCACGTTATTGTATTAAAAACTGCGGCTGTAAGTTAAACCTACGATTTCAAATTCGAAACTTTTTCTAATGTTAAGTGGGCCATATACAATCAGAAAATAAAACATTGATATTTGAATCTTGCTATAGAAATACAGGTTTATTAATTTAACCTAGTGTTCATTCAGGGGATGTTTCCTGTGAGTGTTGTTTTTTTTTTTTTTTTTTTTTTTTTTTTTTTTTTTTTTTTTGTTTTGTTTTGTTGTTTTTTAACAATTTGAGAAATCTCATCCAGTCCAGAAATAATGATTTCTTTTGTCTGTTGTTCACATAAATTTACACTATGACTAAGTCATTTTCAGTCTCGTATTTGGGGTGACTTCAGCTTTTTCCAGGAGAGAAATTACAAAAAGCTTTGTTTTGTTTTTTTACCAGAGAATAACTGAAATTGAATTAAAGGTAAAGTGCAAGTTGATTTTCGAAAATATAACGTCACTTAATTTGTTTTAAATAAGACATAACAGAATGAAATGTGCAATAATTGAAACTTAATTTCGCAACTTATAGATCCTGGGATTACGCACTAAACTATAAAATACATATGCTCTCTCTCTCTCCCTCTCTCCCTCTCTCTCTCTCTCTCTCTCTCTCTTTCTCTCTCTCTCTCTCTCTCTCTCTCTCTCTCTCTCTCTCTCTCTCTCTCTCTCTCTCTCTCTCTCTCTCTCTCCCTCTCTCGTAACAAATAATTTGTCAACCAATACACAAATTGCTGCGCTCGCTTTTAAGGCTTTGCCTTATTCCATATTAATGAGATAATAATTGAAATCCGACATTTCCCGCCATTTTGCTTCAATAATTTTCTTAGATGGGTGACTTAGCATCTTAACTACAGTATGAACAAGCTGTTGTCACGACGTTTAGGTCTACCTCCAGTTATTTGCTGTTTGTTTCATGCCCATTACTCATTCGGAACATCCCTCGGCCATTTCCGTAAACTACAACATACCTCGGGTGTATGTAAGGCGGATGTAACGAAATTGTACATTTTGTTAGGCGGAAATAGTGTAAGAAAAACTAGCGAACCGGCGCTATCTTTAGATTGATATTTTTACAGTAAATAACGGCTGAAAAATCTTAATTTTTGAGAATGACAGTCATTCTCAAAAATAACGATTTTTTCAGCCGTTATTTAAGAATCTAAAGTAATCTATATAAGGATACGATGATTTCACGTCAGTGACTTCAAACGAGTAGCGTTTGCGACATCGAACGTTTTCACTCAAAGTTTCGAGGGCAAACGCCATTTTAACTGACGTCATCAAGTTTTTCCAAGGTTTTCCCGTAATTTTTGAAAATAGTCCGTCCATGTACATCCGAGGTAGATCGTGAGATTGGCCGAGTGGTGTTCCGAATGGCCCATTACTGTATACTTTACAGATAAATAACGTTTGAATATTCTACGAAAAGTCGAGCTATAAAATTTAAAAGAATAGACTAAAATAAAAGTTGCGATGGTCATTTTGGGGGCATTGGAGGGCCTTGGTGAAATTTGGGCTGTACTTGACATGTTATAGTGTAGTCGGAATCACCAGGAGCAAATGGTTCGGACGCTGAAGCAACTTGGTCATGGTTGTCGATATGACCTCCTGAATGAAATGGTATTGGCGGATAGCGTTGAGAAATAGGCCGCTGTGGAAGGTAATTCGGTGGCGGCACACGATAGAGGCCATCACCTAGATAGAATGTCGGTGGTTGATGCGATACAAATAGGTTTTGTCTAATTCCTTGATCAAGCGCATGTCGGGGAACATGAATTCTACCCATAAAGGGTTGTTGTTGTTGTTGTTGTTGTTGTTGTTGTTGTTGTTGTTGTTGAAATACACTTCCTTCTGAATTGCCTGGCATCGGTATTGAGTTTCTACCCTCTGTACCCTCTGTCTCGGCTTCTTTTATACTGACTACGCTAGTATTCGTTCCAACCGATTTCACACGAACTGTATTGGTACTTATCTCCTTATCCTTTGTTTTAATAAAGCCAGTCGTTGTTGATGCTGACTTTGTCTGTACAATATCTGTAGAGGTAGACTTGTGGTGTACCTGAGCTTTGTTTGTAAGCTTATTTGGTCCAATATGTAACGGCTCGTCTAAACAATCACTGCCTTTTCCTAGGCTTGTACGTCTTTTTGGATCAACTTTAACAGTTACTTTGCCAATGTTTTTAAACATGTCTGAAATTTTAGACTCAATATTTGGATCCAGGTGCTCTTTCATTTTCATTTCTGTACTTATTTCCACCCCTAAATATTTTAACGTATCATCTAAACCGGAAATCGCTGTCAGGTACCGTTGAAGAGGATTTCCATATTCCAATACAATCTCTAAGAATTGTTCGACCTCTTCGTGCTTACTTGCAATTGTCTCAAGAGCATTCTTATCTTTGCAAAGTTTTTCAACAGCCTTTTCATATTCGCTATCAATAACAGACAATGACTTCTCAAGCCGGTGTGTGTATTGTATGAGTAAAGAGATAATATCACGTCTTCTTTTGCAGATTTTATTTTTATCTTTCCGTAGTGATGAAATATTCTTCTTTATTTCTTCAATTTTCTTTTTGAATTCTTGGCTTTGGATAGATTTAAGACGCTTGTTTATAGCCGAAACAGAATCAACTTCGTTTACTAGATTATCAATGCCAATGATTTCCGCGCATTCTAAATGAAATCTTGGAACACATTTGGCACATAAATAACCGTTGTGTTGCTTGCAGTGGTAAACGATGTTCTCCGTACTGTGTTCGGTACATTGTTTTAGAGACTGCAACTTTTCAAAATACTTTTTATCCAACGGTACTTTTCCCTCAGTGAAAGCACTATGTTGTCGCGTTGTTTTCATCTTTCTATGGTGCTTAAGGCAGTTGGAACACAGATATTCGACATACTCAACGCAAAACGCGATAGCCTCGTTGGACTCGTTCACAAACAGACACGGGTCACATTCCAGTGGTTTGGTCGGATTGTCTTTGCTAGCCATGGTATGCCTATTGAATCTGTAAATAGAATGCTATTCTATTGAAATGGAATGACAAATCGGTGCAAACTGTTTGCGAGTTATACCCCATCTTCACAGTAATTGTTTTGCTATGTGTGTTTATCATGTGTGCATGGGCCGGTGGCCTTTTTATGCGTCAAACAGTTGAATAAAATACGCCTCAAACAAGGCCGACTTAACCCTTAACTCAACTCAATTTAATTTAGGATAAAATTACAAATTCATAGCTGATGAACATAATAACAAACAGAATACATGCATGGAGAAAAGCAAAGTCCTTTGTTTTCAAGAGAAACTGTTCTAAAAAACAAAAGATGAAAATCAAAATATTTTCGTAATTGTAATAACTGTTTGGTTTCGGGTCTATTTTAAGCTGCGTGTAAGAATTTTGAACTAGAGTTAAAAACAACAACAACAAAAGGGGGGGGGGGCAGACAGCTTTTTAATTTGGTATGTAGCATCATCCAGAGGACCTCTTCCTAGTTTGTTTATATTCTGACATTGGGGTAAAATTTGGGCTCCGCCTAAGCGCAACCCTTTAAACATAGAAACAAAGAACCGAAAATCTTCATTTTTTTTTCTTTCGAAAGCAGAAGGAAGACAGCTTTCATATAAGGTATGTATCATCATCTAGTAGACCTCTACAAAGTTTGTTCGTTTCATGATCCTGTGGTCATATTTAGGCTTCGCCAGGGCATATACTTATTTTAACAGTAAGAGCAAAAATGCTAAAAAAAAATTTCCTCTGAAATAGGTGGAAGACAGCTACATATTTGGTATGTAGCATCATCTAGTGGAGATCTAATAGATTTGTTCATGTCATGACACTGGGGATATGTTTTGGCTTTGCCCAAGTGCATTTAATTCAACATAGAAATGGTAAGCGATATTCCTCAAAAATCGTCTTCCACTAAACCAGCCCTGTGTTCAGGATGTAAAAACGTTTCGCGAGCGCTTTGAGATGATACCCCGCTTTGCACGTGCACATACGTGCAAAGCGAGGTATCATTTCGAAAACACTTCGCTAATGTTTTCATCCTGAACGCAGGGCAGACCAGCTAGAAATTTTGTGCTTAGCTTCATCTATTTGTTTCCAAATGAATGCTGTTCATATCATACTCTAAGGACTATATTCAATTTTAAATAGAAACGAAAAAGTACATTTTTTTTCAATAATAATCTGAAAACAGTCACAGGGATCAGGAAAAATATCCTTTAAAGTGGACAGCTATAGGCATCTGTCAATATTATTCATGTCCAAGTGGTCTAGGACACTCAGGTTAGCGTTTTGGGAAGATCATGGTCCTGTTTCTGAATGTTGCTCTAACTCAAATATACTTTTGTATTTTCAATATAGTACTTAAACCTTTTTAACCTTAGACAATAAAAACTTAAGCCTAGTTTACATTTGCCACGATCGCCGTATGATATCGCAGCCTGCGATTTTGCTTACGATTTTTTTGGACATCGCAGACAGCTATGGTCTGCGGCACTTGTGTTCACAATGCCGTACGGTGACAGTGCGATTTTTAAAAATATTTGAGGAGGAATATACCTTGATGACACCGTACGGGTC
This sequence comes from Fragum whitleyi, assembly GCA_948146395.1. Taxonomy (NCBI): domain Eukaryota; kingdom Metazoa; phylum Mollusca; class Bivalvia; order Cardiida; family Cardiidae; genus Fragum; species Fragum whitleyi. The sequence goes on from OX411547.1 coordinate 10,514,285, forward strand.
CCGTGCGATATCACTAGGTAAATCGTACGGGCACCGTACGGATATCGAGAGGATTCCGTGTCGTCACCGCACGATTCTACGGGTTTTATTTTGGATGTTTGATAGGTAAAGATATCGTGCGATATCCGCGCGATTATCGCAAGGCTATCGTGCGATATCCGTGCGGCGACTGTGTGGTGTCCGCACAAGGCTACGGGCTTGCGATTTTCAAAGATGTGTATAACATTTTTTTAAACGAGATCGAAGGTGTCTGCGGTGCCCGTAAGACTGTGCGATGATCGCACAGGCACCGTATGTCACCGCACGGGCACCGCACGATTTTATGGCTTGGAAAAATTACGGGCATCGTACGGGCTCCGTAAGCTAACTGTAAATAGGCTTTATACGTCGCTTCAAAGGTCCGGCACCTACCATACTTAAACGATTTAGGCGAAAATTCAGCAGTAAGAATATTTTAAACAGTCTTAAACTTCCTTATGGCTTTTTTGTAAGATCAATTTAAATAAAATCACAATTTTGCTCCAGCCAGATAATCAAAGCGCAAAAAGCGCTGACGGTCTGGTTTATTAAGAGACAAAGTGACATTTGGAGGCATACACTTCAATTTTTGAATCTTTTTTAGCAGAGCTTTTTTAAAGCGGTACCGGGCGTAGTAATCTATACCTTGGGAATTACATAGAAGTGGTGTTTTTTTTTGCGGACTTAGCGCTATATAGTGAGCATACCGTTCGACATTTTTCCTTTGAAGTGAGTTCGGAACCCTTGGTTTTCCTCGCCTAAAATGCCTTGCTTAAAAGATTCAAAAATTGGAGTGCGTGCCTTCAAATATCACCTTGCCTCTTTATAAACCAGGCCTTCAGCGCTTTTAGCGCTTTGATTAAAACTGCAATAAGCCACGATCTCATTTGACTTTGAAAAAAAATACAAAAGCCTAATTTGCTCGATATTGCATAGCACTATAGAGAATAGAGAGAGTTAAAAAAAACTTGATATTACAATAGGAGCTCTGGACTTTACTCCTTCAAAGTGCCTTGGAAGATAAAGATGGTGACAGTAATTCCATGCATAATAAAGAACAAAATAACGACTATGATACTGTGTTACAACTAATTCTCGAAGGTAATTACAAGGCGAGCTCGAGTCTTCGCATGAACTCGAGTTTTCGCCATCTCGAGATAATGCGAGACCACTGTACCTGGTTTAAGAAGCATATAGACGAAAGTTAAGAAGTTGCAGAAAAGACTCCGACCGGACTCACGTTGTGTTTGCAAGAAACAAGAACGATTATTGGATAGATAGTCCAATTCTAAGAATATAGGTTTTGTTATGGCATATCAAGATGAAAACCATGTTAAACTATGTATGAAGCAGCTCGTTTTAACTGATGATTAATACCTAACACACACAAGTTCTTTCATAACTAAAATATAACCTGCTTCCCCACATCCACAAAATAAACCTATGTCTGGTGATGTATCTGGCGTGTCTCGTCAAACGAATTCACATAAAACAAAGCCTGTAAGTGAAACCAAAGTTCCCTAATCCATAGTAAATTGTACTTTTTGTAAGAAACCAGCTCTCTATTTTTCGACAGGTTAAGATTAAAAAAGAAGAACCTGATGAAGCCAAACATACAGGGATCACCAGCCTTCAACCAAACTCACACCCCTTTTATAGTCATATTCAATTGTCAAGGCAAAATCTGTTTCCTCTATAGAATATTTTTAACCATTTATGTTTAATGGTTTTGTAACACTTTCTGGTAGTAATTTACAATCTACCACTATTGATATTTTAAGAGAGGCTCAGGGGCTTCTCAATCTCTTAGAATGACAGGTGTCCTTCCTTGCCAAATTCTGATATTGACTTGAAAGATACTGTTGTCGGCCAATACCTCACTGCCGAAGGTTAAATGACATTCTTTCCGACTATTTGTCTCTCACCAATGGGTTTATAATCGTAGACCTATGTGAGATAGCAGCTAAAGGCTAGGAAAGGATGTGATGGTTGTACTGGTGAGAGAAATACCAGGAAACCATTGTTAGGTGCTCCAGCCGCCGCGATGTAACTGAAAAAAATGTAAAAGCGGCGTAAAACTCCATTCAATCAATAAAAAAGCCATTCCCTGGACTCTGGAAATCAAATTGGTAGAGTGCGGCCAGTGTCAAACAAGTGTCCAAAAGGAAAGGAATCACTAGGGACAACATTCATACACGACGGGGTATCCGTTATAGGAGCAAGGGAGAATGAGTCTAGCGACCTCCAAACGCCCACACCATTAAGACCAAGTTTAATATAGGAATGAAAAATAGGATCATGAGCCAGCCCTTTCGGTTTAACAACGTTTTAAGAACGAACAACTGGTAATGTCTAGGTAAAATAACTAAATCTAGAACTGTCAATTCACCATGATATCAAGAGTCTGTTTAATCCTTTCCTGTTTTACAAAATTTTGGACCTGTCCAGATTAAAAGGTTTTGCAGACGAAAATTTAAAGTGGATTTACTTTGAAAAATAAGCATTCTGTAGGGTAGAAAATAATGTGGAAAACGAAGAAATTGCTTGTCAGAAGCAATTTCTTCTTTTTTCACAATGTTCTCTCAATCATAAAATCACAGGCACGTAAAAAGCAGGGATTAAACAGCAAAGGGTTAACAGAGCCGAAAACAGTGAAAGGTACCTTACCAATCCCAACAACGTGAGGAAACCATAACTAAGGCATATAAACGTACAGAATCAAATTAAACAAATATTATACTGCAAGAAAATACATTCAATTTTTCCAAAAGAATAAGACGCTGCAGGACACAAGACTTGCACTTTTAAAATTTATCATTTGGCTACCAAAACAAGTGCATGGGAACTTTAATAGGTATCTCTCAACCCTTAAAAGATACATGTAGTAACCTGGTCAGTTTTCATTCCAAGAGATAACACCTCAAGAGGACTCATTCCTCGCAGTATTATACCTACAATGTATTTCTTGTCTTCCAAAGCGTTATTTACTTACGGACCTACTTTCGTTTTTGTAGAGGTAAACATTGCTAAAGTAAAAAAAAACTTAGACACGAGTACTTTTTATGACGGTCTAAAGTGAAATATCTGATGCAACTTTTTCAATTAAAAAAAAGAAAGTAACTTACAATTGAACAAACACTTACTAGGTCACGTAAAACAGCCATGTTTATGTGTCTCTTTATGTGTCTTGAAGACACGTTTCAAATTTCATTATGAACTTTAAATCAATATCTCTTTATAAGGGACACAATTCATGGTAGAGTTATGAAATGTCATTCTGTCCATTAGAATTTTTATAAATTTAAAAAAAAATAAAATAAATGATTAGTTATCGTTTCCAATTAAATAATTGATTAGCAGACAAAACATTATATTAATTTCTTTGTGTTCGCACAATGCGTGGTCGAGTGGGAAGTATTTACAACACATGTAATCGGGGACGCATGTAAACATGTCGAGCGGAAATAAAAGTGCACACAAGAAGATGCCAAAAGCTTCATCCACGGAAAACAGATGGACAAAATGAGAGTCCCTGATTTATCGGAGGCTTGTAGCAGGGATCGAAACTAACACCAGTCCTTTGACCATAGACCTATGGATTTTAGGGAGGACTGGTAGATGTTACCAATCTCCAGGTCCTTTAGGCCTATACTAAATGGCAGTACTTAGTATTCCAAGTCTTTCCAGATTTGAAAAATAATTGCCTTTCCAACACTTATATATGCATTTCCAAATGTAAAACATTGTAGAAAAAGAAGAAATTGCTTGTCAAAAGCAATTTCTTCTTTTCCAACAATGTTTTTCCTTGCAATTTATCCCATAAATTGCTCAAGGTCAGACCCAGTTTTCATGCAGGACCTGTTGTTATCAGTGAGGACCTGTAATATTTGGGGCTAACAGGTGGCAAAAAGTAGTTAGTATCAAACCCTGCCTGTAGCACCGACGACGGGAAGGGGGAAAGATGATGTTACCTAGGTTCTATAACTCTAACACAGTCCTCTCTGGATAAATTGATTGTTACCAGTCGGGGGACTTTCGGCTGGCCGTAACAAATTTTGTGACGGACACTCATCGATTTGTAGAATTCATGATAAGGTTATTCTCATTTTGTATTCACCACCAGGGGGTACTTCAGTCCCAAAATAGGGAGGGTTTATTTTTTCTTGATATGATGGCTATCCATCATTGAGAAATTCGTTACTACCATCCTTAACGAATCTCCAATGATGGATAACCGTGAGGTCTTGGTTGTGACGGTGGCCCATACATATGATATCTATTATTCAAACAATATTTTTGTCTGTAATTTGATAATACAATGATTATAACAGTTCAATATGTTCAATTTTTGAGATCGTGTTTAGCGACCTTTGATTTAAATAAGCCATCGAAGAGGGTCGAATATTTGTATCATAATCTTCGGCCGGCCGTCCGTCCTGATGTCAGAGGGTCCGTCCGTCCGTACGTCAAAGATGAAACTTTCACAAAATGATCCTAGTCACCTGGCAAAGCGCATATTTTGAAATGTTTCCGGTCCATTGTTTTTTAGGCGAATACGGATGCTAGACTAAGAAAAGTACTGGGAAATTTCAGTTTTTCGGACTTTTTTCTATACCCTTGGAGATATTGAGCTAATGTTTGGTGGGTGAGCCCGCATCAATGAGTTACAGAAAAAGTTCGAGTTTGGTTCCGGTCCATTGATTTTTTCAGAAAGATACGGATGCTGGTTCTAGAAAATTACTAGGACAGTTCAGTTTTCTGGACTTTCTTTTTCTATACTATAAAGGTATTGAGCAATTTTTTGGTGTGTGAGCCCGTATCAATGAATTACAGAAAAAGTTTGAGTTTGGATCCGGTTCATTGATTTTGTAGTGTGCTGGTCTTAGAAGGTTTCCAGGAAATCTAAGTTTTCCTTATTTTTTCTTAATCCTTGGAGATATCGAGTTAATTGATGGTGTGAGAGCCCACATCAAAGAGTTACAAAATAAGGTGGAGTTTGGTTCCGGTCCATTGATTTTTTAGGAAGATTAGGATGCAGGGGCCTGTTTCATCAAGCTGTTTAGGACGTATTTTTGTCTTAAAAACGGCCCAGGACATTTTAAAGACATAAATCGGGTTTCATCAAACTCGATAGATTTAGGAAGTTCCTAAATTTTGTCTTAAACGAAGGACACCGATTTCGGTGTCCTACGCGATTTTTTTGTCTTAAATATTGTATCTTAAAAAAAATATTGGTGTTGTTTTTCAAACTGTAGATGAAGAAAAAGACAAAGTTGATTTAGTAATACTAAAGGGAACTAGAATATTATGGCCAGGCGGGGATGGGAATCCTTATGGTCTTCTTTTTACGATCCAAATGTTGCTAAAGCAGTCTGAATACGTAGTGATATCGACATTGCAATGATTGGCGCAATAATGCAATTGGAACACCGAGCAAATGTGTAGGGACAGCATAGAACGCAGATCGACAAATCCCCTCTTTGAGCATTACAAAACAGTACACGTTGAGGGCGAGGTAACAGGTCCAAAGTAAAAGCATCCCGGGATCGACTTTGCAACAGACATGAGATTCTCCAACTGTACACTGAGACCATCTTAGCGCGAAACGATAGCTTTGGTCGAGTGTAGTAAGAACATGTTTTGCAGGCGATAGCCCAACATTCTGTGTACATTGATTACGTCGATAGATTTATTCTATTGCGATATAGAATAATATAAACAAGAGCACCAACCTCGGATATTAAGTACTCGAAAGTGGACAAAATCTCTTGACATAATCTATATGAAAATACAGTAAGGTTTACCCTCCCTCTAAACTAGTATAAGATGCCTTAATCATGTGTTACAAGTTTCAGCTGATAGCCTTCAGAAATACAGAAAAAAAATATCCAAGTTGACGCTCGCCAGCGACGACGACGTAAACGACCCGGAGGCCGTATCATTACCTCGAGTTTTTCTTCGAGCTAAAAGCGTAAAAAAGGAATAAAATTTGTCATTCTTCTTCTTTCTAACAATAGGCCCATGAATGCCTAGGACGCTCTACTGGCTCCCTATGGCATGACAAGCCTGTGTTATATTCAATCACATGTTATTTGAAAGTACTCCAGGAAAAAAAAACATCCCGCTAAAGGCAGTCAAAGGTAAAGGGATGGGAAAATGTTATCATATTTTCATAAGGCCCTTATACTGTGGCCCTTGAAGGACTTTACTAATTTTCAAAAGGAACGAAAGTTAGTGATACCATTCTATGAGAGCTTGAAGCAAATCGGTTGCAACTGATTAATATATCGCGAAAAGGGTATTTTAACTTCTGTAAGCCCGCGATATTTCACGGACATGAGTTTTTTTTTTTGTTGTTGTTGTTGTTTTTTTTCCCCCCAAATGGAACGTTCATTATAATAAGTGAATCATTCTGTAAATTATTTACAGCAAATCGGATGACAAATGTAGAATCTATCATGATAAATATGATTTTTATCAAATTTCCATAAGCCCATAGTTTCGCCATACTTGACGGACCTGGCCCATTTTCTAAAGGAATCATCTCGGTGATGATGATACAATTATTTCGTTATAGTTGGAAGCAAATCGGATGAACTTTATGGACTCTATTGCGATATCATTTTTCAACGTTTTGAGAAATGGTTTGCAAATGACCGAAAGTCATTAATCAGTCCGATGTTATTTTGACTTAAATAAAGCTGCAATATTTCGGTTTTGCTGAACATCGTCTATTCATAAATAACTGTGTGAAATAACAGCCAATTTGTTTTTCTCAGCCAATTGAAAGGCAACGAAATTTTACGGCGTTACCAAAAACAACGTACATGTGGCAATTGGTATATCTTTCTCATTTGCTTTAAAGAGGACGGTCGTTGATGATTTTAATGGGTAGCACGGAGAACGTGATTTGAAAAGTACAATTCATGAATGTAAATGATCAGAAACTACAAGAGAAATAAAGTGGAAGAAATAAAGAATGATTATTGTTTTATGAAAGTAAAGTTATATCGATGAAAACTACAAGCAGTAACATGTAACATTGTCGAAAAAAAAGGCGTCGAAAGAAATTAAGAGCGTTAACGTGTTGATTTATGACGAAAGAATTCATTAAATTCAAACTACATTAGTACCGGAATGTAATATAATGAGTTATACTAATAACAAAAAGAAATCTATAATAACGACAACGTTGAGGCACATTTAACCGACCAAAAACCTGATTTCTGGTGAAGACGGTAAATGAAGCCTTTTTTCCAAACCTTATTATGAAATACATGTTTGGGTTTTGTTTTTTTTGGCTCAGATCAACCTCTTTTCTGAAAATAAGTCTAAGAGTTGACTGCATCTTCGCTTTTTTGGCGCTTGCAAGCGATGATGAGATCTTATACTTTTTGTCGACCTTTTCAAGGTAAACCTAAAACATCTCTCCCGCTCGATTATCTTTGATAGTTTTCTCCTTACCGATATTTCACATATGAAGGAAAAATCAATCTATACGGCTATAATTAGCTTGCACGTGATTTCATCACGTGCGTTTTGGGGCTTTTTAATCGAGCATGGTTGAATTAGGACAATGTTTGATGAAACGCAAATGTACGTCCTAGGAACTTTTTAGGATGTTTTGATGAAACTGACTTACAACCTTCCTAGGATGTGTCCTACGACACTTTTTAGACACGTCCCAGGACAATTATTGATGAAACAGGCCCCAGGGGCCTGTTTCATCAAGCTGTTTAGGACGTATTTTTGTCTTAAAAACGTCCAAGGACATTTTTAAGACAAAAATCGGGTTTCATAAAACTCGATAGATTTAGGAAGTTCCTTAATTTTGTCCCAAACGTAGGACACCGATTTCGGCGTCCTACGTGATACTTTTGTCTTAAATATTGTATCTAAAGAAGATATGGCTGTTGTTTTCAAAACTGAAGATGAAGAAAAGCACAAAGATGATTGAGTGAGACTAAAAAAAGCTGGAATATTAAATCCTAATAGTGTTCTTTTTGCGATCCAAAAATGCTAGAGCAGTCCGGATGCGTAGAGATATCGACATTGCAATGATTGGCGCAAGTATGCAATTGGAGCACCGAGCAAATGTGTAGAGACAGCACAGTACGCAGAGTGACGATATCCTCTGTGAGTTTTGCAAAATAGTACATGTTGAGGGCGATGTAACAAGTCCGCAGTAAAAGCATTACGGGATCGACTTTGCAACAGACATGAGATTATCCAACTATACAACGAGACCCTCTAAGCGCGAAACGATATATTTGGTCGAGTGTAATAAGAACGCGTTTTGCAGGCGATAGCCCAACATTCTGTGTACATTGATAACATAATGCCGAAAGTTATCAAAACCTTGTCATTACAGGACATTGGTTGACGATCGACGATATATGTTGTGAAATGCATATCTAACGCAAGATGCGAACTTGGGTCAGGTCATTTTCCTTTTATCGTAATTTTACATGTAAAATTTCTCGTTTCTCAACAAATGGAAGAATCACTCTAGTATGTCAAAAGAAAAGTTCACTATCAGTACTTTCAGTGCTTTGATTTTCTATTGCGATATAGAATAATATAAACAAGAGCACCAACCTTGGCTATTAAGTACTCGAAAGTGGACAAAATCTCTTGACATAATGTATAAGCAAATACATTTAGGTTTACCCTCGTATTAGTATAAGTTGCCTTAATCATGTGTTACAAGTTTCAGCTGATAGCCTTCAGAAATACACACGCACACAAAAAAAAGCAAAATACCAAAGTTGACGCTGGCCAACGACGAAAGGATACGGAGGCTGTATCATTATCTGGAGTTTTTCTCCGAAAACAGTCGAGCTAAAAGTGTAAAAAAAGGAATAAAATGTGTCCTTTTTCTTCTTTCTAACTAGAGGCCCTTGAAAGCCTAGGACGCTCTACTGGCTCCCTATGGTATGACAAGTCTGTGTTATATTCAATCACATGTTGTTTGAAAGTACCTCAGGAAAACTGTCCCGCTATAGGCAGTCAAAGGTTAAGGGATGGGAAAATGTTATCATATTTTCATGAGGCCCTTTTTCCTGAGGCCCTTGAAGAACCTTACTAATTTTCAAAAGGAACGATCCATAAGTTAGTAAAATCATTCTATGAGAACTTGAAGCCAATCGGATTAAACTGTTTTACATATCGCGAAAAAGATATTTTAACTTTTATAAGCCCATGATAATTCATGGACTTGAGCTTTTTTCAAAGGGAACGATCTTTATGATAAGCAAATCATTCTGAAATTTTTTAAAGCAAATCGGGTGACAAATGTGGAATCTATAGTCTGATAGTCATTAATCAGTCCGATGTCATTTTGCCTTTAAAAACGCTGCAATATTTCGGTTTTGCTGAACATCGTCTATTCATAAATAACTGTGTGAAATAACAGCCAAATTGTTTTTCTCAGCCAAATGAAAGGCAACGAAGTTTTACAGAGTTACCAAAAAAACAACGTACATGTAGACAATGGGTATATTTTCGTTTGTTTTTAAGAGGTTGCCCGTTGATGATTTTAATGGGTAGAACGGATAACGCGATTTGAAACGCACAAATCATGAATGTAAATTATCAGAAACTACAAGAGAAATAAAGTAGAAGAATTTAAGAATGATTAATGTTTTATGAAAGTAAATAAAGTTTTATCGGTGAAAATTACCAGCAGGTATAAGTAACATTGTCGAAAAGAAAGAGTGTCGAAAGAAATTAAGAGCGTTAACGTGTTGATTTATGACGAAAGAAATCATGAAATTCGAACTACGTTAGTACTGGAATTCAATATAATAAGTAATTCTAATAACAAAATGAATTCTGTAATAACGAGAACGTTGTGGCACATTTAACCGACCTTAAACCTGATTTCTGGCAAATGAACTCTTTTTTCCAAAACTTATTATGAAATACATATTTGTTTTTTGGCTCAGTTCAATCTCTTTTCTTATAATAAGTCTTAACTCTGATAGAGTTGACTGCAACTCCGCCTCTTTTGCGCTTGTAAGCGATGATGAGATCTTATACCTTTATTCGACTTTTTTTTAAGGTAAACCTAAAGTATAACTCCCGCTCGATTATCCTTAATAGTTTTCCCCTTACCGATATTTCACATGAAGGAAAAGGTTATAATAAGCTTGCACGTGATTTATATCACGTGCCTTTTGGGGCTTTTTAATCGAGCATTGTTAAATTAGGACAAATTTTGATGAAACGCAAATGTACGTCCTAGGAACTTTTTAGGATGTTTTGATGAAACTGACTCACAAACATCCTAGGGTGTGTCCTACGACACTTTTAAGACACATCCCAGGACATTTATTGATGAAACAGGCCCCAGGACTTTGAACATTTTCAGGAAAATTTTTCGAAATCTTTGGAGAAATTGAGTTAATTTTCGATATCTTAGCCCACACCAATGAGTTACAGAACTGGTTCCAGTCCATTGAACGCTTTAAGATAAACAGTAATTTGCTGATTTGGGATGTGACTTACAGCAATGAACATTATAGATGTGTAACTACCATTCTTCACTAAAGTTTCAAGATACATCAACTGATTCAAAATTCTTACAATTCTACAACTTTCTATTGTAGAGAGAGATTTTGTGGCGGCGTATATTATGACAACGGCACTCTTGTTTAGAATTGATGAACACCGGGGAAAATATTGCCTTTATGGTGTACATACAATCTTAATCATATACAGCTTGAATGAAGATGTAGTTTCACGGTTTTGTCACCAATCGACGATGTGAATTAATCGTCAGTGTTTGATTAAATGTATAATTTCGGTAAGTCAACTAAACAGCGTATTTGCAGCTTTAATAAGGAGTTTAGGTATCCATCTACGATTTGCATAAATGATAGTCAAGATACCTCGTACACTGTAAAGGACGATGGTTTAAGTAGATATAAACGACGCGTATAATATGCATATATTGGTACCGGTAACAACATCGTGAAATTGACAAGGTGAATGATTTTGGAATGAAATTGAATGAGTGTGTTGTGCGAGCTTCAGGATGAACAAAATTAACGGTTTGAACGTTTTTGAATGGTTTGAGTGAGTGTTTGGAATAGATGAATGAAGCGCTGAGTGAGCGATTTTAAAATGATTTTGATTGATGTGAATGTCAAATTCACGATGTAACTAACTGTAGGTCCCCACTGCCGATCACATCGAGCTCTGTCGGCATGAGTGATCTGAAGTGCTCAGCAAATCGAACTTGATCGGTATTGCTATGGATTCCTTATCTACGTTTTTTTTGACATGTAAAAAAATTCCCGGGAAGCAATCGTGCATCCGATCGGGTTAAATTCTTACTGGTCGTGCATCAGTCATGTAAAGATTGGATGTGATCAGATTGCTACGAGGTCATTCAAACAATAATGCAACCTTTCTCATACCTATCCGACCTACTTCAAAAAGGGAATGTATTTTAGCAGTTGCTAAGTAGCTTCTCATGATTAGACCTAAACTGACGGCAGAGCGATTGAAATAAATACTAAGCAACCAGACATTGATGGACCTTGGTTATGATTTAATGGTTTTTGGTCCCTCCATTCTCTGAGCATGTATGGATTTCTTACAAGTTCACCTCTAAGATAGCAACTATCCCTGAAAATTTCTGTTTCGTTTGGGATTCGTAACACGGACCTTTGGCTTAGTAGCTTGTATCTTCCCGGCCGATTAGTGAAAAATAATGCCTGCCAGGCAGGCACCACCTGTTGCAAGATAAAATAATTATTTTGCAGTCATTTAAAACCTGGCCGACGTGACGATGTCTTATTTCTTTGTCCAGTGATGATACAGAAATCATGGTGGACTTAACATACCGTGCTTGCGATACGCCGGCGAGATATCGTCGACTAGTCGGTCGCTGATACCAAACGTGAGTGAAAAGGTAAAAAAGTCGTCAAAGATTTGTATCAGCCGTAGCCGGCAATAAGTCTTCGATACAGTATAGTCATCCACGCCGGCGACTCATTTGTCGACGTATTTCGGAATGTCCAAATCATGCTAGCTTTACTAGTGCCAAAGTGCGTTTCAGGTGCTGAATAATGCGAAAAAATCTAAATCAGAAGGGTGGCACAATTCTTACAGTAACGCTTCCACAGTAATCGCCCCTGATAACATGGAAAGCTCTTGTGTTGATAAACACACACGCCAAGTTTCAAAACGATATCTTTGATTAAACAGAGGCTAAGCTTGTCACTCCAACGTCTACCCTAGGTACTCCGGACAGATTTCATTTTCGAATTTTCGACTTTCTTAAATGCGGGCATAAGCTTACACTCAATGAAAAGGATCCGAAGCTCGTTCATTTAATGTTGTGATTTCATTAAGGGGCCAATCCCTTTTCGACTTCAATCACTCCTTGCAGTGACCTCGAGAGAACCTTTGGATGAGACAGGAAAATATGGTCGCAATGAATGCGATAGCCGTGAGAGTTAACAGCGCCATAGGCTCCACATACCACTTAAAAGTAGCCTTATATTGATAAACTAAAGCCTAGTTTTCATTTTCGTCGGAGTCGTTCGATTTACCGATATGTTTTGAAAATATAATTTTAACATCGTACGATGTAATTTCCCATGGCGGATGTGTTGATTAAATCATGTGGTCTCAGAAACGTTTCAAAAAACATTGAGACCATTGTATGACAATCGCAAGGTGATCTTACGGTTTCTGAACTAAAAAAAAAGAATATTATTCGACTAGATCTGGTTTAGAAATTGCGGCCGTTCCGGCGTGGGAAATGCAGGATTGTGATTTAGAAGCATATCATCACACGATCACCGTACAAACAAGGTACTGTTCGATGAGGTTTTTGTACGGTTTATTGTCCAGAGCCTTAAACCTAGCCGACTTTCTTGAAACAAATGTACATTATAAATACAAAAAATATCAATTCCATACTCAGTGATTACGTCGTCAGATATTGCATTGTAAAAGCACGGATATTTCACTGTAACTTTTATGACTTTTCCGCCTTTATCATACAGTCTCCTTGTGATCATCACAGGGGAAATTCAATCAGCAGATTTTTCGTAAATTCATGAAACGTGCCGTTTCGCGCGTAAATTTGAACGTCATTTTGGCCGAAAATCGCCAGTTTAATAGAGGTCATTATCTTTAAAATAAATACGAATTTTTATAAAATGTTAAAATCGACCTTATATAATTAATTAAAAAACGTCAAAGTTTTTAGAAAACATTAACGCACGCTATAGAATTTTAAACCGGTAGATTCGATGCACAGCGTCGCGTTAAAAACATGTACTAGGCATGTTTAGAACGTTATAAACCAAAAACTATTGAATATATAGCGAAACAAAAGCCGATATGAATTCGAAAAATTGTCAATTACTAACAACCGAAGTTTCATTAAATTCAGAAGAAGTGTTTTGAAGGGTGCAATCTACCTCTAACGCGGAGCATTTGCTTTGTCGAATGATTTCGCTTAAATTTTATCTGACGTTATCCGGTTTTCTCGAAATCTTCAAAATAGTTCCTCTTTGTAGTTCCGAGGTTAAATTGTTAAATTGTGGTTCCGGTTGATTAATCCTGAGGTCTATTCCATAGAATCGCCGAGGTCTCCCGATTGACGTTAGGGCTTCAAGAAAGGTTGAGAATGATCGTGTTTGGTCGTGACGAGACATCGTGCCTTTCGGTTGAGTTCGAACGGATAGAGAAGATTAGCGGAGAGGGTCCAACATAAATAATTAAATACAAAATGTACTCATTTCTCATCACGCTTGAAACGAATTTAAGTTCTTACGAGTTTTTAAGATGGCAGATTTCAAGCACTGTATGGTCTCTGTAGGATCTCCATGAGTCTTTACTTTCATAAAGCTTAATTTGTACTCGCATAGAGCGTGAGATCGTGACAAACACGAACTCGGCTGTGGTAATAAAAGAACATGGCCGAAATCGCAAATAAACGCGAGGGAAATTCGCAGGAAAAACAGTAGAAGCAGCCTGTTGGCTACCGAAAAAATGTCGTGAGAAAATGTTGTATTAAATTGTATTTACAAAATTTTGAATGCCTCCGAACGAATTAGTTATAAACCCCCCCCCCCCCCCCCCCACACGAAGTAGAGAGGGTACATTTGTATGTTGGTTTCACCACGTCTGTCTTTCCATAGACTTTTCCGGCTCTAAATTAAGAACCAAGTGACCTAGAATAATGAAACTGCATTCGAATGCTGCTTATGACCCAAGAACGTGGCCTATTGAATTTAGGTCACATAGGTCAAACGTCAAGGTCACGGTCAGCTTTTGTTCAATTTTCGTTTCCGGACTCTTAACTCGACAACAAAACGACCTAGAATCATGAAATCTCGTGCCAATACTACTTATGACCCAAGAAAATAATAGGCATATCAATCACCAGTTGCCTATCCATCATAGTTATAGGCATACAGTTAGTTGCGTCGTCAAATTAACAGTCATTCCGATCAAAACCATTCAAAATCGCTCACTTAGCGCTTCATTTATTCATTCCAAGCACTCACCCAAACCATTCAAAAACGCTCCGAACTCACAAAAATGGTGCGATCAAATACTTAATTCAAAATAAATAAAGCAGGAAAAATTCGTGAATCACAAAAATAATTGAAATTGCAAGCGTCTGATTGGTTCTTGAAGAAATAGGACGATATTTATAGAATTTGTATGCATATTCTCATAAAGGAGGGGGGGGGGGGGGTAAAAATCGCTAAAAATGTTCATCTTGAACAAAAGTAAGGATATTGGATTACCTTTATTTAATTTCCTTAAAAACTCGGTCCACATGCTCATTCCATTCCATTTCAAAATCTTCCAAAATCATTCATCATGTCTATACATCATGTTCTTAACTGTACATGTAGTACATGCCAATTCGTAGACAACAGATGAAGCTTAGACTTTTCTCAAAAGTCGCATGAAAGTTGGCCTAGCCGGGATTCAAACTTACGGCCGCAATTATTTCTAGCTAACAGGGCACGTCCCGGGAGTATAAAAGGATAATATAACCCATCACGTCAAAATTCCTTAAAGCATCAGAAACGGTTATAGCGGATCTTTTAAGGAAGATTCGAAAAAAAAGATTGTAGAGGACTGGTTCGTCTCAATGTCTCGTCAAAACAATGGTTCTGAAGTGCAAAATAATAGATAGCTGGACAAATGTCCAAAATCAAGACAAATATTGAGATGTTTCATTAAGCAGTAAAATATATACCCAATATTACATATTGTTCTTATAAAATGATTCGTTATCCAGGAAAGCGGCCTAAAGACGTCAGTAACTATTGGTTATTTCAGCTGCCTTACAAAGATAATAGAAAACTGAACTTTTAGACAACTTGTAAACTCAGAAAGAGATTGAATTAAAAAGAGAATGACTAAACAAACAATTTCTCCTTTTCCCCAATGTTTTCCTTTTTATCCCCCCCCCCCAGTGCATTAAAAGTCCGGTTTGTAAGAAAATGTTGGAAAAAAATGATTAAACAAACCAGTACAAAACATCTCATACCTTATGAAAAAAGCATATCATTTTTCTTGTTTTATGAATAATATATTTTAAAAAAATCACGTGTTCCGGGTGGGATTCGATCCCGGGACCTTTCCATATCAAAGTTATCGTCGTGACCACTAGGCTACGGTCTCCGTGTAAAAGCACATGTGTCCAGTGACACTGGTGCGTTATGGACACCCATATACAAAAATAAAATGACTGCTCCCGTAATATGATGTGTGACGGCAAACCGCAACTTAAAGGCATTATGGTAAGCCGTAACAAATGTGATTTTTCTGTGACGGTTGACCGTAACGTATGTGTTTTACAATGCAAACCCTTGCAACAGATTTTACCGCGAACACGGTAGTAAAACCCGCGAACACAAGCCTTTTATGGATTTACATTAAACAGTCGGGGGACTTTCGGCTGGCCGTAACAAATTTTGTGACGGACTCCCATCGATTTGTAGAATTTATGATAAGGTGATTCTCATTTTTTATTCACCACCAGGTGGCACTTCAGTCCCAAAATAGGGAGGGTTTATTTTTTCTTGATATGACGACTATCCATCATTGTGAAATTCGTTACGACCATCCGTAACGAATTTCACAATGATGGATAACCGCGAGGTCTTGGTTGTGACGGTTACTCATACATATGATATCTATTATTCAAACAATATTTTTGTCTTTAATTTGACAATACAATGATTATAGCAGTTCAATATGTTCAATTTTTGAGATCGTTTTTAGCGACCTCTGATTTTAATAAGCCATCGGAGAGGGTCGTATATGTGTATCATAATCTTCGGCCAGATGTAAGAGCGTCCGTCCGTCAGTACGTCAAAATCTTGAACGCAACTTCTCCATCTTTTGGCCGATTTTGATGAAACTTTCACAAAATGTTCCTAGTCACCTGACAAAGCACATATTTTAAAAAAGTTCCTGTCCATTGTTTTTTAGGCGAATACGGATGCTGGACTAAGAAAATTACTGGGAAATTTCAGTTTTTTTCTATACCCTTGGAGATATTGAGCTAATCTTTGGTGTGTGAGCCCGCATCAATGAATTACAGAAAAAGTTCGAGTTTGGATCCGGTCCATTGATTTTTTAGGAAAATTAGGATGCAGGACTTTGAACATTTCCAGCAATTTCAAGTTTTCTGGATTTTTTCTAAATCTTTGGAGAAATTGAGTAAATTTTCGATATGTTAGCCCCCACCAATGAGTTATAGAACAAGTTCGAGGTTGGTTCAAGTCCATTGAACGTTTTCAGATAAACAGTAATTTGGGATGTGACTTACAGCAATGAACATTATAGGTGTGTAACAACCATTCCTCGTTTCAAAAAAAGTTTCAAGATACATCAACTGATTCAAAATTCTAACTCTTACAATTCTACAGTGACTTCCTATTGTAGAAAGAGATTTTGTGGCGGCGTATATTATGACAACGGCACTCTTGTTTAGAATTGATGAACACCGGAGAATATTGCCTTTATGGTGTACATACAATCTTAACTATATACAATTTGAATAAAGATGTAGTTTCGCGGTTTTTTTCACCAATCGACGATGTGAATTAATCGTCAGTGTTTGATTAAATGTATAATTTCGGTAAGTCAACTAAACGGGGTATTTGCAGCTTTAATAAGGAGTTTAGGTATCCATCTACGATTTGCACAAATGTTAGTCAAGATACCTCGGACACTGTACAGGACGATGGATTTAAGTAGATATAAACAACGTGCATAATATGCATATATTGGTTCGGGTAACAACATCGTGAAATCGACAAGGTGAATGATTTTGGAATAAAACTGAATGAGTGTGTGGAGCGTGCTTTGAGTAAATTTAATGGGAGGTAATCCTATATCTCAAATTTTGTTCAGGATGAACAAAATTAGCGAAAGTGATTACCTCCCTTTAATAAAATATGCATACAAGTTCTATGCATAGCTTCCTATTTCTTCAAAAACCTATGAGAAGCTAACAATTCGAATTATGTTAGTGATATCGCGATTTTTCTGTTTCAAAATTCTATTGAATGACGTTGTTGATTATATATATTTTTCAATGGGTTTGAACGTTTTTGAATGGTTTGAGTGAGTGTTTGGAATAGATGAATGGAGCCCTGAGTGAACGATTTTAAAATGATTTTGATTGATGTGAATGTCAATTTCACGATGTAACTAACTGTAGGTCCCCACTGACGATCACATCGAGTTCTTATCGAGCTCTGTCGGCATGAGTGATCGGAAGTGCTCAGAAATCGAACTTGATCGGTTTTGCGACGGATTCCTTATCTATGTTTTTTTTTGACATGTAAAAAAATTCCCGGGAAGCAATCGTGCATCCGATCGGGTTAAAATCTTACTGGTCGTGCGTCAGTCATGTAAAGATTGGATGTGATCAGGTTGCTACGAGGTCATTCAAAAAATAATGCAACCTTTCTGATACCTGTCCGACCTACTACAAAAATGGCATGTATTTTAGCAATTGCTAAGTAGCTTCTCATAATTAGACCTAAACTGACGGCAGAGCAAGTCGAAATCATACGATGTAACATTAGTTGCCATGACCGCGGGCACAATTACATACAAGATGCAAGGTAACCTTGCGATTTAAATAATTACTAAGCAAACAGACATTCATGCACCTTGGTTATGATTTTAAGGTTTTTGGTCCCTCCATTCTCTAGGCATATGTGGGTTTCTTACAAGTTTACCTCTAAGATAGCAAATATCCCTGAAAATTTCTGTTTCGTTTTGGATTCGAAACACGGACCTTTGGTTGTATCTTCCCGGCCGATTAGTCACTTAAAGCCTGGCCGATGTGATGATTTTTTCTTATTTCTTTGTCCAGTGATGATACAGAAATCATGGTGGATTAAACATAGCGTGCTTGCAATACGCCAGCGAGATATCGTCGACTAGTCGGTCGCTGATACCAAGCGTAAGTGAAAAGATAAAAAAAGACGTCTAATATTTGTATCAGCCGTAGCCGGCACTTAGTCTTCGATTCAATATAGTCATCAACAAATCTAAAAGACATCGCAGATTTCATTTGAAGATAATTGAATCGGCCGATCTACCGATCAGACAAGTCGTCGATTTTGTTAACGATTCAAAAACAAAAACAAAACAAAAAAAAAAAATGCCGGCGACGCATTTGTCGACGTATTTCGGAACGTCTAGATCACACTATCTTAAGTAGTGCCAAACCAAAGATCGTTTCAGGTGCTGAATAATGCGAAAAAATCTAAATCAGAACGGGTGGCACAATTCTTTCAGAAACGCTTCCACAGTAATCGCCCTTGATAACATGGAAAGCTCTTGTGTTGATGAACACACACGCCAAGTTTCATAACGATATCTTTGATTAAACAGAGGTTAAGCTCGTCACTCCAACGTCTACCCAAGGTACTGCGGACAGGAAACATTGTCGAATTTTCGACTTTCTTGAATGCGGGCATAAGCTTACACTCAATGAAAATGATCCGAAGCTCGTTCATTTAATGTTGTGACGTCATTAAGGGGCCAAACCCTTCTCGACCCGCCAAAGTCAGTATTTGCAAATATCTCCTGGAAAAATCGGCCGATTTTTACGAAAAAAAAAATTCATTTAGAAAGTCCAAGAACGCTCGAGCTGGTCGTTAAATTTCTGTGCACATTCAAATAGAAAAACGGGTCTGAAACGCTATCTTTTTCGCGTTTTTTAAGATTTTACGTTCCATTTTCCATTTCATTTTTTGTAAATAAATAGAAATTTCTTAAAATTTTGTCCGGTGAAGTTTGTTCATAAATGAGGTCAAGAGGTCAGGTCTAAGACAGTTAGCTCAGGTGAGCGTTTTAGGGCCACTATGGCCCCCTTGTTCATCAACCTTAAACAAATATTGTTCATATGCCCGTTCGGTAATTGTGTGGAAATTCGTGAGACAGTGAAAACAGTTTTGTAGATCTACTGTAGAACGTACGACTTCAATCGCCTCCTTGCAATGACCTCGAGAGAACCTTTGGATGAGACAGGAAAATATGATCGCAATGCGATAGCCGTGAGAGTTAACAGCGCCACAGGCTCCAAATGCCACTTAAAAGTAGCTTTATATTGATAAACAAGTAACCAAAATTGAAGCCTAGTTAGCATTTTCGTCCGAGTCGTTTGATTTACAGATATGTTTTTAACATCGTATGATGTAATTTCCCGTGGCGGATGTGTTGATTAAATCGCGTGGTCTCAGAAACGTTTCAAAAAACATTAAGACCATTGTACGACAATCGCAAGGTGATCTGGTTTAGAGAGTGCGGCCGTTCCGGCGTGGGAAATGTAGGATTGTGATTTAGAAGCATATCATCACGCGATCTCGGTCAAGGGCAAGTGGTCCCCAAAAACACCATTGAAAATGCCTATTTTGGGTTTTTTTCACCAACTTGGCACCCATGCAGCAACGGCTACGGCTGAGCGATCTGACCCGGGCTCGCGCCAGTGCCAGGATGACTCCCCGGACTTGAGGCCATATGAGTTTCGGGTTGACGGGTCAAGCCAAAGGGGTAGAAAACTGCTTCCCAAGTTGCCAATAGTGAAGGACTTTGGGTGTGTTTTGTTTTTTCAAGAGGGAACCGCATGCTTTTAGGCTGTGAGATCTGACCTGGGCTCGCGGCAGTGACCAAGGGTCCAACTGGACCTGCAACACGCAGAGTTTAGGGTCGATCGGTCAAGCTCAAGGTTGACGCTTTTTACCATTTTTGCCATTTTGAGTCGCAAAGAGCAATGACTTCGGCTGTGCGATCTGACCTGGGCTCGCGCCAGAGACCAGGGAAACACCTGGACCTAAGGCGATAAGGATTTGGGGTCCATCTGTCAAGGTCACCGTGCAAACACGGTACTGTTCGATGAGAATTTTGTGCGGTTTATTGTCCAGAGCCTTAAGGGAGTTCGCACCTAAGATCAAAGTAATACAGATTTCTTGATTTTTTCATATGACGTAGCCCAACATTTTTCTACTACAAACATGCATTTAAAAGTGGGGGTCATTGGATTGGGTTTTGAGAAAATCGACTGTTAAAGTGGTGGGGTATACTTTTCTTGATTGTGAGAAATGTATGTAAAAAGACCCCCTAAAATTATATTTGAAAAAAAGAGCGGGTCTATGAATTGAAAGAAGATAAAACCCCTATAACTTGAAAAGAAGGGATCATATTAGTTAAATGATAGATAAATAAAACGTTTTTATTAAAGTGTATATGGAAAAACGACCATTTCAAAACCAATTATGGTCAAACATTTTTCTCTTGAATTTAATTGGTATTATCATTCAATACAAATGAAAATAATAAAGAAATAGTAATACAGTCCTTTTTTAAATTTTATAAGTCAATTTTAGACATGATGACGATTCTGGAAAAATATGTAGAATATGGGGTCATTGAGCTGGGTTTTGCGATATTTTGACTTTTCTTGGATTAAAGGGAGGAAATAAACTAGAAATGTCATTTCAATATCATTATAAGAAAAAATATTCAAAATCAGTAAACAGGGAAATATTTTTGGGAAGCCATCTTTAGAATTGCATTTCCTATTCAATTAACTATTTTTTCTTATCTCAAGACTACATTTAGGTGGTCAAGGTTCTACCAAGAGGTCAAAGGTCAAAATCGGTTGAAAATATTCATTACCACACCATATTTCTTGTATTAATGGATCGTTTTAAAAATAGCTTAGCACAAGTATTTACCATCACGGGACTATGTGCCAATTGTAATCATTTTGTGTGTAGTTCTAATGTCAAGGTCACACAAAGAGGTCAAAGTTAAAAAAGGAGTAAATTATTAATGTTTTCACTATATTTCGCACATATTTTTTTGGATTTTATGATAATTCGTCACTTCTTCCACAAGTCATGTACACCATCGTTTGTAAAGTTGCCATTGTCATGTATTGAGTCTGTAGCCCCTACGTCATAAAGTCTCCTTGAGATCACCACATGGGAAAGTCAATCAGCAGATTTTTCGGACAATTCATAAAACGTGCCGTTTTGCGCGTAAATTTGAATGTCATTTTGGCCGAAAATCGCCAGTTTAATTGAGGACATTATCTTTAAAATACATACGAGTTTTTATAAAATGTTAAAATCGACCTTATGTAATTAATTCTAAAACTTCAACGTTTTTAGAAAACTTTAACGCACGCTATAGAACTTTAAACCCGTATATTCGATGCACAGCGTCGCGTAAAAAACGTGCACTAGGCATGCTTAGAACGTTAAGTACCAAAAACCATTGAATATATCGCGAAACAAAAGCCGATATGAAATCGAAAAATTGTCAATAACTAACAACCGAAGTTTCATTAAATTCAGAAGAAGTCTTTTGAAGGGTGCAATCTACCTCTAACGAGGAGCATTGGCTTTGTGGAATGATTTCGCTTAAATTTGAGGGTCAGCGCTATTTTATCTGATGTCATCCGGTTTGCTCGAAAACTCCAAAATAGTTCGTCTTTGTACTTCCGAGGTTTAATTGTTAAATTGAGGTTCCGGTTGATTATTCCCGAGGTCTTTTCCATAGAATCGCCGAGGTCTCCCGATTGACGGTAGGGCTTCAAGAAAGGTTGTTAATGTTCGTGTTTGGTCGTGGCAAGACATCGTGCCTTTCGGTTGAGTTCGAACGGATAGTGAAGATTAGCGGAGAGGGCCCAGCATTAATCATTTAACACAAAATGTTCGCTTTATATACTCATTTCTCATCACGCTTGAAACGAATTAAGTTCTTTCGAGTTTTTAAGATGGCAAATTTCAAGCACTGTATGATCTCTGTAGGATCTCCATGAGTCTTTACTTTCATAAAGCTTAATTTGTACTCGTGTGGAGCGTGAGATCGTGACAAACACGAACTCGGCTGTGGTAATAAAAGGGCATGGCCGAAATTGCAAATAAACGTGAGGCAAATTCGCTGGAAAAACAGTAGAAAGCAGTCTGTTGGCTACCCAAAAAATGTCGTGAGAAAATGTTGTAACAAATTGTAAAAAATGAAATTTTGAATACCTCCGAACGAATTAGTTATACCCCCCACGTACGAAGTAGAGAGGGTATATTGGTTTCACCACGTCTGTCTGTCCATAGACCTTTTCTTTTCCGGCTATAATTTAAGAACCAAGCGACCATAGAAAAATGATACTTCATTCAAGTGCTGCTTATGACCCAAGAATGTGTCCTGTTGATTTTAGGTCATATAGGTCAAAAGTCAATGTCACGGTCAGCTTTTGTTCAATTTTCGTTTCCGGACTCTTAACTCGACAACAAAGTGACCTAGAATCATAAAATTTCGTGCCAATACTACTTAAGACCCAAGAAAAGAATAGGCAATTCAATCACCAATTGCCTATCCATCATAGGTATAGGCATACAGTGAGTAACGTCGTCACATTAACAGTCATTCCGATCAAAACCATTCAAAATAGCTCACTCAGCACTTCATTTATTCATTCCAAGCACTCACCCAAACCATTCAAAAACGCTCGGAACTCAATTAAATGATACGATCAAATACTTAATTCAAAATAAAAAAAAGCAAGAAAAAATCGCGATTTCACAAAAATAATTGAATCTGATTGGTTCTTGAAGAAATAGGAAGATATTTATAGAACTTGTGTGCATATTTTTCATAAAGGGGGGGGGGGGGTAAAAATCGCTAAATTTGTTCTTCTTGAACAAAATTAAGGATGTTGGATTACCTTTCTTTAATTTCCTTAAAAACTCGCTCCACATGCTCATTCCATTTCAAAATCTTCCAAAATCATTCATCATGTCAATACACCATGTTCTTAACTGCACATGTAGCACATGCCGATTCGTAGACAACAGATGAAGCTTAGACTTTTCTTAAAAGCGGCATGGAAGTTGGCCGAGACGGGATTCAAACTCATGGCCCCAATTATTTTTAGCTAACATGGCACGTCCCGGAAGTATAAAAGGATAATATAACCCATCACGCCAAAATTCCTTAAAGCATCAGAAACGGATATAGCGGATCTTTTAAGGAAGATTTGAAAAAAAAGTGTAGAGGACTGGTTCGTTTAAAGTACTCGTTAAAACAATGGTTCTGAAGTGCAAAATGATAGATTGATGGACATGTGTTCAAAATCAAGACAACTATTGAGATGTTTCATTGAACAGTAAAATATATACCTAGCATTACAAATTGTTCTTATATAATGATACGTTATCCAGGAAAGCCTGTCTAAAGACGTCAATACCTGTAGGTTATTTTAGCTGTCTTACAAAGATAATATAATACTGAATTTTTAGACAACTTGTAAACTCAGAAAGAGATTAAATTAAAAAGAGACTGGCAAAACAATCAATTTCTCCATTTCCTCAACGTTTTCCTTTTTTATTCCCCCCCCCAAATGCATTTAGAGTCCGGTTTGTAAGAAAATGTTGAAAAAAATGGTTAAATAAACCAGTACAAAGCATCTCATTTCTTATGAAAAAAGCATATCGTTTTCTTGTTTTATGAATAATATGCTTTAAAAAAATCCCGTGTTCCGGGTGGGATTCGATCCCGGGGCCTTTCCATACCAAAGTTTTCGTCGTGACCACTAGGCTACGGTCTCCGTGTAAAAGCACATGTGTCCAGTGACTCTGGTGCGTTATGGATGCCCATATACAAGAATAAAATGACTGCTCCCGAAATTTGATATGTGACAGCAAACCGTAACTTAAGGGCGTTATGGTAAGCCGTAACAAATGTGTTTTTTCTGTGACGGTTGACCGTAACGTATGTGTTTTAAAATGCAAACCCTTGCAACAGATTTTGCCGCGAACACGGTAGTTAAACCAGCGAACACAAGCCTTTTATGGATTTGCATTAAAGGTGTGATATTTGTCTAGACATCTGTCGCGCTGGATTTTTAAAATTTGAATTCAAATGATGTTTAATCCAGGATTGAAAACGTACATTTTTCCTCCGTTTTTGACTCATTTTTGTCTTTTTATTTGCTTAAAATGCCCTGAGTTGAATGTTCATGGGACAAGAAAGCTTTAAAAGAGAAATGTGATATACATTCTAAGCAGTCAGAAACAATCTAGTTGAAATTGACTGAGAAAAAAAGCCTTTTTTGTGAAAGTAGGTCAACTTTATGCATGTTACGGGTATCCATAACAGATTTGCGTTATGGATAGCCGAAAGTTCCCAGACTGGTTACATGTTTTACGTGACACAAAGAATCTGGGGTCTGTTTTACTAAACATCATGCGATTTTTTTGCGTAAGCCAAAATTAAAGTTGCTTCTTCAGTAGTAACTAAATATGGAATTCTGGCATGCATCATCTCAGTGGAATCGTCTTCTAAAGACGATTCCAATGAGTTATTGCAAGGAAGATTCTAAAAATGAATGAAAACACCAGGTACGATTTGTGATCTTGACTTATGATCAAAGTTACGAAGTTTAATAAAACGGCCCCTGTTTCTTTGAGGCAAACTTAACTTAACCTCGTAGGGAGTATAAACGTATTTAAGTTCGCTCAGGCTCGCTCAATATCAATAAGCGTCACTAGGATTGTGAAATTTTTTCACGCACTCAGAAGGTGACCAAAGAAGAATATATAGGATAAAGGCGATATGTGGACTGTGACAAAAGATAAATGTCCTCCGTCCGCTCCACTCTTCTATAATTTAAGCGTTGGTGAAAAATCAAAACATCGAAACTGCAGCTTGAATAAGCTGTAGTTTCGCTGAAATGATCAATCATAAACGACATTTTTCGAAAGAGGATTTATTTCTATTACGCACTTGCGTAATGTGCGTAATGCTAGTAACGCCCTTGAAAACCTTTCAGTTCTAGACTTTGTTAACGTTTTATTAACGTTTTCATCTTCAAAGCGGGGCAGTATCATCAAATATGGGTTATCAATGATAACAACTCAAATATTATTTGCCTTACTATCGCGTAAATATACGATCAATTCAATACAAATGGTTTACAAAGATTCAACAACAACGTACGGGTTCATGTAAAAAAACACAGACTGAAAATGAAATTCGAGCGGAATGAGCTTCGTGTGGACACTTTACAAATGGATTTGCTGTAGAAAGGAGATATGAAAAAAAAGTTAATGAAATTGTAACCAGAAGCTTAAATTGGCTAATAAACTACAAGCTTATTATAAGTGTTTGAGATAATTAGATAAATCTCGTTAAAAAAGCGTAGCTGAAATCCCCTTAACCATTGGTATCAACAAGTACAGTAAAACTTGTGTTAAGCGACCACTTACAGGGCCACTAAAAAGCGGTCGCTTAAAATACATTATAGGTAATTTTGATAACATACCGCATATATCATATATACATGTGACCCGACACGCAAAAAGGGACCGTCTGGGAAGTTTGTAAAGTGTCGATCCTAGTCAGACTGCGCGAACTGCGCAGACTGACTAGGATCGAAACTGCTCGCAGTTTACTAATTTTCAGAATCTAGAATAATCATTCTACCTTCATGTGAAAGATTTTTTGAAATGCGACCTCTAGCTGGCCTGTTCTAGAACCAATCTCTTTTTCAAGTATTCATTTTACGGATTTCCCAGATGGCCCCTTTTCGCACGACGGGTCACATATATATTGTCGTGTAAGTCCGACCGAGTCCTATCATTTTCAAATCCATTAGAATCCTCTAAATGAGACAATTCCTATTTGTTCAACAACATACATGTACATATACGATTCAATTCATTATTGTTCGTTAAAAGGGCCCACGTTTTCAAAGATTTTGCTTACACTGGAGGGACTTTTTCAATATATTGGTCGCTTTATAAAATTTAACGCTTAATAGAAGTGGTGGCTTGAGAAATATAGATTAATCGAGTCAATAACATTACGAGAAAGTTGGCTGCTTATATGCGGATCCAGATTTTTTCTGGGGAGTGTGGGAAGGTGCCCCGATCTGATAGAAATCAGATCCACTATATAACCTACCGCTACCGCGGCCCCTGTATGTGGGGAGATATAGTATGGCATTATCGAGATGACTTTGATGAGATTGCAGAGTGATCCAACCGAAGATATTGCCAAGTTGCCGCGATAGGACGGGAAATATGTAACCAATTTAAACAGGCATGTAAATGGCACACAAAGAAAAACTAAAAAAAAGTCAAATTTTCGATTTATTGAAAGATGTTTAGATTGGTTTAACGCCGTTTTTTACGTTTTGCAAGACAGAATATAACAAGGAATGAAAACACCAAGTACGATTTTCATTTTTAGCTTACGGCTGTATTTTGCGTAAGATGTTTAGTAAAAAGGGCCCAGGGGCCCGTTTTACTAAACATCTTACGAAAATTTCTTGCGTAAGTCAAAAATTAAAGTTGCTTCCACAGTAGTAACTAAGAAACAAATTCTACCATGCATTATCTCATTGGAATCGTCTTCTAGAGACGATTCCAATGAGATTTGGCAAGGCAGAATCTAACAATGAATGAAACCACCAGGTACGATTTTTGATTTGGACTTACGATCATATTTATCGTAAGTAGTTTAGTAAAACGGGCCCCTGGGCCACTGTCCCTCTTGAACCGGTGCATAGTGCTTGATTCCTGGCAACCAAAGAATACAATAAAAATGTTTTATTTGTTATTTGGCTTGAATTGGATTCAACATCTTTTAAAATCTTTTAGCCATATCACGGTGGCTGGATCATCCAACAATATTTTTATGGTATTTCTCGCACCAGTACTACCTTTACACAGCTTTCGGCTACTATCCAAATTATTTTAATGATTATCCACCCACTAGTGAGAGATCGAACGCGGTGACCCACAATTTAAAATTAGGTTGACTTACTGTTCAGAGAACATTTAGGGTCGATAAAAGCGTAATGATTCACTTGATTGTGTCCCTTTAATAAGTAAACATTTGATAAAATTTCACAATTTTGAGTGACAATCACATGGTTTTAGATAGATAAAGGTTCGTGTTTAAAATCAAACAATTTGCGTAAGGGTCGTTATAAGTGAAAAAATATGTTGCGGTGGCTTGTAACAGTGATCTGTACACTCACTTTTGTGAGTTCGTTTTGTAGGATAAACACGTTCACGGAAACGTCTAGAGGTAATAGATTGATATAGCCTTACCTTTTAACAACAGACTACAAATAACAACAATCTGAAATAGACACTCATCTCGTTCAAAACCGACCCAAATCACCCCCTCAACGCTCCATTCATTCATTCCAATACTCGGATCACTCAAAAACAATCCGAAATTGTTAAAAATCGTTCATAGTGATCACCATTTCAATCAATTCGATAAATGAATTTATTTGCTTGTGTTTACCTTTAAGCGTCTTATGTGTCCGTCAAGACACGAATTCAGAAAAATGTGAAGATTTTACTGAAGGGAAGTATAAACATAATCGCTTATTTCGTCCAATTGGACGAATTTATTGATTTTGTTTTACCTCCCTTGAAAATAGTTTTAAAGCTCGCTCTCCACACTCATTCAATTTCAATCCAAAATCATTCTAAAATCAATCATCTTTTCAATTTCACGATGTTATTCACTGTGGGAAAAGCAAGAATGATATTCCTGGAAATGAAGAGCAATATATGTAAATGAGGAAACAATGAATTCTGTATCAATTGAAAAAAAATCATATTGGGCCAATTTTAAGTGGGTTTTAGGTGGCTTTACATTTAATATGGTAGAAATATCATCGCCGGAAAAAGTGATTTGACTTAAAGATTTCAAAAATAAACTTCAGATATTAAAAAGGCCTGTGAGACGTCGCAGTAACGTCGGGCTATTTTATGAAATTCAGTCATATTTTTGTTTTAATTTGAAATAAAATCGATGTACAGCCTAAAATAGCACATTATCGTACATCATTTTAAAGCCTATCAAAAACTCCATCTTATAGATACTAAATTCTGATACCCATGGCTGTGAAAAACAATAATATCGCTTTTACTATATAAAAAATCGCCAAAAAAGCGAATGTAACGCGTAACGTGCTTTTTTTTAAATACATGTTCAAAAAGCTATAAAATCGCGGATACCCTCTTTATCATCGTAAAATTTTACACACAGATACCTAGAATACTAGTCTTTATGCAGTGTGAATTTTGAAAAATTCAAATATAATTTTGCAAAAATCTCTTCATGTAAATAAAATAGGGGAAAGTGTAATGCTGCTAAAAATGGAGCAAAAAATGACGACTAAAAATTTTCGACGTAAACATAATCACACGAAATGAAGGAAATTGTTAAATCTTAAAACATTTAAGAAAAATGGTCAGACTTTTATTTCTCCACTTTGAATTTGGTTTATTTGCGTGATTTAATTAAATACAATTTTTCCATGTGAAAAAGTCTGAAAAAATGTAACGCTTTTTGAAATTACGTCATTTTTTCGTACCATTTTCGCGAGGAATAAATAAACTCTTATTAAATGTCGATTAAATTAAATGAAAATAAACTAGAGAAAATGGTCAGTCCATTATTTTCAAAAATATATAACAATCTCTATTTTGTGAATTTAACGCTAAATACGAGAATGCTGAAAAAATGTCACGCTTTCTCATTTTGATGACGTTTTATGTTGCGAGTTTCGCGTTTAATAGGATATTTCGAAATTATTGGCAGAAAAATGATATAATAACCGGTTTAATTCAAATAAGAAATCCTCCTAGGTTTAGATTAGTTTATAGTATAGCAAGATCAACAATACCAAGTCTTCTCTTTTTTATATAGCTTTTTAGTTATTCGGAAATTCATTGCTTTTGTTTATACAAAATTGGTTTTGTCTCGTAAATAAAGAGCGTTTACATCCTGAAATAATTGATACAAACCTGAACATGATAGTTATTCACATTTTTAATCACCCCTTTTTGATATAATTCAGAATAAGGCATATGGTTGTTTCAAGTGAAACGCGTTTGTTTTTTCTCCAATTTTACCCCGCAAAATAACGTCAAATAACGTTACGCTTTATAGCCTCAGCGGATTCGCTGCGACGTCTCCTAAACACTCAACACGCGCATTCAAATCCTTTAAATCGCTCTAAAAAGTTTGTAAATAAACACTTCAAAATTGTTCTAAACGATTAGCACTCAAATCAAATCGATTCAATCATTCTACGTTTTAAATGACTGGTATGGAGTTTTAAGCGCCTGATTGGTAAGAAGTCAGACAAACAGAAAAGTAAGTAGTTGCTTTTAAAGGGAGAAAAACTTAATTGTTGCTTATTTCGTCTATTTGGACGTAATTAGTGATATTGTATTACACCCCCCCCCCCACACACACACACACATACATACCTTGATATCATTCAAAATTCGCTCCTTCAACTTATTCAATTTCGTTCCGAATCCATCCCTAAACTACTCACTTTGCAAGTTTCACGATGATGTTAACTGTTCAGTTATATCACTGAATTATTGCAATCCAATAAAATAAAGAATTCTGATTGGTTTAAATCGCATCACGTGGGGAAATCCATTGCACTTTATTTCTGTATAAAATGCAACAGGTCTTTCGGGAAACCCCCGAACTTCGATCTGCAAGTCCTGTGTTGTAGGAACTCGAATTAACCTAGTTCCCGATCATCATCGCAACATTTCTATCCAATCTATTATAAATTAAGATATTTTCGAAAGCATTTACGATAACAAGCATGCATTTCTGATTCTGTACCGACGTAAACTTAGACAAGAGGACCAAGATGGTCCTAGATCGCTCACCTGAGTCTCTATGACCCCTGGGACATCACATTAATTAGATAGGCAGATGTCAAAAAGAAGATAATTGCCTAAGATCAATACTGTGGAACGTTTTCAGCGAAGAGCAAGACAGATATGCCTTTTTGCTCTTTGATTCTATGTAAAAAGGGATGCACCCGGGTGGACCGTAAAAGTGACCCCAGGGTCTTGATATGAACAAACTTGGAACAGGTCCACTAGATGATGCTACATTCTAAATATGAAAGCTGTCTGCCTTCTGGTTTAAGAGCAGAAGATTTTTGAAGGTTTTCCCATTTTCACCCATCGTGCTCAGATGAGCTGAAAGGGATGCGCCCGGGTGGAGCCCAAATATGACCCAAGGGTCTTGATATGAACAAACTTGGTAGAGGCCCACTAGGTGATGCTACATACCAAATATGAAAGCAATGTGCCCTCTAGTTTCAATTAAAGAAGATTTTAAAAGATTTTCGCTCTTTGATTCTATGTAAAAAGGGTTGTGCCCGGATGGAGCCCAAATATGATTCTAGGGTCTTGATATGAACAAACTTGGTAGAGGTCCACTAGATGATGCTACATACCAAATATGAAAGCTGTCTGCCTTCTGGTTTCATAGAAGAAGATTTTTGAAGATTTTCATTTTTTTACCCTTTGTGCTCATAAGAGATAAAGGGATGCACCCATGCAAAGCCCAAATATGACCCAAGGGTCTTGATATGTACAAACTTGGTAGAGGCCCACTAGGTGATGCTACACACCAAATATTTAAGCTGTCTGCCATCTGGTTACAGAGAAGAAGATTTTTAAAGATTTTCGCTCTTTGATTCTATGTAAAAAGGGTTGGGCCCGGGCAAAGCCCAAACATGACCCCAGGGTCTTGATATGAACAAACTTGGTAGAGGTCCACTAGATGATGCTACATACCAAATATGAAAGCTGTCTGCCTTCTGGTTTCAGAGAAGAAGATTTTTAAAGATTTTCATATTTTCACCCTTTTTGTTAAGGGTAAAGGGAAAGTTAAGGGTGGATTTCATCTATTTGAACAACTTTGGTAGAGCTTGACCCAAGGAACATCCCTGCCAAGTTTCATCAAGATTGGCCCACTGGTTTAGGAGGAGAAGATGTTTAAAGAAATTGTGGACGACGCACGACGGACGACGCACGACTGACGACGGACGACGGACATTCTACGATCCCAATAGCTCACCATGAGCACTTCGTGCTCAGGTGAGCTAAAAACAGCAAGTCGACGAAGACCGTCAAGCAACCCTCTCAACTAAGACCGACCACGCCGTTTTCGTTTAAAAATACATACTTATTTGGCAGAAACAAGCTTTTGTGTCATAATGTACCTCTACGAATTTTAATGTTGTCGTTTATTTGTGTATCAATTGTTTTACTTTATGACATTTCACGTCGATAGCGAGATAAACATTACACGATCTAAAAATAGTTCGTGTAAAATTTTTTTACGCGGAGAAAGTAGACTTGAAGCTTTAATGTTTGCCCGAGTATTTGAATAGTTTCTTCGATCTATAGGATTGCAATTATAAGGGACGAGTGTCTTTTTCACTGCGTTTATTGGGGTATAAAGTGCAATTGCCTTAGCACATGGCTTAAACATAACGCCCTACGGATGTTATTTGCCAAGTGCTAAGACAATTGCACTTTATACCCCAATAAACGCAGTGAAAAAGACACTCATCCCTATAATAATGGCGTTTTAAGTTAGATCTGAAAGGAACACATCATAACAATATACACATGTAAAATACTATTCATAAATATCTTGACATTTGGTGAAATGTGTTTAAAAAGGATCAATCTAAACCATTTTGATTAAAATGAATCTAGTTTCCAGTTAGTCCATAGACTGTCCACTTACAGTTAATAACATCGTGAAATTGACATTCACCTCAATCAAAACCATTCTAAATCGCTCACTCAGCGCTCCATTCATTCATTCCAAACACTCACTCAAACCATTCAAAAACGCTCAATCCCATTGAAAAATATGGAATCAAAAACGTCATTCAAAATAAATTTGGATAGAGAAAAATCGCGATTGAACTGACATTATTCAAATTATAAGCGTCTATGAGGTTCTTGAATAAATATGAAGCTATCTAAAGAACTTGTATGCATATCTTATTAAAGGGGGTATCAATATCGCTAATTTTGTTCATCCTGAACAAAATATGCGACATTGGAATACCTCCCATTAAATTCCATCAAAACTCGCTCCACACATTCATTCAATTTCATCCATAAATCATTATAAAATCAATCATCTTGTCAACTTCACGATGTTCTTAACGTTAGCTTCAACGGTTAATCTGCAATTTAACATTTGGTATCTTTTCAGAACTAAGGACCAACTACACAATTCTGGAACATAAACCACTCTTTATAATTTGTAATGAAACAGAAAGTGATGATATCGAAATATACTGGACGAAAAATGAAACGAAAAGTCACTTTTACCAGGCTGGGAGTAACCTCACATTTCCCGACATTACCCGAATGGATTCGGGAGATTACGTATGTCACGCGCTAAACACGACGTACCCTGGCGACAACGAAACTTACAGTAACTACACAGTTGAGGTTGCGCATATCGATGTACAATGTAAGTCATGAATATACAGGATCCACCATGAAGAAAATGGTATCTTGGGTTAACTTCAATTTACCATTCAACATATAGAGGATATTGAATGAGAGGTCATGGAATATCGAATGATCGAGTCATCTATGAACAGATGAAAACGAGGCTGTGTCAGGTTTTTATCTGTTTTAGATGACGGGTTTAAGAAACTCTGTATTTTATGATCACAAATCTAATATTCTATTTATAATATTACCCATTTTTTTAAAAAATCGTCGAAATTCTTAAAATTAACGCCCTTTAAAACTGACGTCAGTATTATAGGTTATTGAATTAATATGGGAATATATTGTGTCGGACGAGTTCTTTTGGCAGAGTGCCCGAGCTTGCCAATAAACACCCGTGCAATACAAAATATATTCGACAACGTTATTTCTCTCTCACTACGCAAGTCATGTTTTAATGAGAAAATCTACAGAAAAAAAAAAAAAAAAAAAAAAAAAAAAAAAAACTTTGGCTCTACATAGGCGTTACTAGAATTGTGAAATTTATACGCAGTCAGAAGGCGACCAACACAGAATGTTTAGAATAAAGGCGATATGTGGACTGTGACAAAAGATATAGATATACGTATGTCTTCCACTAGTTTCCCCTCTTTACATGATTTGAGCGTTGGTGATCACAAGATCAACCGTTTAAAGTAGTTTATAGCTTGAATAAGCTGTAGTTACGATTCTTTGATCATTCATGAACTATATTTTAGAAATAGGAATAATTTGTATCATACACTTGCGTAATTTGCGTAAAATGTAGTTACCCATAAAGGAAGGAAACGTTTTGTTTAAAAAGATAGCATTATTCAACAGTTTGAGAATAAACCTCAACACATTCATGTTTTACAAAATTTTGGACCTGTCCAAATTCAAAGGTTTTACAGACGAAAATTTAAAGTGGACATAATTTGAAAAATTACCATTCAGTAGGGTAGAAAATAGAATTGTCCCAAACTATAGAAGCGTATTCGAGCAATGGTCTTAAAAATGATACGTAAATTTGTTGCAATGATTCTCTCTTAACTTTAAATTTCAAATTTCTCATTATGCAAAGAAGTTTCGATGCAGACTTGGATATATTATTTATATGATCAGTCCATTTCGCATTACTGCTAAAAGTAAGTCCTAGGTGCTTGTGATTATCTACGAACTGAATTGGTAAATCATGAAGCGTGAGGTTAGGTGGTTGGACGTTTTTGTAAGTAAAAAGCATGGCAACGGTTTTCGAAGCGTTGAATATAACAAGCCATCTTTTAGCCCAGGAGGCGATCATTTGTAGATCATGATTAAGAATACCTTTGATATCAGGGATGTGCGTTGCAGAGCAAGCTAGTGATGTATCATCAGCAAATAATCTAGATATACTGAGTAAATTGTCAGAAATGTCATTTACATACACTAAAAAGAGTAATGGTCCTAATACAGAGCCTTGTGGAACTCCGGCGTTAAGTGATAATGACCTTGATTTGGCAGTTTTTAAGATAACGGACTGGTTTCGGAAAGATAAATAATTGGTGAACCAACTGAGAAGCGGAAAATAGAATGGAAAAAGAAGAAATTGCTTGTAAGAAGCAATTTCTCAATCGTAAAATCACATGCACGTTAAAAGCAGGGATTAAACAGCAAAGGGTTAATGACAGCGAGCGAAACAAAACACAAACACGATTTTTTTTTCAATATTTTGTTAGATATCGAAGAAAAATACTAAAGATACTATTCATATGAACAGAGGATGTCTTTAAAATTTTGTTATTTCAGATGCTGCAGAGATTGTCGGGTTCGAACTTTACCCGGAAGTTATTACGGAAAACCAGACTTATTCTGTAATGTGTAACTTCATGGGGAACCCTGGTCCTACTTGGGAGATAAGAAACAACCGAACACACCAAGCCGTCAGTAGAGCCACAAACTTGGCAGCCAATGCGACGCTGAACGGTGTGTACATTCGGTGTGGGGAAGATGGGTTTATAGAGTGCACTGGATATAACGAACTATCGCACGGCGTCAACGCAACTCAAGGAAAAAATATCACTGTTCTTTGTAAGTTATTTTAATGTGGATGTAGACACGTCTATAAGCATAGCCTGCTATAAGAAAACTTATAATAGGTTTAGACTTGCGAAAAGATAGAAA
Source organism: Fragum whitleyi (assembly GCA_948146395.1). Taxonomy (NCBI): domain Eukaryota; kingdom Metazoa; phylum Mollusca; class Bivalvia; order Cardiida; family Cardiidae; genus Fragum; species Fragum whitleyi. The sequence goes on from OX411547.1 coordinate 10,549,339, forward strand.
CGGGAGACTTCACAGTACCCTTAACACATCGTGAATTTGACGAGGTGAATGATTTTGGAATGATTTTGGAATGAACTTTAATGAGCGAGAGGAGCTATTATTGAGTGAAATTAAAAGGAAGTAATCCAAAATCGCTGATTTTGTTCCGGATGAAGAAGATTAGCATCGTCTACGTATTACCTCCCTTTAATAAAATACGCATATAAGTTTTATAAATAGCTTCATATTTCCTTAAGACCCAATCAGACGCTCATAATTTCCATTATTTCAATTAAATCGCCATTGTTTCAATTTAGAATAGAGTTGTTGATCTTATCTTTTCAGTGGTTTTGGATGAATGGAGCGCTGAGTGAGTTATTTAGAATGGTATTGTCGAGATAAATGTCAATTTCTCGATGTTTTTTTTCGATTTATTTGACAATAGATTGATAGTAAGACACTGTGTTGTGTCTACATTTGGTGCGGGAAAACGGGGTTGAAGATTATTGGCTAAAACGAACTCTCACGTGGTAAAAACAAAAAGATAAATTCTGAGAAATCATTGTTTTAAATGAGAAAATGCTGCCATGAGTCCAAGCGTTTTCTTTATCTAAAATAATGTTTCTATCCTTTGCTATTAGAAAATTTATCTCTCTGATCTATATTGTACTATTCCAAGATTAGCCCTGCTTTTTACTTGTCCACATACAATCTGATCAGAAAATTGTCTGCAAATTGAAAATATCGTATTTCACGATTTAGGTATTGGAATTCCACAACCATGATTTGTGTCTGACCTCATCTAATTCTAATATAATTGATCGATTTTGATAACATGGCTCAAATTTTCAGCGCGAATCAGTTGTAAGTGCCTATATCCTATAGGCAGTTACAACTGTTTTCGCACACAACCATCGAAATATGTGTTATCAATCAGATCGCATTTTTCTTTTCCGGATTAATATGTAGATTTGTCGTCTCGTTAAATAAACACGAAACTAATCTACAAGTATCATATTTTGTGTTTTGCAGGTCCACCACGCCCAAAAGACCTCATTCAAAATGTTACAATTGCTTCGATTGGCCAGTCCGTTTATCTAATCGTAAACGTGATTGGTAACCCGTATCCTAGCTACAGATGGTCACGTGTTGATGGTAAACCAATGCCTGAATGTACACAACTCGATTATCCTAGCTTTTCCGTGTTAAATATCACGAATGTAAAGCTGGAAGATTTTGGAATTTATGCTTTAACGATGAATAATTCCCTTGGAAGACATACGGCAACTTTAGAACTCAGAGCATATGGTAAAACATATTTAAAATGGAGAACCTGCCTAAATGATAACTCTTGCTTTCCTACTAAGATAATACAAAACTGACCTATTTTGACTTATCTGAATTCTTTACTACAGTATTGTACATGTAATTATTCTGCGTAGATCTTATATTAAAAAATAATTGAATTATTAAACGTTGAATTGATACTTTTATCTTGATCAAAGTCTTATCAATGACATATAATTTTGTGTGATTCAATATCCTTCTTGTTCTACAGGACACCCTGAGTCGCCCTACAATATAACCTACACAAACGTAACGTACAACAGTGTAACATTATCTTGGATATCTGGCTATGATATGGGAAGAAAACAACATTTTATTGTCATGCAACAAATAGACGAGAACAACTTTATACAGGTAATGTAAAATCATGGATATGTGATTATGATATGGGAATAAATCAACATTATATTGTCATGCAACAAATAGACGAGAACAACTTTATACAGGTAAGGTAACATTATTTTGGATATCTGGTTATGATATGGGAAGAAATCAACATTTTATTGTTATGCAACAAATAGATGAGAACAAATTTAAACAGGTAAGGTACCATTATCTTGGATATCTGGTTATGATATGGGAAGAAAACAACATTTTTTTGTCATGCAACAAATAGACGAGAACCACTTTATTAAGGTAAGGTAACATTATGGATATCCGCGCACAATAATGGGACTAAACAATACTCAGATGTCATGCAGCAGAGAGATAAGGACGACTTTAGACGGGTAATTTAGTTTTGAAGTCCTGCAGGGGCCAGTTTCATCAAAACATTTAAGACATATTTTTGTCTTACCAATGACTTAAAACATATTTAAAACGAAAAACACGTTTCACCAATCTACCAATACCCATGTTCAGTGATTCTTCGTGTCACTGTTTCGAAAGTAATCGGTAGGACAAAAATACGTCCTAAATTTTTTGATGAAACTGGCCCCCTTTGTTTTACCGACTTATCTAATCAGGTTGACATTAGAAGTCGTTATACTGCCATTTATAAGCTGACACTTGTTGATAAACATTGAATACATACTAAATACACTCTGAATATATTCAGTATACACATAAAATATACATTTATTTATTATTCAATCATATTCCAGACGTATGGTACAGTGGTGACTACAAGGACCAAGGTTTCAACACGAGTTGGAAAGCCACCGTGTATGGATTTGACTGTGACACCGAATATACACTAAATATACACTGAATATACACTGAATAATACTCTGTATACACATAGAATATATAATGTTTCAGACTTATGATACAATACGAGGTGACTTTACTAATCACGGTGTCAACGCGAGTTGAACAACAACCGTTTATTGATTTGACAGTGACACCATATATACACTGAATATACACTGGATATAAACTGAATAATACTCTGTATACACACTAATATATACACTATACACTATATATACACTAATTTATTCTATCATGTTTCAGACGTATGATACAATACGTGGTGACTACAAGAACCACTGTGTCAACACGAGTTGGACAACAACCGTTTATTGATTTGACAGTGACACTATAATTACACTGAATATACACTAAATATACACAGGATAATACTCTATTTGCACATAAAATATACACTGTGTATTCTATTATATTTCAGACTTATGACACAATACGAGGTGACTACAAGAATCACGGTGTCAACACGAGTTGGACAACAACCGTTTATTGATTTGACAGTGACACTGACTATACACTGAATATACACAGGATAATACTCTATTTGCACATAAAATATACACTGTTTATTCTATCATATTTCAGACGTATGATACAAAACGAGGTGACTACAAGAATCATGGTGTCAACACGAGTTGGACAACAACCGTATATGGATTTGACAGTGACACTGAATATACACTGAATATACACAGGATAATACACTATTTGCACATAAAATATACACTGTTTATTCTATCATATTTCAGACGTATGATACAATACGAGGTGACTACAAGAATCATGGTGTCAACACGAGATGGACAACAACCGTATATGGATTTGACAGTGACACTGAATATACACTCAAAGTTTTAGCTGCAAATGAATATGGTCTAACAACTTTGTCTAAATCTGAAGTCACATTTAGAACAAAGGGTAAGATATTTGCATAGATTTCTTCATGAAATTACAGCAGTTTAAGTAAAAAGTGATTTGATGTAGTTATTTTACCTGTGCGTGTTTTACATTCTTTCTGAGCTTTCAGCTGCTATTCCTACACAGGGATACAATTATCTATCAATTCAGTGACGGAGAGTGGGGGTTTGGGGGGGGGTCGAACGACTCTGTATTCAAATTACTTCATTGTAGTGGATAAATTCAATCAAAACTTTGCAACTCAAGAAAAACAACCCCCTTTTTTGTAGTTTTCGAATCACAATAATTTGAATTTATACAAAAAAAAATGTAAATAAGGTTCAAAGTTTGTGCAATTAGTCCCGTAGTATCCCTATTATAGATGGGGATACTATGGGACTAATTACTCGACTGTTTCTAGGCCGACATCGAACCCCCTATAAAGAAACCCTGAATCCGCGGCTGCAGTTGGTGTGAGCTTTGATAGGAGTGGTTATGTCACTATCTTGTAGTTTGTCATTTTGTCTTATTTCAATCCAAGAAGATAACAACATCATTACTTTGTTGTTGTTGGTTTACGGTCATTAATCAATTTAGCATATATTTTTGCGATTTTCATAGAAAATAATAAAGAAATAAATGGCAAATCAAACTTGATACCATCTCTGGCCCGTATGTTTTTTAAATTCTTTTTCCTTTATCAAATTATTTAGCAATTTAAAAAAAAAAAAAAAAATTAAACCCATAGACTGTAAAAGATTTTATATTTTACTGCCGAGCTTGGTTAGAATTATATGAAAATGTAATGTGTTTTTTTTTTCAGTTAATCTGTACAGTATATATTATTCCCATAAGCACCATTTTAAAGCGGGTTTGAACATGTGATGTTTTCTTTCAGTAAATCCGTACATATATTATCCCCATAAACACCATGTTAAAGTGGGTTTAGTGATTGGTAGTGTGGCTGGTGGACTTGCTCTAATTGGATTTCTTGCCTTTATCGTTTATATGATGAAATATAGAAGGATGCGCATTTCATGTGAGTATTTCTGTATGCCGATAATTAATAGATCTACAAGTTTAGGTAGACGATCAAAGATCAATTTTGTCTATACATGTATTCAACTGAAACAACAACCTTGATTTCATGAAAATAATAGTATGATCTATATTTTAGATAGCTATCATTTATACAACTAGGGGCAGATACTTATCTGCAAGGCAAAATTCGGCGGTAGACTTTGAAAAATGAACGCATATTCATTTTTATCAATAGCATGCTTTTTCTATTTATAGGTATATATGGTTTATAGTAAAACACGTTGCATTTACTATATTACGCAATAGTACATTTCTATCAACATGTATTCATGCTTAATCTATTTTCATTACAGACGAACGTATGGATGAAAAGGTCAAACGATGATCGAACATCTCCACATCGTATTCTCCAGAGACATTAGATGTGAGGAGGACAACACGAGGGCAACAACAATCGAGTCTGTTTTGTGAGACATTTCCAACAATTTCACATTTGCGCAAGGCAAATACTTTGGACAGCATGTACCACTGTGTAATGTTTGTAAATCATGCACAGGTGAAATTATTGGAAATGGCACGCACATGCTCATTTATCATTAACATTTAATACTCATAATTTTAAAAAAAATGAACACAGTAAATAAGAGGCCAATTTCTGTGTTACTAACCAAGATATTGAGTCATGAACCATAAGATTTCTACGATATCACGCTAACAATCAACATAGATAATAATATGTTAGTGTCTTAAAATATCAATGTTATCTAGTCGAGGTTGGGAAGATTGGCAAAGCTTCGTCATTATAATTTCTCGCAGCTGAAACCAGATATCATTGATATTTCAAGGCATTTTCATGTTATAATTTTTCTTTTTTATCATGCAATCATTTTAAAAATAAACCCTTAAAATCAAAGAAATTCTGGTGAAAGTGTATGCAAAATATTTCTAAAATATAGACAGCCTGATATCATTTTATGATATCAGGGAGGCGATAAACAAAGATGTTAACTTATAATCTCACATAAATGACCCCCTTACTGTAAAATTCCATATAAAGGCTTCTGAAAGGTCCAGTTTTAACACTCATCTTGCCAAGTTTGCTTGATAACTTCTTCCGTTTGCCGCTAGCTTACGGCAACAGGGCATTTCATTTTTTTAGTACATATATGGAAAAAAGTATTAAACTTAATTTTCATACTTCGTTAAATTGTTTTACTTCTTCATAACCTTATATAAACACGTTTTCAACATGATACCACCCTATGAATGAAGAAATAGTTTCGTATTCATCATATGATAAAATTTTGTCTGTTTCCACTATTCTTATTTTTGTTAATAATTATACTCTAAAGACTTTTTATACGTGTAGTGTAATGTATATACATATGGAAATTGTGTTGTTTTGTTTTGAAGTAAACGTGAACAATTCGAAATGCAAAGTTTTAGTTTTGTTTATCGAATGTCTCAACACTAGTATTCATCAATGTGAGCGAGGCCCCAATAAGACGGTAAGCAGTTAATAGGGATACAGTTAATTACATCGTGAAATTGACATTCATCTCAATCAAAACCAATCGAAATCGCTCAATCAGCACTCTATTCATTCATTCTAAACACTCACTCAATCCATTCAAAAACGCCCCGAAATCACTAAAAGATAAGATAAACGGCTTCATTCATAATAGATATAGCTAGCAAAAAAATGGCGATTGAACTGAAATTATCAATATTATGAGCGTCTGATTTCTTTTTGAAGAAATATCGACCTATTTATAGAACTTATACACATATTTAATTAAAGGGGGGTAATAAATATCGCCAATTTTGTTCATCCAGAACATTATTCAGCGGTATTGGATTACCTCCCCTTTATTTAAAGTAAATATGCTGCATACAAGTTCTATAAATAGCTTCATATTTCTCTAAAACCAATCATACACTCATTGTTTCAGTTATTTTAGTCAACTTGCCATTTTCTCTTGCTATATATATTTTAAATAAAGTTGTTGATCTTTGGCCCGTTTAACTAAACTTCTTACAAAAAATTAATCGAAATCCAAAATCAAAAATCGTACCAGGTGTTTTCATTCATTGTTAGATTCTGCCTTGCAATATCTCATTAAATCGTCTTTAGAAGACGATTTTAATGAGATATTGTATGGTGGAGTTCCTTATTTAGTTACTTCTGTAGAAGCACATTTTTGTTTTCGACTTACGAAAAAAAAATGATCGTAAGATGTTTGGTAAAACAGGCCCCTGATCTTTTAAGTGATTTTGGGCGTTTTTGAAAAGTTTGAGTGAGTGTTTCGAATGATTGAATGGAGCGCTCAGTGAACGGTTTAGAACGATTTTGATCGGAATGAGTGTCAATTTCACGATGTTTCAACTGTAGCAATCCTCGAGATTTCAATATGTGTCCCGATCTTATCAAGCATTTGCCATTCGGAATATCGTTCGGACTTTTCCGTAAACTGGAAAATACCTCGGATGTAAGTGTAGTATTTTGGGGGTTTTTTTTAGGTGATTCGGCGATGATGACGTTGTGAAAAATTAAGATCTACGAAACGTTAAAACTGGACATTTTATGATTTGCATAACAAAACAGTGTTTTACTGCGTTTATTCATTAACTTATAAAATGCCAAAAGTATCTGCGTAGATAATCGGAAAGCATTATATGACTTTTTTTCAAGCGTATTGACTAAAGTACCACCAGACGCCGAATTACATAAAAAAAAACCCCAAAATTTACTACACTTACGTTCAGGAAACTTTCCTCTTGACTGGGGAGAAAAATTTTCATTTGGCTGTAATTAGAAATTCTTCACCTTGCTTTGAAAGAATTTTTTTTTCATCTGGCCAGGGAGGAAATTTTTCTCTTGACTGAAGAGAAAAATATTTCATTTGGCTGTAATTAGAAATTTTTCACCTTGGTTAGGAAAATAATTTTTCATCTGCTGTAGCCGGGATGTGTATAAGGGGTGTTTGTACTGCCTTGCCGTACAAGCTAGCCTTTATAGCGACGTGGTAGAGCACTCGCTTTTGGATGTAGAGGTCCCGGGTTCGAATCCCATTGGAGTCGAATATTTAATTTTTCATTTGGCCAGGGAGGAAAATTTTTTACCTAACTGGGGAGAAAATTTTTCAATTGGCTGTAATTAGAAATTTTTCACCTTGGTTACGAAGGAAATTTTTCATGTGGCCAGATTGAAAAAAAATCACCTGACTGGGGATAAAATTTTTCGTTTGGCTGTAATTATAAATTTTTCACGTCGTTTTGGAAAAAAAAAATCATCTGGCCTGGGAGAAAAATTGTTTACCTAACTGGGGAGAAAACTTTTCAATTGGCTGTAATTATAAATTTTTCACCTTGCTTTGGAAGAAAATTTTTTCATCTGGCCTGGGAGGAATTTTTTTTACCTAACTGGGGAGAAATTTTTTCAATTGTCTGTAATTAGAAATTCTTCACCTTGGTTACGAAGAAAATTTTTCATCTGGCCAGATAGAAAAAATTTTCACCTAACTGGGGCGAAGATTTTTATTTTTGCTGTCATTCGAAATTTTTCACCTTGGTTACGAAGATAATTTTTCGTCTGGTGTGGCCGGGATGTGTATAAGGAGTGTTTGTACTGCCTTGCCGTACAAGCTAGCCTTAAAAGCGACGTGGTAGAGCACTCGCTTTTGGATGTAGAGGTCCTGGGTTCGAATCCCAATCGACTCGAATATTTAATCTTTCATCTGGCCAGGGAGGAATTTTTTTTTACCTGACTGGGAAGAAAATTTTTCATCTGGCCTGGAAGGCAAATTTTTTACCTATCTGGGGAGAAAATTTTTCAATTGGCTGTAATTAGAAAATTTTCACCTTGGTTACGAAGAAAATTTTTCATCTGGCCAGATAGAAAAATGTTTTCACCTGACTGGGGAGAAAATTTTTCATTTGGCTGTTATAAAAAATTTATCACCTTGCGTTGGAAAATTATTTTTCATCTGGCCTGGGAGGAAAATATTTTTTCATAACTGGGGAGAAAATTTTTTTTCAATTTGCTGTATTTAGTAATTTTTCACCTTGTTTACGAAGAAAAAATTTCATCTGGTCAGATATAATTTTTTTTTCACCTTACTGGGGAGAACATTTTTCATTTGGCTTTAATTAGAAATTTTTCACCTTGCTTTGGAAGATTTTTTTTCATCTGGCCAGGGAGGAAATTTTTCACCTGACTAGGGAGAAAATTTTTTGGCTGTCATTAGAAATTTTTCTCCTTGGTTACGAAGAAAATTTTTCATCTTGTGTAGCCGGGATGTGTATAAGGGTGTTTGTACTGCCTTGCCGTACAAGCTAGCCTTAATAGCGACGTGGTAGAGCACTCGCTTTGGGATGTAGAGGTCCCGGGTTCGAATCCCATTGGAGTCGAATATTTAATTTTTCATCTGGCCTGGGAGGAATTTTTTTTACCTAACTGGAGAGAAAGTTTTCAATTGGCTGTATTAGAAATTTTTCACCTTGGTTACGAAGGAAATTTTTCATCTGGCCAGATGAAAAAAAAATTCACATGACTGGGGAAAATTTTTTTTTCATTTGGCTGAAATAATACATTTTTCACCTTGCTTTGGAAGAAAATTTTTCATCTGGCCTTGGAATTTTTTTTTACCTAACTGGGGAGAAAACTTTTCAATTGGCTGTAATTAGAAATTTTTCACCTTGCTTTGGAAGAAATTTTTTTCATCTGGCCTGGGAGGAATTTTTTTTTACTCAACTGGGGAGATTTTTTTTTTCAATTGGCTGTAATTAGAAATTCTTCACCTTGGTTACGAAGAAAATTTTTCATCTGGCCAGATAGAAAAAAAATTTCACCCTACTGGGGAGAAAATTTTTATTTTTGCTGTCATTAGAAATTTTTCACCTTGGTTACGAAGATAATTTTTCGTCTGGTGTAGCCGGGATGTGTATAAGGAGTGTTTGTACTGCCTTGCCGTACAAGCTAGCCTTTATAGCGACGTGGTAGAGCACTCGCTTTGGGATGTAGAGGTCCCGGGTTCGAATCCCATTGGAGTCGAATATTTAATTTTTCATCTGGCCAGGGAGGATTTTTTTTTTACCTAACTGGGAAGAAAATTTTTCATCTGGCCTGGAAGGCAAATTTTTTACCTATCTGGGGAGAAAATTTTTCAATTGACTGTAATTAGAAATTTTCACCTTGGTTACGAAGAAAATTTTTCATCTGGCCAGATAGATAAATGATCACCTGTCTGGGGAGAAAATTTTTCATTTGGCTGTTATAAGAAATTTTTCACCTTGCTTTGGAAAAATATTTTTCATCTGGCCTGGGAGGAATTTTTTTTTCATAACTGGGGAGAAAATTTTTTTCAATTTGCTGTATTTAGTAATTTTTCACCTTGTTTACGAAGAAAAATTTTCATCTGGTCAGATATAATTTTTTTCACCTTACTAGGGAGAAAATTTTTCATTTGGCTTTAATTAGAAATTTTTCACCTTGCTTTGGAAGATTTTTTTTCCATCTGGCTAGGGAGGAAAATTTTCACCTGACTAGGGAGAAATTTTTTTGGCTGTCATTAGAAATTTTTCACGTTGGTTACGAAGAAAATTTTTCATCTTGTGTAGCCGGGATGTGTATAATGGTGTTTGTACTGCCTTGCCGTACAAGCTAGCCTTAATAGCGACGTGGTAGAGCACTCGCTTTGGGATGTAAAGGTCCCGGGTTCGAATCCCATTGGAGTCGAATATTTAATTTTTCATCTGGCCTGGGAGGAATTTTTTTACCTAACTGGGGAGAAAATTTTTCATTTGGCTGTAAATAAAAATTGTTCACCTTGGTTACGAAGAAAATTTTTCATCTGGCCAGTTATAAAAAAAAAAATTCACCTGACTGGGGAGAATTTTTTTTCATTTGGCTGTAATTATAAATTCTTCACCTTGCTTTGGAAGAAAATTTTTCATCTGGCTTTGGAGGAATTTTTTACCTAACTGGGGAGAAAAATTTTCAATTGGCTGTAATTAGAAATTTTCACCTTGGTTACGAAGAAAATTTTTCATCTGACCAGATAGAAAAATTTTTCACCTAACTGGGGAGAACATTTTTCATTTGGCTGTAATTAGAAATTTTTTACCTTGGTTACGAAGAAAATTTTTCATCTGGCCATGGAGAAAATATCTTCACCTGACTGGGGAGAAATTTTCTATTTGGCTGTAATTATAAATTTTTCACCTTGCTTCGGAAGAAAATTTTTCATCTGGCCTGGGAGGAAAATTTTTCACCTAACTGGGGATAAAATTTTTCATTTGGCTGTCATTAGAAATTTTTCACCTTGGTTACGAAGAAAATTTGTCATCTGGCCAGGGAGAATTTTTTTTCATCTGACTGGGGGGGGGGATTTTCATTTGGCTGTCATTAGAAATTCTTCACCTTGTTTTGGAAGAATTTTTTTTTTCATCTGGCCAGGGAGGAAAATTTTTCACCAGACTGGGGAGAAAATTTTTTATCTTGCTGTAATTAGAAATTTTTCACCTTGGTTACGAAGAAAATTTTTCATCTGGTGTAGCCGGGATGTGTATAAGGGTTGCTTGAACTGCCTTACCGTACAAGCTAGCCTTAATAGCGACATGGTAGAGCACTCGCTTTGGGATGTAGATGTCCCGGGTTCGAATCCCACTGGAGTCGAATATTTAATTTTTCAGCTGGCCTGGGAGGAAATTTTCGACCTTAGTGGGTAGAATCTTTTTCAATTGGCTGTAATAAGAAATTTTTCACCTTGGTTACGAAGAAAATTTTTCATCTGGCCAGTTATAAAAAAAAAATTCACCTAACTGGAGAGAAAATATTTCATTTGGCTGTAGGTATAAATTTTTCACCTTGCTTTGGAAGAAAATTTTTCATCTGGCCGGTGAGAACATTTTTTACCTAACTGGGGAGAAAATTTTACTATTGGCTGTAATTAGAAATATTTCACCTTGGTTACGAAGAATATTTTTCATCTGGCCAGATAGAAAAAAATTTCACTTGACTGGGGAGAAAATCTTTCAATTGGCTGTAATTAGAAATTTTTCAACTTGGTTGCGAAGAAAATTTTTTATCTGGAAAGATAGAAACAAATTTTCACCTAACTGGGGAGAAAATTTTTCATTTGGCTGTCATTAGAAATTGTTCATTTTGGTTAGGATGAAAATTTTTCATCTGGTGTAGCCGGGATGTGTTTAAGGGGTGTTTGTACTGCCCTACCGTACAAGCTAACCTTAATAGCGACGTGGTAGAGCACTCGCTTTGGGATGTAGAGGTCCTGGGTTCGAATCCCATAAGAGTCGAATATTGAATTTTCATTTGGCAAGGGAGAATTTTTTTTTTACCTAACTGGGGAGAAAATTTTCCAATTGGCTGAAATTAGAAATTTTTCACCTTGGTTACGAAGAAAATTTTTTCATCTGGCTTAGTAGAAAAAAAATTGTTCACCTGACTTGGGAGAAAATTTTTCATTTGGCTGTAATTAGAAATTTTTCACCTTGGTTACGAAGAAAATTTTCATCTGGGGCCTCTTTCAAGAAAGGTCCTACGATTGAATTTTGGTCGTATCGCAATCGTACGATAAAAATTGGCTTTCAAGAAACTTTTTGGCTTTCAAGAAATGCGTCGTATCGTGAAATCTACGATAAAATATACGACACCTTCAGACCAGTCGTAAATTTTACGATTTTGTCCCTATGAGCCTTAACATTTTTCGGATTCCTTTCCAGCTCTCGTGGATGTTAGAACGATTATTTAGCTATGCACATGCCAAATTTCCAAGTACAATATAGTCTTATAAACGAGATATATTGAAAACAACTGATGCACCATCATTTCGATGTTTGATTTTACTCTGCGATAATCGTACGATTGTCGCAGAATGTTTACATAGTGGTATTCAATTGTTTATTTACCGTACGAATGACCCTTTTGTGATCATGACTGAAAACGTGTGCTTACCCTTCCTAGTGACACAGAAAGTGGGAGATACCAAATCAATGGATTTTTACGCATATGTAATCACTTACTTATTTTTTTTTTAAAAAAAAACAACTACTCTCACATTATACAATATGGATTCCTGTGTTTCATGCTTCAAATATAACATAAATTAAAAGGAAAATTCCACAGCCTGTAGTCAAAACCATACAATTCTTGATAAATAGGAAGATTAACAACAGCAACAACAACATCATCATCATCATCATCAACAGCAACAAAACCTCTTCACTTGATATTTCCTTCTCTCGCTTTTCGTCAAAGATGAACTGAGCAAATAATCAAGCAGATACAATAATTGAACGGCGACATTAAGCCAGATGAAACATGTTTGAGCTTCATGTAACTGTTGCAGTTACACGAATTCGACAACAAGCACTGTACTAGAACCGAAGTTAGAGTTATCGGTAATTTATTTTGAATTAAAGCGATGGAATATAATATCCATCTAATGTTCATTTCAATACCACCCTTTTTTAGTTCGTTTCAATACCTTCCATATAGTCACAGAACTTTACAGATTTGAACAATAACATAACAAATACTTATAAGAAAAATGGATGAGCCATTTTTTTCATCTTGCCCTTTTAAAAATGTTGTATTCTTATACATGCTAATACTTCACCAGAAAACAACCAACCAACCAAACAACAATGATAATAAAATATAATGATATTAAAGTCATACACCGAAAACTTGGTGCAGATGATCCTTAACTAGAACATGTGCATTTTTACAATGTGGTCCAATGTTCGATTGCTCCACATTCGGCCCGACAGTCGGTATACTTTCATTGGAAAGGGAATCGACAGTGTAAGCTAAATTAATTATGCAATTATGAGCACTTGCATAATTATAATGACAAAGACATTTAGATAGCGATGAGAAATGTGAAGTTCGACGAATTAAGTCTTAAAAGAACTCGTTAAATATGCATTAATATACAAGTAAATGGCTTTTCTACGGCCAGTTTGCTGATTTACCCTTTTTGGTATTTTAAAAAGCGGACAATATACCCACTAACGCGGAAGTTTATATCATATGATCAGCACGTGCAGATGTGAAAGATAAACTTTACGATAATCTTATGAGGTCGTATAGTCTGCGATTTTCAACGATATTTTTGTGAAAGCCGTTTACGACCGTCTTAAATATAATCGTACGATATTTATAAGATAAATCGTACGATATTTTCCTTGAAAGATGCCCCTGGCCAGATAGAAAAAAAATTCACCTAACTGGGGAGTAAATTTTTCATTTGGCTGTCATTAGAAATTTTTCACCTTGGTTACGAGGAATTTTATTCATCTTGCCATGGAGAAAATTTCTTCACCTGACTGGGGATAAAAAAATTTCAATTGGCTGTAATTAGAAATTTTTCACCTTGCTTACGAAGAAAATTTTTCACCTGGCCAGATAGAAAAAATTTTCACCTAACTGGGGAGAAAATTGTTCATTTGGCTGTTATTAGAAATTTTTTACCTTGGTTACGAAGAAAATTTGTCATCTGGCCATGGAGCAAAGTTCTTCACCTGTCTGGGGAGAAATTTTTCATTTGGCTGTAATTATAAATTTTTCACCTTGCTTCGGAAGAAAATTTTTCATCTGTCCTGGGAGGAAATTTTTTCACCTAACTGGGGATAAAATTTTTCATTTGGCTGTCATTAGAAATCTTTCACCTTGGTTACGAAGAAAATTTTTCATCTGGCCAGGGAGAAAATTTCTTCACCTGACTTGGGGGGGGGGAAATTTTTCATTTGGCTGTAATTAGAAATTCTTCACCTTGCTTTGGAAGAATTTTTTTTTATCTGGCCAGGGAGGAAAATTTTTCACCAGACTGGAGAGAATTTTTTTTCATCTGGCTGTAATTAGAAATTTTTCACCTTGGTTACGAAGAAAATTTTACATCTGACCAAATAGAAAAGTTTTTTCACCTAACTGGGGAGGAAACTTTTCATTTGGCTGTAATTAGAAATTTTTCACCATGCTTTGGAAGAAAATTTTTCATCTAGCTTGAGAGAATTTTTTTTTCACCTTTCTGGGGAGAAAATTTTTCATTTGGCTGTCATTAGAAATTTTTCACCTTGGTTACGAAGAAAATTTTTCATCTGGTGTAGCCGGGATGTGTATAAGGGGTGTTTGTGCTGCCTTGCCGTACAAGCTAGCCTTAATTGCGACGTGGTAGAGCTCTCGCTTTTGGGTGTAGAGGTCTCGGGTTCGAATACCATTGGAGTAGAATATTTAATTTTTCATCTGGCCTGGGAGGAATTTTTCGACCTAACTGGGGAGAAAATTTTTCAATTGGCTGTAATTAGAAATTTTTCACTTTGGTTACGAAGAAAATTTTTCATTTGGCCAGATAGATTTTTTTTTTCACCTATCTGGGGAGAAAATTTTTCATTGAACTGTAATTAGAAATTCTTCACCTTTTGGAAGAAATTTTTCAACTGGCCAGGGTGGAATTTTTTTACCTAACTGGGGAGAAAATTTTTCAATTGGCTGTAATTAGAAAATTTTCACCTTGGTTACGAAGAAAATTTTTCATATGGCCAGATAGAAAAAAAAATCACCTAACTGGGGAGTAAATTTTTCATTTGGCTGTCATTAGAAATTTTTCACCTTGGTTACGAGGAATTTTATTCATCTTGCCATGGAGAAAATTTCTTCACCTGACTGGGGATAAAAAATTTCAGTTGGCTGTAATTAGAAATTTTTCACCTTGCTTACGAAGAAAATTTTTCACCTGGCCAGATAGAAAAAATGTTCACCTAACTGGGGAGAAAATTGTTCATATGGCTGTTATTAGAAATTTTTTACCTTGGTTACGAAGAAAATTTGTCATTTGGCCAGATAGATTTTTTTTTTCACCTATCTGGGGAGAAAATTTTTCATTGAACTGTAATTAGAAATTCTTCACCTTGCTTTGGAAGAATTTTTTCAACTGGCCAGGGAGGAATTTTTTTACCTAACTGGGGAGAAAATTTTTCAATTGGCTGTTATTAGAAAATTTTCACCTTGGTTACGAAGAAAATTTTTCATCTGGTGTAGCCGGGATGTGTATAAGGGGTGTTTGTGCTGCCTTGCCGTACAAGCTAGCCTTAATTGCGACGTGGTAGAGCTCTCGCTTTTGGATGTAGAGGTCTCGGGTTCGAATTCCATTGGAGTAGAATATTTAATTTTTCATCTGGCCTGGGAGGAATTTTTCGACCTAACTGGGGAGAAAATTTTTCAATTGGCTGTAATTAGAAATTTTTCACTTTGGTTACGAAGAAAATTTTTCATTTGGCCAGATAGATTTTTTTTTCACCTAACTGGGGAGAAAATTTTTCATTGAACTGTAATTAGAAATTCTTCACCTTGCTTTGGAAGAATTTTTTCAACTGGCCAGGGAGGAATTTTTTTACCTTACTGGGGAGAAAATTTTTCAATTGGCTGTAATTAGAAAATTTTCACCTTGGTTACGAAGAAAATTTTTCATCTGGCCAGATAGAAAAAAAATTCACCTAACTGGGGAGTAATTTTTCATTTGGCTGTCATCAGAAATTTTTCACCTTGGTTACGAGGAATTTTATTCATCTTGCCATGGAGAAAATTTCTTCACCTGACTGGGGATAAAAAAAATTTCAGTTGGCTGTAATTAGAAATTTTTCACCTTGCTTACGAAGAAAATTTTTCACCTGGCCAGATAGAAAAATTTTTCACCTAACTGGGGAGAAAATTGTTCATTTGGCTGTTATTAGAAATTTTTTACCTTGGTTACGAAGAAAATTTTTCATTTGGCCAGATAGATTTTTTTTTCACCTATCTGGGGAGAAAATTTTTCATTGAACTGTAATTAGAAATTCTTCACCTTGCTTTGGAAGAATTTTTTCAACTGGCCAGGGAGGAATTTTTTTACCTAACTCGGGAGAAAATTTTTCAATTGGCTGTAATTAGAAAATTTTCACCTTGGTTACGAAGAAAATTTTTCATCTGGTGTAGCCGGGATGTGTATAAGGGGTGTTTGTGCTGCCTTGCCGTACAAGCTAGCCTTAATTGCGACGTGGTAGAGCTCTCGCTTTTGGATGTAGAGGTCTCGGGTTCGAATTCCATTGGAGTAGAATATTTAATTTTTCATCTGGCCTGGGAGGAATTTTTCGACCTAACTGGGGAGAAAATTTTTCAATTGGCTGTAATTAGAAATTTTTCACTTTGGTTACGAAGAAAATTTTTCATCTGGCCAGGGAGAAAATTTCTTCACCTGACTGGGGGGGGGGGGAATTTTTCATTTGGCTGTAATTAGAAATTCTTCACCTTGCTTTGGAAGAATTTTTTTTTATCTGGCCAGGGAGGAAAATTTTTCACCAGACTGGAGAGAATTTTTTTTCATCTGGCTGTAATTAGACATTTTTCACCTTGGTTACGAAGAAAATTTTACATCTGACCAAATAGAAAAGTTTTTTCACCTAACTGGGGAGGAAACTTTTCATTTGGCTGTAATTAGAAATTTTTCACCTTGCTTTGGAAGAAAATTTTTCATCTAGCTTAAGAGAATTTTTTTTTCACCTTTCTGGGGAGAAAATTTTTCATTTGGCTGTCATTAGAAATTTTTCACCTTGGTTACGAAGAAAATTTTTCATCTGGTGTAGCCGGGATGTGTATAAGGGGTGTTTGTGCTGCCTTGCCGTACAAGCTAGCCTTAATTGCGACGTGGTAGAGCTCTCGCTTTTGGATGTAGAGGTCTCGGGTTCGAATTCCATTGGAGTAGAATATTTAATTTTTCATCTGGCCTGGGAGGAATTTTTCGACCTAACTGGGGAGAAAATTTTTCAATTGGCTGTAATTAGAAATTTTTCACTTTGGTTACGAAGAAAATATTTCATTTGGCCAGATAGATTTTTTTTTCACCTATCTGGGGAGAAAATTTTTCATTGAACTGTAATTAGAAATTCTTCACCTTGCTTTGGAAGAATTTTTTCAACTGGCCAGGGAGGAATTTTTTTACCTAACTGGGGAGAAATTTTTTTAATTGGCTGTAATTAGAAAATTTTCACCTTGGTTACGAAGAAAATTTTTCATCTGGCCAGATAGAAAAAAAAATCACCTAACTGGGGAGTAAATTTTTCATTTGGCTGTCATTAGAAATTTTTCACCTTGGTTACGAGGAATTTTATTCATCTTGCCATGGAGAAAATTTCTTCACCTGACTGGGGATAAAAATTTTCAGTTGGCTGTAATTAAAAATTTTTCACCTTGGTTACGAAGAAAATTTTTCACCTGGCCAGATAGAAAAAATGTTCACCTAACTGGGGAGAAAATTGTTCATTTGGCTGTTATTAGAAATTTTTTACCTTGGTTACGAAGAAAATTTGTCATCTGGCCATGGAGCAAAGTTCTTCACCTGTCTGGGGAGAATTTTTCATTTGGCTGTAATTATAAATTTTTCACCTTGCTTCGGAAGAAAATTTTTCACCTGGCCTGGGAGGAAATTTTTTCACCTAACTGGGGATAAAATTTTTCATTTGGCTGTCATTAGAAATCTTTCACCTTGGTTACGAAGAAAATTTTTCATCTGGCCAGGGAGAAAATTTCTTCACCTGACTGGGGGGGGGAATTTTTCATTTGGCTGTAATTAGAAATTCTTCACCTTGCTTTGGAAGAATTTTTTTTTATCTGGCCAGGGAGGAAAATTTTTCACCAGACTGGAGAGAATTTTTTTCATCTGGCTGTAATTAGAAATTTTTCACCTTGGTTACGAAGAAAATTTTACATCTGACCAAATAGAAAAGTTTTTTCACCTAACTGGGGAGGAAACTTTTCATTTTGCTGTAATAAGAAATTTTTCACCTTGCTTTGGAAGAAAATTTTTCATCTAGCTTGAGAGAATTTTTTTTCACCTTTCTGGGGAGAAAATTTTTCATTTGGCTGTCATTAGAAATTTTTCACCTTGGTTACGAAGAAAATTTTTCATCTGGTGTAGCCGGGATGTGTATAAGGGGTGTTTGTGCTGCCTTGCCGTACAAGCTAGCCTTAATTGCGACGTGGTAGAGCTCTCGCTTTTGGATGTAGAGGTCTCGGGTTCGAATTCCATTGGAGTAGAATATTTAATTTTTCATCTGGCCTGGGAGGAATTTTTCGACCTAACTGGGGAGAAAATTTTTCAATTGGCTGTAATTAGAAATTTTTCACCTTGGTTACGAGGAATTTTATTCATCTTGCCATGGAGAAAATTTCTTCACCTGACTGGGGATAAAAAAAATTTCAGTTGGCTGTAATTAGAAATTTTTCACCTTGCTTACGAAGAAAATTTTTCACCTGGCCAGATAGAAAAATTTTTCACCTAACTGGGGAGAAAATTGTTCATTTGGCTGTTATTAGAAATTTTTTACCTTGGTTACGAAGAAAATTTTTCATTTGGCCAGATAGATTTTTTTTTCACCTATCTGGGGAGAAAATTTTTCATTGAACTGTAATTAGAAATTCTTCACCTGACTGGGAAGAAAATTTTTCATCTGGCCTGGGAGGAAATTTTTTCACCTAACTGGGGATAAAATTTTTCATTTGGCTGTCATTAGAAATCTTTCACCTTGGTTACGAAGAAAATTTTTCATCTGGCCAGGGAGAAAATTTCTTCACCTGACTGGGGGGGGGAATTTTTCATTTGGCTGTCATTAGAAATTTTTCACCTTGCTTTGGAAGAAAATTTTTCATCTGGCCTGGGTGGAAAATTTTTTACCTAACTGGGGAGAAAATTTTCCAATTGGCTGTAATTAGAAATTTTTCACCTTGTTTACGAAGAAAATTTTTCATCTGATCAGATAGAAAAAAAAAATCACCTAACTGGGGAGAAAATTTTTCATTTTTTACGGAAAAGTCCGAGCGATGTTCCGAATGCGTATGCTAGAGACGTTTAACTGAAACCCCTCGTATCGGTTTCATACAGTCAAAATGGACCAGCCCTGTGATGCAAGGGATCGCATTTTTTCTAAAAAGAGTCAACCGCTTCGCATGTTGATCTATGTGCAAAACGGGGTCCTACGTTGTAAAAGTTCGTTGGTCGAGCTCCAAACAGTTTCGCTTTGCTTCCTTTCACTTTGCGCCTTACACTGACTACTGTTCATGTTAATTATTACAACACGATTTGAGAAGGACCACTCATGTGTTTAGGACGAAAGAAATTTTTAAATATGTGACCCGTCACGCGAAAAGGGACCATCTGGGTAGTTTGTAAAGTGTCGACCCTAGTCAGACTGCGCGGTTTGCGCAGACTGACTAGGTTCGATGCTTTTCGCAATGTGCTTATTTTCTGTATCTAGAATGTTCAATTTACCTTCAAGTGAAAGAATTTACGACCTCTGGTTGACCATTGCTGGGTCCAATCTCTTTTTCAAATACTAATTTCCAAGATGATCCCTTTTCGCCTGACGGGTCACATATGCTACCTCGCTTGCACATAAAAACAGATCAGAGGGTACAGTGTTTTTAAACGTTTCGCTAACGTTTTCATCTTAAAATCTTGACAGATTCGAAAAGTTTTGAGAGATTGCTTTTTTACCAAAATGTATAACAGTCGTTATAAAATCCGAAAGAAACCCTGTAACTAAAGCACATTAGTATAATCTTGAGTTCTACCTTACCACGATATGAATAATCAACCCCTAGTGTTTCCGTGCTGGACTGACTTTTTATATTTGTGACCGGTCTAGAGAATAGGAACCATCTGTAAACTCCGAAAAAAAAAATCAGTTACAGTAGCGTTCAACCAAAGGACAGGGATGTAGAATTAACATTCTAGGTTCAGAAAATAATTTAAGGACGAAAAGTGTCAAGCCCAATCGGTCTTCACAGGGCGGAAAGTCTGACATGGGTCGTCACTTTCAATAGTACTCAGATGGGCCTTTTTCCGTTTGACGGGTCACATTTAGTTTTGCCGTTATTCATTTACTGATCGCCAAGGGAAGGGCTATAAATTTACTATTTTTTTGTAATTCGTGAAACAATTAAAGTAGTGGACCCGTAATAGTTCTGCAACGTTTCGGAGGTAATGAACATTAACAATGTTAACCGAGGTTTCCTAATAATATTCATTAGGAAACCTCAGTCAACATTGTGAAAGTTCACGAATTCCGAAATGTTGCGAAACTATTACGGTTCTACAACCTTAAAGAAGAGAATAGAAGAATTCGAAGAGAATAATTCATACACCATTGAAGAATTATTTCATCTACTACGTGGCAAGTTTAGTACATTATGATTGACTGAAAATTGCCCTGTGTTCAGGATGTAAAAGCGTTTCGCGAGCGCTTTCAGATGATACCCCGCTTTACACGTGCACATACGTGTAAAGCGATGTATCATTTCGAAAGCGTTTCGCTAACGTTTTCATCCAGAACGCAGGGTCGGTCTCAGACCTCCGTGACAATAGTTTTAGTACGCAGCTATTTTGTGAACTTGTGTCAAAGTAGACACTTGATAAATTTGTCTCATTTAGCTAAATTCTTCACTATTAAGCTTGGTTATGCCGGTATTAAATTGTAAGGTGGAAAAAATATATATTCGCGCGTTCATTCAGTGGCTGAATAGGGGTTAAGTTTCAAAACTCTATGAATTCAAAACATAACTAGCCAACTCTTACATGAAACTCAAAACCTAATCGCACTGTATAAGGTCTGATATGAATATTAGTTTCATCACCTATGAAAAATAGCATTCTAATTTAATTTAATTTTAATCTGATTCAATAAAGCCAAAATAATAATAATAACAATAATAATAGAAATAATAAAAATAAAAAAGAAAGAGAAAGAAACAAAATAAAAAATTAAATGTCTTACTTATTTAAGGCCTTTTTTCTAGTGGAACTACATAGAGTGCATGGACACTATATTGGTACAAAATCAAGTGCATGATCAAAAAATCTTCGGTCAGTCCCAATGCTCATGAAAATCTTAATAGACGACACTAAATTCAAATCATATACAGTGTTTAGAAAGAACGTTTAAAACACGTCAATGCCAACAATGAATCTCAATATGAATGTTTATTTAGGGTCCATGATGAAAATGATAAAAAGGTAATTGTTTAAGGACGTTGCAAAAATTGCGTGCTGTAAATGTATTAACATGAAAATCAATAGTCCATGAAAAAAAACGCAAAACTATCCGATTAGATCTAGATAAATCAAAAGGTTGTATTTTAAGAATCAACTTTAACCCAATTAAGGTGTAAAACTACAATTTAATGTCGTCTGCTGAGTAAAGGTGTTTCACTACCTGGTTGATGACACTACCTGAATCATTCCCTTAAATTATCTTCATAAACTATACTACACTGGTAGGAGAAGGACGCCATTTTGTACAAATAAGGTAGGTTTAATTTTCTTATCTTAAACTACTTTTTATACATAGCTACTAATCGAGGGATGGTTTCCGGATAAAATGAGTACCCACAATATAGGGTTACGTCAAGAAATAAAGATTTTAGAGAGGTCGCGCTCATTCTTATCTATCTATCTATCTTCTCACTTAGTGATAACACTCATGCTTACTTTTAATTAAAAAAAAATAACTTTTTGTTCGAAACATTGTGGATAAAGGCAAAAAGATAATGTATATTTATGCGTTCATACATGCTCTTTAGTCATTTATGATCTTTAATTCCAAATCAGCGTATCGATTACAACAAATATTTACTTTCGATGTTCTTTCATATATCATGCTCGAATAATAGACGCTGCCTGCCTATATCTATATTCAATATGAAAACGTTTGCAAAACTTGGTATTTAGGTTTACACTTCAAATTAGGAGGTACAATGTGCCATCTTAAAACGTTTGTTTATATGTTTGCATCTTTAAGGCAGTGCAGTTGTATGTAGATTTTGGATTTTTTTTTTTTTTTTTTTTTTTTTTTTTTTTGCTCATCATAGCAATATTCGGTTTCAAATTCGGAAAAAGTAGAATAACATATATTTTCGAAGTAATTTAACTAACAGAGCCTTGTACTTCCTGACGACATGTTTTTGTGTGGTCAAATTTCATAGAAGTCGCAGGGAATTATTTTTAGTAGGGGAACTTGCAAAAGTGTTTGTATCTTTGAAGCATTGTTAACAAGGAAGGAATTACACGTTACTAGCTATTGTTCATTTCCACAATGTTATACGGAGCTTCGATTCTCTTAAGCTGCGTCAATAAGTAGGATTGGGATGAAATAGGTTAAAGAAGATAGTGTGGTCATGACTTAAGGTAGTGGACCGATAATAGTTCCGCAATATTTTGGCACTCATGAACTTTCACAATGTTGACCGAGGTTTCCTAATGAAAATCATTAGGAAACCTCGGTTAAAACTGTCAAAGTTCATTACTTCCGAAACATTACGGAACTATTACGGGTACACTACATTAAACAACATTTCTTCCCGGATACTGTCAGAACTATCCCTTTTAACCACATTTGTAACAAAATGTGAGGATATATATTACTAACAATAACAATACCTTGTAAAACCTGCCCTGCGTTCAGGATGAAAATGTTAGCGGAGCGCTTTTGAAATGATACCTCGCTTTGCACGTATATGGACGTTCAAAGCGGGGTATCACCTTAAAGCGCTCGCGAAACGCTTTTACATCCTGAACACAGGGCTGACCTGGTTTTTTTTAATATTTAAACGGTCGCGAAACGTTTTAGAAATTCTACGTGCAAAGCGGGTTACAATTCCTGAACGTAAATGCAAATGATTTTGGACCTTCCACGCATTATTCTTATTAATTTAGGAAATAATTCCAAAATAATAATTAAGATTTTATTTAATTGGAAAGTAGTACATGTATTGCCCATAGGGGTCTAAAATTCCCCCCCCCCCCCTACCACCATATAGACCAATAATATAATCATTATTGGTATATATGGTGGTAAGGGGGGGGTGTATTTGGGTCCCCTATTGTATTACCATATTATACCTTCGAACATAAAAGTTGTTTCTCATCAAAGTAGCTCTCGGCGGTGATGATTCAAGTCCATGTGACCGCCCATTCAGAACATCTTAAGATAAGTAAGAGTTGATAACGCACCTTTTATAAGTCAGGTACGTTTTGAAACATGAGTGATACAACCGTGATATTTCTATTGTAGAAAATTTAGGTCTTTTTAAAGTAAAAAAATGTCGATTGTTTCAATTTCATTGCTTCATGTTTTATCTTCGAATGTAGATTTATCCTGTGGAAATTTTCCCGAATCAAAAGATCGATACTGATAAATTCAAGTTATCCTGAATTACCAGTAAAATATCTATCATGCCTCTATTAAAGCATCTGCAATATTTATAATCGACTTTCTTGATCCAATCATAATCAAAATAATTCTATTTCTTTAATGCTTTTCCATGGTTTATCGAGAAATAACGGTAAATTATCACTTGATAAACTCACCGCAAAAGCAGTGAAATTATCAAAAACTTACACCCTGATTTTGTGCATTCATCCTATCTGACGTCATCTATGCGGGGCGAAATAAGTGACGTCACAATGAACGTTCCATAGCAATCTTGCGAAAAATGACGCGCTTTACGAATATATGTCCTAGAAATTTCACATTTTGTCTCATTTTTGCATTAAAGAAATAGAATAATCGTTTGTTTTTCGAGTAAGATCGATTAATATTTCATTTCGTGAAAAACAAAGCTATATTTTCACTGGTGGCTCTGCCACTCGTGAAAATATAGCTTTTGTTGTTCACTCAATGAAATATAAATCGATCTTACACTTTAACAAACGATTATCCTCTATGTCATTCTGTTTGGGAATTACCATGCTGCATGTTATTTCATGCGATGGTTTAATAAAGAATATGTTATGTTCTGTTATGTTAATTGTCAAACACACAATCGACTATACTAATCAATTGATAAGTCCTCCAAATGAAAAGATGATTTTCCCCAATGAAAATAATTTTGGGTACGAAGCTATTTTGTAAGCTTAGCACAAACAAGTGTCATAAGAATTTAGTTTCATTATTGATGAATAGTAACATTTTCGCTGCATGGTATTAAATCATAAGATATGAAGAGAGTACTCATTGATTGCTTATAGAGGTATGGATCTAAAAAATCAATCACACTCGAGAATGAATCCGATTTGCGTATTCATACAGTATGAAAAAGTTGATGAGGTAACTGTGTAAGCTGTTTGCAAAATTATACTCCGCTTTACACGTGCCCTTGCGTGCAAACCGGGGTATAGTTTGCAAACAGTTTGCATCGTTTTGTCATTCTGAACGTTGTCTGGCTCGTTGGCCGAGTGGTTAGCGCGCTCGACTCGTAACCTGGTGGTTGCGGGTTCGAGCCTCACCGGATGCGGGTAGTGTATTTGGGCAGGACACTTTACAGACAGGGCCCCAGTCCACCCAGCTGTAAAAGTGGGTAGCAGTGGTTAGAACCCATTGCCTCTCTCTCAATGTGTAGGATAAGAACTGGAATGAGGTAGGACCACGATGGAAATAAGATTCATTAGACCCTTTATCGTGTTATCCTCGAGGAAAAAACAAACAAACAAAACAAACAAAAAAACCCCGCAGGGATGGTTTTAATCAAAGCTTCAAAAAGTTATAAGCCATGTATTTGGGACCCCTATTGTATTACCATATTATACCTTCGAACATAAAAGTTGTTTCTCATCAAAGTAGCTCTCGGCGGTGATGATTCAAGTCCATGTGACCGCCCATTCAGAACATCTTAAGATAAGTAAGAGTTGATAACGCACCTTTTATAAGTCAGGTACGTTTTGAAACATGAGTGATACAACCGTGATATTTCTGTTGTAGAAAATTTAGGTCTTTTTAAAGTAAAAAAAATGTCGATTGTTTCAATTTTATTGCTTCATGTTTTATCTTAGAATGTAGATTTATCCTGTGGAAATTTTCCCGAATCAAAAGATCGATACTGATAAATTCAAGTTATCCTGAATTACCAGTAAAATATCTATCATGCCTCTATTAAAGCATCTGCAATATTTATAATCGACTTTCTTGATCCAATCATAATCAAAATAATTCTATTTCTTTAATGCTTTTCCATGGTTTATCGAGAAATAACGGTAGATTATCACTTGATAAACTCACCGCAAAAGCAGTGAAATTATCAAAAACTTACACCCTGATTTTGTGCATTCATCCTATCTGACGTCATCTATGCGGGGCGAAATAAGTGACGTCACAATGAACGTTCCATAGCAATCTTGCGAAAAATGACGCGCTTTACGAATATATGTCCTAGAAATTTCACATTTTGTCTCATTTTTGCATTAAAGAAATAGAATAATCGTTTGTTTTTCGAGTAAGATCGATTAATATTTCATTTCGTGAAAAACAAAGCTATATTTTCACTGGTGGCTCTGCCACTCGTGAAAATATAGCTTTTGTTGTTCACTCAATGAAATATAAATCGATCTTACACTTTAACAAACGATTATCCTCTATGTCATTCTGTTTGTGAATTACCATGCTGCATGTTATTTCATGCGATGGTTTAATAAAGAATATGTTATGTTCTGTTATATTAATTGTCAAACACACAATCGACTATACTAATCAATTGATAAGTCCTCAAAATGAAAAGATGATTTTCCCCAATGAAAATAATTTTGGGTACGAAGCTATTTTGTAAGCTTAGCACAAACAAGTGTCATAAGAATTTAGTTTCATTATTGATGAATAGTAACATTTTCGCTGCATGGTATTAAATCATAAGATATGAGGAGAGTACTCATTGATTGCTTATAGAGGTATGGATCTAAAAAATCAATCACACTCGAGAATGAATCCGATTTGCGTATTCATACAGTATGATAAAGTTGATGAGGTAACTGTGTAAGCTGTTTGCAAAATTATACTCCGCTTTACACGTGCCCTTGCGTGCAAACCGGGGTATAGTTTGCAAACAGTTTGCATCGTTTTGTCATTCTGAACGTTGTCTGGCTCGTTGGCCGAGTGGTTAGCGCGCTCGACTCGTAACCTGGTGGTTGCGGGTTCGAGCCTCACCGTAGGCGGGTAGTGTATTTGGGCAGGACACTTTACAGACAGGGCCCCAGTCCACCCAGCTGTAAAAGTGGGTAGCAGTGGTTAGAACCCATTGCCTCTCTCTCAATGTGTAGGATAAGAACTGGAATGAATTAGGACCACGATGGAAATAAGATTCATTAGACCCTTTATCGTGTTATCCTCGAGGAAAAAAAAAACAAACAAAACAAACAAAAAAAAACCCCGCAGGGATGGTTTTAATCAAAGCTTCAAAAAGTTATAAGCCATGTATTTGGGACCCCTATTGTATTACCATATTATACCTTCGAACATAAAAGTTGTTTCTCATCAAAGTAGCTCTCGGCGGTGATGATTCAAGTCCATGTGACCGCCCATTCAGAACATCTTAAGATAAGTAAGAGTTGATAACGCACCTTTTATAAGTCAGGTACGTTTTGAAACATGAGTGATACAACCGTGATATTTCTATTGTAGAAAATCTAGGTCTTTTTAAAGTAAAAAAAATGTCGATTGTTTCAATTTTATTGCTTCATGTTTTATCTTAGAATGTAGATTTATCCTGTGGAAATTTTCCCGAATCAAAAGATCGATACTGATAAATTCAAGTTATCCTGAATTACAAGTAAAATATCTATCATGCCTCTATTAAAGCATCTGCAATATTTATAATCGACTTTCTTGATCCAATCATAATCAAAATAATTCTATTTCTTTAATGCTTTTCCATGGTTTATCGAGAAATAACGGTAGATTATCACATGATAAACTCACCGCAAAAGCAGTGAAATTATCAAAAACTTACACCCTGATTTTGTGCATTCATCCTATCTGACGTCATCTATGCGGGGCGAAATAAGTGACGTCACAATGAACGTTCCATAGCAATCTTGCGAAAAATGACGCGCTTTACGAATATATGTCCTAGAAATTTCACATTTTGTCTCATTTTTGCATTAAAGAAATAGAATAATCGTTTGTTTTTCGAGTAAGATCGATTAATATTTCATTTCGTGAAAAACAAAGCTATATTTTCACTGGTGGCTCTGCCACTCGTGAAAATATAGCTTTTGTTGTTCACTCAATGAAATATAAATCGATCTTACACTTTAACAAACGATTATCCTCTATGTCATTCTGTTTGTGAATTACCATGCTGCATGTTATTTCATGCGATGGTTTAATAAAGAATATGTTATGTTCTGTTATGTTAATTGTCAAACACACAATCGACTATACTAATCAATTGATAAGTCCTCAAAATGAAAAGATGATTTTCCCCAATGAAAATAATTTTGGGTACGAAGCTATTTTGTAAGCTTAGCACAAACAAGTGTCATAAGAATTTAGTTTCATTATTGATGAATAGCAACATTTTCGCTGCATGGTATTAAATCATAAGATATGAGGAGAGTACTCATTGATTGCTTATAGAGGTATGGATCTAAAAAAATCAATCACACTCGAGAATGAATCCGATTTGCGTATTCATACAGTATGATAAAGTTGATGAGGTAACTGTGTAAGCTGTTTGCAAAATTATACTCCGCTTTACACGTGCCCTTGCGTGCAAACCGGGGTATAGTTTGCAAACAGTTTGCATCGTTTTGTCATTCTGAACGTTGTCTGGCTCGTTGGCCGAGTGGTTAGCGCGCTCGACTCGTAACCTGGTGGTTGCGGGTTCGAGCCTCACCGGAGGCGGGTAGTGTATTTGGGCAGGACACTTTACAGACAGGGCCCCAGTCCACCCAGCTGTAAAAGTGGGTAGCAGTGGTTAGAACCCATTGCCTCTCTCTCAATGTGTAGGATAAGAACTGGAATGAATTAGGACCACGATGGAAATAAGATTCATTAGACCCTTTATCGTGTTATCCTCGAGGAAAAAAAACAAACAAACAAAACAAACAAAAAAAAACCCGCAGGGATGGTTTTAATCAAAGCTTCAAAAAGTTATAAGCCATCTTTGTAAATCACTTCACATTTATAGAACAGTGTGTGGCGTTTGTTTCATTTATTGCCACAATGAATTAAATTGGTGTACATTCTATACTTTGAAGAAAATTGGTCGTACATTTAACTATTTAACTTTTGTTACATACCCTCAACGAAATACAAAGGTGACAAAGAACTTATCTATGACCCAGATTTTGTAAACACGATGTCTTCATAAAAACATTTTTGAAGGCAAAGTCTAAAGATTAAAATGCTCTTATTCCTACACACGAGCGTCATTAATTAACACTTATCTTGCCTAAATTTAAATTTGTTTCAAACAAATTTCTAATTTTTGGGACACTCCATAAAGCCTGGCTCAAGTTTTTCCTACAATGGTTAAGCAGAAAGCATGCGTGCGTGTCTGTACAGGCTGGTTATAATCTTTACCGTCTCTGACAAAGCTTCGTATAAAGCGGAGATATTCCAGCACCTAAGCATACGAAAGGGTTAACAAACAGCTAGATTTGTCATATACACATTAGTTATGAAATAATCAAGCACAATACGAGGGCATTTTGACCCTGAAGGATTTTGTGAAAGTGTAGGCCAATGTTGAAATAATTTGAAACCAAATCAATCAATTAATCACTCTGTCTAATATTTTTCCAGATCATTGAATAAAGATGTCTAAAAGCGGTGTATATCTAGTCTCGTCTAAACCCGTCGAGACTGCTAGTAAAGATGGATTCGATAACCCGGGGTTTACGAAAGAAGACAAGGTCTCTTATAGGTAACATTAATTTCATAGTTCTGTCGAAAATATACAAAGGTATTCTGCGTAATTAATGAACTGGCAGGGCGGGGCTTAACTGTGACGTAATTTGGCGAGTTTACTTTTCAATAGTTTGGGTTCTTTCAAATTTTAGTCGGTAATCATCGTTAACGCGTGCAAAAAACTGTATCCTAAAACCTAAAGGAATCACGTGCTTTGAGAGAGTGAACACATTTCATCGTTTGGTTACCAATGCCTCGTAACTTCAGCTTGATTAAGCTGAAGTTACGAGGATTTGGTTACCAATCCACGATTTAAGGTTTCGAGTTATTTATGTCGACTCTCTTAGGAAGTAGGTTATCTTAGATAAAAGCTGATTTCCCTTAACCTTAAGTGCAACGACCCGTTACTTAGGCTCCGCCCTGTCAGGGCATTAATCATGGATAATACTCATGTTTGTTGATAAAGATATATACAAGTTGATTTTATTTCGAAATTAAACCCCCTGTCTCAATCATAGATGAAGAGTGTATTATTTTGAAAATCAACTATTCATTTAAGAAAGTAAAATGTTTGCATTTATTCTTTATTTTCAATCAATTATTTGTATTTATTCAAATGACTCGTCTCGTAAATTTGATCAATCTGTCCAGTCATAAAATGGCCATTTCCAAGGAGTGCAGGATATGATCCTTTGAGGCTTATCAGTACATGTATAAAATTTTTCTTTTGCTCAATATAACTTTTTTTCAAATTTTAAAATCTTTAAACATGTCGGTATACTATGATTAATCAAAAGATTCATACATTAGATTAAGTTCAAGATTTGATAACACCCTTGGTTGAGTTCGAAAGAATGTTTATAAACTCGGGCCCGCCGTCATAGCGCATTTGGTAGCGCGTCGCACTGTCAATCTAGATGTTCCGAGTTCGAACTCCGGCGGCACTCATTCATTCCGACTCTTTGTCTCTCACCTATGGGTTGATAATTGTAGACCTATGCGAGATAGCAGCTGGAGGCAAGGAAAGGATGTGGTGGTTGTACTGGTAAGAGAAATACAAGGAATTCTTTGTAAGGTGCTCCAGCCGCCGCAATATAACCGAAAAAATGTTGAAAGCGGCGTTAAACTCCATTCAATCATTCAATCAAACAACCAATTGCATTTCTAATTTGATTATAGAATATTAATATGATTATTTTAGATTCAGAAACTGAACTGGTTATTACGAAGAGTGTTGATCCCGTTCAGTCTGTGCATTCCGCGCAGACTAATCAGGGTCGACACTTTTCGCACTTTTCAAGTTAACCGTTTAATACAAAAAAATCACATTTCAGTCCGGAGAATGGCGTAGATGTCCCGAGCGGACGGAGCAAGTCCCCACCCCTCCGACCATACCGGGGTATGGGGAAGGAAGATCTACTCCATTTCTCATCCCAACCGTTCTGGAGTCGCCTCAGAATGATCTGTATCTCGATTGTCATCCTTGGCTGGTTGGCACTGATCATCACTGTGGTGGCGCTCGTGTTGATCTACCCGAAATGTCGTGACCCCGCCCCACGATCCTGGTGGCAAAAAGAAGCGGTGTATAGAGTGTATGTTCCTAGTTTTAAGGATAGCAATGATGACGGGATAGGAGATTTGAAAGGTATTTGTTACGTCATTTATGATTTTGACCATATTTGGGAAATCAGTGTTGTCTAACAAGTTGCCGATGGCTGATAGAATGACCACTTTCATTCGACTTCACACTTATCCCTGATTTTAATGTCAACTTGTTTCGTTAGTTGAAGGCATAACGTCGTTTGTACGGCGTATTCACAGTTATACATCAATTATACACTTTGGTCGAATAAAGAGGTAGGCCTACATGTATAGCGCGATTTTATTGACCCGAATAGGAATGAATAACGAACGATATGGAATGTTATATATATTTTGTTGATTGATAAAACATGTCGGTAATTGTTATTTAAGCACCATTTCGACAGAGGTCGAATTCGGGTCAAATTAACCAATAACAATAGAGAAAATTGAAGCATCGTTTAACGTGGGGTGGGGATACATTTTCAAAGCAACCATGTTCGATTGTGGATGCTTGATGCACACACATTCTTTCAAAATTTAATGTTGTGGCGTGTATTTTGCACATCGTTCTAAATACATGAGAAGAAAAAAGGAGAGATTATAGTAACGATCTAAACGATAAATGGTGAGTGAACATTGAATGAACAATTCGTGAACAGCATATAGAAATAGCAATATAGCACACATAGCAATAGAAACAGACTGTTCATTGGAAGAGTACCACGGTAAAGCTAGTGCATAATATAAATTAAGTAAGTGTGCAGTTAAAAACATCGTGAAATTGACATACATCTAGATCATAACCAATCTAAAACGCTCGCTCAGCGCTCCATTCTTTACTTCCAAACACTCAAACCATTCAAAAACGCTCAAAAATCACTAAAAAGATAAGATCAACAACTTCTTCAAAATAGATAAAGTTAGAAAAAAAATGGCGATTAACTGAAATAATTGAAATTATGAGCTTCTGATTGGTAATTGAAGAAATATGAAGCTATTTTTACAACTTGTATGCATATTTTATTAAAGTAATAAATTTCGCTAATTTTGTTCATCCGGAACTAAACAAGCGATATTCGATTACATTCCTTCAATTCCACTCAAAATTCGCTCCTCCCACTCATTCAATTCCATTCCAAATCTATTCCAAAATCATTCACCTTGTTAATTTCACGACGTTGTTAACAGTATCCGTAATAGTTCCTCAACATTTCGGACCTCATGATCTTTCACAATGTTAACTGAGGTTTCCTAATGAATACATAAGGGAAACTTTGGTTAACACTGTTGATGTTCATTGTAGCCCCCGAAACGTTGTTGAACTATTACGGGTTACATTTTCTTGACTTATCTTATTCTTTCATAGACAATGCATAAAATGATATATACCAGTGCATGACATTTCCAAAAAATAAACACCGTGAGGAGCAAACATTAAGTAGTCCAGTCATCTACATAGTGTAATTAGAAGATTGTCCAACTGTCTACGGATACTTTAAGTCCTTTTACACTATATATGACATAGTGAAGACTCTGATCAGACTGTGCGGATGTACAGACTGGTCAGACTCTTTGCTTTGCGCATATTTGAAAATGTTGGAAATGTCACGCACAGACTCATATTGTTTGTAAGAATCACTAAATTTAAATCTGTATATTTTGGAGAAAAAAAAGCACGACAGAAACAACTGGAATACCAATTGAATAGATTTGTCTTATTTTTTTTTTCAATTCTTCAAATCTATTGTCATAAAGTTATTTGCATAATTTTCCAGGTCTGGAGTCCAAGCTTGACTACATCAAAGATCTAGGGTTTAGTATTATATCGTTGAGCCCATTCTACAAGACAGCGGATACAGAAGGGGCTGACCCCTACACGAATTTCGGGGCCGGTAATGACATGGCGATTGTAGACCATAAGGGTGTTGGTACGGTGTACGGAACGATGGACGATTTTGATAGTCTGGTGACTGAAGCCAACAACAAAGGTATAACAAAAAAAACTCACAACAGTCTTATAATTATTGGGCGATCAATACAATATTACAATATTCTTTATTACGTAATTAGGCCTCTGGCCCACAATACAAGTATTACATTTACAAAACAACATATACAATTACAGTAATGTGCAAAATTATACCAATTCCACCAGTTTTGTCACATAAAAAGACACGTTCTTGATCGTATTCGGATTTTGACTACTTAATATAGAATTCAAATTTTCTCTAGTTGGTCTTCCCTTATACCAGGATAATAAATATAAATCTCTAATTTCTTTGTATTTTTCACAAATAAAGAATGCATGGAATTCGTCATCTAGAATTAATTCATTTTTGATTGAGAAGCAATAAATACATACTCTTTCTTCTCTAGTTACACCGAAGTGCCTACCTATTTCAATATTTAATTTGTGATTTGAACATCTAAATCGAGATAGTGAGCGTTTATGATAAGGGTGTATATCTAATGTAATATATTTTTCAACATTCAATAAACTTTTAAAATTTTTATAAAAATCACATCTGGAAGAATTGTTAATATCACTGTGCCATGTTTGCATGGCAACGTCTTTAAGTCTTTGTTTAAAAATTTTGATAAAATGAGATGTATCGCCAATTTCTTGTGATATCCAAACTAAATCAAATTAGATCAAATTATTGGAAACACAGACTTACTGAATCTTAAGTTACAACATTCTGGTCGCCCATCAATGTCTTGTTTCATTTAAGAGATGAAGAGAGTATTTGCTGATTTTATTCAGGTATTTAACTAAAAACCTAATCACACTGTATGAATACGCGAAGCAGATGCATACATGAGTGTGATTAGGGTTTTAGTTTCATACCTCTATGAAATCAACAAATATTATCTTCATATCTTATAATTCAATATCATGAAGCAAACATGTAAAGATTTGTCAATATTATGCCGGTTTTCTTACGGAACTACTTTTTGCGGAAGCTTACAATATAACTGCGTATTCAAAATTAATTTCGTCGAGAAATAAAAGCAATTTTTCAGCCAATCATAATGCGCGAAATCTGGTGAAATCAACAAGAATTAAATTATTATGTGGTATTTATTTATTACCTCTGATTGGTTTTGTTGCCCACGTTATATTCAGGTTCACCTAGCTAAGTTTTATGTCTAAAATTTTATCATCCAACAGCTTCATGAAAATTTCAAATAGAGGTCTAGATAAAGGTGAAAACGTAATTTTTCACCAAAATTATTTGTTGTTGGAATCGAGGGTTAAAACGCCTACCTACATTCAAGAGTTTCTTGTCTTATTGAAATATAAAGATTGGAAGCAACACCCCCCCCCCCTTCTATTTGAAAGGGTATATCGATTTCAGATATGTATATTGTTGTTGACTTTATTCCCAACTTGACGAGTGACGAACATCCATGGTTTATAGAAAGTAAAAACGACACAGTAAATGAGAAAAAGAACTACTACGTATGGTCTCCTGCATTTAATAACTGGGTAAGGTTATTGTCGACAACTCTAGGGGTATAGTCGACAACTCTAGGGGTATTGTCGACAACTCTAGGGGCTTCACTCTATCAATAGTATTAACAAAAATTATTATTAAACTTTATATTGCCAATTTACATGTACTTTCAATTTGATAAAAAAATGCAATATCATGGATACTGTGTAGACTTTATTGATTGTTTTTTATCAAAATGATTTTGTACAGGGTCCTTTCTAAGCAATAAACATTTCATTATGAATAATTTAAACTCTCTGTAAAGGCTTTTTTTAATATGAAAAAGTATTAAAGTAAAACGACAACATTTTACTTCAATATAAATACACGTAGTCACATCGAACAAAGCTACCAGCTACATGTATCTCTGTTTAATAAAGACTTTGTCTCATTTTATGCTATCATTTGGTTGTTTAGTTATCATTCATCATTCATCGTTTATTTTACGTAGTGATAGTTTATATGTAACTTCATTGAATTCTGCCAGTCTAGAATCTTGTTCGGTTTAAAGTTGGTAGACATAATGGATATTCAAACGTTTGTTTATTATATTTCAGTTGAGTGTCTATGGAGGTAGCGCGTGGTCGACAGTGGAGTCAGGAAGGGCAGATAAGTACCTGCACCAGTTTAGGAATGATACACCGGACCTTAATCTTAGAAGCTCGAAGGTACAGAAAGAGTTAGAGGTGAGACACACGGAGTATAATTATTTGTTTCAGCGTAAGATGTTTTATTCTTAAGATCTACGTATATATACAAAACTATGTATATACGCTTAGGGTCAGAGTTCCGGGTTCAAGTCCCAAAAAATATTTTCGGGATTCGGAACCGGGACGTCTCTGACCCTAAGTATAAATGCATAGTTTTTTAGAATAGAAAAATGCATAGTCTAAATTTTGTCTCATTTTTACTTTAAATAAAAAAAGACTGTTTTTCGTGTAAGATCGGTCTATTTTTTCATCGAGTGAACGACAAAATTAATATTTTCACATCACTTGTGAAACTATTGCTTTAGTTGTTCACTTGATAACGGATAAGTCATCCTATCTAGTTTGTTAAATAAATTAATGAATCAAAGATGAATCTGTAGTATACTTTATTTTTTTTTTAAAAAACATCCGATGTAAACTTGCTTCATACCTTTGATTTCCAACACGGTTGTGTCTTGGCATGCTTTGCCAGTTTACAACTAGTTCTGCTTATTGCATGAAAAATATCATTCTAACAGCAAACACAACATATAAATACAGATGTATAGCAATAAGCATTATCTGAAGAGCACATTGTGTGATTATGCAATGTGAGATTCAGGATTTTTTCTAGTCACACGTGTAATCCATGTTATATGAATTGAGATCTTCCCTACGTATAGGATATCAAAACGGCGCGAACAGTTCGCCACTTAATCCCCGCTTTGCACGCAAGTGAACGTGCAAAGCGGGATATAATTGGCAAACCGTTTGCACCGCTTTGTCAACCTGAATGCAGGGCAAGTTCCTGAAATAGCAAATGTACATGCTGTTATTCATTTTCACTTGAATTGATCGATATATTCAAATTGTTTTGAAGGATATTCTAACATTTTGGATGGATCATGGCGTCTCGGGTTTCAACATTCGGGATGCCTCGTACCTGTACGAAGACTATGATATGAGGGATGAACCACCGATTCCTGGACAGGTAATATATCATTCGGAACTCCTTGGGTTAATCTAAAAAGTTTACTTACTCAAATATCGCATAAGAATTCTTTAACAACAATTTGAAAATCTTATTTTTTTAAACTGCTTCGTCTTTAAAGTCCAAATCATACTTTTGAAAGAACTAATCTGAAGCACGTGCATTCGATTGAAGCACTAGTTTTCTTACACTATTCACGGCTAACATAGATCTAATACACCATTCTTTGTACATACCCATCCGCCTGATATGCGTCCGAGGTCTATTGCAGAAAATACCTCTAGGCCACCGAGGCAATCGCTCCCTCGTTTCCCCCTAAATACTTTCTGAGCATAAAAATTTCAGATTGTGGAAAAATAGAAACATAAACAATACAATACAATACAATGTTTAATGAATACTTTCAGGCCTCCAGCCTGTAGAACACATATGTTACAAATACAGTACATGTATGAATACAGAAAAAAGCATTCATTTCTTTTGGGGAAACAAGATATTTTTCTTGATTTGCGACTAACAAATTTTTCAGTTTTTCAATATTTGATTTTAAATCTATTGTCAATTTTATTGTCATTTAGACATGTTTTCCTGTAGAACGGATCATTCATTTTTATACTACGTGTAGTTGTCTTAGGCTTTTAATCTGAGATTAATTATATCAACCTAAGGGTTAGTTGAAAATTTTCATCTTCAAATGAATTATATTCGCATCCAGACTAATGGTACTAACCCACAGATTAATCCATGTAAATCGGTGTTTTCTGGTCACTTTTTGATACCTTCAGGTCAGGTTATCTTTAAGAACTGAAAATTTTAAAATCAGCTTTTAAGGATACTAGTGCATGAGGTCACATGACTCAGAATTTGATCACATGATGTTGATTATTGGTGCCCCACTTCATGCAAAAGTTATAATTAAAGCCGGAATCCATGCAAAAAGTTTATGCTATCTAAGTTTCTTGAAAATAACATTTTGGTCGTCCTTTTAAAGTGTACACGAGAAACCATTTTGGAGTCTGAATTGTTTTTTTCTCGATCAATATTTCATTTCCAAGATGATTCCTGGAGTATTTTATTTTGTTTGCGAAAGGTGCACACTGTGCCTTTCTAAATGATTTAAGAAAAATATTTAAGAAAAAAATCCGCCCAAAATATCTTACGATTGGGTTTGTAGCTAAACTTTGACCTACAGGGCATAAAATGCTGAAACAGCACGCATGTGTTTGGATGGTACAGATAATCCTGGCGAGAAATTCAAAACATTCCAATCAATCAAAAACGCCCCGAAATATAAAAAAAAAACCGCTTCGAAATCGTTGAAATTGATCAATATTTTAATCAAATCGATCAAAAAATTGAATTATTTTAGATCTACTGATTTGTTTTGATTTTTATGCTTCTGATATGACCATAATGAAAAATATATCCGGAATAATACGTATATTTCTTAAAGGGAGGTAAAAAAAAACTATCGCTAATTTCGTTCAATTGGACGACGAAATTATCGATGAAGTTTTACCCCCCTTGAAAACCATTCAAAACTCAGTCCACCTACTCATTCAATTTCATTTCAAAATAATTAAAAAATCAATCTTCATGCCAATTTGACGATGTTTCTAACTTTATCTTCAGAGTGGTTATGATAGTTTGAACCATATCTATACGACGAACCAGCCGGAAGTATACAGTATTATCTCAAGATGGAGGAGGGTACTGCGAGCTTTCAATGGGTCTGCAACCGAAAAGTGAGTAACACTTGGAAAGAACGTGATTTGAAATAAGTAGTGTAGTTCTTAAGATAGTGAGTCCGTTATAATTCCGCAACATTTCAGAACTCATGATCTGTTGCAATGTTAATCTAGGTTTCCTTATGAAATCAACGGGTAACTCCGGTTAACATTATTAAAGTTCATGACTTCCGAAACGTTGCAGAACCTAAATGGGTCCAATACCTTAAATGAACATCTGGAGTGATCTTAGACACATCATACATGTACATACATGTATAGGCTATATTATCTTAATAGCCTGTATTTGAGCTGTGTAAAATAGACTGCAATGAACGCTCTCACACTGCCAAGCTTTGATAAGATTTGTTTATTTCCGTTTATTTATCGTCGCTACCGTAGCTATTCCCATATGAGCGACGGTCCCAGAAGACGGTTAGTTGTTACGGGGGAAAGTGCAAGGATACATGACGAAACTACTGCTGTGATCCATGGTTCTTTTACGTGCTCGGTGTAAAGCACGGTCTTACAGGACCTCGGTTTAACGTCTCATTCGAAAGACAATTACTTGTGTTTTGTTAGTGTGCCAGCCCGGTAATCATACACACGCGACCCTCTTTCAATTGTTCTGAAGTCCGATGCTTTACCGACTGAGCTAATCTGACTGACTCTCTTTGGTTAGATCTATAACGGCATCTTTATGTATTGACAACTTACTTTTTGACAGGATATTGATGTCCGGTTTAGAAGGTAATTTAGATGTTACTCAGCTATATGGTGACAGTGATAAGACCGGAGTCCAGCTACCTCTCAACAAGCGTCTGGCTGATATAGACGGATCATGCGATGGTACCTGTATCATCAACTATATCAATGGGTGGATGAACCAGATGCCGGATGGCAGGTGGCCAGACTGGGTGGTAAGTTTACCTTGGATCGGAAAGAATTAAAATCGGTGAACTTAAGCGTTTCGACAGTTACTCGAATAAAGATTCGAGTCAGAATTTTATCACAGGTCACAAGTCAGAGTGTAGGCTTACTTTGAAAATATATAGATTGACTAACTCAAATAAAATTGTCTTTCTTTTAATATTACAAATAGGCCGAAAGCTTCCTTTTAATGCAAAATCAAAATCGACTAAGTTTTAACACAACCAAAACTATCCGTTTCGTCTGTTATTATGGTTCTTGTCGTCAAAATATGACATTTTATTTCCGGACTGTTTTCTCTTCAGGCTGGCGATGATACTACACCTCGGCTCGCACAAAGATTTAGTTCCCAGTTTATCAGTGCTTACACCGTGCTCGCCATGTTGATGCCAGGAACCCCAGTGTTCTATTATGGCGATGAAATCGGTCTGAACTCATCCTTATCGGATACCAGCGAACCTTGGACACGTGATCGGGCTATGCGATCTATCATGGCGTGGAGCGGTAATTCCTCGGATGCTGGTTTTTGTAACACGACTTGTTACCAACCGGTGTGGACCGATAGAACAGGGGAACCAGGGGAAGGCAATGTTGAGGTGAATATTGGTTTATCATTCCTACTTCATGATCAGTCAATACTGTAAGAATATCGAGGGACGTTCAACGATATTCTTAGCTGGAAATGTGGAATAAGTATTGATTAGTTTCGTGGCTTACGGGTATTCAAGTACGAGCACATGATAAAAATAAGCACATCGGGGTACTAATAAGCTCTGTGATTCAACCGAAGTGTAAGACATTCATGCAAAACGAGGGGTGATCCAGAAACGCCTATTACTTTCGCATTTCTAGCTTTTTCGGTGTAATAAAATTTTCAGGGAGATTTCTTTAACATTATTTGATATTTTAAACGCAGATGATAAAATCAATTGTTTTTTAAACATTGTTGGAAGAGATTTACGGACTCAGAGTATTTCAAATAAGACTGAATATTCGAGGGAAAAGGGACCTGACGTCAACGTTAAGATATAAAATTTGTTTATTGTTATTCACCAACCCAAACATTCAAAATAATTTATAAAAATTATAATTATGTGCAAAAGAGATTTTCTTCTACAGTTAACTTAACATTTTAAGGAGAGTCAGGCTTTTCAAGAGGAAATTTGAACGTATTTTGAACAAACTCGTCCAAATTTGTTCTCATTATTTTCCAATACAATTTTAACATTTTCTGCAAGTTGGTTTATCATGCACAGAAAGGCATTTGAGTCAACGGAGAAAAAGGGAGGCTAATTAGAAAAGAGTTAATAATGACGTCGCTTTTAAAGTTCTTGCTCCCCCGCCTACGTGCGGGGTCTGTGCCTTTGACTAGTCACTCTCCAGACATTTAGAACATTCACATTCATTACACATATGCTGCGTTGAATGAATGTGTTATTTTTATTTTGATATTCAAGTTTTCCAAGTTTTTATAACCCAACCTTACGAATTTCTGGGTCAACACTCGTCATTGACTTACACTTGTGCGACGTACACATGATCGGTTTTAAAAAGACAACCATAAGTAAGATTTTAACTGGAAGTTACTTTCAGCCAATCAAAATTGTTGTTTTAATTGCTACAATTGAAACAACCTACATGATTGGTTGAAAATAACTTCTGCTCTACATCCTACAAATCGTTATCTTTTATACAACCGAAGGCAGAGCTTTATAAAAAAATAAAATAAAACTCTTTATGATTAATTTTGAACTTAAAGTCACCTTTCAAATTCAATTGCGGATCCAGAGGGCTCGAACGAACCCCCCTGTATCCAAATTGCTTCTATGTAATGGACGATTTCAATCAAAGCTTTGCAACACAAGAAAAACAAACATTTTTTCACAAGGTTCCAGTCTCCGGAAATTAAAATTCTACAAAGAAAATATATCGAATGTAAAAGTTTGAGCAATCAGTCCCATAGTATCCCTATCTGTATGGATAATATGGGACTATTTTTTTTTTAATTCTAGGCCGACATCGAACCCCCTATATGGAAACCATGGATCCGCCACTGTAGTTAATCTTCTTTTACATTTTTAGTCTGGTTCTGCTCTCACGAGCCTATTAAAGGAGCTATCAGAACTGAGAAAATCCCAATCGTTTGTAGTCGGAGAATACAACATGGCGGTACATGATGCTGATATATTCTCGTTTGTACGAGAGTTTGACGGAGAGACCGGGTAAGCTTGCAATTGGATGACGAAATGGAATAATTACCATTCTTTAATGCTTTTCGATGGTTTATCGAGAAATAACGGTAGATTATCACATGATAATCTCCCCGCAAAAGCAGTGAAATTATCAAAAACTTATACCCTGCTTTTGTGCATTTCATCCTATCTGACGTCATCTATGCGGGGCGAAATAAGTGACGTCACAATGAACGTTGCATAGCAATCACGCGCAAAATGACGCGCTTTACGAAAATATGTCCTAGAAATATCACATTTTGTCTCTTTTTTGCATTAAAGAAATAGAATAATCGTTTGTTTTTCGTGTAAGATCGATTGAAATTTCATTTCGTGAACAACATAAGCTATATTTTCACTCGTGTCTTTGCCACTCGTGAAAATATAGCTTTTGATGTTCACTCAATGAAATGTAAATCGATCTTACACTG
Organism: Fragum whitleyi; assembly: GCA_948146395.1. NCBI lineage: Eukaryota > Metazoa > Mollusca > Bivalvia > Cardiida > Cardiidae > Fragum > Fragum whitleyi. The sequence continues at coordinate 10,590,621 of OX411547.1, forward strand.
AAACAAACGATTATCATCTATATAATATATGAATAATAGATTAAATGATGACTTATTCCAGCATTCTTCAATTAGCAACACGCGGTTATAACTCGACATGGTAATCGTTTCAAAGTATACGAGTTCTATATGATTTTCTTCCGAATTCTTATTTAAAGAATTTGTTCAAACATGCAAAATATGTACGAAATAGGTATTGTTTTTAACATTTATTATCAAATATGATTTGAAAGAACACTGTGTTTTCCGTAGTATTCTTAACTGAAAACTATGACGGTGAAAGTTCATCTAATCTTATATAGGCCTGTTCCATTTTCCCTTCCTTTGTAAAGATTTAGCCCTCAATTTCCTATAACATAAATACTTTCAGATATTTGGTGGCTGTCAACTTCAGTCCGAATGAACAAACACGTGACTTCACCGGAAGTCATGACACAATTCAGACCGACACTGTGGTAGCGTTTGCGCATGGCGGAAGTTACGGGAAGGAAGATGAAGTGGACGCCAGCAGTTTGAAAATTGCTCCTGATGGAGCTGTAGTGGTTTCCTGGGATTATATCGCTAAAGAACTTTAGGCTTAAACCATTTTGAAAAGACTGAAGCAAAGTGATTCGATAGATGACCTCATTCTTACTCTGATTAACTTCTACAAACTTCTTTATAGGTGGTACAATGTTTTAAATGCTCTATAATTCAGCAAAATAATGCATTCGGATAAAGTGAGTATTCTAGATTCAGAAAATCAGTCAGGAGAGAGATGTCTTTATCTTAGTTAGCCGATATAACACTGCGTTATATGATTGCATATGTTTTTATCGAAGAAAAAATAAAAAAATGTCCTTGACTACCCAAAATATGCAAAATATTCTCACTTATCCCTCGACAATTTGACAATTGAAAATTAAAATTCACTTGTCAAAATTTAATATTATATCGTCCAAATTTAGTAATTTGAGCTTGATTCCTTTTTGTCTGTTATGAAGCTATAACCTCACGTTTATATCTTTTTGAGCTAGAGACAAACACGTATGAAAAATATTGAGGTATTAGGAGAAATTGCATTTTTAAAAGCAATTTCTCCCTTTTTCGCTTTGTTTTCATTCCCAAATATTTACTTGTGCTTTTATGAAATTATAGAAATCACTTTAACTTGTTGTTGAAATCTTTTTCCATCATAGATTACTGTCTGCAATTTTGTTCTTAATTCAAAGCTTGTACTTTCATATGTTATCAAGTGAAAATGTACTTATTACCAGGCTAAAAAAAACAACGTCGGGAAAGAGAATTTCACCCCCCTGTTACTATATTTTCTTTAAAAAATACAAACAGCTTTCTCATCAGTTAACACTATAATGATTCGGCTTGGACTCCAGGGGCCTGTTTTACTAAACTTCTTACGAAAAGATTAATCGTAAGTCAAAATCACAAATCGTACCTGGTGTTTTCATTATTGTTATATTCTGTCTTGCAATATCTCATTGGAATCGTCTTTAGAAGACGATTCCAATTAGATGTTGCATGGCAGAATTCCATATTCATCTACTTCTGTAGAAGCAACTTTATTTTTTGACTTACGCAAAAAAAGATCGTAAGAAGTTTAGTAAAATAGGCCCCAGTATCGGAAAATATATGAATATAAAATGTGCAGTTCTACAACACCTGCAAATTATGCCAAAATGATATGTTACCGGAAAGAGTTCAAATTTTAAATATATGTATATGTCTTTTGTATAGGATTTAAATTGCAATGTTATTTAGTCGTCTTTCCATTTGAATTATTTGTTTTGCCTTATTAATTTTCCGTGTTAGTACAAGATCAATCTTTGAAAAGCATGGTTTGAAACGTGAATCCCATGAATAGACTAGTCCTAGAGGTCATTAATGCCTTAGACTGCATGTCATTGCAACATTTTATTACTGGAATGTCAAAATTTTGTTGAATGTCCATCATATTTGCTTTTATTGTTGTCTATCACTTTTTTTAGCTCACCTGAGCACAACGTGCTCAAGTGAGCTATTGTGATCACCTTTTGTCCGGCGTCCGTGCGTCGTCCGTCGTCCGTCGTCAGTCGTCCGTCGTCCGTCGTCCGTCGTCCGTCAACAATTTCTTTAAACGACATCTCCTCCTAAACTACTAGGCCAATTTTAACCAAACTTGGCAGAAATGTTCCTTAGGTGGTCCCCTTTAAGAATTGCTAAAAGAATTGAAATTTGAAAATCTCTGGTTGCTATGGCAACCAAAGTTAAAAATTTAAGAAAATCTTTAAAATTCTTCTTCTTCTGAACCAGCAGCCCTACAGCCTTGAAATTTGGCATGGATGATCAGCTCATAGACTTTAATAAAAATAGCTAAAATCATATCTGTTGGGCCATCAGGTGCGGAGCACCAGGGGGGAGGGGGTAGTTCTTTGGGTAAATTTTGTAATCTTTCATCTTCTTCTTCTTCTGATCATGAAGGCCTACAGCCTTAAAATTTTGCATGTATGATCACCTCATAGACCTTAATAAAAATAGCTAAAATCTTATCTGTAGGGCCACCAGGTGCGGAGCACCAGGGGGAGGGGGTAGTACTTTGATGAAAATTTTGTAATCTTTAACCTTTTTCTTCTTCTGAACCGGGAGACCTACAGATTTGAATATTGGCATGGATGATCAGCATATTGACCTTTATAAAAATAGCTAAAATCATGACTGTAGATTCACCAGGTGCGTAGCAGCAGGGTGGAGAGGGTAGTACTTTTGTGAAAATTTTGTAATCTTTAACCTTCTTCTTCTTCCGAACCAAAAGCCCTACAGACTTGAAATTTTGCATGTATGATCACCTCATAGACCTTAATATTAATAGCTAAAATCTTATCTGTAGGGCCACCAGGTGCGGAGCACCAGGGGGAGGGGATAGTACTTTGATGAAAATTTTGTAATCTTTAACCTTTTTCTTCTTCTGAACCAGGAGTCCTACAGATTTGAATATTGGCATGGATGATCAGCATATGAACCTTTATAAAAATAGCTAAAATCATGACTGTAGATTCACCAGGTGCGGAGCATTAGGGGGAGAGGGTAGTACTTTTGTGAAAATTTTGTAATCATTAACCTTCTTCTTCTAAACCACAAGCCCTACAGACTTGAATATTTGCATGGAGGATCAGCTCATAGACCTTAATAAAATAGCTAAAATCATGACTGTAAAGCCACCAGGTGCGGAGCACCAGGGGGGAGGGGGGAGTACTTTTGTGAAAATTTTGTAACTTTAATCTTCATCTTCTAATGAACCAGGAGCCCTACAGACTTCAATATTGGCATGGATGATAAACATATGGATCTAAAATAAAATAGCTAAAATCATGAATGTAGGGCCACCAGATGCGGAGCATTAGGGGGAGGGGGGAGTGCTTTGTTGAGAATTTTGAATCCCTACAGCCTTTATATTTGACATGGATTGATCAACTCATTAAAGAAAACTTTAAAAGTCTCAGACTCAACCTGTATATCTGGCATAGATTAGCTGATCACAGACCTTTTATGGAAAAAGCTTGAATAAATAATGACCAGGGGAGGAGCAGAGGGGGGGGGGGTGATTATTTCAAATGTTATCTGATTGAATAAGTGAAAATCTCTTTTCCTGTGGTTGCATGGACATACCTAGGTAATGAAGCTTTTTTCTCAGGTGAGCGACCCAGGGCCAACGGCCCTCTTGTTTACTTTTGGTCCAGTAATCGCAGTGTTTTTATCTTATTGATTTATTTGTCGTACAGCGAAGCCTGTATTGACCCCATTTCACCTGTATGAAATGTTATCAGACAGTCAAGGTTTACAAACAATTTGCATATTCAGGATCATAATAAGAACCACTTTCACCTGACTGTCTTTTAATTGATAAATTTGATAAAATTTTGAGACGGAAAAATGGTTGTACGAGGGGGTGTCAAAAAGTTCTGAGACAATTGCAATATCTTTTTTATCATTCATTGGATTTTAATGAAACTGTCAGTAATTATTCGTATGAATGTGAGTGCTAAATGCACAAGGTTGCAACCAAATATGACTACGCGTCTCTAAAGGAACCGTCGATATGGAAACCGAATGATGCGCTTTCGGGGCACTTTCAGTTTTTAACTAACTGTTGTAAAAGAAAAGCCTTCAAAACTCGCAATACACAAGCGATTTTAAAAATTCAAATTGCGTTGACACAATCATTAAATTTGCATTAAATGTACTTGCCACCATGATGTTATCTTAAAAAGGCTTGACGCTGGAAGAGGTCTAATCAACCAAGACGATGTAATTTATTCAGAAAGAACGTAACGTCGGGGCACTTGAAATGGCAATAACAATTACAAGAGTGATACGCTGAGTATTTCACTGGCATTGTGTCTCAAAATAATAATAATAAAAAAAGCAGAATTAAATGTCTCAACATCAATTCTTGGGTTGGTTTGTTTAAAAGCTATCGAAGATTGATAACTGCGTTTTCTCCTGTTTGAAATATTTAATGCATTTAGTGTGGAAAAGGAATTGTCTTTCATAAACGCTATCGCACAACTCAAACATCCGTCTTTTTAATAGATTTTACTTGATAGAGTCGCATGTTTTTATGAAGATGTGCACTTACCTTTTGGGAAGATTTAATGGGTGACACTTGATAGGAGTTAACAGTTATAACATATAAAAGCATTGCTGGAAAAGGCAATCAATAGTTGGTCTGACGCTCATGACGTCACTATTTTGCCCCGAGACTCCGCATCCATCCCAATTCAATTTGACATGAAATTGAGTGTATTCATGATATTCTACTAAAACTTGGTAAATTCAAAGTAAAAAGGCATACAATTCTACTCATGCAATTTTCTAAGTCGTCGGACGTATGTGGAATAAAATATGAATTAAGTCGCAAAACTTTTTTTATAGCCCCTCGTATAATAAAAAGAATAATGTTTAGTCTCATTAACATCAATATTTTCTGCTCTTGGCCATGAGAATTTATCATGACGAGGCATTGCCTCTTCACGATAAATTCTCCCAACCTCGAACAGATAACATCGGTAATTAAAGACAATAACATATGTTTTTTCTACTTACTGCTTCTTTAATCAGTAAAAGTATTTCTAAATTAAGTTGACTTCTAGATTGCGAAAAATGATCCGAAATACTTTTACATTGTGTAAAAATTCAGTCCAGATTCTAGTTTTCTCTGTGGTAGAGTCTGTTATATCATACTTAAAGCCTTCTTTCCTGATTTGTTAATGTACTCTACCACAAAATAAAGATTAAATGAATGTGCTTTTTGTAAGCTTTTAATCATTATTTTTCATTTATTATAAGCTCGAAGCACTCAACGTGAGCTATTATGACCGCCCAATGTCCGTCGTCCGCCATGCCTCGACCACAACTTTCTTTAAACATCTCCTCCTAAACCGGGGGGGGGGGGCAACCTTGATTAAACTTAGCAGGACTTTTCCTTGGGTGAAGCTTAATACCAAACTTGTTCAGAATGAAATCTTCCCTTAAATCTGGTTGCCATATCAACTAAAAATGGAAATATGAAGATCTTCAGAAACCTGCTTCTCCGAAACCAGAAGCAGACAGTTGTCATATTTGGTATATAGCAGCATCTAGTGGACCTCGACCTGTTTTGTTCATATCATGTCCCTGGGAGGGGGGTCGTATCAAGGCTCAGCATGGTTGCATCCCATTTTACACCGAAATAGAAGGTAAATCGCTTACTTATTTGAAATTAGAAGGCAGACAGCCTAGATATTTTGTATGTAGCTTCATAAAGTTGATTTAAATCAAGTAAGTGTGTATCACATTTCTATGGTCAACAATCCTTTTCGATGAAAACGTTAAGGACATTCATATTGGTTACAGATCATCTCCTAGTGACCATCTGTCAATCTAAATTATGTGATGTCCAAGGGATCAATAAGACTCAGATGAGCGATTTAGGACCATCATGGTCCTCTTCTTTAACTTGAAGACAGCATTTTGATTATCCCAATCCAATTCGATCGTAGTATAGGTATATGATTTGATATGTTCCTAAATTTTTTAACAAAAAGGAATTCATCAACGGGACGTTATCAACGCTTATTAATTAATGAAAATGCCAGTTTATAACATCAACTTGTCCCCCTTCTGTCAAATGTTTTATTTCATTTATAGATGTCCTGTACATGTTCTAAGCTGAAGAAGTGGGGACCGCCCACTGATGATCTCGCGTTGTTTCTAACATACACGATAAATTTAATTTTAGTTGTGTCCATCAATATTCCTGCGTTCTAATTGGCTGAAAAGCTGGTTTTGTTACCCAAAGAACACAAGTTTGAGCACGCAGTTGTTTTGTAAGCTCCTGCAAAAGGTAGACTGTAGGGAATCTGTTTCTTAACTGACAAATCTTTACATGTTTTGCTTCATGATATTAAGCTATAGGATATGAAGAGAATATTTGTTGGTTTTATGGAGGTATGAAACTAAAATAATAATTACACTCATGTTTGAATTCGCTTCGCGTATTCATACAGTGTGATAAGGTTTTTAGTTTCATACTTCCATAAAATCAACAAATACGTTCTTCATCACTTAAATGATTTTATATTACGAATGCGAACCCTGGCTGCCAAATCAATAAAACTGATAACTATTTTGGGTTCCAAATCATACAGTATGGTAGAAAGTAGCAATGTAGAATTAATTTCGCAGACAAATTTCCAAGGACCAGACAATATTGGATCCTGTGATCAAGATGCCTCCGGCTTTACCACTTGAGCACGCTCTTCGCAGATTTTTCTGACAATTTGAAGTGTTATCAGATATTTCCAAATAAACGCTTCAAAATTGGTATGTCGTAAACGGGAATAAATTTAAAATTACTAAACAAAGTATTTTTTGATAAATTTTTCAACACTCTAGTGTGTAATCCATCTGGCTTGGGTGACTTTGAAACATGATTCAAGCCTTTGTTTTGCAATTCCTAATTTAACAATCATTGTGGTGACCATGGTCGAGAGAAAGGGCGTTGGTCTCTCGCTCAAGAGGTCTGCAGTTCGGTTACTATGAGCAGCTCTTGGATTGGCCTACACATTCGGTGTGGTTACTTGTAATATCAGTTCTCAGAAAGCAGAATCGACACGGATTAAATGAAGTTGAAAGAATTTTTTCCAAATCGGTATAAAATAAATAAGTTATAATCTCGGATAATGGCGACTCGTGATAAACACGCTTAAATTTTCTCCGTGGATTTTGTGAGGTTTATTAGTTTTATGTGTTGGAAATTTCTTTTTGATAACACAATTAGTTCTTCATCAGCGGTTTGTTGTACTTTCTGTTGTTAAAATGCTTGCAAAGAGAGTGACGTTTGGGATAAATTCTGACTTTTCTACTTAGGTAATTTGTCAATTATAATATTCTCCCAACCAAATAGCAGACGACACGGGTATTTCACAACATTTTCTATTTATAGTGAACACGAACTGGACAAACAACTGGTCAGACAAGTCAAACCGGTTTTATCACGTGCTGCTAGTTCTAAATATAGTCAATAACCTCAGTTTACACGTATCACCTCGTGAATATGTATCGAGCTCTACAAAAAATGGCGAACTCTCAGGACAATTTAGATTTAAAAGTTTACGAAGTTGCTGAAGTTGCCGGGGCAGAAAATATGGCTGATACCGCCGAAACTGACATTGATGAATGGTCGTCACAAGAATCCTCTACGTCCGTAAGTGATAAAAAAGGACAGGGCAAAACTGGGAAAAGTGGTAAACGCAAGGCATCGCCATTGTTCAAAACTGCAGTTAAAAAGTCAACTCCTTCCAGAAGATCAACAGTGGCCCGCCCTAGTCAGTCTCATGTGGATTCTGTAGTTGGCACCTTCAGTGACTCTGAATTTATAGCATCGGTTACACCAGTTCTAAAAACGATGACTGCTCAGATGATAAAAGACGCTATAAGTGAGGCTGTCAAGACCACAGTAGAAAAACTAGAAAAAACAGTCATTAAAGAGCTCAAAGATCTTAACCTTCAACTCATGGACACAATTAAAGCACAGAATAAAGCCATAAATGACAATGAAACTGAGTTGGCCAGTAAAGACAAACAAATTACATATCTAAAAATTAACCTGAAAAACACTTCGACCGAACTAACTAAGGTCAAATCCTCATTAAATGACCTTGAACAGTACGGACGTATCTCAGCTCATAGAGTCTGCATTCATTCAAAAATCATTTATCCTCAGTGTGATTCTTAAGCCTCGTAATTTCAGCTTTTTGAAGCTGTTGTTGCGATTCTTCAGAGTGTCGCAAAATTGGATTCCTCTGAGTCTAGATCATCATATTTCTTTATAATTATATGTTTATATTATCTGAGACCTCAGTTATCAAAATCCACGAAAAAATTGTAAATCTGTTTATTATTTCTTACAGTACCTCAAGCATTATGTATACATGTTTCTCTACTTATCTTCCTCTTTTCTCTCTTTTCAATCTTTTTTATCTATATGATGTTTCTGAGGCCCGCCTTTATTATTTGACAACTAAAGCACCAATGGAAGAGATTTACATAAATATCAGTCAATACCCCAATGGGTAATGATGTAAATGCATGGAGGGCTTCCATTGGGCTTTTTCACTGTAAATTGTATCTGGGTTATATAAAAAGGCGATTAACTATTCCGAATTTTTTAAAATGGTTTATATATCTTATTCAAGACTATATTTCCACGTTCACTAGATTTAATCTTCCCAAGTCATCTTTTTGTAACGATATATCTTGCGCTACCGTACTTTTCATGCTTATAATTTGGCTTATAATTCTACAAGCTGGTGATGTTGAGCTTAACCCAGGACCTATACCACCAGGCAACGGTTCATTATTATCAATTCTTCATTGCAATATACGAAGCATTAGAAATAAGATTGATTTTATCAAAGATGAATTCTTAGATTTTAATATTTTATGTTTTACTGAAACTCACTTAAACGACGTCATCACCGAAGATTATTATCACAATCGTTTGATGCTCCGTATAGAAAAGACATAACTAATCATGGCGGAGGTATCTTAGTCTATGCGAATAAAGATCTTGCTCACTCCAGAGTTGCTGATCTTGAGGTTTACTGTCATAAATCTATCTGGATAAGAATTACAATAAAATCCGAAATGTATCTCATTGGTGTATTCTATAGCCCGAAAACTGCCGATATTGAGTTCTTCAGAAATTTCGATATGAATATAGAAGCTGCCTTGCAGATATCGAAAAATATTATTATATTACGAGATTTAAATGAAGATTAATTCAATGACTCTTTTCATAATCTAAAAGACATTTTAATCACAAATTCTATGATAAATATAATCAATGAGCCAAACAGACAAAATGCTTTACTTGACCCTGTTATAATACCAACCGATATAGAGTATTCTGATACTGGTACCCTCAAATTACCAACTAATATAAGTGATTACTGTGCTACGTATATAGCAATTCCTTTTTCATATAAACTGCAACAGTGTTTTGAGAGAACTATTTGGCTTTATAGCAGAGCAAACTATGAGCTACTAAATCAAATCAAAGTACTGAAAGTACTGATAAGTTGGAATGCGTTCGAAAGCGTGACCTCAAGCTACTAACTAAGCTGACGCCTCCAGCCCGCCACAGGTGGTCACATAATACGTCTCGTCTTTTGACGGGCGTATATAAATCAATGTATTTCAACAACGAGGGACGCTTAAACCCCTGAATCGCTATAAAGGCATGAATCTGATGAAAGAAAAATGATAACAAGAGGGCCAGGATGGCCCTAAACCGCTCACCTGAATTCGATTGGTCCAGTGGATCTTATCCAAGAAACTTTCTAACAAAAATTCATCCATTTTTTCCTAATTGTTGAAGAGAAGACATTATTCGAATTACAAGCAGTCATAATAGACCCTGCTAGCCTATTCATTACAGAGGAGATTAAAAATAAGACCTACCCCATATTTATGGGCTTATCTAAATTTTGCCAACAATATTTGATGAGGCTCATCAAAGAATATTCTTGTAAAGTGTCAATGAAATCTGCCCAGTGTTTCAGGAGGAGATGTCGTTCAAAGATTTTGGGCTCAAAATAAGCCCCACCCTGCCATACCAGTATTTATTAGCCAATTAGAATATAGCGAGAATTTTGAAGAGGGTCACACAGAGAACATTCTGGCTAAATTTCATTGAACTTGGCCCAGTGGTTTAGGAGAAGAAGTTTGAAGAAAGTTGACACACGACGGACGACGGAGTATCACACTCAAAACAGTTTTTAGCTCCACTGGCTGAAAGCCACTGGGGCTATTGTCATGGCGTTGTGTCCGTCGTGCGTCCGTCCGTCCGTCCTTGCGTGCGTGCGGTCGTAAACTTTTCTTTAAAAATCTTCTCCTCAGAAACTACTGGATGGATTTCAACCAAACTTCACAGGAATGCTCCTTGGGTGACCCTCTTTCAAAGTTGTTCAAGAAATTTTGATCCAATGAAAAACATGGATTTAATGGCCGTGGCTAATTTCCAAATATGGTAAAACGTGAGTTTTCTCAGATTCTAATCAATGGATACCAATGGAATTTTACATGAATGATCCTTCGGTGACCCTTTATCAGTCTACAAAAAATCATTGTGATCGGATGGAAAATATGCATTTTATGGGCGGAGGTCATTTCTCTATATGTTTTATAGTGGAAACTTTGAAAATCAATTTCTCAGAATCTAACAGATGGATATCAACCAAATTTCACTGGAATGATCCTTGAGTGACCCTTAATCAATCTACAAAAAATAATTGTGATTGGATGAAAAATATGCGTTTTATGGGCGGAGGTCATTTCTCTGTATGTTATACAGTGGAAACTTTGAAAATTATTTTCCCAGAATCTAATGTTTGGATTTCAACCAAATTTCACTGGAATTATCCTTGAGTGACCCTTTATCAGTGTACCAAAAATATTTTGATTGGATGAAAAATATACATTTTATTAGCAGAGGTCATTTCTCTATATGTTATAAAGTGGAAAATTTGAAAATCATTTTCTCAGAATCTAATATTTGGATATCAACCAAATTTCACTGGAATGATCCTTGAGTGACCCTTTATCAGTGTACCAAAAATTGTTTTGATTGGATGAAAAAAATGCATTTTATGGTTGGAGGTCTTTTCTCAATATGTAAAATAGTGGAAACTATGAAAATCATTTTCTCAGAATGTAACTGATGGATATCAATCAAACATTTTTGGTATGATCTTTGGGTGACCCATTATCATGCAGCCAAAAATTGTTTTAATTTGATGAAAAATATGTCTTTTAATAGCAGAGGTCATTTCTCTATCTGTTATATAGTTGAAACTTTGAAAATCATTTTCAACATCAGAAGAACCCCAAATATCTAAAAATCTAGTCAAAACATTTATTTGCTTTTACAAGAATTTCAAGCCTGTGGAGCGACTCAAGCCATCTATGGCTTTCTAGTTATATTATGTTTTAAGTGACATCTGCTCCATTTGAGTTATCAATTACATTTTTAATAAGAAGTATCGCAAAGTGTACCGCAACAAGTGATTTATCCATGATAAAAAGCTATTTTCGCTGGGGAGTCTTTTATTTCATGAGTTGGAATCTCAAGACGATTTTTGGACGAAGTTCAATGTGATTTCGACCTTTGTGACTCCAAAATAGGCACTTTCTCGGGTCATTGACAACATTTGTGTCAAGTTTTATGATTTGGGTCAATTGGTTGTTCAATTAGAGTGGAAGCTGTTAACTGTTTAAACTTACTGATGGCCGTGACATGTATGACCCGAAACAATAGGGCATTTCTTTGGGTCATGGGCGATATTTGTGTAAAATTTCGTCATTGCAGGTCCATTGCTTCTTCGTTTATCTAGCGGAAAGCAAAAGGTCAATGGACTGAGAGACAGACATGATGAAATCAATATATGCTCCTCTACTTCTGAGTTTGGGGTACAGTTAATTTTGGAATGATTTAGGCATGATGTTGAATGAGTGAGCGGAGAAAGTTTTGAGTGAAATTTAAGGGAGGGAATCCAATGCCGCTTATTTTGTTCAGGATGAATAAAATAAGCGATATGTAAAACCTATATAAATATGCATAAAGGTTCAATCAATAGCTCTCGTCAAGAACCAATCAGACGCTTTAAATTTCAATTATGTCAGTGAAACCGCGATTTGGTTCTTGCTTAATTCATTTTGAATGTATATGTTGATCTTATTTTTTAAATAACTTTGAACGTTTTTGAATAGTTTGAGTGAGTGTTTGGAATGAAGGAATGGAGCGCTGAGTGAGCGATTAAGAATGTTTTTTATTGGGTTGGGTGTCAATTTCACGATGTAAATAGCTGTATGATGGTGCTCTTAAACGTGTTGATGTGTACGAATGTGAAGAAAACAAGATGAACTAGTTGGTTTGTTTCAAATGGCAAAATGTCTTGGTGATGGAATGCAATTGGGCAAGATATTCATAATTCAATTAAATGTGTGGTGGCAAGGGTTAAAAAAACCCTGGATGAGTATTGGGTTTTTACGATGAAACATTTATGTAGATAACTGCAATATGACGGAAAACAAACGACAATTTGTTGCAAAAATATCTATTAACTTTAAAAGTGTATCATCACTTTAAGAAAACAATTTTATTTCGTAGCTTAGACAGAAATTTACAAGATAAGACCTTGTCAAAAGTTAAATGTGTAATAAGGTCGTTTAGAAAGAGAAACTATACCTTTAAAAGAAGGTATAACATAATTCTACGAAAAACAGGTCGCGACCTTACCAAATAAGCAGATCACGTGATTGGCTAGTGCTATTGTCAATTCCTGACCTTATTTGACTTGACTCATCACATGATTTCCAAATATAGTAATGCAAACATGTGATACTAATATATTCGTACGCAACTTTCAATAAAGATCGTTTAAAACATAAATTAGCGTGTTAATAATATATATGAAGTGATAGTTGTGTAATTGTACAGCATTATTATTTTTTGATGAAATAAACTGTATGTCTTTGTCAAGTTGAGATATACGAAATAGGCCGAAGTGTATTCACATCCTGTTCACGTGATATGTGTTCTCAAATTACCCGAAATGAAATTATCTTGTGTTCATTTTGCGGTTTTGTTAAATCTAAGTTGGAATTGCTCCGCATTCCAACTTAAAAATAAACAACTTTGATTGGAGTATTCTTTTCAACGGATCAGTTGACAAATCTTGCAAGATGTTTACTAAAATATTTATGAGCTTCATTCTAGAATGCATTCCCCACAAAAAAGTATGTATCCGTCAAAATGATCAGCCCTGGTATGATAGTACACTTAGAAAAGAATCGCGTAGGAGAGACAGAATGAGAAGTACTGCTAAGAAAACAGGAAAAATCACTGATTGGTCCAAATATAAAGCTCTACGAAATACAGTTAATAATATGAAAAAACGTGCGAAAGAAAAGTTTTTTGCTAATTTAGAAACACACTTAAAAGATCTCCAATGCAATGATAAGAAAGGTTTCTGGAAAAAAGATTAAACATTTTTTAAAAAGAGATAAATATAATACATACTTAGTGTTTTGTATGAAGTAAAATATCAAACGAGGTTGGGAGAATTGATGATGTCGAGGCTCTGCCGAGACATTTATCAATTCTCAAAACCGAGTTAGATATTTTTTCATACAATCTATTTGTCTTGTTTTCGTCGATGTTTCTAACTGAAATGCAAGTTTATAAAAATAACCACATCATATTTTTGTTCTAAAAAAACTATGTGATATCATAGAAAATATCATACGGGTTGTTATCACACAGATATTTGTATAGTTATAAGATAAAGAGCAATATCAATATTTCCACCGTTATATCAAATTAATCCGAATGGTGGGCAAATTTTGCATGTTTCTCCACAAGAAAAGGCTAACTGTTTGAATAAATATTTTACATCAATATCAAAAATAGACGATAGCAATACCATATTGCCAGACTTTCGCATAAAAACGGAAAATGTATTGGACATCGATGAGGTCACAAGATCAGAAATTGAAGATATCATAAAAATTCTTGAAATAAATAAAGCTTGCGGTCCCGATAACATAAGCCACAGGATGTTAAAAGGTTGCATCAGTACTATATGCAATCCACTGTGTATTTTGTTTAACCGATCTCTTTTTGAGGGTGTTTTTCCCGAAGAATGGAAAACTGCAACCGTATCACCTCTATTTAAAAAAAGGTGATAAATCTTTTCCTTCTAATTATAGACCTGTATAATTTCTTAAATATAAACAACCTTTTATACAAGTATCAATCTGGCTTTCTACCAAGACATTCAACGACATACCAGCTAATAGATATTTATCACCATATATGTCAAACCATAGATAATAGTCAATTTTCTTGTATAGTTTTCTGCGATATTTCCAAGGCTTTTGACAGAGTATGGCACAAGGGCATCTTATTCAAACTGAAAGAAAATGGTTTCAGTGATAGACTTCTTTATTGGTTTAATAGCTATTTAAAAGACAGAAAGCCAAAAGTTGTGGTCAACTCATTTGATTCAAACCTTTTGCCACTTGGCGCAGGAGTGCCACAGGGATCTGTGTTAGGACCTCTACTTTTTCTTTTATATGTGAATGATATTACAGAATCCTTATTAAGTCTAACCAGATTATATGCAGATGACAGTTCCCTGTATTACTCGGCGACCTGCTTAAATGACATAGAAGGTATTATTAATCAAGACCTTACAACAGTAGCAAGTTGGGCAAAACAGTGGCTAGTTGACTTCAATCCACTTAAGACCGAAGCGGTCATTTTTACTAACAAAAGAGATTTCGTAAATCCGACTTTACTCTTCGATAATACTAGAATCAGTATTGTTGATCATCATAAACATTTAGGTGTAACTCTAAGTAGTAATGGGCAATGGACAAATCACGTAAATAGCATTTTAGAGTCTGCAACTAAAGTTGTACAAATAATGCGTAGACTACAATTTACCCTTACTCGGGCAGCATTAAATCAAATCTATCTGTCTTACGTACGACCAATTCTAGAATACTCTTCAATAGTTTGGGGTGGTTGTTCCGTCGCTTCTGCAAACTCACTTGATCTTCTCCAAAACGAAGCAGCCCGAATCGTAACAGGTTTAACAAGGTCAGTGTCTCTAGTAAACCTCTATAAGGAATGCGGATGGGAAACGTTGTCAACATGGCGTAAACATGCAAAATTGGGCTTCATGTATAAGGTTTCATCCGATAATGTCCCGCAATACATAGACGATCTGATTCCCCCACTTGTAGGTCACAGGTCAAATTATGAACTGCGTAACAGTCGAAATTATGAAAACATTCAGGCGAGAACACGCCTACTTCAAAGGTCCTGTATTCCTTCCTCAATATCATTATGGAACGAGGTTAACCAAGAAATAAGAGAATGTTCAACGTTAAGCAATTTTAAATCTACAATTAAGAGAATAGATAAGCCGGAAAATATACCGGATTTTTACTACTTCGGAAACAGATATTTGTCACTTATACATGCACGAATAAGGAATAACTGTATTAATTTAAACAATGATCTATTTACAAACCATTTAAAAGCAGACCCTGCATGTGCCTGCGGAGACGGAGTTGAAAACGCTGAACATTATTGTCTTAATTGTAATTTGTTTACCGAAAGTAGACTAGTTCTTTTTCGATCAACAAGAGAGTTCCAGCCGCTCAATATTGAAATGTTGATGTTCGGTGACGAAGGGCTAAACTTTAACGATAATTGCGTTCTATTCGAAGCAATCCATGTATTTATAAAACAGTCAAAACGCTTTTAATGCCCCAAGTGCAATTTCTAATAATAATAATAAATACTGGTTCGGTCTCAAAACATCACAACCTCAACTGACTCTATCTTTCTCTCACTGTTCATATTCTTTTTCCGTTACAGTTACGGTTCTTATATTCTATACTCTCCTAACACCTTACTCTCCACCTATCTGAACATGTTGCTAATGTTATAATCAGCAATTCCTGTTTGTACAAGTTGCCATTATCTATATATATAAATATGTTATTTGTATTGTC
Organism: Fragum whitleyi; assembly: GCA_948146395.1. Classification (NCBI taxonomy): domain Eukaryota; kingdom Metazoa; phylum Mollusca; class Bivalvia; order Cardiida; family Cardiidae; genus Fragum; species Fragum whitleyi. The sequence continues at coordinate 10,606,725 of OX411547.1, forward strand.
GGGGAAGGACCGATACTAAGTTGGTAGAACTTGTGGTCCGACCCCATTTCAAAAATTTTGGGAAATAGAATATGTTTAAACCAATAAATAAGTTCAACCAATTTTATAGTCATGTTCATTTGCGGATCCAGGACTTTTAAAGATGAGCCTGTGTGTGACATTTCCAACAAGTTGAAATGTTCGTGAGATGCAAACATTGAACAGCTTAGACAGCCACATACTGTATATATAAAGTTACCTGATGGACTACAGATACTTTGAGACCTCATCTATCTACAAAACTAGTAGTGAAGGCTCTGGTCAGACTGTGCGGATGCACAGGCTGACCCGAGTCTTTGCTTTTCGCACATTTGAAATTGTTGGAAATCTCATGCACAGGCTCAAATGCTGTTCAAACGGCTTACAAACTGGGGTTCATTTCATGTATTATAAAATTGTGTCTTTCTCTGCGAAAATTAGATAATTAAAATTATATTTTAAAACGAACCAAACAGGCAAAATCGTGATTTTTGGATCTGCCAGTGAAGTTACCTAAGGTAGCGGATCCGTAATTGTTCCGCAACATTTTGGAACGCATGATCTTTTACAATGTTAACCAAGGTTTCCTGATGAAATCAGTAAGATACCTCGGATAACACTGTTAAAGTTCATGACTTCTTAAACATTGCGGATCTATTTCGGGTCTTCTATCTTAATTGTGAAGCTGTCGCATTAGCTTTTATCTGAATCGGGCATTCGCGTGTGTTTGAGTTCGCCGTTGAATACACAGTTAAAGAAATTAGCTAAAGTGTTTGAAACTTCAGTGTTTTGCCGTTTCTTGATTTGCCCAACGATATTGAAATATTGAAAAAAATCTTGAACACCGAAGAATAAAAGCTCACACGATAAAACTTTCGAAATTTGAAATTATTACAACAGACTTACGACGCTTATTAAAGCAGTTGACCCGTAATAGTCAGTCATCAAAGTTTAGGAAGTCATGAATTTTAACAGTGTTAACCGTCTGACTAGTGTCAAAACTTTTTGCTCTAAACTGATATTTCAGAATCAAGAAATATTGTTAGAACAATCAGTTCTGTTCTATTCTGTAGATAATTGGTTCCTCCGTTGATTTTTCGGAGTACCCGTAGTGGTAGACTGCTTTGGCTGTAGTCCATGACTTCGGTATACGGTGGTGAAATTGCAATTTGAGTGAATAATACACAAACATTTGGGGCACTATTCAGCATAACTTTAACCATCTATTTATGTAGATTTGCTTCAAAATTGCGAATAGAGTACCGGCAGGCGATCTTCGCAAACTATTAAGATGGTATTGGCATAAACGGTATCTATTAACGCAGGTTACTTACACACTTTAATCATTAGTAGCAACTGCATCGTGTCACCTACGGGGGCTGTTTCAAGTATTTAGTTTGTGCGATTATTTGAGTGTTTTCGGGTTTTTTAAAAGGCCTTTAGAGTAAGTCGACTCTGTGTTGGTCAGCCCGAGTAGCTCAGTCAATAGAGCACCTGACTCTAAATAAAAGTCGATATCATGGGTTCGATTCCCGGGCTGGCATACTAAAAAAATTGTCCTTCGTTTTCACAGTCAAAACGGCCCGGCTCGTAATATGGCCAAAACGGTCAAAAACGTGTTTCCACAATCGGTCGCAACGGCCGAAACATCGAACCGGCTTATTTTTCTTTTTTTATTTACTATCTCAAACAATTCTTAAATCAAGATTTTTAGGTGAAGTTTAAAACTGAAATCTTTTATTGCAAATATGTATAAATGCAAGGGATGTGGTTTGGTTCAAACCTATTCATTTTGCATCGATTGGGAAACAAGTTCTTACATCTTAGATTAATTCCTCTCGCTTCTGCTTCCTAGAAAATTCACCAGTATTCGCGCCGAATGTCCGGGCCAGTGAAATAACCAATATCGATAGCAGCTCCCGGGAATCGAACTCAGAACCTTAGGTCAGGGGCCGCCGCTCTACCTCTAGACCACGGATACCACGTAACCACTCGCTGCAAGGGCTGTAGACCCTAGTATATTAATTTTTCAAAATCAGTGTGTTCAGGATAACAAAACGGTGCAAACAGTTTGCCATTCATACCCTTGTTACGTAAAAGTTGTCCTCAACCGAAGCAAAGCTGAAAAATATCCGACGTGAGCCGGTGTCAAAGCCACGCGGACAACAATATTCAAATTATTGATTTACAAGTCCTATGCGCTAACCACTGGGCCAAATAAGATCTTCCTTGGCGCAGGTGTCAGACATTGTTTTTAAACCTACGAAGCTATGCAGGACAGTGGTGGGAGTGGTCTCCCATAACACACTCCCCCTTAAGAATCATCAAACACGGATGACGATAAGCCTATCTAGGCAGTAATGTGCTTTTTGGACCAACCAAGTCGGTAAAATGCCGACATAAATGATTCAATGGCCAATCCCGGACGAGCCCCCATGTCACGTACAAACTGTCCTCAACCGAAGCATAGCTGAAAAATATCCGACGTGAGCCGGTGTCGAAACCACGCGGACAACGATATTCAAGTAATTGGTTTACAAGTCCATTGCGCTAACAACTAAGCCAAAGAAGATCTTCCCTGACGCAGGTGTCAGACATTTTATTTAAACCTACGAACCTATGCAGGACAGTGGTTGGAGTGGTCTCCCATAACACCCTGCTTTGAACGCAAGTATCATTGGCCAACATTTTGCGCCATTTTGTTATCCTGAACGCAGGACAGATAAAATACCATCTCTAATATTTAGAGAAAACAGAGTCTGGACTTTTTAGAATTGAGTTTTAGATAATCCCTCCTTAAAGGGACACCAAGAAAGCGGGATGTGAGTTCCACAATGGAACAGTGCATGAAAGATACAGAAATTTTACGAGTCTCTAGAAGGGGGGAATTCCATTGAATGAGTTGATCTTGTATTTGTTCTAGCTGGTGTCAGGTATCTTTCTGCTGGAATGTCGATCAGGTTGTGTAAAATTTTGAAGAGAAGAGTGACTCGGATCTTTGATAATCTTAACTCGAGGGAATCCCACTGAAGATATTCTTACATAGATTGCAAACACTTCTGGTATTCCTAAAACGGATGTGGTGTATCTTGCAGACATCCTTTGAATCATTTCGAGCTTTTGGAAATGCCCCTGGGGGCTCCAAATTGTACAGCAGCATTCCAAGTTACTACGCATCATGGTGAAGTAGGCATTGGTTTTAGTTTCCTCACTGCAAGATCTAAGATTTCGACGCACGACGACATGCTGTTAGGGATCTTGCAAATCCTGTCCATGTATGGGATTCCAGGATAGTGATGATTGAATGTCTACGATGGTATATTCTAGTTCTAATATGTGCCCTTTCAGTCTATAAGGAAACTTTGTGGGCCTGAGAGTGAGATCTGTTTAGGCTCAGGACACTACACTTTTGAGGGTGGAACATCACTCGGCAAAATGCCGCATTTTGTTTCCCATTCAGCTAGAGCATCCAGATGCCGGCCTTGTAGTGCATGACATCTTCAGGGCTTTAGATCTGTCTGTATACAATGCAGTCTTCAGCAAAGAGCCTTGTATGTGAGCTGATCCTGTTTGGCAAACCGTTGATGCCTACTTGTATCTACTCATATTTGTTTACGGAGATTCCAGGTGGTCTTTTAACTGGTGACTGGACACAATTTTTATCCTTTCTTTTAATTATTTTACATTAAGATTCCTTACCCATTAGGTCGATTCGAAATTACAATTAACCAATCAAAAGGACTTATTTCATTCGCTGTGAAACTGTATTGTTGTCGCGACCAAAATATTTTCGTTTTCGATATTTTTGGGTAAGCGTTTGTTGTTCAAAGATTAAACGAATAAAGTTTTTTCTATGCTAGAATAACACGAACTAAGATTCCATTTTCTGCGGGTCCCACAGGAAAACAATATAGCATGTAATAGATTTTTTTTCAAGAATCATTATTTTGACTTGTCTGGTTGTTGTTGTAAGAAATTCACAGATTTCACAGTTTTTAATCTGTTGTTTAACGGTTGGGGAAATGCACAATTTTTAAATTCGGCTCAACATAGGGATATCTCAGATATGACATCCTTTGGTTTACAGTCGAAACGGCCCAAAGTCAAAACGTCCCGTATTTCGGCCCAAGCCGGTTTTGACAATCAATCAAAACGTCCAAAAGAGTGATCTGTTTTTCCAAAACAATTCAATATGATGCGAGACTTATCATTCATATGGCTGTAGGTATATGTCCCGTGTTGTCTTCAACGGAAGTGTGAACACGATAACCCTCAGTTATATGCGCTTTTCAAGTCATTTAAAACGATTATCTGTCGTTATCAAGCTAGCTAAATGAATCTACGAAGAAAGAGTTACCCTTAATATCCATTGTTTACATTCTGTCATCCGCCATTTCGATGGCTTGATTCACACAATTCAATTGTGGTGAATGTTCTCTGCACTTCTATAACAGAATACCCTTTGTCTTTGGTACTCTCAATAACCTAATTTCTTGCACATTGCGAGTCTCTTTAAGGAAATATTTTGTAAACTTGAAATTGAGAGCCTACATTACTTTCATTCGGTCCATGGGTGTTCGGACTTTACCCTTATGTTACAGTTCATGCATCTAGCCAATGGAGAGCAGTATTTTTGGACAGTTGCGCTTGATTGGTGTTTTTCCTGGACAGATCGTTCTGCATGGAAACTGTGGTCCGCGGACCAATCAAGCGTGAGAATTCCTGGACAGTCCATGACGACTGTCCAACCGTAGCCTATAAATAGGAGTGCATTTGGCGGTCGGACGACTTCTCAGTTCCGGTCCACAACCTTGAGTTGGAGACTTAAGAGAAACTAGTAAACTCTTCAAATCCAAAAAGAAATCTCACTTCATTGGCATTATTGATACAATTGAATTGTTCAAATAAGAATGAAGTAAGTATTCAAAACCCAAGAACCAGCAATTTCTGCACTTAAAGCGTGTATTGACTGTGATTTTCATTTAACATTTTAATTCGTTAACTTTCGTTGAGGGGTTGGGTACTTGAGGGACTTCGGGACGTAAAGCTGTGGGCGTCATTTGGGTGAGACACGACTGGGCAGTGCATGATAAAGGTCACGCATGGAGTGATGGAACTCCAGGAGTGGGCGTAGGCTACTCTGCCAGGGTTGGGCGGGCACCCAATCCATACTGTGCTGAGCCAGGTCAGTTGGTCTCAACGCTTGGTTACACACCCCATAGGTGAAGGGCCGTGCGTTTTATCATTTTGTTACCGTATTTGTTTTAAATATCAGAAGCGTGTCATACTTCCGATCAGTGAGATAGTTCTGTGTGAGAGCGGATTGTATTCGTCTTTTTCTGAGTTAATTAAACTAAGTCGTTATATGGAAATCCGGTGTTAATAGTCATTCACTCTACCAGTTACGGATACTGCAGAGGTCACCACCCCGTTCGGCGCGACCTGGGTCGGCAAATCAAGTTTAACCTAGCACTGTACCCCAGGGTCGTTACAATATTAAAAATGAAGTGATGCATTATTTTTGTTGTTCAGTACAGATAATGAGAAGAAGGTCAATGATTGATAACTTTATCAAAAACCAGAGTTGGTATATCATTTATCTAACTGAAATATAACCAGCGTCGGTTTATCATTTATCTAACTGAAATATAGTCTATAATGAAAAAAGTATTAAAAAATAATATTTGATTATTTTTGATTTGTTGTGATTTTGATTTTTTTCTATTTGGGCCGTTTTGACCAAATGGAAAAACTGATTGTAGGCCGTTTTGACCAAATTACGGGCTGTTTTGACTGAAATACAGGCCTTTTGACTCTGGGCCATATTGACTTTGGGCCGTTTTAACCTGCACCCTGTCGTTTGATGAAAGTCAAAATCAGTCATCCAAAAATCTTGCATTACGCATTTTCTAAAATGTTTTTAGACAAGTGCAATGGTTAAGGTTACCAGTTTACTCAGCCTATGGACTAATATGGCCTGTCAACTCTATATAGCCTATAGTAATATGAAGTTGAACTGTATTGGGCATAATGTCGGGAACTGCCCACCTGGATTTTTGCATTTAATTTTTTCCAGAAACATGTAATTTGTATGAAACCGTGATCATGATCACCCAGGGTTTGAGGCAAATGATGCTCACTTTAGCTTTCTTGTCGGCTGCTGGTTCATGCAGACTAGTCAGAAATAGAAACTGTGTGCAACAATTAGAAGCTGGTGACTGCCAAAGTCACATTGCAATCTCAAATGTCACATTTTTTTAGTCAAGGAGTGGGCCCTTGTCACATTGATGTTGTTAGGATTAGAGTAATCCCACACTATAACAGTCGCAATTGTTTTCATGATGTCACATTGATGAGGAAGGGAAATTGTCCCTTTGATAAAAATTATTTCGCAGTCACTGTTGGCCAATTTTTTTTAATCAATTATTACATTTAAACTAGTCAATTTAATTGACAGAATGACTAAAAAGTCACTTCTTTCGGTATGCATAGAAATAAATTCCATTCTGTATTTACTTGTATAGTGGTTTGTGAAGGGTATCTGGGTTAAAAATTTTGAATAACAGTCAGAAAATGAGGAGTTAAAAGTACGGAATGAATGTCAATATTTGAAATTTTGCAGTTCATTCCGTGAATTCCATAGTTTAAAATGATTGGTGGGGACTTGCCAATATTGATAGTATATATACTGAACGCAAAAAGTTTAGTCGCACTTTTTATAACGTCACAAAGAAGTCGACTAATTTAACGAAACAAAAGTTTCTTTTTGAATGTATTTGCCTTTCTATTGGCATTCTTTTTGTCAGAACTTTTTAAATTTCACTCTCAGATATACATCTGAAGTGACGTAAATGTGTTTTTAGCTCCACTGGCTGAAAGCCACTGGGGCTATTGTCATGGCGTTGTGTCCGTCGTGCATCCGTCCGTCCGTGCGTGCGGTCGTAAACTTTTTCTTTAAAAATCTTCTTCTCAGAAACTACTGGATGGATTTCAACAAAACTTCACAGGAATGATCCTTGGGTGACCCTCTTTCAAAGTTGTTCAAGAAATTTTGATCCAATGAAAAACATGGATTTAATGGGCGTGGCTAATTTCCAAATATGGTAAAAAGTGACTTTTCTCAGGTTCTAATTGATGGATACCAATTAAATTTCACATGAATGATCCTTGGGTGCCCCTTTATCGGTCAACAAAAAATTATTGAAATCGGATGAAAATTATGTATTTTATGGGCGGAGGTCATTTCTCCATATGTTATATAGTGGAAACTTTGAAAATCATTTTCCCACAATCTAACTGATAGATATCAACCAAATTTAATATGAATGATCCTTGGGTGACCCTTTATTAGTCTACAAAAAATTATTGAAATTGGATGAAAAATATGTATTTTATGGGCGGAGGTCATTTCTCTATATGTTTTATAGTGGAAACTTTGAAAATCATTTTCTCAGAATCTAATTGATAGATATCAACCAAATTTTACGTGAATGATCCTTGTGTGACCCTTTATCAGTCTCCCAAAGATTATTGCGATCGGGTGAAAAATGTGTATTTTATGGGTGGAGGTCATTTCCACTATATGTTATATAGTGGAAACTTGGAAAATCATTTTCTCAGAATGTAACTGATGGATATCATTCAAACTTCATTAGTATGATCCTTGGGTGATCCATTATCATGCAGCCAAAAATTATTGTCATTGGTTGAAAAAATATGTCTTTTATGGGCGGAAGTCATTTCTCTATATTTTATAATGTTGGAGACTTTGAAAACCATTTCAACATCAGTAAAACCCAAAATATCTAAAAAATCTAGTCAAAACTTAGATTTGCTATTACAAGAAATTCAAGCCTGTGGAGCGACACAAGCCATTCATGGCTTTCTAGTTTACGTACTAAGTTGATAGCTGGGTGTAACAAAATGAATAAATTTTCTTTTTTGTCTTATTGGATTACTCTTATTCTGCATAAATATTAAACACTAAAATGCATCGCATCCTTTGAAAAAGAGTGAAGTTATGACATGACGTAAATCAAATGGATAGCGCATGGACATATCGAATACGGTATGCATATCTGGGAGAATGGTGAAATTGATTTAAGCTTCTGCGTTAATCGTTTTTAACATCATACGGTTCATTGCAAATAAATATTGCCATAATATGACCCAATTTCGTTTTACAGATTTTGTTAAACGACAATGGGAAGGCAGCCAAACGTCATGCCGTTATGTTAGAAATGGAATGCTTTCATTATCCCACCTGATTGCAATCGGTAAAAACATCACTCAGGATTATTCATGTCTTGATTTTTTTTAAATGAAAACCTATTGAAAAGAGCCTATCTGTAAACAAATTAAATTAACGCCACCGTGCCGTCAATCGAACGTTAGTGATCGCTTACCAGAAAATCGCAATAACTCAATTTTTGAGGATCAAAAGAAACTGGAGAAACTTTTTTCATTCTTGATTAACAATATTCTGCAAAATTATCTCTGATAAAACAATTGTTGCATTTTTGTGAGTTAGGTGTAAAGATGATGATGAAGAGTCATCAGAAAGATCCCATCCTCTAACCAACTCCTTTTTTTATTGAAACAAGATACATGAAAATAATGTTGATCGTAAGAAACATTTTTTGTGATAAAAATTGATAACGTCCCTTGATTTAACTGTGTGACTTTTCCATTCTACCGGTATGTTCAAAATCATGCCATTGCGGTTGACCATTTAAGTCTAAAATACCAAAATTATTGGATTCTGGAAGGAAATTGGACAGAATTATTATTATTGTCATTCTTTTTATGAAAGATGAATCACACCCTAAAATATATCCCATCGGAGAGAAAACGACTAAACTTTTTGCACTCAGTATATATACTACCAGAGGTAAATGGAAAGAAAGTAGCAGGAAAAAAGTAACTATTGTGGCCAGGAAAAAATGTATCAGGAAAAAAAATAACACTTTTTATCAATTTATATCAAATAATTCCCATAATTCATACCTTTTTATATCTTAAATGGGTCTTTTGGTATCAGTTACATAAAATATGAAATAGAACTTCAATTTTGACTTCTTGTTTGTGATATATAATTTAAAGATTTCAGTATCTATCTCCTGAGAAAAGGGCTTCTTTGGGGGAGAGAATCTTAAATGATAGAAAATGGGTCTTGGTTTTTTTAGTTGAAAATTACAGAATGAATGTCAATTTAAAATATTGCAGTTCATTCCGTGAATTCTAAAGTTTAAAATGTTTGGTGGGGACTTGCTGATAGTATATATATACTACTGGTAAGTACCCACTGAGAAGTGCCTTATCCTACAAAATACATTTACCATCTTGTTTTCCCCCCCAAAAAAGCCAAGCCCCGTTTTCTCTTATTTAAGATTCTCCCCCCTAAAGAAACCTTGAAGAAATAATCTGCGGTAATGTTGCAGAAATTGACATATTATTAAATGAAATTTGAGCTAAGGGCTTCCTCATTCTGTTAATGTAGATATAACAAATGTTCATTGTATAAATTTAAGCAGGGGTTAAGTCATTCTAAAATTGTTATTTCTCAATGAAACCCTATGTTGTTGGTACTCTAATTGCCTTGATGAGACAGGGTAAATGAATACCATCAACATTAAATATTAAGATTTATCACCTGTCTATCTGTAGCTCCGCTGATCTCTTATTTGGGTTCAACACTTAGAAGATTCTGGAAGTCTGAGATTCCTTGAATACAAAATGTAGACCAGTTGCGACTCCTTCATTTGGCAAGTAAGGAGTCTGATGGACTCTGACGTTCCTTATGAAAATATTTTGAAAAACAAATGCACGGGGCTGTTTCCTTTTCAAACATTACCAAACATTACCAAAACTGTATTATCTTTTCACTACAAAATAAATACTTGAAAAACAGCTCTGTTCCAGTATAGGTCAGCTAGAGGCCACATTTCACGAATTCTTTCACAGCAAAGGGGATTTTGTCTGCAGGGGATATTTGCTGTAGAAACATTGTTTTGTCTACATATATGAAACAATCGATCCATAGCTATAAATTAAAAGAGTGGGAAAAATCATTCTAAAATTGTTATTACTCAGTAAAACTTTGCTGTTGATACTTATTCTAACTGTGTCAACCTGGCAATGTAAATGAATACCAAGAAGAATTGGTTTCTCACATTATCCATTTAACCCTCTATTTGTAGTTTTGCAATCTCTGTAAAAGACCATAATACCTACCAGTATTCATCAGATGAAGACAAATGGCCACAGCTGACGAGACGTTGAAGAACCAATTCCAATTACTACAGGAGCAGCAACAGAAGAAGCTATTGAGGAGAAAACAGCGAAGAGACGAACAACAACAACGGGCTCACACTGCTTCTGTTATATCTACATCAAAAACAAATGGAGCATTCGGAGTGTCAGATGATCTGGATCTAAAGGTAAGTTTTTGAATCTAGGCCAGAGGTAATAAAATTTTCTTATTCTCATTTCAAATTTTTCTCAAATTTCAATTTGAGATTTAAGCCGTAATTCTGTTTTAATACTCATTCTAATTTTTTAACATAAAAGATAATATTGATAAGTTGTATAACAACTTATTAATATTATCTTTTATTTTCATACATTTATTTAAGTTAAGAATTTGAGAAAATTCTCAATTGAGCCTGAGAAAAGTTTTATAACCTCAGCCCTGAAAGATGCAGAATATGTATCTTGATGAAGAAATTGAAAATTAGAAATTATTTAGCTTTTCCAAAGATTGATTCTTTTCTCGTCACAACTAAGTTTTACTAATTCACTCAATGAAATGAAATTTTCAAAGTAAAGTGATTGTGGCTGTGTTCTTTGGCATGGCAAAATAAAAAATTTTGATCAATCTATGTTAAATAAATTTTTCATTTACTTTTGAGCATCTTAATTATACCCCCCAAAACTATGTGGGAGTATGTAGGAGTAAGCTTGTCGGTTGGTCAATCTGTCTGTAGCTTTTTCGTGTCCACTCAATTCCTTAGTTACAAATAGATAGATTTCATTCAAACTTTGCAGATGTGATCAGTATCATGCAGAAGTGTTCAAGTGAAATTTTGGTTACGATCCATTGTCTTTTGACAGAGTTATTACCCTATGATGGAAAATAGCTTTTGACAAGCTATTGTAATGGGTTTAAGTCTGCTTTGCAACAGTCTATTTTAATTTGAATCACTTGTTACAGCGAATAAGTCTGAATGTTATGACAATTTAACCCTTTCCTGTTTTACAAAATTTTGGACCTGTCCAAATTCAAAGGTTTTGCAGGCGAAAATTTAAAGTGGATTTTATTTGAAAAATAACCATTCAATAGGGTAGAAAATAGTGTGGAAAAAGAAGAAATTGCTTATCAGAAGCAATTTCTTCTTTTTACACATTGTTTTCTCAATTATAAAATCACTGGCATGTAAAAAGCAGAGATTAAACAGTAAAGGGTTAAGAGATTAACATGCATACTCAAAGATTTTACTCCACATTTTCATACAAGATTTATGTTTCAGCTTGCAGAACCTAGTAAAGGTTATCTCTCTGAAGAACTGGTGGACCACCTAAATGAACAGATAAGGGTAGGTAAATACTTGAGAATTGTAGGCTTTCATAGGAATAAATTACAAACTGTATTGAGTTTTGAAAAATGTTGTTGAAATTCTAAAACCTCATAACTACAGCTCGGTCAGACCTGTTTTAGAAATACAACAACACAATATAGCAGTTGTTATTCTAAAACCTCGTAACTACAGCTTTGATCAAGCTGTAGTTACAAGGTTATTGAAAAAAATTGACAATATTCTGTAAATTGGGAAAATATGTCAGTAATTGATATTTAAGCAATTTTTATGCCCCTGTATCAAGAGATCGGGGGCATATTGTTTTACTCATGTCCGTCCGTCTGTCCGAAAACTTTACCCGAAAACTTAACCTTTGCCTTTTCTCCAAAAGTATTTGACATACAAAGCTGTACACCAAAGTCAAGGTCATGTGACAAGGTCAAGGTCATGTGACAAGGTCAAGGTCATCTGTCAAGGTCAAAATTTAAAAAAAAATGCTGTTCCGGGGGCAATTGTGTTTCACAAACACATCTTGTTTGATCTGGATTAAATGAACCAAAGTATACACAAAGAATACAAATTCTTCATAATACGGTAAAATCTCAGTAGTTTGCACGCTGGTGGTTCGTAGGTATGTGTTGGTTCGTATACATTCTTTGGTTCCGATTTTCTTCCTTCTTTATTTTTGGAAGAATGCTCCGAGTAATTTGCATGTCCATGGTTCGTAGTTCGTAGCCGTGTTGAGTCCTGAGAGTTTGCTAATAACACGAATTCATTTGTTTAATCCATAGGTGTGAATTGTGCAATCAATAGTTATCCTAGGTGTAACAATTGATATTTACCTTGATTTTTACACCTGTTGATTGGTATTTTTCAATTATTGTTATGCATCATTATTTATTGGCATAATTTGATTTGTAAATTTTGGCGAGTTTAATCAAATAAAGGTTTCAATAATTTGTATTTCATCTGGCTTTCTCATACTGATCATGCATAAATGAATGTGCAAATTTTCATAGATTTGATTGTCAACATGACTTTCACACAGATTCATCGTAATGTAGAGATCTTGTCGTCCACTGAATGAGTTCTCAGAGTGATTTGATCCAAAGGGAAAACACTCTGATGTAGTTAAGAATCGGCATGTAAATAATTGAATAAATTTACTTTATTTAAATTTTAAATATGGTCTAAACAAAAGATGATCATTGTTCAAGTAAGTTTTTTTTGCGTCTTAACTTGCTACAAAGACGTCTCGTTTGAACTTGATTTAAAATATTTTACATAGAACCTTAGAATAAAGCCACAAATATTGCGTACCGATCGGAGCCATAAAAATACCGCCCACTGCTTGACATTGGTTGATTTGTACTACGTTTAGTTCGTATAAATTGTCCCAGTCCCTTGAGATACGAACTACCAAGAGTTTACTGTACATTGAAATAAATAATTTTTCATAATTTATGAATAAAATACTCTTGCTTGCTTGGATTAGAGTGGGTATTATGAGTCTTATTTCTTGTTTTAAACCTGTAAACCCATATGTGGGTATTCATTAGAATTGTCTCTTCAAAAAGATTTCAATACATATACCCCCAATAGACAAAATGATGTATCATTTGAACTCAATTCACCCTTTCTATATGTATCTCTGAATGAATTCTTACTGTCTCATTTATTGAATTACAGGAGTTGAAAGATGAGAATGGGAGGGTGTATAAACTACTCAGTGAGAGAGATTTTGAGTTGCGTCAAGTCAAAAAGAAATGGGAGGAGGAAAAGGCAGCATTAGCAGGTAAGATATTTCATTCTTACTAGGATGTGTGACAATTGATGGTTTGCTGGCTTTGTCCCTGGACCTCCATCACAACACACCCCTCAGATATATATATAGAGAGAATATTGAATGAGTGGTCATGGAATACCGAATTTATTAAACGAGTCATCTATTAACAGATAAAAATGAGGCTGTGCAGAGTTTTTGATCTGTTTTAGATGACGAGTTTAATAAATTCTTTATTTTATGAGCACAAATTTTATATTCTATTTATAATTACATAATGTTACTATTCACTCTGAGCTCATTTGCATAGCTATTCCACTAGTGTAATAACACCTGTGTAATATCAAAAATATTCAACGGGCTTATTTCACTCCTGCAATGTAGGTCATATTATAGATATATGTTATTTCTCAGCAACAAACAGGAAGGCATTGATTTGCGACCTAAATATCATAACTACAGCTTGTTCAAGCTGTAGTTACAATGTTTAAGTTGTCTGTCAATGGAAATATTGAATATTGAAAATGGCAGAAAATGTTGCATTTTTACAGTCACCTCATTAAAAAATGAGTGTCTAAATTGGTCAATCTGTAAATTTGTAGAATTTGTGTTTGAACCCAAACCCCATGTATAGTCCAAAAATGTGAAATTAATCCATTTTGGACAAAAGGATCATGAGCAGAGACCTGCTCAAGCATCTTAGAAAAAGGGTTGTAACAAAAATAAAGTGTTAGTGGAGGATTTTCAGCAATATTGTTCTTTTAAACACCTCAAAACATTAAAAAAGTCACAATGAAAAAAAAGATGAACCGCAAATATTATATGAGCCTTTATATGACATTTCCAACAAGTTCAATTGTGTGACAAGCTAAGATTCTTGTCAGCCTGTGCATCCATACATTCTGACCAGTCTTCTTTTTGCACTTTGAAGATAGATTAGGTCTTGAAGTATCTTTAATCATTAATGTAGTTTTCTAATTTCACTATATACAGTGGTCTCGCGATAGCTAGAACACACACGGGGCCGACAAATTCGCTCGAGATATCGCATGCTTTGAGATAATGCCAGTAAGCAAAATTGTCCTCTATGAAGACGTATCACTTCTTTTCAAACCTACCTTTGCATATTTTGCCTTCAAAATATGCAAAATAATGTAAAAAACTCCCCGAAGAATAGTTTTACGAAATATATAACTCTGTTTTTAAACGATTTGTTAGATTGGGCGATTCAATTGGTCAAATCGTAAGGGTTGAAAAGAGAAAAATCTACGAAAATCCATGAAGGTGTCGGCGTCAATGTAGGTGGTGTCTGTTCTCAGTACATAGACCATTGAAATAACAAAAGTTTAGATTTGGCGATTTTAATGAAAGGCCCTATAACAAGCATATTATATCTCCCTTATAATATTTCGTAGCTATCGTTGCTGAATGACAATTTTTTAGATGTTATAACAGTCAGAAGATAGGCGAGGTTGCAAGCAATTACTTCTCCCACAGTGTTTTGCTTAGAGCTAATTTCCTCGGTACCCCAAATAATTAAATTGTAAGGGTGTTTCCTTAAATGTCATGTACAAACAAAGAAAGATGTTTACAAATTTTTCATGATTTTCTCTGGAATGTAAAAAAGTTTAGTCCAGCAGATAACAAAATTAAAGGTGAAACGGTATTCAAGACAATTGAAAATAGACGCATTTTCTTTAACCACGTTTTTGTGCCGAACACTGTCGATTGGCGAGCGAAACATTGAAACTTCAACTGAAAAAAATTTGGTTTTGATGTTTCGGTGTAAAATGTAGTTAAAGGTAGTTATTATTTTTCGTTATAAAGATGAATGATTTGCTAAATTACCCGCGAGGATGATTTTCGAAAGGTTTTCAAAATGATAAAGAGCATTTATTTGACATAAATATTCATATGTTTGATGATTGTTTCGAGTTTCTAAATTATTTTCTGATCATCAAATTCCCTTCATTTACAGCCTTAAATTGAATAAGTGTGGCATACAATTAGGTGTGAAAAAGTTATCTGACTCGTCGATACCCTATGAAAAGGCCTAAAGGTATTCTTCATGATGGGATGAAATATCAAATACGCACTGTAAGTTAATTTTGCTGCAAAACAATAGATGTCAGAAAGGTGCGAACCCCTTAGCTCGAGAAAATGCAGTAAAATTTGACCACGGGACTGAGATTGCTGCTCGAGCGATCGAGCAATCGCGCGTTCGAGTTAGTGCAGTAATTACAAACAAGAAAATAGAGTAAGACGCATCGGGACTGGAAGGCGAGCTCAAGCTTTCGTGTGAATTCGAGTTTTCGCCATCTCGAGATAACGCGAGACCACTGTACATGTATCTGCCTAAGCTGCAAAAAAAAATTTTCCCTTCACTGGTCAAAATGTTGGAAATGTCACACATAGGCTCATGTTTGTATTCTAGCTACTGGAGGGCCTGTTACTAATGAGACAGCAGGAACAAAGATTGTAGAACTTTCTAAAAAAGTGAGGGAAATGACAGCTGAACTTGAAACAGAGAAAAATAAAAGTCGACAAGCAAGCAAGAAATGTCAGGAACTCCAGAGACAGGTTTGTTGTAGAGCTACAGATAGAGGGAGTATTTTGGATTTCAGGGCCTAAGGTTATACAATTTTTCCCAAATTTTAAATTCAAATAAATGTATTAACATAAAAGATAATTTACTTAGTCAAAAAAGTTTAGCAACACTTGATATTTTCCACTACAGTAAATATTTTTCGGAAGCAGATACATGTATATTCTAGTGGAATGAAGCAAAACATTTAGTTCAATCTCTAAGCAATAGATTTATGCTTTTGCTTTGTTCCAATGGCGGCCCTACAATCACAAAACATAGGCAAAACGACGGGTGGGGCAGATTTAAAAAGTCACAGCCTGTCAATTTTTGTCTAGCTTCCGGCTTTGCCTGCAATGTAGCACTGTCTGGAGTGACTAGCATTTAAGCGGCTGTCTTTTCATACCAAAACGAATCTTTTGCATGTAAGCATTTGGTCGACATTAGGTGATTGACGTTTCCCAAATTTCTGAAGATATACATGACGTGGCAGATTGAAAATTGAAGTAATCATGGGGATGTTCATAAGCTTCATTTCTGGTGTTTTACGCATTGGCGTCTTAGAAAATTGATAATACAGAAATGCAGTTATGTGATCATCCTCCATTAATAGCCCAGTCACTGTTCTCTTTGATGATTTGAGCAGCTTTCTTTGAATTGTTTAAGTACTCATCTAAGGTGATGAAAAGTGAAAACTTCAGACTAACTTTAGGTTGCAAATTGGGACTATCGACATAAAGCAACATAAAATCTCAGGTTACGCTTTGCATGGCGATCTACAATGCAAACTTTCTTGATTTTGATAGCCAATCTCTAAGCTCATCGCTCAGGCACCAATTCACAAAAATCAAAATTAATGCAGCCTATTTAAGAATACAACCAAAAGTATTTGCAAAACTTTTTTGACTATGTATATTAATAAGTTGTTAATCATAACTCTTTATTGATATTGTCTTTTATTCTAATACATTAAAATGAGTATTTAAAGAGAATTTTGGCTTTTATCTCAAATTGAAATTTGAGAAAAGTTTGAATTGAGAATGAGAAAAGTTTTATAACCTTGGGCCCAGATCAAAGTATTACAATAAATAGAGCACAAATCTCATGTTGTTGCAACTCATTGGAATTGTCTGGAGACTATTCCAATAAGTACAACATAGGGTTTCATTGAGAAATAAAGATTTGAGATTGGATTTTCCCCTTCTTATCTGTATTTCTGCTGTTGTTTGAATTGCTGATTGTATAAACCAAGTGTTCACTTTGCCACCAAGAATACATACTTTTTCAACTTAAGTCATCTTTTTAAAAAAATAAATAAATAAATAAATTGAAATCATAGAGTGTCATGCACATATTGTCAGTGTGTGAACAGACAACACTAATTCTAGCTTCTACAGGAGGTTTGGACAAAGATCAGCCTGCACTTATGTGCAGTCTGATTTTAGCTGATACCACCTGATTTTCCATTTTGAACCAGAAAAGGTTCAAATTTTTATTTCTTAAGTTAGAAGACTGAATCACATCAAGTGCCTCCAAACCTTCAAAACAAATTATGCATGTTCAGCCACCCAATTACTGTATGGAAGTTTTTCTCTTCATTTTTTGGCTCCACTGGCCGAAGGTCAATGAGCTATTGTCACGGCGGTGTGCCCATCGTGCGTCCATGTGTCCGTCTGTGCTTGAACTCTTTCTCTAAACATCTTCTCCTCCAAAATCAATAGACGGATTTTCATGAAACTTTGTAGAAATGTTCCTTGGGTGACCCTCTTCTAAAATTGTTCTAGAAATTTTGATTGACCCCCAAATATGGGCATGGCAGGGCATGGTATTTTTTCACTTGAAATCTTTAAAAATCTTCTCCTCCAAAACCATGGGGCCAATTTCAATGAAACTTGGCATGAATGTTCCTTGGGTTACCCTTTACTTAAATTGTTAAAGAAATTTTGATTGACCCCAAATATGGGCGTGGCAGGGCGGGGCTTATTTTGGGCCCAAAATCTTTGAATATCATCGCATCCTGACCCATTGGGCTGATTTCATTGAAACTTTACCAGAATGTTTCTTGGGTAAGCCTCTCCAAAGTTGTTCAAGAAATTTTGATTGAAACCCAAGGATTGGCAGGGCGGGGCTTACTGTAAACGGCTTTATATTGGCGGTGTCCACATTTGGTGGTTTTTTGATTACGGTTTATTGGCGGTGATTTATTTTGGCGCATCTTTCTTTAACGCCAAAATTAAAAGCTTTATCTATATTTTACATTTTTCGTCGTTTAAAACAACGTAAGTTAAAGAACGGCAGTTTCTAGAATTATGTCAGCTTCCTACAAACAATATTTTGTTTTCACACCTTTTGTTATAGTTATAACGCGTGTATAAGTTTTTCACACTTTTTCGCTGTGATTTTCATAACAATGTATCAACCAATTTGGATCTGGAATCTTGAAAGAGGGAGATCAGTGCATACTATTGTAAGTGCCTATAATTTATAGGCACTTACAATAGTATTGCGCTGACCCGTCAAAATGTCAACGTTGTCAGAATGATAATAAGTATGGTCTGCATATCTTTGATAAAATTGACTAAAATGTATAGATTTCATATCTATCATAATAAAGAAATTTCTTTTTTAATAATGACAAATATTTGCGGTGGATTTATTTTAGCGCATTTTAGCTTGACCGCCAATATAGCCAAAATAAAACCACCGCCAAAATTACCCCGTTTACAGTATTTTGAGCCCGAAATCTTTGAACAACTTCTCCTCCTGAACCATTGGGCTGATTTCAATGAAACTTTTCAAGAATGTTCCTTGGGAGACCCTTTCCAAAAGTTGCTCACAAAGTATTAATTGGCCCATTAATATGGGTGTGGCAGGGTGGGGCTTATTTTGAGCCTTTTGAGCGACATCTCCTACTGAATCACTGGGCTGATTTCAATGAAACTTTACCAGAATGTTTCTTCCGTGACCTTTTTCAAAAACTGTTCACACATTTTTGATTAGCCCATAAATATTGGAATGGCAGGGTGTTGCTTGATTTGAGCCCGAAATCTTAAAACTACATCTCCTGATGAACAATGGGCTGATTTCAATGAACCTTGAGAAATTTTCCGGAATGTGGGCCATACCCAGATTTTTATTATAAAATAGGTTTTAAGAGATTTCAAAGTGTTATTTTCATTCAAAGAAAGCTTCATTTAATGTAAGTCTAAAGATATTAAAGCCAGTGGAGCGATACAAGCCCTCTTGGGCCTCTTGTTCTATATGTTGCAACTCAAAATCTGTCTTCATTTCACTAACTTTCTGTACAAATGGTAAAGGGGTCACTAATCTAAAAGATTAATATTAAGTCTTAGTGTAACATGAATGTTTATGTGTTGTAATATTTCAGATAACTAGTATGAACTCGGACAACAAATCTATACGAGCATCAGCAATTAGTCTACGCTCTAGTATTGAAGAAAAGGTAACTATTCTTGTTATTATGAGAAGATGAATAACATTAATGCTTGATAATGATGTTGTATTCTTATATCGACAGTGGCACTCATTCTTTCTAATTATTTGTCTCCCACAAATGGGTTGAAAATCATTGACCTATGTGGGATAGCAGCTTGAGGCTAGGAAACGATGTAATGGTTTTACTGGTGTGATAAACACCAGGAATCCATTGTAAGTGCTCCAGCTTCTGCAATATAACTGATTGTTCAAAGCAGTGTAAACCTCCAATTCAAATTAAAATGTATTCTGGTCCTTCTCTTGGGGTCGCCATTGTCGCTGAATGCGAAAATGAAATGAAAATGGCAATAAAAAAATGAAATTGGCGAAATTGTCTGCAATCAAGTGTGAAATGGCCCACTTCAAGTTGATTTGTTGAAAATGTTTCACATTTCAATGCATTTTGAATTAAACATTGAATGAACAACAAAAGCTATATTTTCACTCAAGGCTCTGCCACTTGTGAAAATACAGCTTTTGGTGTCAACTCAATGAAAGATTCATCAGGAATTGCTGTACAAGACTTGTAAGAACATATTGTGGAAAAAGGAAGAAAATACATATTACCACTAAATCTTTTCAGAGTTGTTAATCCTTCTACTGTTCTTACTATTTCCTGCAGTTTTCAAAGCTTTTGCAGATGTTTTGCAGATGTTAAGTCAGCTCAAAGTCTACACTGCCTTTTTTTCTGAACTTTTGTTTGAAAAAGTGGTTGAAACTTCCCCAAAATTGGCATTTTGTTCTATACAAAAATTTAAATTTAGAAGGATAAGGGAAAATAATCTGTATTTTGTATTTTAGCCGGATGATCCCAGTGAAATAAAAGTATTACAAGATAAACTCAAACAGATGGAGTCTAAACTAGTGGATTATAGAAACAACAACTCTACATTAAAACAGGAACTCAGACTTGCTCATAAGGTATGTAAGTTTACTCAATTGTTGCATTGTAAATGACAAATATAGGTAAATACTTGGTGGCATAATTGTCATAATTCAGATTAGTTTTGAGTTCCATGTAGGGACAAGGATCAGTAAAGTTTGACTCCTAAACTATGAAATTCCAACGGCTCATAACTGATTTTTAAGGGGTTAAGACCACAGAAAAGACAAATTTTGAGTAGAATTTTGTAGGTTTCAGTGTCAATTGACCTATTATTATAAAGAAATGAAGTAAGCAATTAATCTGTTGAATTCTAAATCTAGTATAGAACTTACATCATTGAAAATTTGAGTGATCAAACCTTTTTTTGATCCTTAGAAGTTTCTCTCAAAGGTTCATTTTGACACCTTTAAGAGAAATTTTAAAAGGTCAAAATTAAGATTTTGAAGGGTCAAAACCCTGATTAAGGGTCAAACACAAACCATGATAATGAATTTGATTCATGAAAAAAGATCAGATCAATGTTTGAAGTTGTTTATGTTTTTTCTGTATAAAATATTTCAGGCCCTTGCTCAAGAAGTAGGTGATAATATCAATATACAGTCTGTGTTGAATAGCACAAGTAATTGGAGAGGTCGCTCACAACAAATACTACAGTTACAACAAAAGGTAAGTGATTATCTCAATATGCATCTATTTGTATGGTATGGAAATGTTATCAGAATAGGGATCCTATTACAGATTTAATTTCAGTCCCTTTTAATATGCCTATCTACTGAACAGCTGGTGGGTAGCATCCTCTTCTTTGTCTGGTGCATAAACATGTTCCCTTATGTCCAATTGACTTAAAACTTGGCAGTTAAGTTCCTCTCATGATTATGGAGTGCAGTGCAACTATGTTTATTCACCTTAACAATTCAAAATCAATTCTAGAATGAAGATTTAAAACAAGAGATCCAAAAGTTACAAGGAACACAGACAAACAATTTAGAAGAAGAACTATTGGGAACCAAGAAGAGATCTGCTATAGAGAGACATAAAGAACAATTGAAAAAGCTGGAGAAAGAGAAAAAAGATGCTCAAACGGTAGGTACCTTTTTCCCCTTATAAGAACAACAACTCTGGTAGTAGCTCCCCCTACATATTGTACTGAGAAAACTCACTTGACTTGATTAGAATTACCTAAATTTTGATAATTTTGTGAGTCTCTCTATCTAATTTGATCTTAATTCCCTCTTAACAATCATGATTGTTTAGAGGGAATTAACTCAAATTAAAGAGGACAAGTAAAAAAAGGCCCTAATTTGATTAATATTTTGCCAAATTAAAGCTCTATGGAAATGTGTTGAAAGCACATCAGAACTTTTATTACGGGATATATGGTACAAAGTGTTATATATAAACTATAAATAAACCTAATGGTATTTACCGTGTCTATTTTTAGACTGGGAATTTTCCTATCTCTTGATTCTGTTAGGTAAATGTATGTAGAATATTGTAGATCTTTCTAGAAAGGACTTCTGGAAAGTGATTCAGACTCTAGAGTATTCTTATGGTCTATGCTATTCCAGATTGTTCTATAGTATTATATAAAGGGGTTCCTACAGCATTCTTGATTCACTTGATTTAGACTTATGGTTTCATTTAGTAGTACTGTGTTAAACTAAAAGGGGATTTCTTGTTATCTTAAAAGTGTGTTTAAAAGCCTGTTTAATTTTAAATTCGGATATTATTGGACTTATTATTTGTGGACCAGGAACTTAAATAAATTGGATCTAAAATTAAAAACTTTAGGATTAAACATTCAAGGTATTGTAATTTGTTTTTGTATTAGTTTCATATTGTCAATAATTCTGGTATTATTGTCAATAAATATTGTTAATTGTAAAGTTTGTTGCTGGCTTCTTTGTTCTTGTTACATTGGCACGTAACAAAAGGCTTTACTTGCCTTGTGCCCTGTATTCAGGGTGTCATAAATGATATCTTCCCTTTCCATCATTACGTAATTTTTATTGAATTTCCTCACAAAATTTAAAATTATTAGGCTACAAAAAAGTTTGCAATGAGATTTTTGTCCAAGCTCTATAGGCTTTGATGTGGTACTGTATGGTTTGCTCAGATGAAATCTTATAATCTTTTTTTTTAATCAATGATGTTGTCTAATTCAATTATCTTAAATTTTAGAACAGTCAAAACTGTCAATAGGGGCCACACACGGGACAAGTCAAAATCAGCCGCATACGGGAGTTGGCCTCTTAACGGAAAATCCCCCCCCTTTCCCCGCCGGCAGCCACGGTAAACTAATATCATTAGTCCATCGGATGGGTCACCGAAAAGGAGTACCCGTATTCGTAAGATTCAATATTAAAATCAGCGAGGGAAGATCAAAACAATGTAAATATTTCTTGAATTAGCAGTACTTATGATGTTTTGGTCATTCACTACCAATATGTTTTACATGGGGAATATTTCTTGTATTTAACAGCGTATGTATGAACAAGTTGCATTTTTCGACACAGGGACCAGAGAAGAATTAAATAAACTTCATGTTAGAAACATGATGAACAAGATTTTGACACCCATAATATTCCTGTTTACTTAAAATATATTATTACAAAATATATCATTATTCATTAGAGAAAGTGACAATTTTGACTTCATTCAATGAAAGTATAAATGCGCTGAAGATACGACGTTTTTTAAAAGTGTTCATAATTTTCACAGTAGCGGGTTCCTGTGGCTTTAGTGGCAATTTGTTTCAAGTGGGCGGGATGTAAACAATGTCTGGTTTTCCGGCATGCTTGACGACGTAAGTTGACGTCATTTGGAAAATCCCCAGACTCTT
Source organism: Fragum whitleyi (assembly GCA_948146395.1). Classification (NCBI taxonomy): domain Eukaryota; kingdom Metazoa; phylum Mollusca; class Bivalvia; order Cardiida; family Cardiidae; genus Fragum; species Fragum whitleyi. Next base: position 10,629,909 of record OX411547.1, read on the forward strand.
TCGAAAAGCAGCGATGAATCCTTGGAATCAACTGAAACACAAAAACGTCAATTTTATTAATTTGTTATTTATTTTTTTTCATTTGTGTGTCATTAAAAAAACGCGAATTCACTTCCGGAGCCGACGAAGGGAAATTCCTTCTGACATCAATTTGTCAAATAAATCTTGCGATAGTTCGGGTTAACAGCAATGTTAAGGTTTAATAGGTTGGTTAATTGGAATATCAATTATCTGCTACCGTTATCAATCAAATAATAGGCTAGCCGCTAAGATAACACAAATTAGTAGAGGTGTTGATAAGGTCAATGTCACGGTAAATGCATACGATAATCCAGATGCGTTATCGATTTTTCAGTAATCAGCGAGTCACATGTCATAATTTGATGACTCGCGTGACCGCTTAAGGTGATGCACAATGGGTGCAAATCAGACAATTTAGGGTGACCGGCGGCTGCGTACAACAGAATGCCGCTATTCACAGTTACTTTAAAGAGCAAATTTGCGTGGGCGGACCAGACCTGGCCGCATACGGCAGTGAGACCGCTATTCTCAGGTGACCGCTCACACAGTTTTGACTGTACTTTCCTTTATGCTTATCGGTGGATTACTGAGAACTAATGATAGATTATCATTTCATAAACTCACCACTAAACCGCAAAAGTTCACGCTTTTTGACCTACCTTAGCAAAGCCAAATAAACATCATGAGGTCATGACATTGCCTAGCAATTACATGCAAAATCGTGTGCTTTAGAAAACTTTGTCCCAAAATTTTCATATTTTGTATTATTTGCATTAAAGAAATAAAATTATCATTTGTTTTTCGAGACAGATCAATAAGTATTTAGTAGTGAACAATAACAGCTTTATTTTCTCTCTTGAATCTGCTACTTGCAAGAAATAAATTATGTTTTTCACTCAATGAAATTTAAACGGTCTTACTCTGAATTAAATCAATGGCTCAGTGCAAAATAGTTGTAACTGCCTATATGTTTATAGGCAGTTACATCTATTTTGCACTGAGCCATCAAAATGATTTAACCTCTATACATACTAATTTCAGAAAATGGTATCAGAGAAAGAAGCTTTAGAGGAAGATAATTATCAGCTCAAACATAAACTAGAGGCTAGTAAAACAAGGTTGGTCATTATTTCTACCTAAACAACTATATCTATGGGATTAAAGCATTAGGTTTTGATTTGTAACTGTTGCATAGGACAATTGTTTAAGTCTTGGTAATGGATATGTTAAACAGTTGGTAGGAGAGAGACTTTAGATAAACTAGTCTTGACGAGCTGCTAGCAATCAGTGTAGATTAATTACCCATAGCAGAGATAGGGGCTATGTTGAGGATAGCAAAATGCTGCAAAGATGATGCATATTCTTTGCAAATTACATATTTATATTTTGGCTAATCTAAATTTAAAATTGTTATGAAGGGCAGATTTTAGTTGGTGAAAATCTGGAACAATTTTGAATTTTGGTGTTAAAAAAATGTGGATAATGGAAAAATTTCTTAGATAATGAAAGAAAAAAAAACCCTTGAAAATGAAATGCCTGAAAAAAAATGAGCCTGTGCATGACATTTCCAACAATTTCAAGAGTGCATAAAGCAAAGACTCTGGCAAGACAGTGCAGATGCACAGGCTTGCCAGAGTCTTCACTAAGTGCTTTGTAGATTGATTAGCTCTTAACCCCTCTTCAGGTGGTCAGAGAATATTCTTATTGCATTGGACGGCTGTCTAGGCTGCCACATGCTTGCAGCTTGTGCACATGTGAAATTGTTGAAAATGTCAGGCACAGGCTCAAATCTGTTTTCTTTATAGAAATCAAGTATTAAGTAACGAGATCAAATCTCTAAAGAAGCAGATACCACAGTTGTTACAGAAAAATGAACATGACAACGAATTGATTGAAGCTTTAATGGTAGGTATTTTTTTTCTCAAGGATATCACGATAAAGGGTCTAATGACTCTTATTTCCATTGTGGTCCGAACTCATTCCAGCTCTTATCTTACACATTGAGAGAGAGGCAATGGGTTCTAACCACTGCTACCCACTTTGACAGCTGGGTGGACTGGGGCCCTGTCTGTAAAGTGTCCTGCCCAAGTACACTACTCGCCTCCGGTGGGGCTCGATCCCACAGCCACCAACGAGGTGTATGAGGTATATTTTTGTTTAACCTACGTCATGCTGAAAAATATTGAAAAAATACTGGTAGTGCCACTTTTGTAAAAGTTATTATGTTTTTGATAAGTTTTTCTGGTTTCAAGGGAAAATCAGGTGGTATTGACTAAGATCACTCTGCACATATGTGCAGACTGATCTTTGTACCTCCTAGCTAAGTGGGAATATTTTGGGCTCAGCATGACAAGGCTTAAGTACTGATAGAGTCTTTAAAATTTCATAAATCTGCTTAAGATAAATCAACAATATCTTGATTATTGGAACCAATTAGAAATAATAAATTAGAAAGAAGCAAAAGCCTTTACTTTTAATTGAAAATATGACAACCTTGTATTTTGGCATTGTAAGCTTTGATCCTAATCAACCTAGAAATAAATTACCTTAGATAATAACAGCTTTGATAATATCCTAAAATATGATTCAAATAAAGTAAATGTAAGTTTACCTGAAATGTAAGAAAAAAAAGAACTATAAAATCTAACCTTTCTCAATGCCTAGGAACTCTGTTACATGGAATGGGGCCATCTTGGAAGTGCTTAAAGTGTCAACCCTAGTCAGTCTGTGAAGATTAACTTGGGTCTAAACTTCACCTTGTGGCCATTTTCATTCTACCTTCTTGTGAAAGAACTTTTGAAATGCAATTTGTGGTCAGGCATATGTGAATAGCAAAGACCCTTGTCTTATTTGGGTCGACACTTGATACACTACTCAGATGGTCCCTTTTTATATGCATGTCAAAAGACAGGATATATTAATGATTACCTGTGGTGTCTGGCATCTAGGTGTCCTGTGGGTGGGTGGTGTCCATAACTTTAACCAGAGCGTAACTCTTGTCATATTATGTCCTATTGGCTTGAAATTTGGTAGTTATGTTCCTCTCATGATTATGGACTGCAGTGCACAAGAACCATAACTCCAACTAGCTTAATTTTTACAGGCGCTTCTTGTAACAATTTGCCTCTTTGTTTTAAGAAGGGTCACATATATAAAAAATCTAATTACAAGGGTAGAATTATAAAAGAACAAAGAATACAAAATACAAAAATAAGTCATAGATTTTCTGAATTAAGAACACTACTACAGATATACATCTATTACAAAAGACAGTTAATATTGTTATATTTGTACTATTTTCCATTCATTATTTAGAAAGACCAGACAAATTTACGCCAACAGCTTGATGAAGCAAGGAAGAATCAGCATAATACAAAATTAGAACAACAAAGCAAGGAGAATGAAATATCCGCACAACAACAACATCATACAAACGTGGTTGAACAGTTAAAAAAGATAGTCACAGATAAGGAAATGAAAGTCCATGTTTTAGAAAATGAAATTCAACAACTTAAACTAGCAGTGAGTAAATACATTGACACTTTATCAGACAAGGGAATTTCACCCTTGTCATGCTGTGATAAATCTTGGCAAAGCAGCAAGAAAATCGAAGTGCGGAAAAACCAGGATGCACTTATAGTGATTAAGATTATGTTCTGAAAATGAAATTTTGTATCTTTTCTTTTTAGCTCGACTATTCGAAGAATAGGGGGGCTATTCCAGTCACACGGGCGTCGGCGTAATGCTTTGGTTAAGTTTTTACGTGCAAGTGTTTAAAATCTCTGTTTCTATTAAAGCTATTGCTTTGAAACTTTGCACATGCTTCTGTGACCATAATATCAGCCTCTAGACAAAGATTCAATACCCTGATATAGAATTTAGTGTAATTTTAACCCTTTTCGGACTTAGAAATCTTGGTTAAGTTTTTACGTGCAAATGTTGTTTATCTGTAATATTTCTGTTTCTATAAAAGCTATTGCTTTGAAACTTTAAACATGCTTCTGTGACCATAATATCAGCCTCTAAACAAAGATTCAATACCGAGATATCGAATTTAGTGGAATTTTAACCCTTTTCGGACTTAGAAATCTTGGTTAAGTTTTTACGTGCAAATGTTGTTTATCTGTAATATTTCTGTTTCTATAAAAGCTATTGCTTTGAAACTTTACACATGCTTCTGTGACCATAATATCAGCCTCTAGACAAAGATTCAATACCCTGATATTGAATTTAGTGGAATTTTAACCCTTTTCGTACTTAGAAATTCTTGGTTAAGTTTTTACGTGCAAATGTTGTTTATCTGTAATATTTCTGTTTCTATAAAAGCTATTGCTTTGAAACTTTACACATGCTTCTGTGACCATAATATCACCCTCTTGACAAAGATTAAATACTCTGATATTGAATTTAGTGGAATTTTAACCCTTTTTCGGACTTAGAAAATCTTGGTTAAGTTTTTACGTGCAATGTTGTTTTTCTGTAATATTTCTGTTTCTATAAAAGCTATTGCTTTGAAACTTTACACATGCTTCTGTGACCATAATATCACCCTCTAGACAAAGATTAAATACTCTGATATTGAATTTAGTGGAATTTTAATCCTTTTCGGACTTAAATATTCCTGGTTAAGTTTTTACGTGCAAATATTGTATACCGGTCATAGCTCTATTTCTACCTAGGCTTTTGCCTTCGAAACTTCACACATACTTCTGTTACCAAGATATCAGCTTCTAAACAAAGATTAATTACTCTCATATTGAATTTCATAGAATTTTAACCTTTTTCAGACTCAGAAATTCTTGGTTAAGTTTTTACGTGCAAATGTTGTACATCAGTGATATCTCTAATTCTAGTAAAGCTATTGTTTGAAAACTTTGCACATGCTTCTGTGATCATAATATCAGCCTCTTGACAAAGATTCAATTCTCTGGTATTGAATTTAGTGGATTTTTAACCCTTTTTGGACTTAGAAATCTTGGTTAAGTTTTTACGTGCAACTGATGTACATCTGTATCTACTGTATAAGCTGTTGCTTGGAAACTTTACACATGCTTCTTTGACCATAATATTAGCCCACAGAACAGATTCATTACTCTGATATTTAATTTAGTGGAATTTCAACCCTTTTTCCACCTTAAAAATCTTGGTTATGTTTTATGTGCAACTGTTTTATGTTAGTTGTATCTCTTCTCCTACTAAAGCTATTTCTTTGAAACTTTGCACATGCTTCTGTGACCGTAATATCAGCCTCTAGACAAAGATTCTTTTCTCTTGACTTAAATTGTATTGAATTTCCAATGTCGATATTGATTTGCTGTTACTATCCAGCACTAGGAATAGTCGAGCTTCGCTGTCCTCTGACAGCTCTTGTTTTAAAACTGTTATGGGAGACCACTCTCACCACTGTCCTGCATAGCTTCGTTGTTTTAAATACAATGTCTGATACCTGCGTCAGGGAAGATCTCCTTGGGCTCAGTGGTTAGTGCATTGGACTTGTAAACCAGTAATTTGAATATTTTTGTCCGCGTGGGTTCAACATCTGCTCACGTATATTGTCGCGGATTTTTTTCAGCTATGCTTAGGTTAAAGACAGTTCGTACATAACAAAAATGGAAAGTCATGAAGTATAGACTAGATTAGATTTCAAATATTTACAGGCTGATCTTTGTCTCCACCTCCTGTTGAATAGGAATACTCTGTATTAGCATGACAAGGGTTAATACTTCAGGTAGATAAAACAGTTTCCTATTTTAAAATTGAATTGTAGAGGTTGAGAGAGCATAAGCTTTCTCCCAATTAGGAAATATTGGCTGATTGGGCAACCATTGTTGGATGAGAATTAGAAATTGAAAGAAAAGTGCAAAGTTTTTGATAACAGCTGAACGCTTCTGAGTCCCATGGCCTAAAAGTTTGGACACACTATATAGGGAAACAACCACAGATCCCTGCAGGAAACTAAACTTTGTTTTTATCTATGCTCATGCACCCTGATGTTTAAAGTTTGCATTGGACTGGATGAACATTTTTTTTAGATGAAAAAATATCCTTTCTCCCCGAAAATCTGTCTTGTCATTTATTTGGTCAAAATGAATATTTAGGGTCAGACTGTATCATGACAGTTCTTTTGTTTACTTTTGAAATGTGAGATAAAATACTTTTTAAATTTCATTGAAAGTAATATAACTGCATGCCTTATAAAATATTTTATGTAGATCTTCAATGTTCTTTTCTTTCAGCATCTACAGCGTACTCAGGCCAACAAGCTGTTTCCGCAACAAAATCAGTCATCTACACAATTACACATGCCTCCTCCTCCTCCTACACAAGCCTTTGTTGACAGTCGACCTTCTACGGGATTTGAGACTGTTGATTTACAGTATAATGTAGACTCACCCTCACAATCAAGGTCTGTGTTGCTGTTTTTGTAAAGAGATTTCACCAAAGAATCACTTCTAAAACAGAATTTATTTCTATTCTTCAATAATAATGAATAAAGCTATACCATTGAAGTCAAAACTAATGTTTATAATGTCATTGGCCCCTGATGAATATATCATTAGGTTTATGCAAAACTGTTGAAAACACATGCACATGTATATCTATAGGCAAATAAAACAGCTTAGCTTAAACTCTGATGTAAATAATTTTTTTTATATTAATTTCAAAATTAATCTCTTTTGGTGTTTACAGCATTTGCTGATGTACACAAAACTTCGGCAAACATTATAGTCTAAAACCAGTCTTCACAGATGTGCAGTCTGATCTTAGCCTACAATGGGAGCTTTCTACATAATATTTTTGGAAAAATTTGAGCCAAGATTATTATACCCCCCACCTACAAAGTAGAGGGGGGTATATTGGTTTCACCATGTCTGTCTGTCTGTCCATCTGTCCATCCATCTGTCTGTCCATCCGTCTGTCCGTCCGTCTGTAGACCTTTTCGTTTCCCGACTCTAACTCAAGAAGCAAGTGACCTACAATCATGAAACGTAATACAAATGTTGCTTATGACCCAAGAAAGTGCCCTATTGTTTTTGGGTCACATAGGTCAAAGGTCAAGGTCACAGTGAGCCTTGTGGGGGGTATAAGTCCGCTCTGCGACAGTTCTAGTTGTATCTTAAATTGGCTATTTGTTTGAAACAAAATTTGATTGTAACAGGAATAAGGGTTTATCTAGTACTTATTGTTACGTGCCAATGTAACACGAACAAAGAAGCCAGCAACAAACTTTACAATTAACAATATTTATTGACAATAATACCAGAATTATTGACAATATGAAATTAATACAAAAACAATTTACAATACCTTGAATGTTAATCCTAAAGTTTTAATTTTAGATCCAATTTAATTAAGTTCCTGGTCCACAAATAATAAGTCCAATAATATCCGAATTTAAAATTAAACACGCTTTTAAACACACTTTTAAGATAACAAGAAATCCCCTTTTAGTTTAACACAGTACTACTAAATGAAACCATAAGTCTAAATCAAGTGAACCAAGAATGCTGTAGGAATCCCTTTATATAATACTATAGAACAATCTGGAATAGTATAGAACATAAGAATACTCTAGAGTCTGAATCACTTTCTAGAAAGATCTAAAATCTTCTACATACATTTACCTATTAGGTAATTGGAAAATACCCAGACTAATTCTAAAAATAGACACGGCAAATACCATTAGGTTTATTTATAGTTTATATGTAACACTTTCCCCCTTGAAAGAAAAAAGAAAGGTTTATGAAATCAATCTTTCTTTTTGCATTATCATTAGCATATACAATGATAATATACATCACATAATTGATAATATCATGATTCGTTGCAACATTTCAGCACATCTAGCATGAAAATACAAACAATTTTCATCAAAAGAATTGAAAAAGAGTTATATATGCAAACATACATACATATATACAAAAAATATAGTGAAATGTAACTGTTAAATTCAATGTTTTATTAAAGATAAGACAATTCAAAATTTTAGACTCTTGACAGAGCATCTGGTATAATGTTGTCTTTTCCTTTAATGTGTCTTACATCAAGATCAAATTCTTGAAGTGACAAACTTCACCTCAATAATCTTTGGTTCTTAGTCTTAAGTTTGTGAAGAAAACTTAAGGGATTGTGATCACTGAATACAACTATAGGAGAAGTTGCAGATGTTAAATAAACTTCAAAATGTTGGATTGCTAAAATCAAAGCAAGACATTATTTTTCAATGGTGGAGTAGTTTTTCTGATGTTTGTTTATTTTTATGCCCCCGATAGGGAGGCATAATAAATTTGACTTGTCCGTCCGTCCGTCCGTCTGTCCGTCCGTCCGTCATTCCGTCCAAAAACTTTAACATTGGCCATAACTTCCTTATTACTATCAAAGCGGTGTCGGGGGCATTGTCATCTTACAGTGACAGCTCTTGTTTTAGAACAACAACAAACTGGATGATCTATACCATCATCGTCTTCTTGCAAAAGAACAGCACCAATACCAACATCACTTGCATCAACAGCTAATTTGAAACATTTGTCAAAAACAGGTGCTAAAAGAACTGGTGTGCTTTTTAGTATGGCTTTCAAGCGATCAAAGGCAACTTGACAGTTATCATTCCATTTGAACTTAACGTTTTTATGCCCCCGATAGGGAGGCATCATAAATTTGACTTGTCCGTCCGTCCGTCTGTCCGTCTGTCCGTCCGTCCGTCATTCCGTCCAAAAACTTTAACATTGGCCATAACTTCTAAATCAAAGCGGTGTCGGGGGCATTGTCATCTTACAGTGACAGCTCTTGTTCTTTAATAAGTTTGTTAAAGGTTCAGCTATTATAAAAAAAATTCTTACAAAACTTTCTATAGTAGCCAGCCATACCAAGAAATCGCATCAGTTGCTTTTTAGTAGCAGGCACAGGAAACTCAGAGATAGCATTGACCTTAGATTCTAAAGGTTTAATTTGACCCTGTCCCACAAGATGTCCTAAGAAAGTAACAGTTGCATGACAAAATTCTGTTTTTCCCAGATTAACAGTCAATTTTGCATCACTGAGACGGTCGAAGAATTGTTTGATTCTTTGAATATGGTCACTCCATGTGTCTGTGTAGATGATGACGTCGTCGATGTATGCGTCACAGCCATCTAAGCCAGCTATAACCATATTTACAAGCCGCTGAAACGTCGCAGGAGAATTTTTCATCCCAAACGGCATAACTTTGTACTGGTACAGACCAGTTGGAGTAGCAAATGCTAATACTTCTTTAGCCCTATCAGTGAGCGGAACTTGCCAGAATCCTTTGAGAAGGTCAAATTTGGTGACATATTTAGAATGACCGACTTTGTCAATACAGTCGTCAATTCTTGTTATTGGAAAAGAGTCAGTTTTTGTCACAGAGTTCACTTTTCGATAGTCAGTACACATTCTGTATGTTCCATTTGGCTTTGGAACTAATATACATGGTGAACTGTAATTACTTTGGCTGGGTTCAATAAAGTCATTCTCCAATAAGTAATTCACTTCATCTTGAAGGGCTTTTTGTTTCACTGGATTCATATTATGAGGATGTTGTTTTATTGGTTGAAAATCTTCCACAATGACATCATGATATATTTTATCAGTTCTTTTGGGGATGTCAGGAAACAAGTGTTTATATTCATTAATCAACTGTTTCAGCTCTTCTCGTTGAGATGGGTCCATATGTGAAAGTTTGTCGTCAAGATTCTTTAGTATTTCAGAGTTCTCAAGTTTAGGTGGACCAGGAACAGATTTTTCACTAAAGTCTGAACTAACTTCTGATTCAATTACATTTGATTCTTGTGGGACAGTGTTTACAACTGTAACCGGTTTTGAAATAGAGCTATCTCTGTCAAAATACTTTTTTAACATATTCACATGACACATTTGTTTATTTTTACGCCTTCCAGGAGTATTGATATAATTCAAATCACTAGTTTTCTTATCAATAGTATACAGGCCATAATATCTTGCCTGTAAGGGTCGGCCAGGTATTGGCAAAAGAGCAAGGACTTTATCACCTGGTTCGAATTTCCTATCAACACTATGCTTGTCATATCTTGCCTTCATTTTGCTCTGAGATGATTTAAGATTTGACCTTGCAACCTCACATGCCCTAGACAGTTTATTTCTGAAGTCAGAAACATACTGTAACAAGTTCAAGGGTGCTTCATCATCAGCAAGAAATTTCTCTTTTAAGAGTGTTAATGGCCCACGAACAGAATGACCAAAAACTAACTCAAAGGGGCTAAAGCCAAGAGATTCTTGAACAGATTCTCTGACTGCAAATAATAGCAAATGAATACCTTCATCCCAATTTTTATCAGTATCAAAACAATATGACCTTATCATATTCTTTAGGGTCTGATGAAATCTTTCTAAAGCACCTTGACTTTCAGGGTGATAAGCAGATGACCGATATTGCTTGATACCTAATTCATGCATAACCTGTTGGAATATGCCTGACATGAAGTTTGATCCTTGATCAGACTGAACTGATTTTGGAAGGCCAACAAAAGTAAAGAACTTGACTAGAGCCTTAATGATTGACTTTGCCTTTATGTTTCTTAAAGGAATTGCTTCTGGGAAGCGAGTAGAAGCACACATAATTGTCAACAAATATTCAGAACCTGACTTAATTTTCGGTAAAGGACCAACACAGTCTATTATTATTCGACTGAAAGGTTCATCAAAAGCTGGAATGGGTTGTAACCTTGCTTTTGGAATAACTTGGTTAGGTTTCCCTACCATTTGACAAGTGTGGCAACTTTTACAATATTTGGAAACATCCGATTTAAGTCCAGGCCAAAAGAAATGGGTCATACTCTCGTGATAAGTCTTGTTTACACCTAAATGACCAGACATTGGACTTTCATGGGCTATACTAAGTATTTCATGGCAATATGACTTTGGAACAACAATTTGGTGATAAACAGCCCAATCATCATCAGCTGGGACATCAAATGGTCGCCATTTTCTCATCAGAATACCATTCTTTTTATAGTAACAAACAGGATTCTGAGACATTTCTTTTTCGGGTAATGCCCTATCAATTAACTTTGAAATCTCAGGATCATTTTGCTGTTCCTGGATTAACTTTGACTTTGAATGCATTTCATGACCTTGTTCATTTGACCTTGGAGATGACTGACAAAGTTTTGACGAGTCTGTCTGAGTAACAGGCAGACTAAGATTAAAAGACTTTTTAATCTCGTCATTGAAATATTGACCAACAAAAGTATCAGTTAAGTCAATATCATTTGATTTTTTCAAGGAAGCTTTTTTAGCCATACCCCGAGTTACTGCACATGACGGGTACAAATCAGTTATTTCCTGCAAAATAGGATCATCTGTTTGACCTACATTAGGTGTGTCAGTTACAAGAGGATTAACAACAACCTTATCTCCAGCAAAGTCATTGCCTAGCAAAAAATGTACACCTTTAAATGGTAAAGAATGTTTAACACCAACAACCACAGAACCAGTAACCAAATCTGAGGACAAATTGACCTTATGAAGAGGAACATTAATAACACCACACTCTACACCCTGAATAAGGACACTAGTACCAGACGAAGTCTTCTCAGAAAAAGGCAGAACATCTGCTAAAATAAGAGATTGAGAAGCTCCTGTGTCTCTTAAAATTTTAATAGGGGTAGGTGGGCACATATTACCTGAAAGTGATACAAAACCATCTAACATGAACGGTTCAAAAATCTCCATACAGGAATCAGAATTTGGTTCTGCCTTAACAATTGAATTTAACTCAAAAGAAGGCTGTGATTTAGGCTGAAGGCTAGTGAGCCCTGTAGGTTTGGCTGCACTCAGTTCCTTTTTCCTTTTTAATCTAAAACATTCCGAAATAAGGTGACCTGGTTTTTTACAAAAAGTACAATGTACTCGAGATAAGGGGTTTTGAACATTGGTTTCACCAGTAGACTTTGGTCTAGGTGAATTCGATTGACTAGACATGCTAGATGAATCACCAGACATAGATTTATTTTGGGGATGTGAGGAAGCAGGTTTTGCTTTATTAACGAAAGAATTTTTGTGTGTAAGGTAGTAATCATCAGCTAAACGAGCTGCTTCATGTATAGTTTCAACATTTTTTTCACCTAAATGTGACTTAATGTCAGATTGAATGCAATTTTTGAATTGTTCAATTAATATAAGTTGTCTAAGATTATCATAATTTTGGTCTATTTTCTTAGAATAGCACCACCTGTCAAATAATTTTTCTTCGTTTCTTGCAAATTCAACGTGAGTCTGGCCAGATTCTTTTCTACAACTTCTAAATTGTTGTCTGTATGCTTCTGGTACCAGCTCATAACCTTTGAGAATGAGTTCTTTTACAGTATCATAATCATTGCTTTGTTCTGTTCTAAGTTGCGAATAAATATTGCGAGCTTTTCCTACTAAGACACTTTGGAGAAGTAAGGTCCATTGCTCCTTTGGCCATTTCAAGTTATTTGCAACTTTTTCAAAATGTTCGAAATATGTATCAACTTCATTTTCTTGAAATTGAGGAACAAGCCTAAAATGTTTTGTTACATCAAAATGGTCATTATACATCTCTCTGGGCTGATTTGCTCTATCTTGTGTTTCTAATTCTTTTAATCGTAATTGAAATGCTCTTTCTTCTCTTTCCCTCTCTCTTTCTATTTCTCTCTCTTCTCTTTCTCGCTCTTCCTTTTCCCTTTCTCTCTCTTCTCTTTCTCTTTCTCTTTCCCTTTCTTCCTTTTCCCTTTGAAATTGCCTTTCTCTTTCTTTTTCTTCAATTTCTAATTGCTTTTCTTGAAATTTCAGCTCTTCTCTCTCTCTTTCTATTTCCAATTCCTTCTCCCTTTGTTGAAGTTTTAACAGTTCAAGATCTCTTGAGCTTGAAACTGATGGAACAACAACAATGAGAGACAGAGCCTTTTCATCAAAAATGTCCTCATCAACAAAATATTGAACCAAAATATTCTTAATTTCATGCTTTCGCAATGAGGACTTGACTTCTTTTAATTCATAATGCTTGGCAAGATTGAGCAAATCAGGCTTTTTACCCAAATTCAATAGCTCCACGGAAGGTTCGTGCGTAAATTTTTCTAAGTCAAAAGACATGGTAGCTTGTTGCTGTATTCAAACAAGAATGTAAGATTTCGATAAATAATAGTGAAAGTACACTCTAGATTTATCAAAATTGAAATATGAAATTTATTTCTTAAATAATTTTGAACACTAGATTTAAATACAGAATTTGTTTGATTTGTTTTGTTTTGTTTGTTTGTCTGATGTTCGTATCTCGAGACGAGCCCCCAAATTGTTACGTGCCAATGTAACACGAACAAAGAAGCCAGCAACAAACTTTACAATTAACAATATTTATTGACAATAATACCAGAATTATTGACAATATGAAATTAATACAAAAACAATTTACAATACCTTGAATGTTAATCCTAAAGTTTTAATTTTAGATCCAATTTAATTAAGTTCCTGGTCCACAAATAATAAGTCCAATAATATCCGAATTTAAAATTAAACACGCTTTTAAACACACTTTTAAGATAACAAGAAATCCCCTTTTAGTTTAACACAGTACTACTAAATGAAACCATAAGTCTAAATCAAGTGAACCAAGAATGCTGTAGGAATCCCTTTATATAATACTATAGAACAATCTGGAATAGTATAGAACATAAGAATACTCTAGAGTCTGAATCACTTTCTAGAAAGATCTAAAATCTTCTACATACATTTACCTATTAGGTAATTGGAAAATACCCAGACTAATTCTAAAAATAGACACGGCAAATACCATTAGGTTTATTTATAGTTTATATGTAACATTATGAAAAGTATTGTCTGTTCCATCTGTCAGGATGTCAGAAGCACCAGTTACCAATGGAAACATAGAAACAACAGCCCCTCTATCTGCCCCTCCTTCAAGAGGCCCAACAGGGGATTTTGTTAAACCACCATCACGAGGCCATTCAAGAGGTGTCACCAGGAGGCCTTCATCTGCTAACAGACCACCATCAGCAAGGTAACTTTGCAGATTTCATAGGCGTAACTAGGATTTTGAAATTTATATGCACTCTGAAGATGGCCAACATAGGATATATAAGATAAAGGAGATATGTGGACTGTGACAAAAGATGAATATCCTCTGTCTGCTCCCCTCCTCCATGATTTGAGAGTTGGTGAATATTCAAAACATAGTAACTACAGCTTGAAAAAGCTGTAGTTTGGATGTGATGATCTTTCATCAAGGATATTTTTTGAAAGAGGATTTATTCTATTACGCACCTGCACAATGTGCGTAATACTTGTTATGCCCCTGCATTTGTATATTAATGGCTGAGGTTTTCACTGTTCTTACTGTTTGACATTTTGCTTCTGTTTAAAAAGCTTTGGTAGAAAATAATGACTAAGATCAGCATGCACAGATGTACAGTCTGATCTTAGCCAATATTGTCTGCTTTGTACATGTATTACGTAATTGTTGGGAGGTCTTGAGGGGAACTGATTTGAACTGTCCTGAAAATTGATGATTATTTGAATTGAATTTCATATTCAGCAAGATATGTTTTAAAACATTTGTGACTGCCTACATATTGAGAGGCAAACACAACTATTTTCCACTGTGCCATGAATGTAAAAAGATGGATTCAGACTAATTTTGTGTGTCTTTTAATTATGAACAATAAGGGGAAAAATAAATACTGTTGAGTTAACCTAGAAAATTGAATTTAGAATACCAAAGTTCTTCATTCATTCCTGTTTATAGATGAAAATAACGCTTATTTGTTGATTGTCTATCTCCAGGGATTACTGAAATTTTCTTCTAAGTATATATGTGTAAAGTTGGTATGACATGCATTTTTTTTCTCTTTATCAGTAAAAATTGTTATCAGACTTTTAACATTAATTTGAAGAAAATAAAACTGTTGTATATAAAGTTTATCTTACTTTTCTTTCATTTCAGCCATGCAGTCAACAACCAGATGTTATCAGACAGAAATAATCAATTTGAAACTGTTAGATATAAGAATTATTTTGTTATTGACTTGTTTCAGCCATGTTGTCGACAACAAGATGTTATCAGACCTACAATATCAATGTGAGGAGTATAAAACTGTTGTACAAGTAGCAGAGGTAGAGAGAGATAAACTGTCTGAATTAATGAAGGTGCTACAACACAGGTTAGATATCACAATATTTCATCTAATCATGTAAATTACTCTTATACTTACCCCATTTTATAATAATAAGGGCTTATTCTAGTATATATATTTAAAATATATACGTTTTTTGTCCCAACATAAAGGATTCGCTCCTCTTTCATTTACTGTTGCTATCAGGCCATTTTTTGGCTGTCTGTATGCTTGTATATCTGCAAAACTTTTCAACATTTCTGTTTCTTTGCAAGTCCAACACAGTGTATAAGTAATAAGGGAACAGTAAGAGGTAAAGCAATTGCTGAAATCATACAGTTAGTTACACCATGAAATTGACATTCACACCTATCAAAATCATTCAAATCACTCATTGCTTTATTCATTCATTTCAAACTCTCCAGCCATTCAAAAATACTCCAAAAGATTAAAAATTGCTTCAAATTATTTTATAACAATCAACATTTCAAACAAATCAATCAAATTATTGCTTGATTTTATTGACTAGTGCTGATTTTTAAGCAGCTGATTGGTCTGTGACCACACAAACTCAGAAAATACATAGATTTTATTAAAAGAAGGCAAAAATTTATTGATTACGTTTTACCTCCCTTGAAAATCATTCTTAACTCACTCTTGACACATGTTCAATATCATTCCAAAATAATCCAACTTCAATTTCAAAATGTTTTTAACTATAACAAGATAATCCAATAGGGGAAAATTAGTCTTTCAAAACAGTCATTGATGTAAATTTATAGTGGCTGAATTTGTAAGTAAAACAATTTTGTATTTGGAAGTCTTATTTTGTAATCATGACTTTCAATGTTAAGCCTTTTGTTGATTATAAGGCTTATCTTTCAAGAGATGATGTTGGTGTTAAAAAAATACTTTTTTCAAATAGATTTTTTTGATTAATGTCAGAACTCTTATATACATTCCCGTAACTTTATTTGCAGGAATGATGAAATGACCAAAAACTTACAAGATTGTCAAAGAGAACTTGTTGAACAGAGAAGAAGAAATGCTTTATTAGAAAAACAATTAGGGAAAGTAAACCTTGGTTCAGCCAGACCAGGTATTGGCTTATAGGACTTGATTTGGGGTGAAGGCAGATGAAATCAAATTAAGACCTAGCCCAACACTGTCATTAGTGCTTACATTTATATATGCACATATAACTTTATAGCACATAGTTATTGAAATGCTACTCTTTATATTGGAAGAAAGAAAGTTGGAGAAAAGATGAGTTTTCTTCTTGGTTGGAAGCAGTCTGCTGTTAACTTCAATGACTGAATTAAATATTCTTCCAAACAGTTTTCTAGCTTTGTTTTCAACAGTAAAAGACTAAATTTAGAATTTCATTTTCTTCAAATATCCAGTTTAAACCTCATTCAATTTAGATTACAAAGTGATAATTTACCTTGGAACATCAATAATCCATAGGAAAGCATTACCAAAGTAATTATTTTGTTTGTTTGTATTTGTAGGCAATACATCTGCTCGTAGAAAACAGACAGGTAAATCAGTCTTGACTAACAGTGCACCTTTAATAGAAGATGAAGAATTAACAAATCTTAGTCCAGAAGAACTTGTTACAAAGTAAGATATATTAATAGCTGTTTGGTGTAACATGGATTTATTTCTTTCATTTATTTGTTGATATGTATTGGTTAAAAATTATTTGTGATAGACATTTTAGAATATTTAAACATTTTTCAAGAATCAAAAAAAGGTGTATGGATTTCATTGTAAACCTTGGAGTTATTACATTATAATTGCTTTGAAGTTTGTGTACATATGATCTTTATTACTTTTGTAAGTTTTGTATTTGCATTGTTTGAAAGCTCAATTCCAACAATAAGTCATTACTTGTGTGAAAAGTGGTCGTTAAAGAGAAAGGTCGCTTAGTGCACGCCTTGTTCACAATTTACAAACCTAGTTTTAATAAAAAGGAATGCAAATGGGAATTTACCATTAATCCTTGGTTGTTAAAACTCTTCAGAATTGTCTCCTTGAGATGATTCTAATGAGTTTTATAACATAGGATTCATTCACAATGTTTTTAAGACAATTAAAATCTAACTTAAAAGATATTTTGATTTAAAAAGGGAGATTTTGATTATGGTCACTAATTAAAAATGGTCGCTTAATAGGTGTGGTCACTCGAGCAAGATTGACTGTATTCTCAATAATGAGTAGAAGAACCTCTCTAAACATATTGATTTATCACAGGGAAATGCCTTACTAGCATGTAGAGGGTTTGGATGCTAGATAGATATGCTTTGACAACAGTTCAAGCTAGATAAAATGGCTTGTAAGGAAAAGTATTTTCTTATTGCAGTCTTATACTTTTTGTAAAAAGTTCCTTAGTTCATTCTCAGACAATTACAATTAAAAACATGGTGAAATTGACATTCATCTCGATCAAATCTATTCAAAATTGCTAACTCAGAGCTCTGTTCATTTATTCCAAACACCCACTCATGACATTAAAAATGGTCCTAAATCAACAATTTCATTCAAAATGAATATAGCATGAAAAAAATATCAATATTTGATTACCTCCCTTATAACTTCACTCAAAACTCGCTCCTCCTTCTTCTTCTATTTTTTTCCAAAATCTTTCATCTTGTCAATTTCACGATGTTGTTAACTGTTGCATGATATGACTGAAAGAACTTTGAAAGCATCTTTAACACCAATTCAAGTTCAAGTTAATATCAAACTTGCATTTTCAGCTTGGAGATCCAAAAGGATGAGAATGAGGCTCTAAAAGCAGCTTTAAACAGTACGCTGAAAGCTAAAGAGGAAGATTTAAGGATCTATAGTGACACAATCGATGAAACAAAGAAAGTGTTTTTACAAGCTTTGAGACAATTGAAACAGTCTGTTAATACTACATAATATATTGGTGATGTAATATATGGTCATGACTTGCCTAGATGTTGATCCAAATATTTACTACTTGTTTCTCAAAAAAGAACCATCTTCAAACTTTGTAAAATAACCATGAAAAAACAGTAAATTCTGGGCTACCAGAGTTAATCATTAATTTTGAAACTATTATTTAGAATGATCTAGAATATGAGCCTCTGCGAGACATTTCCAACAATTAAACATTTGTGAGGCACAAACCTTGAGCAGCAAAATTAAATATGTAGCAATAAGGAAACTCTGTGTCCACTTGAAGAGGGATTAATACCTTTTTTAGCTCGCCCCGGACAAAAGTCTCGGAAGAGCTATTGTCATACCCTCGGATGTCGGCATCAGCGTCGGTGTCGGCGTCCGCATAAGGTTAAAGTTTTTTATTTCTATAAATATTTATCCTAGAGGCTTTATTTTTTACAGAAACACTCATTAGGGCATAGGCTTTCATTTGAGACCAACATCCATGTCGAAATGACCTTTAGACTGTGACCTTTGCCCTTTCAAAAAAGTTTTAACCAAAAACTTTAACCAAAAAAACTTTTACCTCTGAAAGCTTTTAACTAGAGACATCATTACTTCATATGCACACTCATTAGGTGATAGGCTTTCACCAGAGACAAAGGTCCTTGACATTGACCTTTACCATTTGTGGACTTAGAAAAACTTTAACCTAAAACTTTAACCAAAAACTTCAACCTTGCTTACATTTTCTGAATGCTTTAACTTAGGGACATCGTTTCTTCATTTACATACTCATTAGGTGATAGCCTTTTGCGAGAGACCAAGGTCCTTGATAATTTGACCTTAACCTTGACATTTTATGGACTTGGGAAAACCTTAAACTGAAAAACTTTAACCAAAACTTTAACCTTGCTTATATTTTCTTGAAGCTTTAACATAGGGACATCATTACTTCATTTACATACTCAACAGGTGATAGGCTTTCACCAGAGACCAAAGGTCTTTACAATTTGACAATGACCTTTTTAAGGACTTGGAAAAACTTTAACCAAAATACTTTAACCCAAAACTTTAACCTTGCTTATATTTTCTGAATGCTTTACTCCAGGGACATTATTACTTCATACACATAATCACTAGGTGATAGGCTTTACTCCAGAGTACAAGGTCCTTGACAATTTGACCTTGATCTTGACCTTGCTTATATTTAATCGGTCGTTCTATGAATGCTGGATTCTTATTTATACACGGATGTACAACAGGCAGCCGGAATTCGGTAAGACATCTGTATTTCTTTTATTTTTTTTATATGTGAGATTTAAATGTTTGTGAATCAGTTTCACCATTCGGTTTTAGAGTTCTAAATTATATTAAAATCATCTACAATACTTATACATTGAGGATATATTAAAATTTTGAAGAGGTTTGGGCTTCGTATTTATGATAGTTATACCTTGTTTGAAAATAAAAGCTTTTAATGTTAATACCTTTTCAGTTACACATTGTAAGATATCTGCATATATCAGTACCCTCTCCCCCCCTTCCAATAGCTTCCTTCCAAGGTACATGATTTTGCATATATCTATGTGAAAAGCATCCAATAGGGCGAGCTATGTTGTCCTCTGACAACTCTTGACAAACCTTGAGCAGCAAAATTAAATATGTAGCAATAAAGTAACTCTGTGTCCACTTGAATTGGGATTAATACCTTTTTTATCTATAGAATGCATAGAGAAGACTCTAGCCAGACTATTTGGATGCACAGGCTGACAAGAGTCTTTCTTTTCTGTACATGTGAAATTGTTGGAAATGTCACGCACAGGCTCATATGTCTGTTTAGAAAATGTTGTTTGGATTATACTGAAACCATTTCTCTGCACAGGTTTCGAGATTTATCTGCGGGTGGGATTTTTTTTTAAATCTTTAAGGCAAAAACACTTTTTATGCTTATATGAGGGCATGAATATTTATTGTACTTTTTCCCTGCCAATTTTGAGTCAAATGTTCAATTACTAAAAGTTAAATTAAGAGATGAAGAGAACATTGCTGATTTCACTTAAAACTTAAAACCTAAGCACACTGTATGAATATGCAAAGCAGATTTATACCCAAGTGTGATTAGGTATCTTATAATTTAATATCATGAAGCAAATACGACATACATAAACATTATTCCAAACAAGACATTCCTCAGAGGAAGTCTCATTGCATTAAATGCATAAGAACATGATTTAATCTTTTGACAAATCTGCTGTGATATCTTGGTGAAATCGACAAGTTATTGTCCATGGAAAAATCTATTGAAAAGCCTCACAGGAAAAGAAAGACAGTGAGTTTAAATGATAACATATGTGTATGGAAAGAGTTGTGAGTGGTATAGATGTGATTTAATTTATTCAACCATTCCTTCTTAAAAGTTTATCTTTTAAAAAGTTTTATTTGTTGTTGTTGATGAAATCATGAATAAACAGTTTTATATATATATGACATATTGTGTTCATTGTTTCACTGAATTTGAAAGTAAAAAATGGTGAACAGCTTTTTAACAAAAACAAAAAAAAAATGGAGGGGGAACTCTTTATTTAAGATTGAAATATTTTGATAATACTTGCATCCAAACCCTATGTTGAGGGTACTCACATGAATCATCTTGTTGAGTCTATTCAATCGAATACTTGCATGATGGGGTTTAATTGTGAAATACCGATTATAGATGTGCATTGTTCCCTCGTATCTATACCTCTGAAGATGTTGCAAAAGTTTCAAAGTGTTTTCCTGCCTGTGTTTTAAGCTCGGCTGTTTTCGGGGAAAACCTGAGGTATTATGATCTCCTTAGCGTCTTTCGAATTGGTATTGATGCTGGTGTTGGTGTGACAAACTTAAATCTTGGCCATATCTCTGTTCTTTTTGATTTACCTTCATTAAACTTGACATATGTGTTCACCATCACAAGAGCTACCCAGACCAAAATGGGGATAACTCTGGGGGCATTGTTGTAAGAGTTATGCCCTTTTTTCGACTCAGAATTTTTGCATTATCCAGCACATGCAGTTTCCGAATGATTTATTAGGTAACCTCATTTAGCATTGTGAAAGATCATGAGATCCAAAGTGCTGAGGAATTATTATGGGTCCACTACTTTAAGATTTAGCGATTATAAATGAAAATGTTGGAAAAAAAAAACTATTGATTGTAGGTGATTTTTATGCTTTTTAAATACAATTGAAACATTTAAGCTCTCACGATCACAAAGTGTTGACAAGTGGATTATTGTGTATAGTATACCATACAAACATTGAAGTCGTAACTGGTAACAAAAATCAAGTCTTGGTCCAATCAAAAACTATGTTGAAAGACTATAGGTCTAGAATGAAAAAGAATCATTTACATTTTGAAATTAGGAAGGAAATGATAGAGATTGATTGCTTATTGCTACTGTCGAGAAAGTACAGTTAAGAACATCATAAAATTGACCAGATGAATGATTTTGAAATTATTTTTGAATGAAATTGAACAAGTGACTGGTGAGTTTTGAGTGAAATTAAAGGGAGGTAATCCTATATCACTAATTTTGTTCAGGATAAACAAAATTAAAGATTTTATAACCGCCCTTTCATAGAATGTGCATGCAAGATCTATTAATAGCTTCATATGTCTTCAAGAACCAATCATACGCTTACAATTTCAATCATGTCAGTGAAATCACGATTTTTTTTTTTTCAAATTTATTTTTAATAAAGTAGTTGACGTTATTTTTTTTAAGTAACTTTGAGCGTTTCAAAACAGTTTGATAGAGTGTTTTGATTGAATGAATGGAGCGCTGAGCGAGTGATTTAGAATGGTTTTGATTGAGATGAATGTCAATTTCAGGATGTAACTAACTGGATGCTTTACAGAAAACGTTGTGAGAAAGGAGGGTATTGCTTGAACTGTTGAAACCTGGCCTATCTTCTGATTAACAAAAAGTCTAAACTTTTGTAAATTTACTCTTTTCAACGCTGGCGATTTGAACAAATAAAGTCACCTGATTAAAAAAATGATTTAAATCAGATATTTCAGAAAACTATTCCTCGTGGAGTAATTTACTCAGGTACTGCATAATTTGACGGCAATACGTATATGTAAAAGTAAGTTAAAAACGCAGAGAAACGTTTTCATAGGGAATAACTCGAACAATTTGGTCGTCCCGTGTGTTAGAGTTATCGCGAGACCACTGTCATAGGATTTATCCATTCTTAGAATATGCACTTTAGATACCTTTTCAAACGTTTGAAATCAAAGGTTCATACATTTACAAGCTAAATTTAAGCCATGTGGCAAGTGACCTGAAATTGAACTTTTATTTTTGATAAATAGTTGTAAGTTTGTAATATTGAGATAAGGTGATGTCCAGTTATATCATGTCCGTGGTCATCTCGACCCATACTTGACCAGTATATCACCTGACCAGGCCGTGTCAAGTCTGGCCCGTATTCAGGACATTCTTCTGGTCATACTTATCGTGCCTTTTGACCCAAGTTGACCCCATTGTACTTGATAATATGCTGATCGTGTAGTTTTACTGAAAAATACCATCGCTATATTTTGCGAAGTCGGAAAAATTAGGAAACACGATATATCGTCGATGTTATTCCAAAACCTTGTAACTGCAGGTTGATCAAAGCTGTAGTTACGATGTTTTAGAATATCAACGACGATATGTAACTGGTTGGTTTTATGTTACAGTCCATGTTGCCCAATCAACTTTTTTAAGCCCCTGCATCGAGACATGATTTTGGGCATTTTGTTTTACCGACGTCCAATTGTCTGTCTATTTGTCTGTCTGTGAGCAAAACTTAACCAAAAACTTTACATTGTCAATTACTTCAAGGCTATTCAAGATAAAATGCTCATAATTGTATGATGATAATCTTGATGGTGCGCATCTAGAGACATCAATATCACGTCATAAGGACAAGGTCAAAGTTAAAAAAATGCAGTTTCGCCGGCACTCATGTTTCACAAGCAGATTTTGTTTTATTAAGCAACCGTGTTCAAAATCCGTGTTCAAAATCCGCTTCTTTAAACCAAAATATCTTAAAATATTGATATTATTGGTCCAGAAATTAAACTCATGAAACACGCCTCAAAGATTTATGCATATAACACATTGAATTGCAAAATTGGGACCAGTGATTCAATATCCTTAAATTCCAGTAACATAGACTCATTTTAAATATTGATATCCTAAAAAGTGACTAGGTTGCCTGCTCTGCGTTCAGTATGACAAAACGTCGCAAATTGTTTGCAAATTGCACCCCTTTGCGCGCAAGTGCACATACAAAGCAGGGTATAATTTACAAACGGGTTTTTACCATATTGTCCTTAACGTAGGGGTGTATATATTATTTCATTCCATTTTTTGAAGTCGGCATGTTCATTTATACGTGAATACTAACAAAATACTAGTGACTATGATTTTAATCGAACTAAATTGAATATTAAAGCAAACAAATATAAGTTTTGGGTGACGCCAAGGTTGTGTTGGCGTCTTCACTAATTCTGCGTGTGGTCTACAAAGCTAATAAAATTAGACTAATAAAATTTATTAACTTTAATGCCCAGTGTCAAAAGAAAGTTGCCACCTGTAACGATTTCCAAATTGCAGCAAAAATTTATCATTTAATATAGTTGTGATGTTAATGAAAACACCATATCAATTCAATAGGACACCGTTTGAACACATTCAGTGCTATAGGTGTATTTTCAAAACTGGGCTCTGACGTAGTCACCGAGTCCATTACCATAGGTATATCGGGTATGTCCTTAAACATTTTATAGGAATTGAGCCTAATCCCTTGACTTCAAATACAAAAGAACATGTATGAGTGAACCCTACGATTTAAAACAATCAAAATCTTTCATTTGAAAGGTAAATTGTAACCTTTATAAAGTGTTGTTTAATCCCGTTTTATCTAAATCCAAAAAATGGCGCGGATCTAACGGTAAAAAGTAGATTTTACGGCCCATCGCGCAAATCTACCTATAGATATATAGTACTTAGTATATTGCATGGAATAAGACTATTTGAAAATCTGATTGTGTATTGGGTGGATTCTTTCTAGTGACGCTTAGTATTATTAATAAGCGGACAGATACTATCCAAAATGAGAGAAGGATAGATACTATCCAAATAATGTCTATAGAGACAGACGGACACTAACAAAGGTGATCGTTTATGTCAAGCTAACGATCATATAATGTCATGGTTACACGTATATACAGTTTAGAGTATGTCTCGTGCATATCGCAATCTCCAACATAGAACATACAATAATACAATAATTATCATGATTGAATGAAATGTGATTAAGCTTTTAAATGGTTACCCTGTAATTATGTACACGTAATTCAAAATATACTTGAAATGACATGAACTTATAATTTTCTTCAATTTTTACACTCGATTATCATGAAATGCTTGAAAAGGGTCAGGTTTCTCGAATATACTTAATCTATATTCAAAAATAGTATTTGAACTATATTAGCTTGGAAACCCAAATACAACCGGATCGAAAACTTGAATACTTGTCAGGATATGATTTCGAAAGCTTTACACTAAGATTCATGTTCCTATTTATACCCTTTTTGTGTGTGTTAGTGTCAAAGTATCGTAAGAACGTACATAATTTGTAGGCTTTTCGACCTTGGAATTCCTGGTACATACTCGTATACTGTTACCCATAGCCCAGATCAATACAATCTTAATAAAATACGATATTTTTAAACTCGCAAAGCGTTTCTATCACTCCATGGTTGCTCTAATGGAGAGCTCATCATCACAAGTTTGAAGTTTATAGATACTGAGATTTCTGTCGAGTTTATAAAACTTGATAGTAGTAGACCACGGCTTCCTTGTCAATATAGAACCTTGGCCAAATGTCTCGACCTATTTTCTTCCATTTTCCCTCCTTCTCTAACTGCGCCATTAACGGTTCTAGAGGCTTGTAGTACTCGGAGGTCTCCATCAATATTAACCGGGTCGTGATGATGATGTAACCACCTGAAATGACATGGAAAATTGTTGTAATGAATACAGAAATAAACATCCTATAACAGTAAACTCTGATCCTGCTGAATTTGAATTTTGATTAGGAAATGGCAAATTTTAAGAATATTTCAACAAGAATGACTGAAGATTTTCCACAAAAAATAAGCAAAAGGCAGGTAGTGTAGGCTAAGATCAGCCTGCACGTATGCGCAGGCTGATCTTAGCCTATAGTGTCTACCAAAGGGTTCTCCATCCCCCCCCCCCCAAAATAAATAAATAAAATAAAATAAAAATATAACAAGATGTGTTTGTGAAACACGAATGCCCCCGTAACAGCATTTTTTTAAGTTTGACCTTGACAGATGACCTTGACCTTGTCACATGACCTTGACCTTGTCACATGACCTTGACTTTGGCTTTTTATGTCAAATACTTTTGGAGAAAAGGCAAAGGTTAAGTTTTCGGGTTAAGTTATCGGACAGACAGACAGACGGACGGACAGACAGACTGACGGACACGAGTAAAACAATATGCCCCCGATCTCTCGATACGGGGGCATAAAAATCTCGATACGGGGGCATGAAATAAAAATAAATAAATAAAAAATGATGAAAATAATAATTCTTCTTTCAAAGTGTAGGTTTATGACAACCATTATACATATATCTTACTTATTTGAGTCCTTGGTCCTGACTTGACAAAGTACAATTCACTCTTGGTGAACAATATTGAAAAAGAGCATAACATTGTTGAAATATACGTGGTAGACTGCATATACATGTACTTATAGTTAGAATTCAACAGAAAACTTACTTTCTAGAAAAAAAAACAACTAGTTTATCTCAATTTAGTTTAGATACCTACCTGGCTTCACAAGACGAATCATTTCTTTAATCCCTTCTGGGGGCACGTGACCCTCACTGAAACACCCACTTCCGGTAATGCAATCGTATGTATCTGGAAATAAACATACAGATTCGGTTGATTTTTTATAGTAGTGTACGGTGTTCTTTAAAGCATAGGACACTTTTTTTTCAGTTGCGAACTTAACAGTTTCAAAACATTTTATCGTACTTTTGTATTTATTTGCAGTTGTGTGTAAGAGTTAGAGACTGTCAGAGAGAAACAGAGAACAAAACACCTCATTAAATATCAGATACCCAAGGTATTATAAGTTTTAACAAACTTTAAAACGATAAATATATACCTTAAATCGTATACCAATGTTAAGTCGTATATAGCATTCTAAGAATTAATATCCAATTTCTGAAGCTCTTTCAAACGAGCAATTGTCTTTACATAAGCAGATGGCAAATACGACTGGATATAATTGATTAACAGAAAAGACTGAATTAAAGTAAAGTTCACTTACTATCGGGTATGGGTAGCTTGGCGTCTGTTAAATATTCTACATAATAATTCTCATAAAGATTCCTCTCTTTGGCCACATTTAACATCGGCACGCTTGGGTCCAGAGCATCAATATGTTCGAAACCCAATTTCTTCAACTGTAAAATCAATAAAACGGAAACTGAATTTAAAGATAATAATAATACTATTGTGCGCCCATCGATGATGTGCATCTTTGCTACGAGCAACAATTATATTTTCATGAATACTATCCTTCCAAATTAGCAAAGCTTGTTGCTATGACAGTCCTGTAAAGATTATGTATACAAGGGCCGCCGCCTCATACTGAAGGAGATAACGCGTCAGGCTCCAAAAATATTCAATCATAGGCGTCATGGGTTAGATTCCCGGCGGCTCCACATATCCTTCCCGACAGTTTGTCCTCAACCAAGTTTTTGGTAATCGTTAAATTAATTTAACAACAGTGAGTAAGCAGCTTTAGGCGTAGAAAGGATGTACCGCTAAAGCTACTAGGCAAAGGCGTATCTAGGACTTTGAAATTTATACGCACTCAGTAGGCGACAAAGAATATATGATAAAGGTGATTTGTGGACAGTGACAAAAGATGAATGTCCTCCGTCCGCTTCCTTTTCTATGATTTAAGCGTTGGTGAATAATCAGAGCATCGTAACAACAGCTTAAATAAGCTGTAGTTTCGACGCTATGATAATTCACCGATGATAGTTTTCAACATTTTTTTTACTTTTACGCACTTGCGTAAAATGCGTAATGGGGGCTACGCCTTTGCGAGGAATGCATACTTAAGTGCCTCAATATGTATAAATATGACAAACAAAATATCAAAACCTACTAAACCTCAATTAAACAAGACAAACTTGATTGCTATTACCTCAATAGCTCCTAGCCCAGTCCCAGCACCAACATCGAGTATTTTAACTGAAGATCGCTGTTTTTCTGGGTAACTATCACCAGCATATTTGGCTGTAAGGATAGGTCCTGCATAGGCGCCTTTACATTTATCCTGGAAGCATGGTTACGTCAGTTAAGACTACAGTTAAAACATCGTGAAATTGACGATGTGAATGACTTTGGAATGATTTTTGAATGAAATTGAGTGAGTGCGATGAGTGAGTTTTGAGTGAAAATTAAGGGAGGTAATCAAATATCGCTAATTTTGTTCAAGATGAACAAAATTAGCGATATTTATTACCTCCATGTAACAAAATATACATACAAGTTCTAAAAGAAACTTTTATTTCTCCAAGAATCGATCAGACGCCTTTAATTTCAATCATGTCAGTAAAAAAATATTTTCTAGCAATATCTACTTTAAATGAAGTTGTCAAAGTTTGATCTTATTTTGGTTTTGGAGTTTTTTTTTAAAATTCATTGTAATTTGAAGTGAATGAATGGAGCGCAGAGTGAATGATTTAAAATGATTTTGATCGAAATGACTGTAAAACTTAAAAAAGCGACGTATAAACCCACGAAAAATAATGAGAGAATACTTTTACACGAAAATAACCCATATTTTGAACTAATTTACTATTGTACTTTTAAGTCAAATTAACTATCGAATCAAACTATTGATACTTTACTTCAGGGTCGTTTATTATGTAGAAAGACGGGTCAAAATTCTGGTACAATAACAACCCATGAAACTTTGTTCTAACCTGTCTTTTAACCTCTAATGAAAGCTTTAAACAACATTGACATGGTCCTCCATATTGCACTTTAGGATGTTATAATAGCAGGGTTCAGTAACAAGATCATATCGAGAACAACATGTTTACAAACATTTACTATGGTTATGTGAAATATTGTATAAGAGTTCATTTATGAAATACATTGAGTAATGTAAGTCGATATCCTCGACTAGAAGACAAATACATCGCATATATAATTGGAACACTATTGCTATGAACGCTTCCGAAAACATATTTGTGACCTATCAAGGGAAAAGGGCCCTTCTGGGCAATGTTCATATTAAATATAAAAATACATTTTTTGGTTCACCCAAATAAATATAAATCTATCATGCACTGAAGCAATGTTATTTTCTATTTTTTTTTATTCCGCATTTTTTTCTTATTGTGCATTTTTTTCCTTTTGAATAACCGTTTCTGTTCCAAGTCAGTTTAAGATGCGCTTTGTACTATTTAAATCCCTATAAGACAGACTCGTCAAAACTCGTACTTACATCCTCGTACGACTCGATCCATTTATCGTAGACCTCCAACATATCGTCTTTCGTCATGCCCGGTCGTGTTATGGCGGAGATTTTGTTCTGGTACAGGTTGTGTTTGTCTTCAAACTGACAGTTTAAATCTCGGTGAAAGTTCTCCATTTTTATCCAAGTTTTCTGAAACGTGTAAAAACGCAATTCTAAACCGTTTTGGATAGATGTCCATTAAGAGCTTATAGACTAAGTAAGCTGAACGTAAGTGGACTGTCTTAATACATTGAGGTCTGGGCTAGAATGGTGGACTAGTGGTCTGAGGGTAAAGGCTTCGCTTCGTGTTGAAGTTGAAGTTTGTCGTTTTGGCAAGATACTTCAAAGTATCTGCCTCATTCCACCCGGATGCCACCAGATAGCATTGGATGACAACCTTGTACATGAAAAACAAAGATATACACCGCCTTTCTTGTTATGATTAATTCATGTCGCTTACTCAGTTCATGTTATTTGTTAATTGCATACTGGAGGTTAAAGATTAACACCCCCCCCACACACACACACTTAGGTTGTCTGCTTGATGACAAACACCATGCTAAAGGAACAAGACGAATATCTAAAAATACAGTATTCGCGAGAACGCATTTTCTCTGATAACTAAGTCCCATTATGGCATATTATATCCCCTTTTCTCCTACATTTGTGCATCTTAATGATAACATTAAATGATTGATTTCTAGTGAACATCGAAATATTTATTTGATATTCTATGGCAGTGTTATGTTATCTTATGTAAAATGAACACCAAATTCATTTCAATATTTTACTCGATAGTGAACAAGGGTAGCCAGTCTTAATCTATATATAGTTTCTGATAGGATTCGTGCATCTGATTGAGGAATGCAAGTTGGGGCAATAGTAGAGAATTTGTCTCATTCTTTTCTCTCTTCAATATACATATGGTTATTATATAGTAAGTTCACATAACAAATTTCATCACTCAAAATTGCCCAAGTTGCAGGCATTCTTCTCAATGTTTGAATGACGAAGCTAGGCCGTCATTTTAGAAAAGTCTGATATTCTTTAAACCTCATCAATGTGTTGCTACTATTGGAAAAGAAACATTATACTAGTTTTTTTCCTAATTTCTTATGCAAAGTAAGATATTACACAATTACTTTTTACAAAAATCCTGTAGGGATTAGAGAATTAGAGATTTGGCAAGCATGAATCCAATGAGAACGAAATGATGAGAATCAGGTATAACTGTAGTTTATATTATCTCTGCTTTATATTATTTATGTCTATCTACAATTTCATACTTAAAGTTAATACTTGTACTTTATTCAAAATGACAAAGTCGTCGCATTTATTTATATATTTTTATGCAGTTTAACGATTATAGAAAAAATCGTCCATAAATGATATCACAAAGTATCCTTTTTATGAAATTCATATGATCATGCTATAAATATTAGATATTGTTTTAAATGAAATAAAGTTTTATGAAATAAGATCATACCTTTTTGACAGAGATATGTGTCCTCACTTAATTTCAACTATCTTACTGTCTATGAACTCTGGTGCAGAGACGATTTCTTTTTAAGCGGTGTTTCTAGTACAAGAGTACCCAGATAAACTGTACGCTCGACTGTCGGTAAATTTCCAACGAGACAATTATCTTTTACTGATAAGATTAATGTATGTCGTTTCATACATCAAGTGATTTTTTTTTGGATTTAGATGAAATATTTGTATTTACGTACATCTTTCTTAGCTGACGTAAAAGATTGATTTTCTTTAATTAAAATTGATATCAAATCAGTTATTATCATAGCCATTTTCAAGCAGCCTAAACATTAGTAAACTGTATAAAATAAATTATGTATGTGTCACTTTCGGTGATATTTTTCATGCTACATGTCACACACGTTTTTTCGCTGGAATCGCAAAGAAAAAAGACTTCCATAATTAAATTATACTAAACTATTTAGTGATTAAAATGTGATATTGAACGTGTTCATGGTTTGAATATCAAATTATAATAGTTAATGAATTATGATAAGAATAATGCTTGTAATTATAACTTTGTAAACACAGAGGTTGATGTTATTTCGAAAACAAATCGCCGCAATACCGTGCGCGGCGTCATTACGACATGTCATTCGGAACACCACTCGGCTAATCTCACGATCAACCTCGGATGTACATAGACGGACTATTTTTAAAAATTACGGGAACCCTTGGAAAAACTCGATGACGTCAGTTAAAATGGCGTTAGCCCTCGAAAGTGCGAGTGAAAACATTCGACGTCGCCAACGCCACTCGTTTAGGTCACTGACGTGAAACCATCGTATCCTAATATAAATATCTTTAGATTCTTAGATAACGGCTTAAAAAATCTTATTTTTTGAGAATGATTCGTCATTCACAAAAATTAAGATTTTTCAGCCGTTATTTACTGTAAAAGATATAAATCTACAGTGCTAGTTTTCTTACTTTGTTTCCGGCTAACAAAATGCACGATTTCGTTACATCCCCATCCGCCTTACATACATCCGAGGTCATTCGGCAATCGGGAACCCTCGGTGATTCTACGGAATAGACCTCGGGAATAATAAGGGCGCAGCCATGAAAGCGCGTCATTTCGCACGTGGGTTTATATGACGTCACAAAAATAAACGACGTTGCATAAAACAAAATCAACGAAAGAATAAAAATGGGCATACTGTAATTTGATATCAAAACGCAGTGTCTTACTGCGTTTTGTCATCAAAATATAATATGCCTAAAAGATCTCGAAAGACGATCGGAAAGAATTAACAAAATGTGATTTTCTTCATGCGTATCAACCGAAGTACCACCAGGAGCCGAATTACCTAAAAATGACCCAAAATTACTACACTTGCGTCCGAGGTACTTTTCAGTTCCGAATGGTCATTCGGTCCATCGCTCGGACTTTTCCGTAGAATAGCCGAGGGTTCCCGATTGATCAGAGGTATGTTGTAGTTTACGGAAATGGTCGAGTGATGTTCCGAATGTACGACAAGTGACATAAAACTTCCCGAACTATTTTGATTTGTTTACATTCGGCGACCATGTCGTAGTTACAGCTTCATACAAGCTGTTTTTACGACAATTAAGTTACCCATTAGTTGAAAAGTTATGGAGTCACAATTTGTAAATTATTTAATTCTTTATACGGATTCAATCGAAAGCTATTTCAAACACTTTAAAAAGAATCATCGACAAATTATCGAAGACATGGAAGCTTGTAATTTCTATTGGATTGCCATTGGCGAACAATCCTATCAACAGCTTAAATTAGCTCGGGTTACGAGAATTAAGTTACAATCAAGAAGCAATAAAGATTAAACATTTATGATATTTTAATAATAAATAATGGAATTTGGGGGAAAAAATGTTACACGCCACAGTGCAATAAGGATGGATAATTTTCGTACTTCATAGATACCCCATTCTACGTTTCGTGCCAAATAGAAAATGAATTGCGAATCATGATTCATTGAGTTGTTCTCGCGTCTTAAAAAGTCTTCAAAAGCGAACTCTCTAGAAATACATCGTGAAATTGAAATTCATCTCGATCAAAACCATTCTAAATCGGTCACTCAGCGCTCCATTCATTCATTCGAAACACTCACTCAAACCACTCAAATCGCTCCAAAATCACTGAAAGATAAGATCAACAACTTAGTTTAAAATCAAAGCACTAAAAGTACTGATGGTGGACGTTTCTGTTGGCATACTAGAGTGATTCTTCCATTTGTTGATAAAAGAGAAATTTTACATATAAAATTACGATATAAGGAAAATGACCTGACCCTAGTTCGCATCTTGCTTCACATATACATTTCTCAACAGATATCGTCGATCGTCAACCAAAGTCCTGTAATTACAAGGTTTCGATAACTTTCGGCATTATGCAGGGTGTAGTTTAAAGAGTGGTTTGACTGATCCATTGGGTATAAAAGGAGAAAATGACAATTAGATGATCTAGGTTAATATTCTTATATTGTATTGCTAAACGATTCTCCGTAATCTCAAAATTAAAATTATGGTGTTATCTGCTTTAAAAAAATCTATAAAAGGATAATAATTCATTATTCCGCGATTTTCATTCTCAAATAAAGAAAGAAAGGGTAATAAGTGTTTATATTGAAACGTTAAAAAATTGCAGACATTCGTCTCGAGATTGGCTGTCGCGTGTTGAATAGTAAAGTAAGACCCCTTTGCATAAACCTTTATCGCACGACCCGAATGCTTTACTTTACCGGCTCGGGCTTTGTCAGTATTCATGTGTATTCCGGTATTTCTATTAATTGGCCATTGTTTTATATACATTAGTAGTGTCAGGGGAGGTTACCATTCCAGTATTTTAATTCACCAAGTTTTCATGAGTGACCTCCCATAGAAGGGGCAAATTACTCTGCCCGAAAAGTAGTTCTACGCAAGCAAAACGTTCATCCGATCTCAGAATTGCATATGATTTCGCACTTAAAAGATGTCTTTGAGGTTTCACAAAGTAATGTAGAATCTTTGTTTCACTCTTTTTTTAAAATGCATAGTTGTCAGACGGATACAATTCTTGAAAAAGAGTAAATTGAATTTTAGTGAGCACTACTGTTTTGAAAACATATTGACATCTGACAGGATTGTTCTTACGCGGTATAAACACTGGTGAACGTAAACGTCAACCAAAAAAGATATGGCGAGAAAAATGGCGTGTTAACTGAAATGATTGAAATTTTGAACGTCTGATTGGTTCTTCAGGAAATATGAAGCTATTTAAAGAACTTGTATGAATATTCTATTAAAGGGAGCTAATAAATATCGCTAATTCTGTTCATCCTGAACAAAATTAGCGATATTTGATTACCTCCCTTTAACTTCAGCCAAAACCGGCTCCTCTCGCTCATTCATTTTCATTCAAAAATCATTCCAAACCCATTCACCTTGTCAATTCAACGATGTTGTTAACTGTAGATCTAAATTGTGACCGTTATCATGACTTACCATATGGTCGTCGGACGACTTAAATATCGTACTAACAGCTTTGTTCCAGATGTAGCTGCGACATTCTATGATAAAACGTCTAATTTTAAACCTTAGTGAATTAAAACATTTTATCTTCATTTTTCTTGCAATTTATCATATCAAGCCAAAATAGGAAAAACAAATAAACAACTAAAAATAAATAAATGAATGAATAAATAAATAAATAAATAAATAAATTAAATAGATAAATAAATAAATGAATAATACCAACTTTTATTCGTTTATGTAAAATATGTTTTGAGCGCATGCATATAAAAAATAAAGGCCAAATAAAACATTTTGTTCAAGAAGGTATGAACAGCTTTTTCGGCCGATCATTTTAAAGTCTAAAATATTTTCACGGGTTGAAATCTTACATAAGAATAGGACATAGACTAGCGTAAACGCAGTGTTATCAGTCCGATGTCATTTTAGCTGATGATTTGGTCACCTTGTCCGACATTGTTTGGAATTTGTAGTGTATCAAGGCCGTGTGACATGGAAGATTTTATACACGGTGTTCAAACATCCCCCTTCATCAGTGTAGATTATACTTCTTAAATAATAAGCTATAGCTGCCTGCGTATAGCGCGATTTTATTGACCCAAATCTGACCCCTATTTAGATGAATAAGAATCTGTTTTTTCCTACTCGGCTTTGCACGTGCTTTCATATGAATGAATAACAAGCGGTGTGGTATTGAATATAATATATAATTCGTTAATTCATAATATATGTCGGAAATCGTTATTTAAGCATTTTATTTCCACAGAGGTCAAATTTGGGTCTAATAAACCAAGGCATACAAGATGAAGTCGCTCGCGAAACGTTTAAGAAATAGTACCCCGCTTTGCACGCGTTCTTGCTTGCAAAGCGGGTACAAGTCTTAAACGTTTGCAAAGATTTGTGTATCCTGAACGAAAGGCTGATGATGTAAGTATGGACTATACACTATGAACTCATTCAAATGACAAGCTTTC
Source organism: Fragum whitleyi (assembly GCA_948146395.1). Classification (NCBI taxonomy): domain Eukaryota; kingdom Metazoa; phylum Mollusca; class Bivalvia; order Cardiida; family Cardiidae; genus Fragum; species Fragum whitleyi. The sequence goes on from OX411547.1 coordinate 10,664,601, forward strand.
ACCAAATGTCTCTTTCGATCGTGAAATCATACCTCCACAAAGGTCCGATGATGTGTTCTGACTCACAGAAAAAAAAAGAATTTTGACAAATTTGAGGCTTCGTTAGATAAAGTCATCTGCCCTTATATCTAAATATATATTTGACACATATAAATGTCATTTCTTTCTTTCCGTATGGTTATTTGTTTAATGTGTAAAGCAATTAACATGTAACTATTATTAACTAAGATATTATTATTATTATTATCATTATTTCATTATCATCATTATTATTATTACTATTTTAACTATCATCATCGTCATCATCATCATCATCATTGTTATTTTTTTTTTATTATTGTTATTTTCATCATAGTTTTTATTTTTTAACTATTTTTCCACTATCAATCTCTGACGTTTGACATTACGCATAAATACATTCAATGCTTTACCAGCCCTGAGTTCAGGATGAGAAAACGTTGCAAAGTGTTTGAAAATTATACCCCGTTTTGCCCGTAAGTACACGTGCAAAGCGGAATATGATTATCAAACAATTTGCACTATTTTGCCATCCTGAAAGCAGGGTTGGAACGTATAAACGCCTTTTTTACTATCTCTTTGTCAAATCTTTTTAGCTCCACTGTCAAGACGATGTCCGTAGTGCGTGCGTCCGTCGTGCGTGCGTCCGCGCGTAAACTTTTTCTTTATTATTCCAAATTATTGGGCGGATTTTAACGAAACTTGGTAGGAATGATCCTTGAGTAACCCTCTTCTAAAATTGTTTAAGAGATTTTGATTGACCCCAAAATATGGGCGTAGCAGACATGACGTTTTGTTTCATAATAAAATCTTTAAAAATCTTCTTCTCCCAAACCATTGGACCGATTCCAAGGAAACTTGACATGGATGTTCCTTGGGTGACCCTTGACTAATATCGTTAAAGAATTTGATTTCCCCGAGATATGGGCGTGGTAGGGCGGAGCTTATTTTGACTATAAAATCTTTATAAATCTTCTCCTCCCAATCAATTGGGCCGATTTCAATAGAACTTGGCATGGATGTTCCTTGGGTGACCCTTTATTTGATTTGTAAAATGAATTTTTATTGACCCCCAAATATAGGCGTGGCAGAGGATGGCTTATTTTCTTTTTCATCTTCTCCTCCCAAACCATTAGGCAAATTTCAATGAACCCTGGTAAGAATGTTTCTCGGATGACCCTTGACTTTATTTTTTTATAGATATTTTGATTACACCGTAAATATGAGCGAGGCAGTGGGAGCCTTTTTTCCATACTTGTATATTTAACATTCTTCTACCACCTCTTAGGGTCAATTTTTATTAAACTAGACATGAACATTCATTGGGTGCAATTTTACTTAATCCTTTCCTGTTTTACAACATTTTGGACCTGTCCAAACTCAAAGGTTTTGCAGACGAAAATTTAAAGTGGATTTAATTTGAAAAATAACCATTCAGTAGGGAAGAAAATAGTGTGAAAAAAGAAGAAATTGCTTGTCAGAAGCAATTTCTTCTTTTTTCACAATGTTTTCTCAACATAAAATCACAGGCACGTAAAAAACAGGATTTAAACAGCAAAGGGTTAAATTGGTCTAGAAATTATAAAATCTAGAGAGGTTTCAAAGTGCTGTTTTCAGTCAAAGGAAGCTTTGTTTAATGAAAGTCTGGAGATGTTAAAGCCAGTGGAGCGATACAGACCCTCTTGGGCCTCTTGTTTCTAGAGCTAGGTATAAGCAATAATACGTGTCTATCTTTGATAGAAAATCAGTATCTGAGTTTCAATGAGATAACTAGAATTATGCATGTAATGAGGGCTTCGTCGGAATGGAGTTTGAGCGTTCTTTTCTGTTCATTGGTGTTGACATAAATCCTTTAATCCGAGTGTCACGTGCAAAATGTTAATTTTTCTCATACACTAATATTGTTTTCTTATCTGTTAAAGAACTTGTCTAGACTAAAATTCAACTATCCTAAAAGTCCCTGACATAAAATCCTTTAGACAACTTTTAAAAGATAACAGACTCTACGAATGATCATTATAAACTTTTAAAATTTTGTCTATATCTAATCAAAGTATTGTGCCAGAGAAATAAAAAAAGGAAAAAAGGAAAACAGAAAAGAGAAATGGACACCCAAATGCCTAAACAATAAAAGTGTCGACCTAAAGGATAGTACCCCGAATTCCCAAGCGAGGCGTATCAGAAGTGTGGAGCCAGCGGATATTGCAAGGCAATTAAAACGCGATCGCCACCGATCGCGGATACCTTGAGATTACAATAGAAGCACTAGAATGGATGGGGGTCGTTTTGCACCCCTGTGCAATCTTTTTGTCACTCCAATTTGTATTTTCTAATCCCCTCAACTGAATTTCCGAATCCGCCACAGGATACGTCCCATAGATGTTGTGCAGCCCTGCGTTCAGGATCACCGAACCTTGCTAACAGTTTTCCAATTATACCCCGCTTTGCACGTGCGCTTGCGGGCAAAGCGGGGTATAATTGGAAAACTGTTTTCACCATTCGGTGATCCTGAACGCAGGGGAGATCTTCTGCATCTTAGTTAGTTTTCTCAAACTGATCTTTCTGATTCAACGAAATTTTGCAAAAAAAAAACCCGCAAAATTTTGGATTTTTTCATGTTTTTCCTCAACTAAATGTAATATATGAGCCTGTGCGGGAGATTTCCAACAATTTCTAATGTGCGCAAAGTATATACTCTGACCAGCCTGTGCATCCGCACAGTCTACCAGAGCCTTCACCACGGGATATATATATAGATATGGTCTTAAAGTATCTGTAAACCACCAGGTGACTCTATATTTACAGTATGTGGCTGTCTATGCTGCTCAGTGTTTGCACCTAACTAACATTTTAAATTGCTTGAAATGTCCCGCACAGGCCCACATCGTATATTGAGCTTACACATAAAACTTTAGAATTTACAAAGTTACAATTTATGCCTCAACTTGTATGTTGAGCGATGACTCTGTAGATCGGTCATATTGATAGTTTCTGACACAGTTTTAGTGGAAGTTTTTCAAGTGATTTGTGCAACTTTCAAGCATCATTATGCATATTTTTATGCATATCATGCCTATTGAACCTCTCTCATACCCTAATTTTTGAAATATGACTAAACCCAAGGCCAAATATATAAACTTGTCCAGCTTTCACGATTCAAACTTTTTCAAGACGTTTGAGAGAAGGAATGCAAGGGTGTAACTCCCATTACGCAATTTATGCAAGTGCGATAAAGAAATAATCCTATGTTGAAATGCATCGTTGATGAATGATCATAAAATCGAAACTACAGCTTATTCAAGCTGTAGTTACGATGTTTTGATCATTCACCAACGCTCCGATCATTGAAAGGGGGGAGCGGAAGCAAGTCATTTATCTTTTGCCACAGTCCACATATATCATTTATTCCATAGATCTTTATTCTTTAGTAATCGCCTTCTCAGACTGCGTATAAATTTCGAAATCCTAGCTACGCCTATGGAATGTACCAAAGTGCAAAGCGGATTACAAATAAAACGTCCGAAAACGTTTTTGCACTTTGAACGCAGAACGGATCTCTTAGTTTTTGAAATTCTGTAACATACTCTTGAAATATGCAAGAGGGTGAAGTAAAGAAGTCGAGCATCCTGTCAGAACTGATTTCAGAATCCAAAAACGTTCGGAAATTCTACCTGGTTTTGCGCTTAAGAAAGTGATGGGGGTCGGTAATTTGACCTTAAGATTTTCTTTGCCGAATTTCCAAGGTAGTTCAGCTCCTCCCAGTCTCTACCCAAGCACAACTATGATAATAATAATAATAATAATAATAATAATGATAATAATAATAATAATGATAAAAATAATAATATTAATAATAAAACGACATTATTTAAAGAGCTTCCCAAACTTCCATATAGGCCTCAAATATTGGATTTACAGAGATAATACAAATATTTCGCATTGTTAAACACAAATGAAAAACTATTAATAACCCTTCAAAACAACCAATACTTTGATGTCCCTGAAGAAAAAAAAACCTACGTGTTATCACATGCGAATGATTGTGTTGTATTAAAGGAAGCAGAAACGACGCGTATTAGGCCTAATCTATGTCGTATGAACTTCCCAAATCGATGTGACATACATTTACATACAGTTTGTAAGTTTTAAAAAAATATTTCAATTCAGCGCCGATTTCATCATGACAAAACCTTAAAACTGTTTGATAATTATACCCCACTTTGCACTCAGTGCATGTGCAAAGCAGTGTATAATTTGCAAACAGTTTGCACCGTTTTGTCAACCTGAGCACATTGCAGGATAACATTTGAAATGCAAATGCACAGTTTTGGTTGTACTGCCCTAGTTTATGGACTCGCAATGACAATTTTCCTGTTGTAATCAGCAAGGCCATGTAGACCCATTATCAGTGTAGATTGCTGTAGACCTACTATATTTGTCATATTTTCCATTCAAGCTATTTTACTGTGGAAGATTTTGCGACCTTGTCCGCTCTATAAGCACTGTTATACAAGTGCGTAGTGACAGCGTGGCGTATAGCTTTACATGTGCGTATCGACCACAAAAAGCTTCGGAAAGCTGTCCCAATTGACGAAAAAACGCGACTTATTACTTTTCATTCAATAAAGTGAAAATTATTTACAAAGGTTTGCAAAGGTTATAGGTAGATAGTTGTCAAAAAGTAGTAACTTCTTAGATACTAAAAAGTAACTTCTTTCTAGCAAAAAAGAATATCTGTAATCTGTCTAATAGGCCTACTTTTTTTCTTTATTGAAAATCTGTAAATCATTTTAGCTACAGACCTGATGATATAAAAAAGTCTTGATTAGGATATAAGATAGTGGACCCGTAATAGTTCGGCAACATTTCAGGAGAAACGAGCTTTAATAGTGTTAACCGAGTTTTTTTTAATGATTTTCATTAGGAAACCTCGGTCAACATTGTGAAAGTTCATGGGTTCCGAAATGATGCGGAACTATTACGGGCCCACTTCCTTAACTCTGACCATTACATCCTCTTTGGGTTACCAAAGTGTCGTAATTTCAAAATTCACTCGGCGCTCCATTCATTCATCAATTCATTCGTCAATTCATTCATCAATTCATTCATCAATTCATTCATTCATTCATTCATTCATTCATTCATTCATTCAAAACACTCCCTCATATCGATCAAAAACCCTCCAAAGTCATTTGGAAACATTTCGAAATTATTCAACACAATCAACATTTCAGTCAAATCGATCAAATAATGCTAAGGTTTTATTGGCTGGCGTTGATTTCAAAGTGTATGATTGGTCCATGAAGACACACAAATAGAATAGTACGTATATCTTATTAAAGGGAGGTGATAAATGTCGTTTTATTTAGTTCATCTTGAACAAAATAAGCGATTTTGGATTGCTTACCCTAAATTTCACTCAAACCTCGCTCCTCACACCAAAATTTTTCATCTTGTCAATTTCACGATGTTTTTATCTGTACCAATTCTTGTGTGTTTTGCCATAACAATATCTGAGTTAATTGCCTCACGACAGCAAGATCGGTTTCAGTGTTAGTTCTCCTTTCTCCAAAAAGGTTTATCGCGTATCGCCGCTATGAGTAATTCGTTTACATTGAATAAATTAAAAGCCACTCCGGCGTAAGTTTCAAGTGGAAAGTTTATCTACACTTTACTTATACACAGCGGGTAGTGGTGACTGTGAAAGGATATTTTGATAGGTGAGGATTTGCCATTTTTATATAAAAATCATTTTTAGAAATTGAGGTTTCTCTTTCAACATTATTCTCATGCCTTAAATATGCTTCTGAGACATCTTTTTTTCAAAATTAAAAAAAAATATGGAAAAAAAGCATTTGTTACCCGTAAAGCGAAAAGGGTCCATCTGGGAGCTCTCTAAAAAGATATTTCAAAAAGAGATTGGGTGCAGCATAAGTCAACCAGAGCTCGCATTTCAAAAATTCTTTCACATGAAGGTAGATTGATAATGCAGGATTCAGAAAATAAGCAAAGTGAAAAGTTTCGATCCTCGCCAGTCTGTGCAGTCCGCGCAGTTTGACAAGGATCGACACTGTGCGCACTATCCAGATGGCCCCTTTTCGCGTGTCGAATCGGACTGAATTAGAAAATCTAATGCTGAGATTGCAATGCGTTCAAGACGAAAACGTTTGCGAAAGCAAAGCCGAGTTCAAATTCAAAACTCTTGCAATGTATTTTATCAAGTGTTGGCTTTTCATAATACGCGGTGTCTGTGGCCTTACGATAGGTTAGGATTCGCACCCTAAGAGCCCCAATTCCATCTTTGGATCTCCATCATAAAATCTCAAGATTTCCATCGACTTGTACATATTTATTGACAATAGACTTGAGGTTCTTTGCCATATGAAACTACGAAATATTGGTCGTTTTCGACTGGGACAATACTAATTTGTTTTATTTATATACAGCCAAACAACTACAGAAATTATCAAACGAACAATCGTAGTGGACTTACGTATGAATTCTATGACGTCACATTATTTACAATTGGTAGAAAATGTGACCCCAGTCGAAAAGGCGTATATCTCACACGCCACTTTGAAATGGTCTTACAGGGTGTTTTATTACAAATATTTAAAAAAGATATCGGGTGCTATAGAGTGAATAAGACTAAGTATTTTAAAATGATTCTCAGATAGTATATAGAACTATAGAAAAAAATATTTTAAAAAGGGCATTAAAAGCTAATATATTTAGAAATGTAAGCTTCCCCATAAGTATTGAATTGAAAGTCCATTATGTCCGCAACTCCTATACACTTTGATAATACTTTCCGTTTGATTCATTTCAATCGAATGGCGCATAAGTTCACGCTTTTACGAACCGCGAAAATGATGCATACTATGACGCCATTACCTTCACTCAATGTAACCAAATAAATCGAAAACACGGGTTCGTTCGTTACATAAATGAGAAATTGAAAATCTAAGAATCTCGCTCTGGTAATCGCACTTCTGTTAATCATTTTTACCTATTTTTTTATTTTCATATTCTTCTAAACGTAGCAAATACATTCTATTTTATGGGTTTAAAAGTTTGAGTGATATATGTTTGATATACTTTTGTTTGCACAATATTGAACGCCTCTTTTCAGTTGTAAACCAAGACGACCTACAACAACAACGATGGCAGACGATCTGAACCTAGAGAAGTACGATCTCGACTATACGAAGCAGGTCGAAGATAAGTCCGGGTTTTATCGGGGTGTGGTGATCGACATTAGTCGTCCTGGTACATCGAAAGATCAGATGTTAGACGTCTATGCCAAATGGATAGATACTTATGAAGATGTAAGTCAACCATTCGCTGTCCGCAATTTGTAAATATTTGTTTTTAACCCTTTCCTGCTTTACAAAATTTTGGACCTGTCCAAATTCAAAGGTTTTGCAGACGAAAATTTACAGTGGATTTAATTTGAAAAAACAACCATTCAGTAGGGTAGAAAATAGCGTTGAAAAAGAAGAAATTGCTTGTCAGAAGCAATTTCTTCTTTTTTCACAGTGTTTTCTCAATCATAAAATCACTGGCACGTTAAAAGCAGGGATTAAACAGCAAAGGGTTAAAGCTCCTTTGGTCGAAGGAAATCTTGCTATTATCTTGGGTATATATCCGCCCTACGACCGTCCATAAGTGCGTCGTGTAATTAATGAAAATCCCCCCCCCCCCCCAAAAAAAAAGGAATATAAAATGAGAGGAATATTTTCTTCAACATATTTCAACTCAATGCTGCATTTCGACTTAGTGAAGAGAAATTTTACTCTCCTTTTTCTTAGAAGTAGCATTTTTGCCGAAAAAACGATATTTGGAATTCTATAAACTAATTAAAATTTTCCCGGGTGAGTATTTTTGTGCTTTAGTGTTTCTCGGACTGTTGTAGATCTAATTTCAGACGTTTCTATCAGGCGGTTATACCGGCCCAGTACTTACGGCTAAGTATGTGGAAGAAACATGGCCAGAAGACAAGAGGTCACAAGTTCGAATACTCGATATAGGAGCGGGCACAGGTCTAGGGGCCGTTGAGGTAGGGGATGTTTGAGTATCATAGTGATTGGTAGTTAAATGAATATTTGTGTCTGTATGCTAAATTCATTTTGGTCAATGTTTACAAGCTGTATTCATCGGAGTTCGGGTCGCCAAACAATGCCATCGTTATTGAGCGACCAAATCCTCGCAAATTCGCTAAATTATGACAATTCATTACTGTATTCGTATCAGTCATTTAAGTGAACAACATCGTAAAATTGAAAGGTGAATGGTTTTGGGATGATTTTTGAGTGAAATTGAATGAACGCAGAGAGCAAGTTATGAGTGAAATTAAAGGGAGGTAATCCAACGTCGCTAATTTTGTTCAGGATGATATATATCTTTTTTGAACGTATTTCGCTTTTCTCCAACTTACATTTAGTCAATTTACTTAACGCCATTTTCCAGGACAATTATATTTAAATATGCATTTTGTATATCATGTTAATTATTGTACATCATGGACAATTATTGTCTTATTGTGAAATAAACTATATAATAAAACATGGATATAAGTTCTCTAAAAAGCTTCCTTTTTCTCCAATAACCTATCAGACGAGCATAATTTCATTTACATGTATTCAAGTGAATGCGATTTTTATCTAACTATATCTGTTTTGAATGTAGATGTACTTATCTTTTGAGTGATTTTGGGGCGTAATTGAATGGTTTGAGGGTGTATTTGGAATGAATGAATAGAGCGCTGAACGAGTGATTTAGAATGTTTTTGTTCGAGATGATTGATTGATTGATTGAATGGAGTTTAACGCCGCTTTCAACATTATTTCAGTTATATCGCGGCGGCTGGAGCACCTAACAATGGATCCCTGGTATTTCTCTCACCAGTACAACCATCACATTCTTTCCTAGCCTCCAGCCGCTATCTCACATAGGTCTACGATTATCAACCCATTGGTGAGAGACAAATAGTCGGAAAGAATGAGTGCCGCCGTCGGGTTGTTCGAGATGAATGACAATTTCACAATGTTTTAACTGTATGGTACACAAGCATCAGTGTCAATTTCAATTACAGTTAAAGAAGCACGGTTTTCAGCGAATTGACGGACTAGACCCCAGTGAGCCGATGTTGAACAAGGCTAAAGAACGAGACCTGTATGAAAACTATATTCTAGAATATCTGACGGCGGACAAACTCAATATTCCGGAAAGTAAGTAGCATAAGGGTCACATATGGTGATGCTTGTTAAAGAAACAAGCAAAACCTGAGGTAATTGTGTTCAGTTTTAGTACCAAATCCCCGTTTGTTGAAAAAAATCTCTGTATCTTAAAAAACTAACAAAATTTAATCTCTTATTTGCTTTATGATATATATTTAGTTATGAAAACAAAAAAAAAGTTTTGTGATAATTTTAGAGATGAAGAGATTTCAAAACACAACTAAATACACTCTCTAAATACAACTTTTGTTATGATGATATTAAATGGTGTATGGGTATTGCACATTGAATTAGGGATTTAAAAACTGTATCATAAGCGTTATTTTGTATCAAAACCCTTTAAGGTTATTTCTGTCAAAGCGCATACATTTCTTTTAAATTTTATTTTGTTATCACTGTTTATGGAGTCATTTGATCAAATATTTATACATGTATCAAAAATTATCATTTTAGATACATACGACCATATAACTGGTAGTGGTTGTTTCAGCGAGGGCCACGTGCCGTCAGAAGCTCTAAGAGAAATGATACGATTGGTCAAACCTGGTATGTACATTATATTATTTTTAAAAAGAGGCACGACCTGTTAAGCCGTCGCTACACATTGGCGCTCTTGTCAGCATTCTTAGAATCTTTAAGATAATGGTGTCTAGAATATCTAGCGTATAGTAATCATGCGCGTTATATTGTGTGGTGTCCATGGTCTAGAGGTAGAGCGTCGGCCTCTTGACCCAAAGGTCCTGAGTTCGATTCCCGGGAGCGGCTATCGATCTTGGTTCTTTCATTGGCCCACACATTCGGCGCGAGTACTGGTGAATTTTCCAGGAAGCAGAATCGAGAGGGAATAATCTAAGTTGTAAGAACTTGTTTCCCAATCGATGTAAAATAAATAGGTTTAACCAATGCGCGTTATATATCTAGCGTAAGGTAAGTATGCGTGTTACATATCGAGCAATTGTATGACGCACGAGAACCGTTCAACATCTACAGTTAAAAACATCGTGAAATTGACATTCATCTCGATTCAAACCACTCAAAAACGCTCCAAAATCATTAAAAAAGATAAGATCGCCAATTTCATTCAAAAAAGATATATTGCGATATATCGGAAAAAAAATTATGAAATTATGAGCGTCTGATTGATTCTTGAAAAAATATTAAGCTATTTGATAAATTTGTTTGCACATAACATTAAAGAAGGTAATAAATATCGCGAATTTGCTCATCCGGAACTAAATAAGCGATATTGGATTACCTCCGTTTCATTTCATTCACCTAGTCAATTTCAGGATGTTGTTAACTGTAATAATAAAGATATTAAGAAAAACGTTAAGCTCTGTTTAAGCAGCTCCAGCAAGCTTAGAACGATCTTTTAACATTTACCGAGGACTTTCGTCTTTTTTCAATGTTTGACATCGTTAACACAACGATTCTCTTGTATTCTAATGTTTCCTCAACTGCTTATCGGGACGCTTGGTTGGAACGGCGGTGTAAGCAGAATCTCTGTTATGTCTTGTACGAAAAAGTAGTCATATTTTGTATTTGGTTTATACAGTTAACAACATCGTGAAATTGACAAGATGAATGATTTTTGAATGAAGCTGAATGATTGTGTGGATCGAGTTTTGAGTAAGATTAACGGGGATAATCAAAGACTGCTAATTTTGTTCAAGATGGACAAAATTGATGATATTTATTATCTCTTTTCAGAATTTTTCTGTTTGTGTATCTTCTTGCACCAATCAGACACGTTTAACCACACCAGCCAATAAAATCATAGAATAATTTGATCGATTCGTATTAAATGTTATTTAAGTTGAACGATTTCGAAATGTTTTCTTATGATTTAGGAGCTTTTGATCGATTTGAAGGAGTGTTTGGAATGAGTGAATGGTTTAGTATGATTTTGATCGGAATGAATGTCAATCTTACGATGTTTTTAACTGTTTATGAAAAACAACGAATGCAAACATACTACCTTAATTGAAATTTATTGCTATTACATAATCATTTAAGTTTCAATGTTTTCACAAAGTGCGTCTAGGCTTTCAAATTGCATACTGGCTCCTTGTTAGTATGTATGTATTTCCGTTTATTAATCGTCAAATCCCATATGAGCGACGCCCCTGGAAGACGGTTAGTTGTTACGGGGGATAGTGCAAGGATACATGACGAATCTACTGCTGAGATCCGCCATGGTTCTTTAACGTGCTCGGTGTAAAGCACCGTCCCTCGGATTAACGTCTCATCCGAAAGACAATTAGTTTGTTAGTGCGCCAGCCCTGGAATCGAACCTACACGATCGCCCTTCAATTGTTTTGAAGTCCAGTGCTCGTGCGACTGAGCTTATCAGGCTGGCTCAATCCAGAGATGGAACGATTAATGACTTCAAAATCAAGTTGTGGTACAATCTAAAATTGTGAGAAGCTCTCCTAGCATGCCAATTTTACTAGGTCTATCTTCTTCCAGGTGGATATATCACATTAACAACTAGACTGCTCCTCATACAAACATCGGAGTACTACAAAGATCTCGAACCTTTAATGGAGCGATTAGAGAAGGAAGGGAAATGGAAGAAAGTAGCCCGGGATATATGGCCAAGATTTTATGTGGACAAAGAGGCAGTCGTTTATCATTACCAAGTGTTGTAGGGGAGATTTTGTATTGTTTATTTGATTTCATCATACGCCACCTTGATGGGTAAGCGCAACACTATTGTAAGTACCTATGCATTTATAGGCACTTACAATAGTGATGTGCTGACCCATCGATTTTTTTTTCAAATTATATTTGGCCGTGTAAAAGTGAAGAAATAGCGAGGGACATGCAGAATAGTATGGCAGCTATGGAAGAAGTAAAGTTTCAAAGCCATTGTGAAATTGACACTCATGTCAATCAAAACCATTCGCAATAAATCGCTCAGCGCTCCTGTCATTTATTTAAAACACTCACTTTAATCTCTCAAAAACGTTCCGAAATAGTAAAAAATCACTTTGAAAACATTTAAAATTATTTCCATCAAATAATTGCATGATTTCATTGGTTGGTGTTGATTTTTAAGCGTTTGATTTGACTGTGATGAAAAAAAAATCCGAAAAAATATCTATATTCTATTAAAGGGAGGTAAAATTTAATTGATGATTTCATCCTATTGGACTAAATAATCGATTTTGTTTTACCTCCCTTGAAAATCATTCTGACTCAATTCACCCTCTAATTCTCTTTATTCCAGAATCATTCCCAAATCAATCATCTAGTCAATTTCACAATGTTTCTAACTGTACTCATGTATCCTTGTATAGATTGTAAAAATTGCTTGACACGTTTTGTGCACATAGAATACTAGTAGACAAGAGTGGAATTGTGACACGAGTTTTATACCAGAAGCTATAAAGGCAAGATCTTGTGTAGACTGGAAACAAGAATTAGTAGCCTAGATTTATCAAGTTATCTTAAAATGTGTTCAGAATTTTGATAACTTTGAAGTTATAAATTCCTAAAAGACAATATCTTATCAAACTCAACCTCACACTATTAGTATATTCTTGACCACACAGTTATAATATTCGTACATGTACAGAACTATTTTCTTGACAGAAAATGAGACACTTTTCTTATAGAAAAATTAAAATTATATGTAACTGGTGTATTTGTAGTTTTTCTGTGAAAGACCCCGAGCAACTAACTACCTGTGTGATTATGATTTTGTTATAACATAAAATGACCGGTGAAGAATGGCGAAAAATGCAGTGGCATTTTTGGCCATTTTCAACGTCTTAACTGTTACCTCTTGTTAAACCCCAAAACCCCTTCTAATAGAAACATGGTGATTCAAATGGCTCCCCCCTTGGGGGTTTATAAGAGCTTTTACGGTATTAAATTATTAATCATATAAAATGTAAGATTAGATTTCAATGAGCAAAAAACAATAAACTGTATCGGAGAAAAACATTCTGGCCAAGTTTAATGAATTTTAAGTAAATTTGTGGCAATATTAGCAATATATATATTACCTCCCTTCAATAATTTCCCTGTCATTTTGCATTTGAGCGCCTTCACGGATGATCAATAAGACGCTTTAAGACCCACATCTGGCAATAAAATCATGGGAAGATTTGTTCCAAATTTCAATGAAATGTTGATCATTGAATTTTGTAGAATTTTTTAATTTTTTGAGGGTCTGTTAATATTTTGAGTGATTATTTGGAATAAATGAATGGAACGCTGAGCGAGTGACTTAGAATGGTTTTGATTAGGGTAAATGTCAATTTCACAATGTTACTAACTGCAGTCTAGATTGGATCAAGATTGTTTTGTCTAAACTTAAATCTCACGAAAGATCCTTTTTTATCAAAAAAAAATTATGGCAATAATAAAGAAAAGAACACCAATGTAAAAATATATTAAAATTTTCATTCACTTCATATAAAACAATAGACAACGTATAACAAAATGCTGGCGAGTTTAAGCAATTATGACATGAAAAGGTGTAAAATGAATCATAACAAGTTGCGATGGCCACATAAGATTTCACCAGTGCAAAGTTGTATAAAAGATAAATATTAATCGAGTTCTAACCTGAAATTAACTTCAGCCAATCGTGGTTGTTGTTTCAATTGGTACAATTGAAACAACAACCCTGATTGGCTGAAATTATCCTTTGGATTAAATTATCCAATGGTTATCTTTTAACAACCAGGCCCTTGTATATAATAAACCTACTTGTAGACAGCAAAATTTTAGATTTAGTTTTACAAATGCTGAATTTTGTACAGGCAAACAGATTGATTGACAAACTATTGAACAAATAGATGTAAGAATGACATTCTTATGATAATTGTATAAAAAAGAAGATGACCATGACAGTCCTAAATTGCCCACCTAACCAGCTACTTAAGCAAGTACAGTTACAAACACCTTGAAAATGACATTCATATCCATCAAAACAATTATCAATCACTCACTCAGTGCTCTATTCATTCATTCCAAACACTCACTAAAGCCATTAAAAATCGCTCAAAAATCACTAAAAAGATCAACAAACGCATTAAAAATGGAGCTAGCTAGGAAAAAAAGGAAATGTAGCTGAAATTAGTATGAGCGTCTGATTGGTTATTTACTGAACTTGTATGCACATTTTACTAAAGAGAGATAATAAATATTGCTATTTTGTTCACCTTGAAGAAAAATAGCCATATTAAATTACCCCCCCCCTTTCATTCACTCAAACCTCCAACCTCCCGCTCATTCAATTTCATTTCAAAATCATTCATCTTGTCAATTTAACGATATTGTTAACTGTATCTAAAAGGCTCCTTTCAACCTTGTATTTTGAGAACACTTACAAGGTATAAATATTTTTCAGAGATTTGACACATTTTTACATCAAGACCTACTTTTTGACCTGGCATGACTAATTTTTGAAAATTACCTGGAAATCATTAAGGTGAACATTCTGACCAAAATTTACATTGAGTGGATCAAAATTCTGACCTCTAGAGTAGAAATATGATTTGTCCTAGTGACTTCTTTTTACACAAATTCAAAATGTTAATCTATTAAGTTAGGTTTCAATCTGTAAATTCTGTTTCTGAGGAGAACATATTTTAATAATTATCTTCAGTCAGACTGATTGATGGATGGAGAGACAGGACAGACTGAAGACAGACATTGATCAGTCACAATAGCTCACCTTGAGTGCTTTGCACTCAGGTAAGTTAAAAGCTGCAAAATAATTTAATTCTTGTATTAAAAACAATATTTTTTTCTTTTCACAAATAACTTCATAAAGAATTAATTGTTTGATATGAGAAAGTTAGATAACAGAGTTTCACTAACTAATATGTGTTAGTGACTGTCTAAGTAAACATAATGTTCTGTTTAACAATGGTATATATTTCAATAACAATATCATACAAACTTAGAGCAAAAGGTATTGCTTGTGTAGGCCATGGCCTCTCAAAGGTACCTGGTTTAAACCTATTTACTTTACACCCATTGGGAAACAAGTTCTTAGAACTTAAGATTAATCCCTCTTGATTCTGCTTCCTGGAAATTCATCAGTACTTGTGCCAAATGTGTGGGCCAATGAAAGAACCAAGATCGAGAGCTGCTCCCGTAATTCGAACTCAGCACCTTTGGGTCAATATGCCGACACTCTACCTCTAGACCATGGAAACCATAAAGGTACCTGATTATCAATCAGAGACGATTCACTGTAAACAAGGAGGCAAACTGTCCCAATAAACGCCCCTTACACTGCTAGATATTTACATATGAAAAACATCAAAGAGAAATAACTCAAAATCAATAGTGACAGTTCTTGGGCAGTTCTTATGACAGCAACACAAATGTGAAGTTTCAAGTCAATCTGATGAAAGGTGACAGAGAAATGCTCTGGAAAATATGTGCCTGTCTCAACACTTCGGGTGTATGTGGTATCTATAGACAAAAAGCCATGGCAATACCCCAAACGGTGAGAGGATGCTAGAGGCTGAGGCTAAAACTATAAGAGTTAAATTTTAAAGTATAAATGTAATACAATAAATTGCTAATACAAGAATTGAGCCAGTACACAAGTTTCCAACAATTTCAAATATGCACAAAGGAAATACTCTGACCAGCCTGTGCATCTGCACAGTCTGACTAGAGTCTTTACTATGTGCTTAGAAGATAGATAAGATCTCAAGGTATCTGTAAATAATCAGGTAACTTAATATTCACAGTATGTCTACCCTGCTCAATATTTACACCTCACAAACAGTAATTTTTAAAGCATGAATGTATTACAACAAAATGCTGATAAATACTACTGGCATAAAGTTAAGCATATCATTCTGCTATCTAAATTTTTTGAAAATGGGAACCACTTATGGCTCATCTTAGGGAATTACATATCAACTAAGATGGAGGGATGGAATTTCACACAAAAGGCACTTATGAAGTTTTTTAAGGTACTTAAAAAGTTTTGATAATTTTTGGCCACATTTTTTTTTTTTGCTTTAATTTTGAAACTGCAAATCATCTTACTAATGACATCAATATCTAAGCATATTTGAGAAAAAGTATCAACAAGTGTCCTCATGAAAAGGCTACTTTGCCAGTCTTGTTACAAACTGTAATGAAAAGGTTTGAAGGTTTGTGATTTACTTTTATTTAGTGACAAATATTTTACTAGCATTTCTAAATTGGTATGCTAAACTTTTTGTCAATAGTTATAGTAAATATTCTTTCTTGAGTGAAACATCGATATCTAAATTATTGCAATCCAGTAAAATAAGGAATTTTGATTGATTTAAATCACATCATGTGGGGAAATCCATTGCACTTTATTTCTGTATTAAGTGCAATAGGTCTTTCAGTAACCCCGGACCTTTGATCTGCAAGTCCTATGTGGTAGGAACTCAAAAAACCCTAGTTGCCCTTCCATATTGTAACATTGCTATTCAATATATTAGAAATTGAGATATTTTCCAAAGCATTTATGATCAAAAGGATCCTCTTCTGATTTTGAGTCCATGATTACAGCAAGTGGCCATCAAGCAACCCTCTCAACAAAGCCCGGTCATGATAGTTTCATTTTAAAATGCAGAATAACTTATCAAAAAAGATGCTTAGTAATTAGTACCTCTACAAATGTCAAAATTGTTGTTTATTTGTTTACCATTTGTTTAAGTTTATGTTCTTTAACTTCAATAGCGAGATGAAAATACACAATTTAAAAAAAGGATGTGTAATCTATACGCCCAGAAAGTAAACTTGAAGCTTTAAGCCGATTAATTTGATAATACCTTAGATCTAGAAGACTGCAATTATAAGGGCCAAGTGTCTTTTTCACTGCATTTAGAGTAAGTGCAATTGCCTTAGCACACGGCTTAAACATAACACCCTACATGAGTTATTTGCCATGTGCTTAGGTAATTGCACTTGATACTCCAACGAACCGCAGTGAAAAAGACACTCATCCCTGTACTGTTTATAATACACCCCTTTAACAATGATACAGTTAACAACAACGTCAAATCGTCAAATTGGATTATTTTGGAACATCAGAATGAAATTAATTGAGTGTGTAGGGAAAATTTTGAGTGAAATTCAAGGGAGGTAATATATTATCAATTATTCTGTCCAAATTTGACAAAAATAGCAATATATTTATTACCTCCCTTTATAAAAAATCTGTAGTCTTTCCAATATTTGTACCTTTACTTCCTAATCAGAGGCCCTAAAACTTAAATCAGCCAATAAATTAGTAGACTAATTTGATAGAGTAGAAAAAAATGCTGTTTTTTTTTTTTTAAATGATTTTGAAGCATTATAATTTGGAATCTTTTTGAATGGTATGAGTGAGCGTTTATAATGGTTTTGAATGGAACAAGTGTCAATTTGATGATGTTACTAGCTGTATCAGCCTGTGTTTGACATTTCAAACGATTTCATTTTGACTTTAGTGACAATTAGCAACCTAGAGAGTGACACTATACAATAACAATCTAGCCTGTGCATAATATTAATATTTCCAACAATATCAAATATGTGCAAAGCAAAGACTCTTACCAGCCTGTGCATCCACACAGTCTGTCTAGAGTCTTAACCTTGCACTTTATAGATAGATCTCAAAGTATCTGAAGACAATCAGGTAATTTTAACTTTACAGTATGTGGCTGTCACCACACTGCTCAATGTTTGCAGCTTACTCACATCCCAAATTTATTGGAAATGTAATGCATAGGCTAAATTATGTTTGCTTACTGCCTAGAGACGGGATACAATTTAATCTATCTTCAAAGCCCAAATTGAAGCCACTGATCAGACTGCAGCTGTGCTGGCAAGAGGCTTTATTTTGTACACATGAGAAATTGTTGGAAATGGCGAGGAAAGGCCTGCAACAGGCTTTATTTTGCACACATGAGAAATTGTAGAAAATGTCAAGGAAAGGCTGGCAAGAGTTTTTTTCACACATGAGAAATTGTTGGAATGTCAAGGAAAGGCTGGCAAGAGGGTTTTTTGCACACATGAGAAATTGTTGGAATGTAACACAGGCTCATATCCCCATAAAGTTTATTAAATACCCTGAACAACATTGCTGATACTCTCTTAGTGATATGATATATCCTTGCACACCATCTATATGCCCCCTAACAGCAATAATAGTGTCCATGATACCCCTTAAGGTAGTAGACCTGTAATAGTTCCTCACAGTTTAGGAAGTAATGAACTTTAACAGTGTTAACCGAGATTTCCTAATTCATTGGGAAACCTTGGTTAACATAGTGAAAGTTCATGAGTTCCTAAAATTTGTGGAACTATTACAGTTCCACTACCTTTACATTGCTGACCCTCTTACAATAATCATGATATACCCCCTCACATCACTGATATTCCCCACTGATATCAAGGCTCACACTTTCTAAGGATCTCTCTTTAATCCCAGAATCTCATTTTCTCCATTATAAAATCTTGTCTGTCATATGTCTAAATCTGGTATTGTGGTGTATATTCTATAGTTCTATCTCTGTCTACATTATTATCACATAGGGGAAATAACCACCAAACAGGATGACCTACAAAAAATAAATAACTAGAAAGCCATGAATGGCTTGAGTCGCTCCACAGGCTTGAAATTCTTGTAATCAAAGTTTTGACTAGATTTTTTAGATATTTATTAAGATAATAATTTTGACCAATTTTCAGGTTGATTGGGCTAAAAAGATGGCCTCTAGAGTATCGACAAGGTTTTTCTAAGAATTGACCCTGTGACCTAGATTTTGACCCCATTTGACCAAATTTCACACTTGTCCGAGATTTCATCAAGATAATCATTCTTACCAATTTTCAGGTTGATTGGGCTAAAAATATGGCCTATAGAGTGTCCACAAGTTTTTTCTAAGAATTGACCCTGTGACCTAGTTTTTGACCCCACTTGACCCAATTTGAAACTTGTCCGAGATTTCATCAAGATAATCATTCTTACCAATTTTCAGGTTGATTGGGCTAAAAATATGGCCTATAGAATGTCCACAAGGTTTATCTAAGTTTTGACCCTGTGACCTAGTTTTTGACCCCACTTGACCCAATTTTGAACTTGTCCGAGATTTCATCAAGATAATCATTCCGACCAATTTTCAGGTTGATTGGGCTAAAAATATGGCCTCTAGAGTGTCCACAAGGTAAATGTTGACGACGCACGACAGACAACGAACGACGGACATCAAGTAACCCCAAAAGCTCACCTTGAGCACTTCATGCTCAGATGAGCTAAAAATATCAATTGGTGTATATTATACTTCTAAATCTGGTACTGTGGTGTATATTCTATTTCTATATGAGTTCATTACCATTTACTTTTAGGTATTTTATGGAGAATTCTATTTCAATTTCAGTAATGGAGACTTGCTCTAGAATTTTTAAGAACAAACTCTGAAGTGTGGCAGCATTTTAACCAATCGCTTAAATGATGAACAGGATGAAATTGGTTGTAATATGAGGCAAAACTTGATTTTTTTGTATGTTCATGTATTTTTGTCCCGATGTTACCTCCTGATTTTTTCCGCTGAAATAGGCTCCTGGCAAAAAAATTTTGTTTCCATTACCTGGGAGTTACTATTATCCAAATTTCCATTTTTGTACAAACTTTACATAGGCCAAAGAAGAAATTTTTTTTGCTGGAGGAAAAGTTGCTTATTTCAAGTTATTTGTAAGTTACTAATAAAGGGATTGTACTGATTGTGATTGAAGCCCATGTTGACCTGATAACAACTGTCTTATAACTTAAAATTATATCTGGCAGACTATTTTAAGACACAATTGGCATATTCATGATCCTAACCTGAAACAATTTCCCCTGAACTTCTCCAATTTCGAAAGTTTCATAAAATTTAAGCACTGAAAATTGAATACATGTTGAATAGAATAATATCTAACTGTCTTAAAGCATCAATTTTATCTGGTCTCTGTTGTGAGTAAATTATCATGTCTAGGCAAAGCCTAACCATGATAAATTCTCCCAACCTTGACCAGATAACAGTGATATTTTAAGGCACTAACATATTATTCTCTATGTAACATTTTACTTACCCCGCCCAAATACTTCTCGTAATAATGACATATTAGTTTTATTTCTGTGTAAACCTTCTTTCTTCACATATTCTACACCAGTTTCATCGTTAAATATAGAGGTTAACTAAAATCATAAAATATCTTATTGTAAAAACTTGTAAGATAGCAAATATACATATCCGTAGATTAAATAAATCTCACTTCCTTGATGTGTTGAGCAATATAAATTCTTATAATATGACCTACGTCCCCAAGATGAAATAACCGTGTTGAATATTTTTGATTTTACATGAAGTGTTATTACACTAGTGGAATAAGTATGCAAATAAGCTAAAAACAGATAGAAATGTTACATTTTTGTTGCACTAATGACATCATAATACTTTTGCTGATGTCATTTTATGAACAGCGTAATGTGTTTTGGGGAATCACTTGAAAAAATAGATATCTGGAATTTCTGTGATTTTTTGCAAAAAGTTAGGTCATATTATAAATAGAATATCAAATTTGTGTTCATTAAATATTAAACTTACTTAACTCCTCATCTAAAATAGATAAAAACTTGGCCAAGTTTTTATCTGTTCATAGATGACTTGTTTAACAAATTCAGTATTCCATGACCACTCATTCAATATTCTCTATTTATTTGTCACTTTACAGGTCCAACTGCAAAGCTTATATAGGCTTAACTTGAAAAAACAACAACAAAAAAACCTGCAAACAAGAGGGTCATTGGCCCTAGAGAGCTCACCAGAGGTTTTGTTTACAAAAGCTGCAAAATGCCAAAACTACTTTTTTGAAACCGTAACCATTTAGACAATGAATCTTACAGTTTTTCACAGACTTGACTCCATAGCCTAGATTTTTTTACCTGGCTAGACCCCATTTTGAATTTTGCTTCAATTTAAATAAACAATATATTTTTCATTTTCAAGATGTTTGAGCCAAAATGTTACCCCAAGAGTGTACACATAATTTTCCTCTTAAATTTGACCCTGTGACCAAGTTTTTGAACCCACCTGTACCAAATTCAAACATATCAGAGGTATCATGTATACCAATTTTAAGAAATTTGAGGGAAAATGTGGCCTCTAAAGTGCATTATAAGTCCATTGTAAGATTTCACCCCTTGACCTTATTTTTGACCCCACTTCACCAAATTTCAAACTCACCAAAGATACAACAAAACATTCTGTCCAAGTTTCAAGGCATTTTATTGAAAAAGTATGACCTCTAGAAAGCTCATAAGGTTTTTCTGAGATTTGACCCCTTGAACTGATTTCTTGCCCTCTTTGACCAAATATCAATTTTAACCAAAATTTGCTGCAAACAAATATTGCTTCATGTATTCATGCAGTGTGATTTGGTTTTCAGTTTCACACAACCATGAATAGAACAAATGTTTTCTTATCTCTTTATGATAAAATAATTTACCCACCTGATCACAGCCTATGGCTATCACAAATAACCCAAACAATAAAGACTCTATCACAAGTATTATGGAATGAACTCTGAAATGAAAATAACATGCTTGTATGTCTGTGTGACTAGTCACACATCTAGGATCTGTGTAAAATTGTTTGAAAACCAGATTAATTCCAGTAGAGGTTAATTGGAAGTTGCTTTTCAAAACTTCTTATACAGGAAGGATCATTCTAGATTAAGAAAATATGACCCATCACATGAATAGGGACCATCTGGGTGGTGCGTAAAATGTCAACCCTAGTCAGACTGCATAGACTGACTAGAGACATTTTACTAATTTTCTGCAACAAGTAATTGGTTCTAGTAAAAACCATCTAGAGAATGCAATCTCTAGACGGCTTTTACTAGAACCAATTTCTTTTTCAAATGTTTGTTTAATAGTCTCTTTTCACACGAAGGGTCACAGATAAAATATAGAGGATAATTGTTTGTTTCAGTGTAAGATCCATTTATATTCATTGGGTGAACAACAAAAGCTATATTTTCACGAATGATGGAGCCACTATAGCTTTTGTTGTTCACAAAATGAACAAGAGTTGTCCACGGATAACGTAGCTCGCCAAAACAGCTGCTTGTCACAAACAGCGCTTGACCGAAGACCAAAGTTCAAAGTGGTTTCTTTCAATGTTAAAGTCCATGATCTAATATATAAATCTGTTTGAGTAGTAATTAGGAAATATAAACTTTTTTGTTTTAATGGCATGTTAAAGGTGAAAGGTAAAGTGAAAGCCTACAAGCAGATGAGGTTACCAATGGAATTCTTTGTATTAAACATGAAGTTTTTCTTTAAAATTTTTCTAAGTACACAAAAGGTCAAGATCAAGGTCAAATTGTGAAGGACCTTGGTCTCTGTAGAAGCCTATCACCTAGTGTGTATGTGTATGAAGTAATAATGTCCCTGAGTAAAGCATTTAGAAAATATAAGCAAGGTTAAATTTTTGGTTAAAGTTTTTCATTTTAAGTTTTTCCAAGTCCATAAAAGGTCAAGGTCAAGTTGTCAAGGCCCTTGGTTTCTGGTGAAAGCCTTTCATCTGGTGACTATGTATATGAATTAATAATGTCCCTAGATTAAAGCATTCAGAAAATATAGTTTTTGGAAAAAGAATTTTGGTTAAAGTATTTCTAAGTTTATAAAAGGTCAAGGTCAAATTATCAAGGACCTTGATCTCTCACAAAAGCCTATCACCTAATGAGTATGTATATGAAGTAATGATGTCCCTAGGTTAAAGCATTCAGAAAATATAAGCAAGGTTAAAGTTTTTTGGTTAAAGTTTTCAGTTTAAGTTTTTCTAAGTCCACAAATGGTAAAGGTCAAGGTCAAATTGTGAAGGACCTTGGTCTCTGGTGAAAGCCTATCACCTGGTGAGTATATATATGAAGCTATGATGTCCCTAGGTTAGAGCATTAAAAAAAATATATGCAAGGTTAAAGTTTTTGGTTAAAGTTTTTTGGTTAAAGTTTTTTTTAAGTCCACAAAGGGTCAAGGTCAAGGTCAAATTGTCAAGGACCTTTGTCTATGGTGAAAGCCTATCACCTAATGAGTGTGCATATGAAGTAATAATGTCTCTAGGTTAAAGCTTACAGAAAATATAAGCAAGGTTAAAGTTTTTTTGGTTAAAGCTTTTGGTTAAAGTTTTTGGTTAAATTTTTTTTGAAAGGGTCAAGGTCACAGTCCAAAGGTCATTTCGACATGGATGTTGGTCTCAAATGAAAGCCTATGCCCTAATGAGTGTTTCTGTACAAATGAAGCCTCTAGGATAAATATTGATAGAGATAAAAAACTTTAACCTAATGCGGACGCCGACACCGACGCTGACGCCGACGCCGCCGCTGACGCCGACATCCGAGGGTATGACAATAGCTCTTCCGAGACTTTCGTCCCCGGCGAGCTAAAATCAATTGATCTTACTCAAAAACAAACCATTATCCTATTTCGTTATTGCAAAAATGAGACAAAATGTGAAATTTCTAGGACATATTTTCGTAATGCGCTTCATTTTGCATGTGATTGTTATGCAACTTTCAATGTGACATCTCTCATTCCGCCCACATAGATGACGTCAGATGGGATGAAATGCACAAAAGCAGGGTAAAAGTTTTTGTTAATTTCACTGCTTTTGCAGTGAGATTATCAAGTGATAATGTACCGTTATTTCTCGATAAACCACTGAAAAGCATTAAAGAAAATGGTGTAAAGTTTTGATCCTAGTCAGCCGACCAAATTGACTGATTTGACTCAGTCTGACACTCTATGTATAATTAAGATGGTTCATTTCCCAATGATGAGCCACATATGTATGACCCATCAAGCAATAAGGGACCATCAGGGAAATGTAAAAAAGTGTTGACCCTGGCCAGACTGCAGGGACTGCACAGACTGACCAGAGTCAAAACTTTTTGAAAATAATAAACTTTCAGAATGTAGAATTATTTTCTTCATTAATGTTATTTTTACAAAATACACCTGTTGGTTGACCTATGTTAGATCCATCCTTTTTCCAAATGTTCCCAGATGTTCCCTTTGCATGAGATTGGTCACAAATATCAACATCATTTAACAAGAAAAGGATTTATCTTATATGAATCATATCTAATCATTTCTGTGATTTCATTGTATGAATATCATTCATTGTAAGGCATATTTAACAAATAGTCAAAATTGTGTAAAGTGACTGCTTAGCGGACCACAAAAAAGTGGTTGCTTATGGAATTGGTCGCTTCATACAACATTTCATGATAAATTACAGCCGTCATTTTGATAGTATATATGAATTGTTTGGGTAATTCTTACTGAATCCTATTGTGTTCAAACTGAGTAGAATCGTCTCATTGTGTAAAATATGGACATTTTGATGGCTTGACACAAAAAATTGTCTTTCTTTTTAAGACAGTTACAACTGTTTCACACTGAGCCATCAGCTTGGACTGGAGATTGGTATACTCACAATTTTATATGTTTTCCATCATCTCTACCTACACCAGGGTCCAAAACCCAGGAAACTATTACCATGACAACAGCATGTACGGCGGCTAAACCTATAACAAACAAAACAAATTGAGGGATCAGAGCAAAACTATCATAAGTGCATATACATGTATATATTTATAGGTACTTACAATAGTTTTGCATTGACCACATTTAGAATGATTGTTTTACAATTGGATCATCTTTTTACATTGAATCATCGAGGGCAAAATACTAGTGCTCATCTTTTAAATGGAGGGACTGATTTTTATATGCCACAGAAGTTGAATGTATGTATATTGGAATCCATCTTTTAAGTCGTCCACTCCTTGTTAATACAACAACACTTCCTATGTATATGCGTGGATTTGCAGGAAACTTTCACACAACGTTCCTCATAAAGTGACATTATATTTAAGTTTGTCACAGAAAAAGGGACCATCCTGTAATTCTTTTCTGTGTTGGTGTAAATTGTGACAATATCACTTTTGTTACAAAATACATCCATACACTTGTTCTGAGAAGCCACCTCTCTCTAACTACCATAAGCTGGCAGTTTTCTCTTAATAGTTTTATTAAGGAAGTAAAATCCTTACATAAAATATGATGCTTATATCCCTAAAAAATACAAATTGCAAGGTCAAAAGCCTACTTTTGAAGCATGGTAAGTACACATTTTCCTTTATTGCATTTCCCATGTTATATTAAGCAATTATATCATTGAAAGCCTTCAGGCTTTAACTGAAAACAACCTCAAGTTTTTCCATCAGTTAGATAATATCATAACGAGTCATAATGACATAATTTAATTGATGGCGAATCTCTATGTTGTGATACCTTCATGTAGGTATCACTACTCCTGACTACTTCATGAAAATGTCAGGCTCATGCTTAACCCTTAAACCAGGGTTTTGACCCCAAATAATTCCATTTTGACCCTCAAAAATATCCTACAGGTGGTCATTTTTTGCCTAATGACTTCAATTGGTGCAACCTATGCAAAATTATCTAAATCATTTGTTTTCTTCATATTTTTATGAGGGACCTATATAAATTAGTCAACATAAACAATAAAGTGTCTCAGGACACTTTATTGTTTATGTTGATTCATTTATGCAGATCATTTTTAACTGTTCAACAGATATATATATTAGATTGCATGCTTTTTGACCCCTTGAATACCAGTTTTGATCCCCAAAAATTTATGGTAAAGGGGTCAATGACTCCTGAGCAGAGGGCTACTTAAACAAGATTGACAACATAAATTTACTAACCAACATAAAAAAGAAACTGCATAAAATATTTTTGATTCCATTCTCCAACACAATTGTTGATCCTGAAAATAAACATATCACCAGATATATAACATTGGTATAGCAAGATTACATTGTACTTTCACAAACCCAATTTTTTTGTTTTGAAAATGTGATCCGTCACACAAAAAAGGACCATCTGGAAACTCTGTCTTATAAATATTTGAAAAACAGATCTGTTCTAGTATAGGCCAACCTGAGGTTGCATTTAAAAAACTCTTTAACTGGAAGGTAGACCAACCATTCTAGATTAAAAAAAAAAAAATAAGCATGGTGCAGGAAGTTTCAACCCTAGTCAGTCTGCCAAGTCCACACAGACTGACTAGGGTCAACACATACACACTACCCAGATGGTCCCTTTTTGAGTGATGGGTCACAAATATGAAAACAAAGTATCTTTTTATTAAATCAAATTCATTCTAAGAATTGCAATACAACCAAAGGTCAGAAATTACTGAGAGGCTGTTATTAGTATGGATACCATTAATTGTTGAACATTTCATATTTCCTTAATCACACACAGCAGCCATTTGTTTTATTTATTGGACACAGAGGGACAACAATTCCTTCTTTATTAACAAAAAGGACACACACGGGCTGAGCAAATATATATGATTATAGTACATGTAGTATGATGTAAACTAGCTTGGTTAAGTCAACTTGATGAAGCTACATACAAAATAGACCAAAGGGCTTTTATATGAACATACTAAGTAGAGGTCCAATAGGTAGTGATTGATATCGAATATGAAAGCTGTCTGCTGTTTCAGGGCACCATTTTGAAGATTTCCTTCTTTATTTCTATGGTAAACGGGATGCACCTGGGCAGAGACCAAATTTGACCATAGGGGCATGATACATGTATGAATATATTTGATAGAGGTCCACTTGATGTCGCTACATAGAAAATACAAAAGCTGTCTGTCTTCTAGTTTAAGAGAAGAAGATTTTGATGATTTTCTCCTTTATTTCTATGTAATATGGTTGTGTCTGTGCAAAGACATGATATAAAAAAACTTTGTAGAGGTCCACAAGATAATGATAAGTACCACATATGAAAGCTATCTGCCTTCTGATTTGGAGAAGGTTTTTTAAAAGATTCTCTCCTTTATTTCTATGTAATATGGGTTGTGCCCAGACAGAGCCAAAATATACTGAACATCTTAAAACGCAATTCTATAAAACGTCACTTAAATGCAAATATCAGTGAATAGACTCCCACTGAAATATACTTAATTTGTTACTTTAACAAGTTACTTTTAGTCCAACATCAATGTTATTTTGAAACATTCTCTTGTATTCCCAATACAGGGACACTTTTAAGCAAACCCACAAAAGTTGAAATTTCCCCATAGTCCTACTGCTTGAACGATATTTTCATTTTAAATGAAACAAAAGCCAAACAAATTTCAGAGTTTGGTTATATGAATCAAGAGGTCAAACAAATCATGAATACTGCGTTAAAGCACATTTGGTGCATAGACGACACAAAAACGTCGTCTTTTTGACCAGAAATGATGTCACTTACATGCTTTTCCATTCCGTTCGTAGAACCACAAACATTGTTCATGTGAATGCGGTTTTGGCAAACATTGCCTGTTCACGCTTTTAACCCCTTACCAGACAACTCGTTTAGAATTGAGATGCCATTTTAAGCGTGTTTACGGCATGGCACTAACGTCATTTTAACATGTTAAGTCTTCAGAAACTCCTTTTTGGCAAGGTCCTACCATGCAGATGTTTAAATATTGAAAGAATTAATCAATAATTTTTTGTCTAATCGAGGTTAACGACGTTCCGAATCTAAGAAACACTTTCCCTTTTGACTTACTCAATTAAGAATTCATTCTTTGCAAAGGGAGTGAGTTGATTTCGCTTCTTTTAACGGTTTTTGATATGTCTATCATTGATTACCCTCCACACTTCTGATTTGTTAAATCAATCAACCATAAAAAGTGCAATGAAAAAGAAAGAGTGAACAGTAGATTGCTATGCCAAAACTAACCAAAGCGTAAAATCAAATCAAGATTAAGTAGATTCAACAGAGGATCTTGTTTGTATGAATTCAGCTAAATTTAGTTACCGGTAAACCAAATTTACTTTTCTGTACTCAAATTTCAAATTTACTTTGTTGCGTTTTTAAAGTTGTTCAGTATATTACCCCAAAAAGGAAAGACATGATGAAAACTAACTTAGTAGAGATCCACTAGCTGTTGATACATGACAGATATGAAAGCTGTATGCTTTCTGTTTTCAGAGAAGATTTTCATAGCATTTTATAGATGCCATGGAAACCAGACTTCAGAGTGGATTACACACTTTTGAACAACTTTGGTACAGAATAACCCAAGGAACATTTATTCCAAGTTTTAACAAGATTGGCCTACTAATTAAGAGTAGAAGATAAAGAAATTGTGGATGACGCCTAAAGGACATCAGACTATCACAATAGTTCACCTTGAGCACTTTTTGCACAGGTGAACTAAAAAGTGGAAAATAAAATTTGAAAATCTAGGGTAGCTCATTTTCATCTAGCAATTACTTTAAAAATTGATGATGGAAATACAATTATCTCAGTATACCGGTACGTTACCCATGGGACAGGTTACCCTGGGACACCTGTAGTACATTTTACAGATACTTCAATTCAGTTTCACTTTAATATGGAACTGTAGTTAGTGTCTTTTCTTTTCACTATATTATCTTCTGGAAATATAGCAAAGGTGTTCACTATATAGGACACCTTTGAAATATAGGACAATATAGGACAGCCATACAAATATAGGATATAGGACAGAAGTTGACGCCCTGCAGTAAATAACGGCTGAAAAATCTTAATTTTTGAGAATGACGAATCATTCTCCAAAACAAAGATTTTTCAGCCGTTATTTAAGAACCTAAATATATTGATATAAAGACAAGATGGTTTCACATCAGTCACTTAAACGAGTATTGTTGTCGACGTCGAATGTATTCACTCAAAGTTTTTGAGGGCTAACACCATTTTAACTGATGTCATCGAGTTTTTCCAAGGTTTTCCCGTATATTTCAAAAATAGTCAGTCCATCTATGTACATCCAAGGTTGATGTGAGATTGGCAGAGTGGTATTCCGAATGTAAGAGTGCTGTCACCAGGTCTCATTTGATTCTGAGCTGGTTTCCTACCTGAACAACACTTGATTGCAAATGGTCAATGAACTACCCTGCATTCAGGATTACTAAACGGTGCTAACTGTTTACAAATTATATCCTGCTTTCCACACAAGAGCAGGTGCAAAGCAGGGTATAATTTGTAAATAGTTTGAACTGTTTTGTCATCCTAAATGCAGGGAAGTAAAGTACTCTTGTAGGACACTTGATATGAATCTGACATGCTAGTTAACTTTTAGAATCGAACAGTTTTTTTGTTTTTTTTTTGCTTGATAGAGTTTAATGCCACTTTTAACAATTTTCATATTTCTGTAGCTGGAACAAATAACTATGGAGTCAAGCATAGATAAAATTTATGTTATTTTCTCTGAGAAATGCCTTTTACTTTTGCAAAAATTTGGTTGGTTCAGTTTCCATACCCATGCTGATTTTTATGCAAATTACAAAATCTTATATGTGAGGATATTGTTGTCACAGTTGATTTAAGGAAAGCAAAAGAACTGACAATAAAACTTGAAGGATTAGACCAAGACTATATCAGGTGCCAAAATATTTATAGGCACTTACAATTATTTGTGCAGACACTTCCATTTGGTTAAAACCATTTATTGCTAAATCTTTTAACCCTTGACATGATGAGCTTGGAACATTCCTGCTTTGGCAGGAAGTAGAAACAAAGTTCAGTCTGATCGAATGTGCAGTCTGATCTTAGTCTTCACCACCTGTCACTTTCAAACCAGAAATATCAATAGATTTAATTTTTCAATGAAAATTGACCATCAGTTGGTACTTCTAATGCTTTCAGCCCTTTGATTTTGATAAAAACTTTTAGCCAAACTTAATTCCAAAATTTATTCAGCATGAAAAGGGTTAAATCTGCATAATTGTTACCATGGACAATGATGATCCATTTTTCTGATACATCTTTGACATATACGACAATGATGAGCTCTTGGTGGTCTATATGTTTCACACTTCATACACACTGACCAGCCATCTGTCTGAAAAAGGAAACATAATATACTTTCATTTTAGTTGTGTTCACCAAGATGGAGCATTCTTATTGGCTGAAAATTATTCGATGAAAACTATTTTGATTATGCAGCTATTTTGTAAGCTCCTGCAGAAAGTAGTCCCATTAACAATCCATGTATTTGAGGGTAAATCTTTACCTTTTTGCTTCAAGAAATTAAATCATAAGGGATGAAGAGACTTTTTGTTGATTTCATGGAGGTATGAAACTTAAAACCTAATCACACTCATGTGATTAGGTTTTACTTTCACACTTCCATGAAACCAACAAGTACTCTCTTCATCTCTTAAATAGAAAAGATAATGATTTACCATTACATCGATCCTGTGTAGAATTTAGATTTTAATAATGTAATGATATTAGACTTATTTGAAGAAAACATTTAAGAGAAAGAAAATGTTTCGTTTTTTTGGTTTATATGCCAAGGCTTTGAAACATTAATTGTCTACAAAATTGATTACATAATAAATACACATAAATTCAATAGAAAGCAGGCAGTGTAGACAATGATCAGACTGTACATCTGTGCATGACTGATCTTAGCCCATACTGACTGCTAGAGGTCTCAGCAACAGTAGGTTTTATCCCCAGAGTTACATTTCCCACTCAACAAGATTGGTCATACGATTGTATAATAAAGTCTCATCCAAAAGACTTGAGAAGTGGGAGATCGAGCCAGGGACCCTTGACACTGGAGTCCAGTGTGTGACAATTGAGCTAAATCGGCTTTCAGCCACAGTAGGATAATTCCACAAACAGTATGTACAGGGCTTTATCTTTTAACTATACAAATATTGGTTTAAGTTGTGTCAATTTCTTCATTCAACGTGCAAAAAATCATTGTGTAATTTGTGCCTTTTTCTAAAGGAATGATTTTTTCTACGATGTAAAAGTGAAAACCAAATACAACCAACATTAGTAAATAAGTGAAATTTCAATGAAATTTTACACATTCTCTAATTGATAAGCATTGTTTAGTGACCAAATTGTATTGAAACGCTATTGATTCATGTGTTTGACTATTTGTTATATTGTATATGTTTTTGACGATGTACCTTGTGTATAAGTCGTGAATAAACTTCTGTTCTGTTCTGTTTGTAACATTCCATATAATATTTTATGATATCACATGGATATTTTAAGAATAATGACATAATGCGGTTATTTTTTAGAAACTTGAATTTCTGCTAAAAACATCTATGAAACCAAGGTAAATAGAGATTATAAGATAAATTTACATACACACTAAGTGTATTGTATGAAAAAATATCTAACTTGGTTGTTGTATTGATAATTGTCTCGGCAGAGCCTTGACAATTATCAATTCTCCCAACCTTGTTAGATTTTTTTTCATTCAAAACATAAAATATGTTTTATATATATAACACTTGCAATTTTCACCATTCATTGAAACATACCAATCTCTGTGTGCCGTTTCTAACTTCAGAGAAATCTAAACAAGTTTTTGGTAAAGGCACTATTCCTGGATCTGACATCACAGCTCGTAGATGGGAAACCGTCATCAAGAGTACTATTGTGTTAAATACCAGCACATTGAAGGCACCCCATAACCTGCAAAACATTTCATTCAGATCATTTTTTTTAAATAAACCTGGTTCAGGGTTTAGTTTGACCCTTAAACCAGGGTTTTGATCCATAAAAAATCTGAATTCTGGAAATCTGAAAATATCCTATTATTTTTTGACCCTTAGAAGTTTCTCCCAAGGGGTCATTGTCAATTTGATCCCCTTGAGAGAAAATTCTTAGGGTCAAAACTGGGTTGGATCACTAAAGTTTTCAATGATGTATCTTGTATACTATTTTGAATTCTAATTGTTTATTTTTCCCTTTATATTCTATACTTGTAAGAAAAGCTCAAATCACACTGAACCCCATAACATTCTACTCACAACTTTCCTGTTGTTTTGACTCCTCTAAGAATGAGTTTTGACCTCAACAATTTCATGAATTAGGAGTCATTAACTCCTAATTTTCAAACACTAGCAAGAGCTCTGTAGTAACTCTCACAAGAATCAAGAGAAAAGTAATATGTACAAGCTGTAACAATATCAAACCTAGAAAAAACTTGAGTTTGTTACAGAATGTGACTTATCATCGGCTTTCCCAACGAGGGCTTTCAGTGTAATGAGGTACTCATTGACCATGGAAATCTGAAGAGATTTTGATTATCTAAAGATATAGCCATTTCAATGGAACTGGACATTTGCAATGCTGTGATCTTTATATCTTATTGCATAACATATCCTAGTAAATTCAAAATGATGAATGTGAAAGCATACAAAGGGTTAATTGTCACATATAAACACCAGTTGAGTTTGAGCATATTAACACCAATTGAGAATGAGAAAGAGGATAATCTTCATGTGTTTGGTGATTAAGAAATAGAGAACTTTAAGAATACATGTATATACTGCTTATCAGACAAAATTTTGCATAAAACTCCAACTCGGGGTCGACACTAACACCAGTCCCTGGGTCGGGGGCCTATGGATTTTAGGTAGGACTAGTATCATAACCATATCACAGGTCCTTCAGGACATCTTTATCTCAAGAGGGTTTCAAATTGTGGTATTCATGCATACATAACTATAAACAAAAATTTTTACTTTCAGAATCAGAAGTATATTCTAGTGATATTTCAAATATTATATCCTGTAGATATTCAATTGACTTAAAAAATGAACTTTCTCATATGAGAAGCCAAACTGATTCCAATAAATTACACACTTTTTCAAATATCTATTCTGATTTTTCATAGCAAACTATTCTGTCCTTCGGGCTTTCAAACGATAAAACTAAGGAACTTTCCAAGCTCAGAATAAGTGCACATGACTTGCTTATTGAACAAGGTCATTATTTTAGACCTAAGATCCCCCATGAACAAAGGATCTGTGCTACCTGTAATAAACTAGAAGATGAAGAACATTTTATGCTTCATTGCTCAAAATATGATGTACCTAGGAATATTTACTAAATAAAATGCGAATTGAATACCGTGACTTTAAACCAGACACCAATATTGCATTACAATTATTTACTCGTCGAATGAACCCAGTGAACATTGTAGAAACTAAATATATCTGTGACTAAATTACAACATCTATTATGTTATGGTAATCTTATTGTGATTTTTTCTCGCTGTTTTTAAAATTCACTATGTTATGATCTTTTCATTGTAGGACACCATCTATGTTATCTGAGTTTTCTGAATAAAATCTTGTATCTTGTATCTAATTCTTTTTTCTATTATGTTGCCTTTCCAATACATTGTAATGATATTTGCATTATCCTATGGAAATCATTGTGAGAAAAGAAGAAATTGCTTAATACAAGCAATTTCTTCTTTTCCCTCAATGTTTTTCTTACAATTTGCTCCTTAATTGCTAAATAATATCTTAAGTTTTTTTCGAGGACTTATTTTCATCAGGAAGGACCTGTAAGATTTAAGGCTATCAGGTCCTTTTGGCTTGTGGCAAAAAGTAGTTAGTGTCAAAATCTGCAACTTGCAATTAATGTTCGTTTTAAGTTCCATCATATCATCCATCATCCATTATAGAAAATCGTAAATGTGTACAAAGAGGAATTATTTTTGTAATTCAAGAGGAGATAATTCATGAACCAGGGAGAATTGAGACTTAAAAATTGTCATTATTTGATCAATGTTTAAAATTTCATTAGTATTGAGGTTAAACTTTTAAAGGATTTGCGACACAATAATAGCTTTACATGTGCACAAGGAGAGATAATTCTTGAACCAGGGGTAGTTGAGACTTCAAAATTGTGTCTCGAAAAACTTCAATATGTGATGAATGATAACACATGTGAAACATTGAAATAAACAAAAACAAAAGCAAATATCATCAAAGTTTCATTTTGTTTTCGCAATGGCGGCCTACATGGGGGATGATGACCTCGCGAGAATACGCCATTTCTTTTATTTATTTTTACACATATTTGTTCTTTTTTTATCCATGATATTTTATTGATCTATTTCAAAATAATCATTCTCATATACCAATAAGTTATAGGATAAGAATCAGTCTTATCTTTCAGAAGTAGCATGATTTTCCTTATAGTCTTGTTCAAGTGATGTTTTGTATACCTTCAACAAATAACTTGCTTTTCCAACTTAAATTAAGTCATTGTTCTCGCTTACTTATGTTAGGATAAAAGAAATGGGATTAGGCAGGTAAAAAAGGAAATCTGTTGGCAAAATCAGCATTTTGACTCCTTAGACATAATTGCTATAGTTTCTTTTAGCTTTTGTGCATCATTTAGAGTTACAACTTACACTGTGACAAGCCCCCCCCCCCCCCCTTCTAGTTGCCCACCCTCTTAAATTTTCACTAAATAAAACTTTTTCATTTTGAATGATATATATCATCAATATCCGCTATTTGACTTCAAAAATTGTTGCAACTACACCCCACAGCTAAAACTATCTCCTACAATAAACTTCTGGGTCTGCATCCTTAATGTTTCTGAAACAGTTTACTCATTTATTTTCCAATGCCAGTATTTTCTAAGTAGACATTAATTTATGTTATGCTTTAATGTTAGAACTAAAGGCTTAAGGCTTTTTACCACTAAATAGATCTACAATTTCTTTAGACATTGATATACTCAGGTCTTTGATCATAGGTTCACAAGGTTGATCCTCGTCAGAGGCACAAATTCATTTGGACATTTCTCTCCCAACAATGGGTGGATACTCGTAAACCTGAGTGGGAAATTAGCTTGGGCTCCACTAGGAAAGAAGGTAATGGCAGAACTTGATAGATAAATACCAGTTCAAGTTGCCGACATATGACCGAAATGTTAAAACCGACGGCAAATCCAATTCATAGAAAAAAATCAAACTATAAAATCAGCCAGATAACTTAATTTTATGATTTAATCAAAACACTTTCGATATAAAATGCCTGGCTGCAGATACTTTCTCATTCAAGTCAGTAGCCTAAATTGGTTTTAAAATCAAATCCCGTTTCCCATCCACAGGTTAAACCTATTATTAATTTATATTAGCAAAGCTTCATATTAAAACAAATCTGAAGGTAAATAGGATAAGGTATCCCTCCTTTAATAATCTGATGTGAGAGCAATACAACACTATCCCTCTTTATTCTATATTGCAGCGCCTGGAGTGATTAACTCCGGTCACTTTAAAGCTGCTCTTTCACAGATCGGGATAATGTGATTTTTTTTATTTTTTTCATAAAAACCATTGCAACCAAGATCCTCATCATGCTGAAGCCTTTCAAATAATATGATTCAATCTGGTAATGCATGGAAAGAAAGACTGACATTCCTGAATTTAGCGAAATCAATCTGAAAATAAAGCAACTACTAACGCCTTAAAAATCATTCTTCAATTTCCAGCCAACAATTGATGCATGTGAATTCCATATGTTTGTCTTATTCAATCAAAGATAAAGTTAAAAGTATTTGACAGCTGGAAACTTCATATCATTACATGCAAAATTGAAAGATTATTCACGTAAAGTAACGATTTTGTAATTTAAAGACTCAAAATAATAGACTGGATCCCTTACTGAACTTGCCACATTGAAAAAAATAAATAACAAAAATTATTGAAATATGTTGTCCTTGGGCCATTTTTAATATTCTATAAATACACACATTTTAAATCTAAGAACAAGTTATGTAATTTTTCTATAAAAAACTGTGAAAGAGCAATTTTTGGAACATGTGTTAATGCTACCATTATACCATCTAAACCTACCTTGGTAATTCATTTATAAGTCCCAATAAAAATTAATAAGTGCAAAATTAATGTGAATATCCGAAGAAATTCACTTTTAACCAGTATCACTGTCTGAAAAACATACTTTTTCCTTCAAAATCAGCCACTTTGGTTTGTTGTTGTTGAAAATCTCATGAATTCTTGAGATTTTGCCAAAATTCAGCAAATGAAAAAAACAGGTCACCATATTTGGAAGACGTAGTATGTTTTTAAAACAAACTTGCTTTGATCATAATAAAGGATGTAAATTGAATGAAAAATATTATTTCATTAAAATTGGTAAGGTACCAGATAGATACAGGCTACTTGATACTTCAATTTCACAAAGGTTTTAAAGGGTTGGTAAAAATAGCTACCAGGAATTTTACCCAGCACCCGTTTTGACAGCATGGAAGTAGTAAATAAGGTGACATCACAATATATATTATCACATGATTGGCACAACTTTCATGGCCTCCAACCTGCGAAAATTTGAGCAATTGAAAAGGAAAACACCTTTAAAAGAACAATAAGAGTGATGTATTGGTTCCTTGAACATTATTTGCTTTCAAAACTAAGGTTTGTATAAAATTAGGCCTTAGATGACCTCTCAGTTCGTAAAACAGAAAGTTGATTACTGCAATATAGCATAAAGAGGGACAGCATCATATCCCTCCAACATCAGATTATGAAAGGAGGGACACATTATTGTATCTAACCTGAAGGAGGAGTTCCAAAATATGAAAGTGCTTGTATGTATGTACAAAGAGAAAATAATGTTTAAATTAAAGGGGAGATCATTCTTTCTAGATTAAATTACAATTCTGTTTTCAATTTGCTGTTATACTGAGCGCAGCTCGCAAATGGCTGAAGGCTGTGAGCGCGAAGCAAGCGTTTATGGTAACATGTGTCATTCTATTCTATTCTGTTTTACTGACAATCGAAACAACCTGTCATTTCTCACCTGGAGTGAATTCGCTTGCAGGGCCGAAAAAAGGTTAAAATTTGAATGGGAAAAATACCTCAACATATCCATCGTAAAAGAAGGATTTAAAAATTGAAAATGTATTTAAGCTATCCCGCTAAAACGCAGTTTCTATAAAAAGTTTATTTTCTACCAGAAGCATTAAAAACAAAGCCAAAAGCGAGGCCGACCAAAGCAATTCACGCGGTCATTCCCACAAAATGTTCATTAGTGTGAGTTATAAAGAATAACGAGGCTAATTTTAACATCCTTACCTTTAGTCCTCACACATATAATATGACCTGGAACATGTTTAAACCCCCAGATTTACATGATTCATGCATGTTTTGATTAAAATGTCAACACAATCATTCTTGACGTCATCAATTATGGCCAATGACGTCACGAATACTCTAGTCTAGAAATTTAAACATTTCAATCATAGACTTGAGGGTTTGTTATGCATGCAAGATGGTTCCTACGATTTTCAATGTGTTTAATATAGAAAAGAGTGACTGTAGTTGTCTTTTAATAACCAAAATAGGAATGTAACAACTAATTTATTTTTTTAAGGCCATGAGAAAACATTGTGGGAAAGAAGGAAATGCTAGTTTGCAAAGTTTAAGTTAATATGTTTTCCAGAGCAGCTTTTTTAAGCCTGAAGATAATACATTAGTATAATTTCAATTATGTTCAAAAATGTTTGCTTTTAGTGATAAATCTTTACGTTTTTGCTAAAATGTGATTAATCAGAGCTTAAGAAGAAGTTATGTCTCCATTTCGAAGAGTGTGAAACTTCATCTCATGACTGATGAACGGATCACAAAGTATTGGAGGAATAGATTGTTCATCAGAAACATACAATCTACTCAATACATTATTGGTGTTATGACAAGGTACATGTAGTAGCCTACTTCAAAATTAAGTGGAATTTTATACCCTGTGTAGATCCTTGCAGAAAATGCAGATTCTATTGGAAATTTCAAGCAGTTCCTTAGAAATGTTTTGATACTGATCAAGACGAGTTTCTTTCATGCTATTGTATTCAAAAGCTGTAAGTTTACCAGCTTCGTTTAAATGAACGAAATTTAGGTCTGCTTAACCTATGATTTGAAATTCAAAAACCTTTTCTAATGTTAAGTGAGTCATATACAATCTGAACATAAAACATTGATATTTGATAGAAATCCATGCTCATTTAAATAAGTGTTAATTGACATTTCCTAGATTTTTTTTTTTTGAAATTTGGGAAATCTAACCCAGTCTAGAATTAATGATTTCATTTGTTTATGTCCACATAAATTTACACTATGACTAAGTCACTTGTTTTCCATCTTACTAGTATCTGTGGTGACTACCGTTTTTTTCCATCAGAGAAATTACAAAGTTTTTTTTCTTAAATCTTAATCACTAAATTTGTTTCAAAGTAAGACATAACAGAATGAAATGTGCAGTGAATAATTGAAATTTAATTTTGCAACTGATAGATCCTAGGATTACGCACTAATCTATAAAATACGTATGCTCTCTCTCTCTCTCGGCTGTCTCTCCCTCCCTCTTTCTCTTTTTTTCTCTCTCTCTCCCTCTCTCTCTCTTTCTCTGTCACTCTCTCTCTCCGCGGCTTTCTCTCTCTCCCTCTCTCTCTTGTGACATATATTATGTCAATCCAGTACACAAATTGCTGCGCTTGCTTTTAAGGCTTTGCCTTATTTCATATTATTACTGCAGGGGCTTATGTCTCTCTTTTGCAAACAGAAATGCAACACAATTAGAAAAAGGTAACACCATTTTTTCAAGGGCTGCAGAAAACTTTACTAATCAAAGGCAAAATGGACTGAGAAACTTTAGCAGATGAATCAAAACTAATTGTAAATCAAGAAAGATTTACTTGCATTTTTCTTATATTATTTCAGAGTTTGTAGAATCACTTCGATATCTTACCCCACCCACCTTAAAGAACCGGCATTCTTTTGTTTTATGGGTTTTTAAAGGCACGGGCTGTGTTAGAATGATCAAAAAACTAAATCTTACGAATCTGACATTGAAGGCAGAACTAGGTGTCTAACGACAACATAGTCGGCATAAAATATCGCAGTGTAAGTGATCAAAATACATATGATTCCACAAGGATCGCCACGGAAGACGACCATCTTGAATTTTTTATCAACTTCCGGGTTGTTGTTGTCTGTAGACTAGATGCTTCTAGAAAAGAAAGCCCTTTAGCTTAATTGACAAAGTTCATTTAACAAAAAAAAAAAAAAATGTTTAGAAATATTATTTTGTGTGACATTCTGTACAAAAGGAACAACAACAATTTTTGTAAGTGGCTTCGTGTCAACTCGGCCCATCAAATAACTCGCCCCGGTCACTCGGCCCCAATGTAAAGAATCCCTAACATGATACAGCCTCGTGCCGCAATGCAATTCGACCTTCCGCATTCTCACAAAATGACATTTTTTGTCGAAGAAATTAAAATACTAAGACTGGTCTTAACTTCCTGAAAGTGAGTACCTTGAATAACTGAGCAGACGTGCCGAATTCGGAAGTGCGTTAGACTTCGAATCATTGATTAAATAGTAGGTCAATTGACCTATTTAAAAGTCAATGATTCGAAGGTGACTTTGGCCAAACTAAATAGGAATGCTCATTGATGTTGCGCCATACTTAACATCTATTTTAAAAACAGACAAAACCGGTTTGGCATGTATGTTGAAAATAAAAAATGGAAATTGATTGTTAGAAAGAGCTCGTTTTGAGACGGAGTTTTATATCTAAGGTTGTAGTAGTACCTAGTATGAACATTTGTCTACATTCTGATCAAATTTAGGCAAAGTTTATCCAGCTGTAATGAAGTTGTTGGTTTTGAACAAATTATCCCTTTTCCATAATGGTTTGGCTATTCTGTTATGATATTTGGTCTCTAATGTTGTGCAACTGCTTGTATGTGCTCATCTACAGCTTCAATTTGATACATTGTTTAGCTGGGCAAACTGAACTTTTTTGCAAATAGAAGCAGCATCAAATTTGGTTCAAAAACTCTTTACATGAACCATAAATGACAGTAGAGCGATACTTGTTATCTTGGACTTCTTCAACGGTTCGGTGACGCGACAGCCCATAGTTCCAATGTAATCTGCGAGATCAGAATTTTACGAAGAGAGAGCATGTCTCAAGGATCTTTCCTGTGAAATTTGGTTGAACAGTGCATAATAGTTTCATAGAAGCTGTTTAAAGAAGAAAGTTAACGGATGGACGGATGCACGGACTCATTCATAACGGACAACAGTCCATGGCAATAGCTTGATAGTTTCGTCCAGTGGAGCTTAAATATTACCAGGCGTTTCAATCAGTCGCTTTTCAACTCGCCGCAATATTGCGTTGGCCCAATATCAGCATTATATCGAAAGGAGGTCAAAACTCAACACTTTGTACACTATCTTATGGAACTCAGTATAAATCGGTTGTGCTTAATGAACAAAATTTTGTTATTCTATGTAATATGACCCGATTTTTTGCAAACAATCGATTTAGGAAACCTCGGTTACCACTGTTAAAGTTCATTACTCCTGTGACGTTGCAAAACTATTACGGTTTATTTTATTCCCGAGGCGTAGATCGTTTGATTATACCCCCATTAAACGAATATTTGGGGGAGGGGGGTATACCGGTATCATCCTGTCCGTTCGTCTATCCGTCTTTCTGACCGTCCTTCTAAGGACATCATACTTGTCATTTTGTGTGGCTTACTCTGTCAATTTTCATTCAATAGTAATGCAGAACATGCAAAGATTGAGCACATGTTGAAGTTTTGCAAGACACAATTTTGGACTTAGATAGATAGATAGATAGATTTATTTCGGTAAAAAAGTACATACAACAATAGAGTAGTACAATATAAGGATAACAAAATGCAATTCCAATTTAAATGACACAATTTAGTTACAATATTAAAATACATACGTAAGACAATGTTGTAACTATTAAAATAGCTAAAAAATAACAAGCATCTCAAAGAGTGATACTACCCACTATATGCACCCAGACCCAGGATAACACGAAAAAGAGAAAACTCTTATTTCCATCGTGGTCCTGAAAACTCCCCGTTGTTTAATAATTATCTTTTCTTGAAATAAGACATTGTTTTCCTCTTTGTAAATCCTTTTTTTTTGTCACAACATCCTTCTTTCATTTTCATTCAACATTTTATCAAATTCATTCAAACATAAATCACATGTTGGAGTTTTGCAAGTGACAATTGTGGACTCTAAACTACATTTGTTGAAGAATAATCTCCTCTTGCACTTAGACGTATTTTCCCATTTGTGCACACACACACACACACACACATATATATATATATATATATATATATATATATATATATATATATATATATATATATATATATATATATATATATATATATATATATATATATATATATATATATATATATATATATATATATATATATATATATATATATATATATATATATATATATATATACTTAGTTCCAAAAGAAAGTGTGCACTTTTGAATTTTGAATAACTGTGAAGTAACACAATATATCGTCATGGAATGTCGTATGATTATCCCCAAGAGTATGTGCAAATGATATTTGGAATAAAAAATCGGAAGGTAAGCAAACATTTTCTGCTAAATTAAGGCATTTTATGTTGCATGTTTAACATGTGCATCGCGCGTTAGACGAACAATTGGTTTGAAATTACATTCAATTGACTCTTTGCGACTTTCATAAGCATAAAATCAGATCTTCATTACAATTGTGCATGATGCTACAGCGTGGTTTGATTACGAAAAACGTTGGTGAACATAATCGAACCTTGTCATTTTTAGAACGCCATTAAAATAAATTGAGCATCCATGTAACAATAGAAATTGAGTTCATAATTTGTTAAGGCCCTTAATAAGCAAATCGATATGTCACACAACTCACAGCAACATTCAACGACAAGTTACT
The DNA here is from genome assembly GCA_948146395.1 of Fragum whitleyi. Classification (NCBI taxonomy): domain Eukaryota; kingdom Metazoa; phylum Mollusca; class Bivalvia; order Cardiida; family Cardiidae; genus Fragum; species Fragum whitleyi. Next base: position 10,706,574 of record OX411547.1, read on the forward strand.
GGCCTAACGACATAACAACGGGTAACGTTGACGTACGCGTAACGCCTGCATAGAAATTAAAACTTTTGTTTGAAAATGGTTTTGAATGTCTTCTTAAACTGTATAATGCTACACTTACACAAAAGCTCTTATCAAAGAAAGAGTTGTTAGGAGGTCAAATCTCACCAATTTAAGGTTTGCCTGCGGGTACGCAGCATGCAATACCTTATCTAAATCTGATTTGACTTTTTATTTCGAAAGGTCTTAACTCAAGTATGGTATCAAATTTACTCCATAGTTATCCTCCATTTTTGTAAAAAAAAAAAAAAAAAAAAAAAAAAATCAAGAGAAATTCAAAAAGTGAAAGTGCACACTTTCTTATGGAACTAAGTATATATAGGCTATATCATTTTGTGTCATAAACTTTCCCCTTAATTTTCATTAATTTCCTCTTTGTACACATACACCAGTAACTTTGTGTGGCAAACTGCCCATTCAGTTTTCATTTGATAAAATGAAAAATTATTCAAACAATGATCGCATGTTGCAAACCATAATTATGTAGTAACCAATTTCCCCCTTTTTTTTAATTATCTCCCTTTGAAGTTAGACATTCTTTCACTTCCTTGTAAAGTACATGTACTAATTTCGTGTCGCATACCCCTCTTTCGGTTATCCTACAGTGGACATACGTTTGAAATGTCCAGTTCCATTTAATCAGCTTCCTCTAATCTATGAAACAAAAACTCTGAAAATTACCATGATCAATAAGTATCTTATTACACCGTAAGACCATGATCAATAAGTATCTTATTACACCGTAAGCCCATGGAGGGATATTCCCAATCGATGTAAAATAAATACGTATTAACCAATTCACAGACTGCCATTTACGGACACATAGAGGACCATTTTAGGTCCAAAATTTAAATTGCCTGCAAATCATGCCTAATGCGATGAAACTGAACGTTGAAGTACCCGCTTTCATATTTCGGTAATAAAAAGGAATTTCATAGCAAAGAGTTGACGTCATGACGTCATCAAGGGGCCGACCCCTTTTTTATGGACCAAAATCAGTAATTGTCCATTATTTTCGGAAGTAATAAACCAATTTTTATCCCGAAAACACCATTTGCTTCGTATTAAGACGCCCGATGTTATGTTTTAATTGATATGAAGATATTGGTGTAAGAAATACAATAAAGTGTAACGTATTAAATGTTAATGCCTTCTGCGTTGCTGTTTTCGAGTACAGTTACTGAAAATATTGCCCCTTTTCTCGAGAATTTGTTCGGTGGCCTATGCTGAAATTTTGATAAGTTGTTGCCAAATCATTCAGCTGAAGATTTTTAAAATAAAAAACACGTGTCTTCGGGTTAGATTTTTTGTAAAATTCGATTCGGCGAAGATATCGCAATTCAACGGATATTTCAACGTCGCGTCCAATGTTCACAAAAGCTGTCTTTTTAAATGGATGAAATATTAAGTGAATTTTTGTATTTCTTAAAAACACATTCAGATTTGATACCTCTGAATCCTACAATTTACAATAAACCCTAATTTCAAATATTTTAGAATGCGTTATTACACGGAGATTGGCGCCAAATAAGCATAGTACCGATGGTTTTGGTGCGACGTCAAATTCGGCGAAAAATGTTGCAACAACTTCGGAAAATCGAATTTGATAAAAAAATCTAGCCCGAAGACATATCATTTTTATTTCATTGATGCAAAGCATATTCTTTTCGCTACAAAATAACAAAAAAAATCAGCATAGGTCACAGGGCAAAATTTTGAGAAATTTCTATTTATTTACAAAGAATGAAATGACAAAAGGAATGTCAAATCTTACAAATCGCGAAATGGATAGCGTTTAAGGCCTATTTTTCTATTTTAATGTGCACGGAAATTAAACAGCTAGCTCAATCGGTCTTGGACTTTCTAGATGAACTTTTTTTCGTGAAAATCGACCGATTAATTCAGAAAATATTTGCAAATAATGATTTTTGCGGGTCGAAAAGGGGTTGGCCCCTAAATGACGTCACGACGTAAATAGAATGAGCTTCAGACCCTTTTCATTGTGTGTTAGCTAATTTCCGCACTCCAAATATAAATCTCAGCAATTATTGTGAGATTTTAAGAAAGCCGAAAAGTCGACCATTTTATCTGTCCGCAGTTACCTTAAAATCATCTGACGCCAACGGCGCATTTTATCGATTAATTAATTAATTGATTTTAAAGAATTAAAGAATCCATTTTTGACGTGTTTCTTGGTCGTTCTGAAAAGATATTTGACGGAAAATAATTGGTCATTTTCTTACAATTGAACTATTTTACTTCAGTGGATTATTACTATTATGATGTTAATGTCACGTCGTTGCAAATTGAGAATCTATTTCTTTCATATAGTTACGTATTGCAAAACGAAGAAATGATTTTCTTTCTTTCATGGTTAATATTGTTTCATGGTACTACAATACAGTTGAATCAGTGCCCTTGGGCTGGAGTAGGATTTTGAAATTTACATGCAACCAGCCCTGTGTTCGGGATGTAAAAGCGTTTCGCGAGCGCTTTGAGACGATGCCCCGCTTTGCACGTGCATATACGTGCAAAGCGGGGCATCATCTCGAAAGCGCTTCGCTAACGTTATCATCCTGAACGCAGGGTACAAGGCGACCAACATAGCATATAAAGGAAAAAAGGCGATATGGGGAATGTGACCAAAGATGGATATCCTCCGTCCCCTTTTCTATGATTTAAGTGTTGGTGAATAATCAAAACACCGTAACTGCATCTTGAATAAGCTGTATTTTCGATGTTATGGTCGATCGTCAACGACATTTTTCGAAAGAGGATTTATTTCTTATTATGCAATTGCGTAATGTGCGTAATGGTCGTTACGCCCTTGGTACCTCTCTTAAATTAAGAAACAGTATTTGCATGTTTGGCACGCAACATTGGTAGATAGTGTTCCACGCCCATTCAACTTTAAAAGGCTGTAGTAGAGATTTTTAAATAACCAGCAGTCTTAAATATTTAACACAAATGTACAAGAATGATGGATATCAACAATTCAATGGAACAATACATGAATGGCTTGACAAATCAGTTGATAATAAAATTCACTATGTGCATGACATTTCTAACGATTTCATGTACTATTTTTGAATCGATAAACGTCGGGTAGCTTAAGCAGCTACACATTGTATTAATTGAGCATATATATATATACTTTATTCAGGAAAAAGGGCATTAATTGCCCATCATACCACATACATATAACAATACATTTACAATTTTAAATGTCAAAAACGGTAAACGTGATGGCCGTACATACAAAGTAGCAAAGTTTTTTCCTTATATCTACGTATACATATAATTATAAGACAATCACCGTTTAAATTTAGAAAACATTTAGTTTCCTAAGAAATCCAGAGTATAGTAATGATTAACCCTTCCATGTTTTACAAATTTTGGACCTGTCCAAATTCAAAGGTTTTGCAGACGAAAATCTAAAGTGGATTTAATATGAAAAATAACCATTCTTAAGGGTAGAAAAAAGTGTGGAAAAAGAAGAAATTGCTTGTAAGAAGCATTTTTTTTCTTTTTTCACATTTTTTCTCAATCATAAAATCACAGGCACGTAAAAAGCAGGGATTAAACAGCAAAGGGTTAAGTTTATTTGAAAAGTAAAAGAAGGGGAGTAATTGTTGTTAGGAAATCATGTAGGCTCCTTCAAATTCATCTCCCTTGGTCAATGGCATTTTACAATGAGAAAATATCTTGGACAAAATCATTAATTAATTATTTTCTAAGAGACAGAGAGAGAGAGGGAGAGAGAGAGAGAGAGAGAGAGAGAGAGAGAGAGAGAGAGAGAGAGAGAGAGAGAGAGAGAGAGAGAGAGAGAGAGAGAGAAAGAGAGAGAGAGAGAAAGAGAGAGAGAAAGAGAGAGAGAGAGAGAAAGAGTGAGAGAGAGAGAGAGAGGGGAGAGAGAATGAGAGAGAAAGAGAGAGAGAGAGAGGGGGGGGAACGTGAAAGAGAATGAGAGCTGGTGTAATTTCAATCTTAATTTTCTTTTGACAACAAAAATGTGTTTCTTATTTCAAAACCTTTATGAATAAAGATAAAGTTGCATGTGCGTGACATTTCAAACAATTTCACACGTGCGCGCGGTACAAACTTTGAGCACCGTAGACAAAGACGCATTGCAAAAATAATATATGATGACAGCTTGAGGAGCGATTAAGACCTTATCTATCTATTCAATGTATAGTAAAGACTCTGTTCAGACTGTGCCGCTGCACAGGCTGGCCAGATCTTTGCTTTGCGCAGATGTGAAATTGCTGGTAATGTAACGCTCAGGCTCAAGTTAAGATTCTCCGGATTATGGGTCTTCATTGTAAGTCAGAAGCATGATCCGAGTTTTACGTAACGAAGAGGTGAAGGTGTTGGAAACGTCAAGCCCAACGTCAATTTACATCGGGGAACACGTCAGTTACGTCTTCAGACATGTTCGTTTTACACAAAATACAGCCATGACCATCATTATCACTTCACGTCTACCTGCAAACAAACGGAAGGGAAAATGTTAAAAAATTCAAAATATGCAAATAAGAAAACTAGATAATATATTCAATTGAATCTTTAGCAGGAGCGCCAAATAAGAGATGAAAGGGAGAGCTGTTGAGACATGAAACTTAAAAAAAAGGAAAACATTATCACCCTGTTTGAATACATGGAAATGAATTTCTAATGTGGCTACTTTTTGAGGAAGCTTAAAACAAAGCTGCGCATTCAATGTCATTTTCACTAATAGATGAAACTTTTCGCTAGTTTTGTTCATGCGAAACAAAATTAGCGATATTGGATTACCTCCTTTTAATTTCACTCAAATTTCGCTCCTCATGCTCATTCAATTTCATTCCAAAATCATTCACCTTGTCAATTTCATGGTGTTGCTAACTATAGGACACCTTACTTATAGACCCCCATTTTACTCAGCACTACAACTGGACATAGCAAGGGTTCATATCGATTGTTTGTCTACATTATGCAAATGGTGACACTTATGATCACACGCATCAGGCTGGATGCGGTAAAGACAAATATGAAACAAGATCACCGCCAACGGGTGCCTACGCTCGGCTGTTGATTGCTGGATGATGGATGAAAATCTTAGTCGAAGTAGGGGCATAATTTGCACAAAATGCATCCATATCTATCCCCTTGATAATGTAGATTGCTAGTTTGATGGTGAACATGTGTGCGGGTTCTCAAGTCGGTGCCCTTAGTAGAACAAGAGATATCACAAAATGTCGAAGTATACGCACGACGATGACTGCAATACCTCGTTTTTTTTCCGAAAACAGCCGAGCTTAAAAAAAAGAGACTAATTAAAATATCTAGTAAATTCAACCGTCTTTTTGTTTTTCAAAAATAAATTGAAAAACATTTTAGAAAGTCATACCTTGTTTCTGCCAAGATGTACCACTGTTCAAATAGTTTTCTGAAAAAGGAAGAAAATTGGAATGATTTTTAAATCTCTCTCAAAAAATCAATTAGAAAAGTTTACTAATTCGTGAGACAACTGTAAGTACACGAATATTTTCAATAATTCGGCAATTTGCATTATGACAGAAAACTTCAAGCCTTAATATACACCTAGATTACACTTTTGCTGTCGTTTTTGTTGAGTCAAGCAGCATTCCAAATCTCGTCCTCTTTTGACTCCAACAAGGCATTATGTTTGAAATACGCTTAACAACATCGCGAAATTGACAAAGTGAATGATTTTGGAATGAATTTGAATGAGCCATAAGTGAATTATGAGTTCGATTAAAGGGAGGCAATACAATATGGCTAATTTCGTCCGATTTGGACGAAATTTGCAATATTTTTACCTCCCTTTGATTAAAATATACGTTATTTTCTGTTTGTGTGTCTTCACGGACCAATCTAATGCACAAAATAGTTATATAGCTCTTTGATGTAATGAATATGAATGAACTGTTGATCCTTTTAAGCTATTTTGAAGCGTTTTTTAGCGATTTCGGAGTTGTTTGAGTGAATTGAGTGAGTGGTTTGAATGCATTGAATGGATCGCTGATCGAGCGATTCATCGATCTGAATGTCAATCTCACGATGTAACTAACTGTAGCATGTTACTGATAAGTAATCAAAAGATGATTCTTTTGATGAAAACAACAGGAATGTCATTACATTGTTACACCTGTTAGACGACGGTAATTGTCGGAGACAATGACTTTCTACTATAACTTTAATATGTAAAGTGAAAAATCAAAACATTCCAATTTAAAGAGTTTTAAGTATATACGGGCCTCACATACGCTACCCCGTCACCTGTCACGCGAATAATCATATGGTTTGATAAACAAATGAATGTTGTATTCAAAGAAGCGAAAAGTTTCGATTATTTCAGTCTGTACCAACAACGAAGTCTTCAAAGGGTCGACACTTCTCGCATTTTCCATATACATGTAGACCATGTTATCACATATACCTAAAGAATTAAAAAGGCAATGTAGATCTTCTAATGTTCAAATTTTGCATTCTATTCACTTTTCTTTTAGTCAAAGATCATGGCAATATAATAAGGTTTTTTACGTCCTAACATAGTTTGAGATATCACTATAAGGATTTACCTTTGGACTTAACTGTTAGAATGGTTTCATCTACTGTTGTTACTATATTTGAGTTGTTGGATTGATAGACTAATTTACACTGATAATGACCTCCGTCACTGCTTAACATATTGGAACTATTTGTCTGTAGTCGGATATAACTGTCCACGAATGACGAAGTTTGATATCCAAATACACGGAATCTTTCATGAATGTCTCCCAGATTGTTTGCATTTGATAGAAATTTTGCAGATGCATTAGGCCTATTAGGCGCTAGTTCCGCTATCGGTGAAAAGTTTTCTTTCAACGTATGCTTCTTCAATATTTGTATGAGGAAGATTTTGCGCACGGGTGTTTGCTTATGTACTATGCACGTGATATTTACTAGACTGCTATTCAGCGAGGAGACCTCGACAATACTCGGCTCGACCTCAGCCACGATCCTCGTATCTGTAAATGTAGGAAAATAAAATGAGCTTGTGCGCGACATTTTCAGCAATTACTAAAGTTCGCCAAGCAAAGACATAAGCCAGCCTGTGCATCCGCACAGTCTGGCCATAGTCTTCACTTTGCACTTTGTAGATAGATTGAGTTTCAAAGTATTTTTAGACAGTCAGATAATCTTCTACTTGTTCTATGTGACTATCTAGGCTGCTCATTGTATCTACTTCAAGCACATGTCAACGTGTTGGAAATGTCACACACAGGCTCAAATGTGACACGTTATGCAAAAAGGGGCCTTAAGGGTTATCCGAAAAATATATAATTGAAAAAGAGATTGGTAATGGCGTAGGTCAAAAAGATGTCATATTTCAAAAAATCGACAACATGAATGTATAAATCTTCATTCATAAAATTAGCCAATGCGAAGAGTTTCGACTATGATCACTCTGAATTACTAGGGTAGACACTTTACGCAAATTACAGATTGTCCCTATTCAACCAGCTTAGCCAAAATAAAAAGAAACCAACGTCAATGTCACTATAACATATATATAAAAACTGTGGGCGTTTGGTCCATAGTCTGCCCTGCGGTCAAGGTAAAAACGTTTGAAAAACATTTGAGAAATGTTTCCCCGCTTTGGAGGTGTTCTAAAGTGAAAAGCGTGGTATTATATTCAAACCTTCGCATTTTTCGCACCATGAAAGAAGGGGTTCAAGATTTCACAGCTAGCTATATTAGAGATAGTTTGTCAACATCATACCTAGGTTTAGATGGGGTCGAACTATGACCTAGAGATTATAAATAAAGGGCTTTAGCATCCTCTGTCATCGAAGCAGTGAAGTAATTAACAGAGTGGATAATCATTTGTTTCAGTGTATGATCGATTTATATTTCATTGAGTGAACCAAAAATGCTTTATTTTCACGAGTGGCGGAGCCACGAGTGAAAATATAACTATTGTTGTTCACAAAATGAATATCTATCGATCTTATTCGAAAAACAAAGGCTGGTTCTATTTATTTAAAGCGAAAAATGAGACAAAATATGAAAAAAATCGACAGGTTTTAAAACGTCAGGTAGGGTGAAATGGATGAAAGCGGGGTATACGTTTTTTATTTTATCATTTCGCTGGTGAGTCATAGGGATTATCGATGAACCACCAATAAGCATTTAAGACAAGGTTTGATTTCACTTATGTCAAAAAAGGAAAATAATTCTTACCAACATGTCCAAAACAAAGGATTCCGACAAATATAATAGCTACCACCAATTCTGCCATTTTGTATAATAATAATTTTCTATCATAATTTGTATTCCACGTTCATATAAATGTCAAATGACAATCACACTAATACTTAGTCGTGAAAATTACCCACTTAATTAATACGTCTTATTCTTTTTCTTTACATAGATGCAGTATATTATTCATATATAAAGCAGGACATATATGTATTAATTATCTTCCTTGTGGGAAAATTATTCTTGATCTTTATTATAATCAAAGCGCTAAAAGCGATGAAGGCCTGGTTTATAAAGAGGCAAGATGACACTCGAAGGCATGCACTCCATTTTTTTTAAAATATTTTTAGCAAGTTTTTTAGGCGAGGAAATCAAGGGTTCCCTTTACCATTAGGGATCGTAAGCTACATTCCGAACTCACTTCAAAGGAAAAAAATTGTCGAACCCTATGGTCACTATAGCGATGAATCTAAAAAATATAAAAGCTTTGCATCTTTAACACAGCAGTGATTTTGCCAGTGAGAAGTAAGAATAAGTAAGACTGAGTAATAAGTAAGAAAATATCTGGTATACATGATAAGGACAAGGTTCAAGGTTATATTCCAAAAAAAATGACCTCGCAATGACCTAGGCAATTTCCAGGTTACAACGGTGTTTCCTATGACCTGCTAAACCAGGCCAAAAATGAAAAAACATCTCGACATTGTCAAGAAATGGTTTATAAGCATCTTTGTAACACTTTTTCGTATATATCGTGAAATTGACCAGGTGAATGATTTTGGAAAGAAATTGGAATGGAATTGATCAAGTGCGGAGAGTGAGTTTTGAATGAAATTCAAATGTCGTAATACAACATCGCTACTTTTTTCAAATTGGACGAAATTAGCGAGTTTTCTTTTACTTCCCTTTACTAAAAAGTTTTTTGTTTGTGTGTCTTCCAAAAATAATCAGACTCTTAAAATTCTACACCAGGTTATTAAAAACGTACGAAAAATTAAAAGGAAATGAATGACATGTTGATAGCTGTTAACTATTTCGAAGCAATTATGAACAATTGTGGGTCATTTTTGAATGGTTTGAGTGAATATTTAGAATGATTGAATAAATTACTGACTGACTGACTGACTGACTGACTGACTGACTGACTGACTGACTGACTGACTGACTGACTGACTGACTGACTGACTGACTGACTGACTGACTGACTGACTGACTGACTGACTGACTGACTGACTGACTGACTGACTGATTGACTGACTGACTGACTGACTGACTGACTGAATGAATGAATGAATGACTGAATGACTGAATGACTGACTGAATGACTGAATGACTGACTGAATGACTGAATGACTGACTGAATGAATGAATGAATGCATGAATTAATGAATTAATGAATTAATGAGAATGGTTTTGATCGAGGTAAATGTCAATTCATGATATAACTGTACATTCTTGATTCAAATAGGTTGAGAATTTTCCTCGAAAGAATATCGAAAATGGAAGCCTTTCTCAATTCTTACGTTACGTACGATTTTCATACGTTATATAGGTTTTCGTAGGGAGTAGCAATACATGAAAATGGTTGATGTTGTTCTGAGCTCATTAAATCAAGGCAAAACAAAGCTTAGCCCTGTAAGAGAAAGTACTGTTAAAATAAAATTCCTTTGAAAAAGAACTTAGAATTGAAAGTTCTGACCAATTCCAGTCGTTACAGTCGGCCCAGCACTTCTGTATTTTTTCCTATGATCGGATAACCTTGGATTTCAATATTTGCTGCGCGACCTAGCATCTTGGCTTACATCGTCTGCTTTTCACCGAAGAAACTTGAGCCAAACTGGTTGCATTTAACATCATGAAATAATTCAGTTAACAAGATCGTGAAATTGAGAAGATGAATGATTTTTGAATGATTATGGAATAAAATCGCCTGAGCGGGAGGAGCGAGTTTTGAGTAAAATTAAAGGGAGGTAATCCAACATTGCTTACTTTGTACAGGATGAACAAAATAAGCAATTTTTATTACCTGCCCGTAGTAGTTTTACTGTCTGTAACACTCGAGAGAGGAGTGGACAGTATCCAGAGATAGATAGATAAATAGATAATTATACTATTAAATGTATAAAAGTTCTATAAAAAGCTTCATATTTCTTCAAGAACCAACCAGATGCTCATAATTTCAATTATTTCAGTTAAATCGCCATTTTTGTCTAGCTAAATCTCTTTTCAATGAAGTTGTTGATCTTATCTTTTTCGTGATTTTGGAGCGTTTTTTAATGGTTTGAGTGAGTGTCTGAAATGAATTAATGGAGCGCTGGGAGAGCGCTTTAAAATGGTTTTGATCGAAGTGAGTGTCAATTTTAACGATGTTTTTTTACTGTAAATCGTCCCAATTGACAATTTGTTTGATTCAAAATTCTAATGCAGTACGGTAAGGGTTAAGGCACTTGTCACTTTTCATTTAGGGAAGAGCTATACCCTCTTAATTCTCGTTGTTGTTGGTTTTCAAGTATACTCGACGGGCAAACAAAAGAACACAGCTCGATATGATTATCTCAAGTTGGACACCATGGACTGTATGCAGTTGGTAAAATTGTAACATTAACACTTATTCTGGCATAAACTTACCAAGTTAATCGCTCAGTGATCAATTCATCTAATTTAAATACTCACTCGTATTATTCTAAAAACGCTCCAAGATCACACTCAAACTCCCGAAAATCGTTCAAAACGGTCAAGAATAAATTAAAATCGATCAGATTATATTACGATTTTACTGGTTGGTATCGATTTAAAGGTTGTGATTTTTCAATGAGGGTACACAAACAGAAATTTGCGTTTTTTTTCTAAAGAGAGGTAACACTTTATTGATTTTTTCGTTCAATTAGACAGAATAAGCGATATAGTATTACATCCCCTTAGTTTTATTTTAAAAATCATTTACCTTGTCAATTTATGTTGTTATCAAATATTCAATGCACATTGACTGAGTCGAGGTCTAGTGGAGAATTTTTTTTGAAACTGAGCCATTACTGTTCTATATAGATTAAAAACGAATTATAAACATTATGCATGACTGCGCGTGCGTTTATACCATTCAACTACTTCCTTGCATATCTGATCTGTCGGGTACAAAGGGACATCTCTCATGTACATTCTATTGTATACCGTAAGGGAGGCTGGGACAAAGTGAAATACTTTTTCGATTTTCTAATATTTATTTTCAAATCAAGCGCATCAATTTCGAAGTTTCTTTTATCGTTGTATGGCGAAATATCTCTGCTTTCATTCTAGCCTAAATAATGGTATCTGACACTAATAAGCTATTTGATTACAGCTCTTCAAAAATCTGGTCGAATATGTCACTTTGCCCCGGACCCGGGTCAAAGGGAAACATAGATCGGGTCAAAGTAAAACCTGACTTAAAAGACTTCGATTTTATAGAAGTTTTGGTCTATGGAAGATCACTTTGTTTTTGGCTTTGGGTTTTTTTGTTTGTTTGTTTGTTTGTTTTTTTTTTTTTTTTGCTTTTTAGCTCACCTGAGCACATCGTGCTCAAGGTGAGCTTTTGTGATCATTGAATGTCCGTCGTCTGTCGTGCGTCGTGCGTCGTCCGTCGTCCGGGCGTCAACAATTTAAGTGTTTACACTCTAGAGGCCACAAATATGATCCAATCTTCATGAATCTTGGTCAGAATGGTTGACAGGTCACAAGGATGAACCCTATTGAAAATGGGAAGGATCCATGTGAAATCAAGGGAAAAGGAGCCTTATTGGCATTTTTCTTGTTTTAACTCTAGAGTCCTCAAATATAGCCCAATCTTCATGAAACTTGGTCAGAATGAAGGCCAGGTCAAAAGGATGAAGCCTATTGAAAATGGGAGGGATCCATGCCATATCACGGGAAAAGGGGCCTTATTGACAAATTTCTTGTTTACGCTCTAGAGGCCACAAATATGGCCCAATCTTCATGAAACTTGGTCAGAATGTTGGCAAGGCCACAAGGATGAACCCTATTGAAAATGGAAAGGATCCGTGCAATATCTAGGGAAAAGGGGCCATAATGACAATTTTCTTGTTTGCACACTAGAGGCCACAAATATCGCCCAATCTTTTTGAAATTTGGTCAGAAGGTTGGCCAGGTCACAAGGATAAACCCTATTGAAACTGGGAAGGATCCGTGCCATATCACGGGAAAAGGGGCCTTAATGACAATTTTCTTGTTTACACTCTAGAGGCCACAAATATGGCCCAATCATTATAAAATTTGGTCAGAAGGCTGGCAAGGTCAAAAGGATGATCCCTATCGAATATGGGAAGGATCTGTGCCATATCACGGGAAAAGGGGCCTTAATGACAATTTTTTTGTTTACACTCTAGAGGCCACAAATATTGCCCAATCTTCATGAAACTTGGTCAGAATGTTGGCCAGGTCACAAGGATGAATCCTTTTGAAAATGGGAAGGATCTGTGCCATATTACGGGAAAAGGGGCCTTAATGACATTTTTTTTGTTTACACTCAAGAGACCACAAATATGGTCCAATCTTCATGAAACTTGGTCAGAATGTTTGGCAGGTCACAAAGATTAACCCTATTGAAAATGGGAAGGATACGTGCCATATCACGGGAAAAGGGGCCTTAATGACAATTTTCTTGTTTACGCTCTAGAAGCCACAAATACAATTCAATTTTCAAGAAAAATGATCAGAATAATGGCTAGGTCACAAGGATGAACCCTATTTAAAATGGGAAATATCCATGTCATATCACGGGAAAAGGGGCATAAATGACTATTTTCTTTTTAGAGGCCACAAATATTGCCCAATCTTTATGAAACTTGTCCAGAATGTTGGACAGATCACACGAAACTTGTTGAGAAAAGGATAGAAATTTATGCAGCGATCATAGAAATAGAGTTATGTTTTTCTTTGAAAAATTTAATGGTCTTTAATGATCTTTCAAGTATTTAATTTTGCTACGGGAGAAGTCAAAGAGACGAAGGTGAGCGATGTAGGACCGTCATGGGCCTCTCGTTTTACTTGTACTAATGGCATGAATAAAGAAAACATTTGAACATTTGATCGATAAATGTAAACTAACGATGGAAATAAAGATTGTGATTGAAGAAGAATACTTTGCCAATTTATCTACAAAGCTTTTTTCTTCTCAACTTATTTTGGGTGAAGTATTATTTTACGGTTTGAAAAATGTATACTTATGTTGAAAGAAGCTATGCACGTGGAAGGTAAATTATTAATCTATTTAATTTTTCTGCTTAAAATCCATTTTTGTTTAATATTCTTCTATTATTTGCTACATAATAAAAGAACGGATCTCCCCACGCACAAGCATTTAACGGATCAAAGTTTCATTCAAAAGAAAGAATGTCTAAATTTTCTGCAAATGTTTGCGGCTTTGTTTGAGATCATGTATCATGTTACTCTCAAATGTTCTACATTACACACAAAATAGCATATCTTGTATTAGTAGACCACTGTTTCACTTTGCCCCGGACTCATGTGTGCCATTAATTTGTAAATTGTCTGTAATTAGAACCATACACACATATATTCATTTGTGTTTTCAATATTATTCGTAGAGAAGAGATTCGTATTTTTTTTTTAAATGATGTAACAGAAAGAACTTTTGCATAACTAACAAATTTCAATTTCTTGATATTTTCACAACTTTGGCTGTGAAATACCCTTTGTATCGCAAATTCCTAACCTTCTTACCATATCAATACAATACAGTATATCTTCTTTCTGAATATAAGGCCTCCGACCCACAATACAATCAATATACAACAATAGCAATGTACTTTGTTATGCACTGTCATTATTGGAGATCATTTGCTTCAGTTTAAACACATATAAAGCCAATCTTCTTAGAACAACAATGTTATCAGTTTTGAAAATGGAGAAGAAATTATCTTTGCTAGCAATCCCGGAAAACCAATTTTGTAAGTAAATCTGTCTTATTTCCTGAAATTTCTCACAGATAAAAAATACATGATACTCATCCTCTAAAACATAAGAGTCTTTTTGCAAAAAACAGAAAAGACATATTCTGTCTTCTCTGTTAACATTATAATGACGGCCAATTTTAATGTTTAGTTTGAAATTAGAACACCTAAATTGTGATAGAGCATATTTGTAATAAAATAGTAAATCGATCTCTATATATCTTTCCACGTTTAATACATTTTTATAAAAGTCACATTTCGAAGAGTTGATGATCTCACTATGCCATATTTGTTGATAGCAGTCTTTGATTCTTTGTTTAAGTTCGTTTATAAATTGTGTCTCATTTCCAGCATCCTGATAAAGCTTAACAAAACCAAACCCATAACTAAATAGAAATATCCTTATGTTAGTAACCCAGTTAATTCTTCCAATATCATCTTGAGATTAAGCATCTGGTAACAATTTTTGGGGTATCTGTGCAAATCCATGCGAATTAGTTTTATCCAGTATTTAACGAATTTTACGTGATAATGAATTACTATTGGGAACCTTCCACATTCACCAATAGCCATTGAGTTATTTGTTGTCGATCTTAGGCCTAAAAAATCCTTGCAGTGTTTATAATGAACATGTTAAATTACTTCGGGTATCTCATTTCCCCAGATTTCTGCACCATAAGTCAGAATCAGAGTAACCATGGAATAAAAAAATTAAAATATTCCCTGTATCTGAATTTTCCGAACAGTTTTTGAAATAGTCTAATGTGGTTAACAGATTTCTGTGCCTGAAGTGATAACTTGTTCTTTGTCAAACTCCATGATAATTTAGGTGTTAATAAGACACCCATGTATTTGTAGAAAAAAGGAACATTAATACTTTTCGCCTCTATAAAACCATTTTTCATTTTCTCTTAGGGACCACCATTTCTAAAAACAATTATTTCTGGGGGTTTTTTTTTTTTCAATTTTACGGACATGTTGTTTTCACTACAAAACTCATCAATGACATTAAGTTACTGTTGGAGATTTACAACGGTATCTGCACAATTTGCTACATCATCTGCATAGATTAAGCATAAAATATTGGGAATAGTATTTGAAATAAATATCAACTACTATTTTTTATGTGGTATGCAGTTCAAAGAAAAACAGGTTTTGGGTGCGATGAAGAAAACATAAGTGGAAGACTTTTGGAGGAAATTGGAGTGTTTCTCTATACTCCGTGTTTCAATTTGCCCCGGTCTTCCCTGTAAATCAAAAGTAGCCTACGCGTGTGTCCATAAATAACGCAAATGCACCCCTAGGTTTAAGATTGATTGATTGAATGGAGTTTAACGCCGCTTTCAACATTTTTTCAGTTATATCGCGGCGGCTGGAGCACCTAACAATGGTTTCCTGGTATTTCTCTAACCAGTACAACCATCACATCCTTTCCTAGTCTCCAGCTGCTATCTCACATATATCTACGATTATCAACCCATTGGTGAGAGACAAACAGTCGGAAAGAATGAGTACCGCCGTCGGTGATCGAAACCGGGACCTCTAGATTGACAGTCCGACGCGCTACCAACTGCGCTATAACGGCGGCTCCCTAGAATTAAGACATCTACCTTTAAATGGGGCATGGATAGTATAATATAAAATATTTGACATGATTGAGCATGGCCTCTATCTAAATAATTACACGCTTTATTGATTCCAACTTTATACAATAGTTAGTTTTCGTATTATCTCGGGAGTCGATCATGATGATTTATATGTTTATTTTGCGCAACCGCAGGTAGAGGGTTCTTCTAGATATAATTGTTAGATAGACGGATTGCAGAACACAAGTTCCATGGTTCGAGTCTCGATAATCCTAATTTTTATTGTCCAAAATTAATAATATATATCTTACCCATGTTCTCTCTATATTTTTTTTCATTTTTATTTATTAAATCTTTTACAACTCAGATATCTCTACATATTTCTCTCAGACAATAACAAACAAGATCGACTGTATGCTTTCAAATTCAGAATCCGCGTATCCTCTCAAATATATAAAAAAGTTCAACAAGCTGCTTTTAAAAAATTGTAGTCCGATTAACACTTCTAAATATGCTCGTCCAAATTTCGACAAACTAGTAAATTAAAGACAATTTTTTTGACAGATGTATAAAGTAAAGGTTTCTAATAAATATATCGTCAAAAAAGACAAGAAAGTCATGCGAGCTTTTTTGTGATATGTTAAAAGCAAAAAAAAAGAAGGCAAAAAAAAAAAAAGACAAAATGTTGACTTTGTGCAAATTTGAACCGCCCAAAGAGTACTTGGTACGTCTGTGACCTACACCGCTCGACTACGGAACCGTTAGTTACTGAAGGTAGAGTTTTATGATGATATGAAAACATAGTCCCCCGGGTTAAGACGAAGCTTTCCGAAACCACCGATATTCCTCGATGGTAAATGTATTCTTCGGTTAATTTATTCATTGCATAAAGGTCAAATCATGTCAATAATTTCGGGTTATAATTATACACTTATTTCATGAATATTTGTATGCGTACAAGTTCACATTGCTAACGTGCACGTGTAAACGCATATAATAACGGACATGCATTTGAATTCTTGCCGTGATCTCGTGAAATTTACATGTGCTTCTGTAATATTTATGCGTACATGAAAGGCATGTAACACTTTAACACGGGCTTTTTACCCAAACCCTTCTCTATATAAAACAACTCGACTTGAATAGGACCGCGAGGATGACATAAAAGGCTACCAAATGACAATCTAGTTTCAAGCATGTTTTCTGAATGTAGGCTAGAATGACTTCAAAGTCGATTTTTGATATATACGGATTTTTTTTTATTATCGTATTTTGCTTCAACACTGTCTTTCGTTCAGGATGACAAAACAAAGCGAACTGTTTGCAAATTTGCACACAAGTTTTGCCATCCTTTACACAAGGCAGCTTTCAAGAAAAAGAAACGATCACACGCGCTTTCGTCCTGATACACGCCTTGGATAAGATTCAAACTGCAGTGCTGGGGGACATTTCTGACTGACAGACGATCTTTTCTTTTTTATCATGGCTTGTCGATACGAGGTCCCTGTTTAGGATAAATGAAGGGCATGAGAGCACCTCAGAAATGGTACTTTATATATAGATGCAAGAGTTTAAGTGAGTGATCAAATGCAAACTGTGTTTATAATACTCTGTATAGAAAAAGTTGACCTTCGATCACTCAGTCAAACTTGTGCATCTATACACAATGTTCGCATATATTATGTGTGTTCCAACATGGAGGCGCTTGTTGGAATGCTGTTTTATCCAAGACGAATGGTTTCTCATAAACAAAAAAATAAAATACTTGATCGGCGGTGAATGGTTAAAGATTTCCCTTTGTAGAAAATATGTGCCCTGTGACATTCAACCAGTTTGCCATCCGATATTCGACAATTTTCTTATTTTTTATTTTCTTATTCGTGAGTGGTCGCTTGTTACATGTTTTATCGTAGAGTAGTTTCAGAACTATTCGTTAGACCTTTATCGGGTTATAATATTCAAACTTCGCCCATCTTTGAAATGGTTTAATACATTCATTAAGTGTATATCTTCATTCTTTTTCTAAATACAAAGGTCTAGAGATATAGAAGGAAGTGAGTCAGTGTGACAAACTGGGATTTCCCCAAATGATTTCATGTACACGTATATTTACAGTAAACAACATAGTGAAATTGACAAGGTGGATGTGTTTGGAATGAATTTTGAACGAAATTGAATAAGTGCGACGAGCGAGTTTTGAGTAAAATTTACGAGAGGTAATCCAATATCCCTAATTCCGTTCAAAATAAACAAAAGAAGCGATATCTATAACCTCTCTTTTATAAAATATACTTACTTTTCTGTTGTGTGTGTCTTCATGGACCAGTCAGACAGTTTAAACCCATACAAGTAATTTCGATCGTCTGGGACGATTCTGAAATGCTTACTAATGATTTCGAAGCGTTTTTGATCGATTTGAATGAATTTGAATACTGTCGGTGAATTTAAATGCGGGTTTAGAGTGTCCATCAAAATGTAATCTGAATTTCATTATCAGTTTGGCAGATCATTATCAACGAATATTAAAATATTTTGCACCACAAATGCTAATGTCTCGCGAAAATGAGGCTTTGGGGCGAACTCGCCCGAACGGGTCCCCATTTTGTTGATTTTTAGCCGGGCCACAATTAGAAACCAGCTCTATCTTCCGGCTAACAAAATGTTGTCAGCCGTTTTTAAATTATGCCCCGCTTTGCACGCGCGCTTATGAGCAAAGCGGGTATAATTTGAAAATCTCTAGTCAGTCGGAACACAGGGCTGATTATTCTAATTGTGGTCCGGCTGAAAAACAACAAAAACGGGACCAGTTCGGACGAAAAATAAGTTTTCCGATCCGGAAAGTGCGTAAAAATCGACCATAGTCAGAATGCCCGGATTAACTAGGGTCGAAACTTTTCGCCGTTTGCCGATTTTCTAAATCTAGAATGACAAAACTATCTTCCTGTGAAAGAATCTTTGAAATGCGACCTCTAGTCGACCAACACTAGAACAAATCTCTTAAACAGATATTTATTTTATGTAGTTCCAAGATGGTCCCTTTTCGCGTGACGCGTCACATACCGTGGATGGGCGACCTATATGTTGTATCTGAAGCTACAGATTTTGTATTTTGGTCGTCAAACGGTGATCTGTAATCTTTTTCGCTGGTTCATCGAGGAACAACGGTAGATAATAATTTTAATGATCTTGCGGCTTTACCAATGAATTATCAAAACTTATACCCCAATTTCGTCCATTTTACCCAGTCTGACGGCATCGTAAAAAAAATGCGTCTTGAAATTTTCACATATTGCTTTATTTTTTAGAAATAGGATAATAGTTTCTTTTTCGAGTAGGATCGATTGATATTTCATTTCGTGAACAACAAAACCTTTATTTTCAATCGTGGCTCCACCACTCATGAAATAAAATGGCGTTTAGTGTTCACTTCATGAGATATAAATCAATCCTACACTGTAACAAGCGATTTTCCTCTATTTATTTCCCTCCGAGTTTCTAACGTTGTTTCTTATAATTCAAGCTCGGCAAATGAATTGGAAACTAGACCCGCTCCTACACCTCTATCACATACATAAAACGTCATTTATCTGAAAGATATAATGGCCACGGACTTAAGATAAACGGTATATCGTATGCGATCGACCAATCTTCGCAAGCCAAGGGCTATAACTCCACTATGTTCCTTACGAACATAGGGAGGAACATAGTGGAGTTAGAACCCTTGGCTTGCGAAGATGGCGATCGCCATAAACGTCGTAAATTAGGAGCACATCCACGAAGATATTCGAAACAAAATGGCGGAAAATGATGGAGGTCAACTTTCTTATTATTATAAAAGAGTGTTTTGATTGGCCAGTGGATTTTTTTATTGACAGTTCTCAGCGATCTGTTTAATGTATAGATGTATAGTCCGTTTCACTTCTATATGGACCAACCTTTTCATCAATTACATAAAATCGCGTTTGAATGAAGGATTTGTATGTGGTATAATCTAAATTTCAGCTCAATACCATTCGAAAAATATTTTTTGAATGTAGCATGGTTTCAAAATGATGATTTTGTCTATCTAGTCAATGTTAATATTCTCGCATTTTCCGTTCTTAAACACGAGGGGTGATGAAGGCTGTTTAGTTGTAAGAAAATGTAAACATATAGTAAAAACACGTGGTTTTATACCAAACATTTGACAGAAGAAATGTCCATTAATCCTTTTTTGGAAATGCTAATTAGCATATCAACGATTATGTCATCTTAAACTTAAGTATCACGTGATTTGCACCGTTATTACTCGTCTGCTTGTCTATTTTCCTCGTGAAATCCCAACAACTTCGTTTTGATTGGTCTAAATATGAGGTTCATCTCAGAATAGATAAAAACAATTATCAATTATCTAGTAAAACGGTTTTTAACAAATACAGAATACACTCACGGTTGATACCCTAAGGAGGTAAATATCTTCAACAAAATTAATTTGATAAAAATACGCACTTTTATACTAGAATAACTCGCTTAAAATCATACACTTTTGACTCAGCCCCTATGCAAATCAAAACTATTTTTGGATAGACAGTTCGCTGTTCCGTTTAATAAAGACACAAGAAGGTATGAAAGGCTGAGAGTTAACATGTACACGGACGGACAAAATCGTTATTCTTCATTCGAAAATTCTGAAAATGAAATTCTTCATGGTATTAGATGGAAAAAATATATCATATGACGAGAAGAAATACGTTTCATTCATTCGATTCTGAGATTTTCGGGAAAATATTGTTGCATATAGAAGTCAAACGGACTTTACAAGCTGTTCAGTGCTGACCGAAATGGAAAGAAAAGAATAGATGACAAAAGACAAAATAAATTGAGCCTGTGCGTGACATTCTCAACAATTTCATATGTACGTGATGGACCCACGTTGAACAGCCTGGACAATAACACAGTGCATTAAAATCAATATTTGTGTGTGAACAGCGACTTTAGGTCTGTAGCCATCTATTTCGCGCAAAGTGAAGACTCTGATCAGACTGTGCGGCTGCACAGGTTGATCGGGATCTTAACGTTGGACGCATTTGAAATTGTTTGACATGTCACACACACGTTCAATTAAGACATAATATTTGGACCGTCCGACGACAAGGGGCTATTTTCAACTTTCAGAAATTCTCGATGTCACATTGCGAGAGCTGTAGGCTGAAAAGGTAAGTATTTTACACTTTTTATGCATCTTTCTGAAACTAGATTGACCATTCTATCTTTCAAAATGCAGTAAAATTTGTATTTAAGGACCAGGAAAGGGGCCACCAAAAAGCGGTCGTTAAAGAAAATGGTTGCTTAATACACGTTTTGTTTGCAATTGAAAACATTTTGATTTTGATCGAATATTTATAGTATTGAGAAATTTTCAATAATCCTATGCTGTAAAAACTCAACAGAATCGTCCTATTGAAACGATTCTGGTGAGATTTAACAGCATAGGGTTCATTTAAAATGTGTTTTATACCAGTGATCTATATTTTTTCAGATATGTAGTTTTAAAGAAGGGGATTTTAAAAATGGTCGCTTAATAAAAACGGCCGCTTAATAGACGTGGTCGATTGGAGATGATTGACTGTTTTCATTTACTAATTCGGACAGGTACTTCTCCTCTGCAGGGTCAAATCTCCTTTTTAGATGATAATTCTCCGTTGGTGCTCTTTTCGCTTTAGGATAAGATGCCTAGTATCTAAATAACCTAAGCAAACAACTAATCATTTATCTTCTTATTTTATTTCAGTGTCATCAATGCCTCAAATGATCAAACGTTGTTGTTTTTGTTGATGTTGGTGGTGAGGGTGGTGTTGGTGTTGATGATGATGATGATGATGATGACGATGACGATGATGATGATGATGATGATGATGACGACTACGACGACGACGACGACGATGATGATGATGATGATGATAATGATGATGATGATGATGATGATGATGATGATGATGATGATGATGATCGAGACCCCATCGTAAGTTTTACATGGGAAGTTTATGGAAAGTCATTTTTAACCATGATTTCTTAGGAATTCCTTTTCTACATGTTCGTTGACAAAGTTTGAATTTTTAGGTCTAAAACCACTCATTCGTTTAAACAAATCTGCAGAACTAGATCTTTTTAACAGTAATTTAGGTAGAGTAAGTTTTGGTAATACAGTCGAATCGCTAGCAGCTCCCTTTCTTAGTTTGTTTGATATATTAGGAAACTTCGTATATTTGATCTCATAGAATGGTAATGTCAGTTTATTTAATTCCGAATGTTGACGTCGGGTTTGTTGCTTATACTCGTTATTTACACTACTACATGTATTCTCACTGCAAGAAGATATATCTGAATGCTGCTGGCTTTCTATGGTGTCACACTTCTGTTGAAGAATGTCTTTAAATAAACCTGTCGTTCGTGAATCCGATATTTCTTTCATTCGTTCACTATATTTCAACATGGACTTCTCCATAGCTTTACGTTTATGATTTAAACTACGTAACGTAGAGGTATGGCTAGTCGTGAGTCTATTGATTTTACTTTTAAGTTCATGTTCTTCTTGGCGAGCAATGACTAAGCTGTTCGGAACCACTTCAGTCGGCACACGTGATACACTGGGATAGCTGGTTCGAGTTGACCAATATCTTTTTTCGTGGATCGTTACCATATCGTTCACCTGAAATTTTAATCGAGTATCGTTTACGAAAAGAATAGTTAAAGGAATGCATTAAAATGTCACAAAAGTTCTCGTTAAACATTGGCATAGCTAGGATATTAAAATTTTTACGCACAAATTTGAAGTTAGGGAGAAACTTGACCAAACTGACGCCAATTCCGTCCTTTTGGAGAGAAATTGAAGACAGTGCAGTGCAGGGACAGTTTTAATGATTTCAAAATTGATGAACGGTCAATTTATCGTAACTACAACTTGAAAAAGCTTTTGATATTTTGTTCGTTCATCAACGACATTTTTCGACATAGGATTAATTTTGTTACACAATTGCGTAATCTACGTAATGGTAGTTACATGTACGCCTTTGTGAAAGATTTTCTTCACGATCAACGTTTTATTAAAATATGTGTGGAGACATTGACTACTCTCCCTGGTCGAAATAAGCTTTAGGGTGATTAAACTTATATGAATTTATATTCCATATTGGAAAAAAACGCTAAAACTAATTCAGAAGTGATTTAGAACACAATATTTTACACCGAAAATAATAAACGTGGTGGGAAGACAAAATTATTTCACTAAAATTTATAACATTTTTTAGATACTGTTGAATACATAAAATTAAATGAATAAAATGAACGTTTTCGGGTTGTCTTAGGCATACGCTTACAGTCGCACTCGAGTGTTAAGCATTTTTTCGAGTCTCTACAAGTGTAAACGCCCTCATAAAAATCATACCTCTTTGATATTTTCCTCTTTCAACGAAAGTTATCAGTATCTGGTGTCAGCCAGAGAATGCCCACAGGGTTCTTGTGAATGCCACCTCCCTCTATCACTCTTACTAATATACCCCGTGAGAAACCACGTGTGACGTCAATGGTCCGATTTGTGAATAGACCACTAATTGACTCAATTAAATCAAATATTATTGTTAACGCTTTACCTTTGATTTTATTGGAGGAAATAAGTACATGAACATATTTCGGTGCCAAAAATTCACGATATTATTTTGTGTTCCGTTTTCCTCCTTACCTTTTCAAATCAACCCGTGTATGTCATTTCCAGCATTTTCTTTAGTCTGTGATGATATTAGATTAAGCTGAATGGACAACGACACGGTGCACCGAAAGAACCGAATGAGACTTTGGTAACTGTTTCCGTTGCGGGTTTATGTCTTTGACACAACTTTTACCATGATGTTTCGTGGTTAAACATTATTTTTCAATGTACCGGAATTCCTTAATTTTGGAATCTGTTTGAAATCTTCTTTAAAAAAAATTATTTTTTTTACAAACGGACTGTGTACGCTCAACCTGAATTATACAGAAAAAATAATAATAGCATCATTTAACACCAGTCGGCAAAACACAAGTCATATATCTGTTTGACAATGTCAAAAGTTAATAGTTGTTACTGACAATCAAAACCTGGTAGACCATCGATAATACCTGCCCTGCGTTCAGGATGACAAGATGGTGCAAACTGTTAGCAAATTATACCCTGCTATCCACGCACGTGCAAAGCGGAAAAAATTGCCAACTGTTTACAGCGTTTCGTCTTCTTGAGCGCAGGTCTGTATTATTGTAGAAATACAACACGTGATGAGTCTGGATTGAATTCTTCGTATTGTCATTTGCAATTAAAAAAACCAAATCAGTCTTATTTAGCAAAACTTATACGACAATCTTAAAAATGCGGAATAACAATAACATGCGAATTCTTTGTCTCTGGGGTACAAATTGGTAGCACTTCCAGAGAGACTATGTTCTTTGGGGAATTACCAAGTCTACATTTCCACCCGGAAATGTAAACGAAATTAGACAATATAATTAGCTTCGCATTCTTTGGAAAATTATGAACTCAACTAAGTCATATGTACAAAAAGCCTATAATTAGCAAACCTTTAAGTAAATTTATACTGTCAAATTTCGCATATTTTGACTTGTATTGGACAACGTGTTTCGAATTTCATGCGCCAATCCAAAACTGTATGGATAATAGACTAATTTTTAGACTTTAAATGATAGAATTATATTTATTAACCGTCATACCAAAAATACGATCTCGAAAGTGAATCAAATATCGACCGTAGTCAGGCTGCGCGGTTAGTGCAGGCTAACTAGGTTCGGCACTTTTTTCACTTAGCTAAATTTCTGAATCTTCAAGGTTTTATTATTTATTATTGTCTCAATCGTGTACATATAAATACAAAACATTAAAACAATTAAAACATTTATTCATACACGACCATTCTAAAAAGAATTATAGATGAGATTGAATAAGAAAACATAGTCATATACATATTCAACTTTAAAAGTTTTTCAGAGAAGAAATGCGATATTAAAAGATGCGATTTCCTTTTCTTTTCTTTCTTTATTTTATTTTATTTTATATTATTTTTATTTTTTTTAAAGTTCAAAATCGAAAATTAGAATGAGGCATTTTTGTTATTTTTTTTATTACTATTATTATTAAAAAAACTCTAAAATAGGAATTTACTTTTTTTCCAGGTGTTTCAAATCAAATCTAAAATTTTGTTAATATAACTTATCATTTTTATCATTATTATTATTAAAACCGGTACTTATTCAATGATCATTCTACTTTTCTGAAAAAAGATTATTCATGAATTGCAACCACTGGTAAACCTCTAATGGAACTAATCTTTTTTCTTCTTCCCTCCCTTTTTTCTTTTTGTTAAAAAGATATACATGTAATATGTTTTACGAAATGATCCATTTGTGGGCCACAATTATATCGATATGATTATCAAATATATTTCCTTTTTGTGGGCGGCTCTTCGCCATAAAGGATTGACATCTCCTTGACACCTATCCAGTGTTTGCTGACCATGATTTAGTTACATAAGCATTTGAATAAACGAAAAACGTACTATGTGCCAGTTATTGGTACGTTTCTTTCTCATGTCACCGTTTAGGGACAAATCTTGCATACGAAGGAGCGGAGTCGTCAGGCGTTCTAACAATAAGATTTTGTTGGTAAGAATGTGGTTTATCCGTCTGTCTGTCTGTCTTTCTGTCTACCCGTTTATTTGTTCTGTTTATCCGTGTGTCTTCGTCTTTTTTTCTCCCTCTTTCTCTGTCTGTCTTCCCCTCTCTCTCTATTTCTCTTTCTGTCGGTCGGTCGGTCGGTCGGTCGGTCTCTCTCTCTCTCTCTCTCTCTCTTTCTCTCTCTCTCTCTCTCTCTCGCTCGCTATCTCTTTCTCTCCCCTCTCTCTGTCTCTCTCTCCTTCTCTCTCTGTCTCTGTCTCTCTCTCTCTCTCTCCCTCTCTCTTTCTCTTTCTCTCGCTCTCTCTTACCTCTATCTCTCTCTCCCTCTCTCTCTGTCTCTGGCTGTCTCTCTGTCTCTGTCTCTGTCTCTCTCTGTCTCTCTCTCTCTCTCTGTCTCTCTGTCTCTCTGTGTGTCTCTCTCTCTCTCTCTCTCTTTTTTTTCTCCCTCTCACTCTTCCGATTTTCGGCGTTTCGTTATGTCAATTTAAATGACCCGAGAAATCAGCTGTTCTTGTTTAAATATTAGGACGGTTTGTAAATCTTTGTTCATTCACTCTTTGTCAAGTCATTGTTATAAGTATCAAAGGTATCAATGGTATTAATATATCGAGTGTTGGCTTTTGTTATATATGCTCAATTCCTTTGATATTAGATAGAATAAAGGTCAGTTAGTACTTATTTGGTACTGTGTTACTTTAAAGCTAACACAGATCAAGTCCAAATCTGCATGAAGCTGGTTTAAACCTCTTTATAATGTACCATTTACAAAAAAATACTAAATATACTTAAATTAATCCCTCTCGGTTCTGCCGCCTTAGAAATGCATAAATACGCGTTCATTTTTGGTGAACGAAATTTCGTTCACCAGTGTTACTATATATATACTATGTATGGAAAACCTTGTAGGATCTTAATAGCTTCGAAATAAAGTAGCGCCCCTTTAGATTCAATTTAGTATACCTCAAGACTTCTCTCCTAAAATCACTGTTTATTTCGTTAATTGCGTGATACTAGAATTCTTCATCAAGTGAAAATAATGAAAATTATCCTTTAAAAACACAAAATAAGCTTGAAATGTTTAGCCGAGCGAATTGATGATCGGCATAAGATTATCGAGACTTTAGAGCAAAAACAAAGTTTGTATCTGTACACTGTATAGACAGATTCTACGTTTTTTATCTAAGCCTTCGCTGTCGCAACTTGTAGTAATTTGCCGGAAATGTATGTTTATTTAAGTCGTGAACTCTCGAACTTCTACACATCTCTGATTGGCCATACCACACGTGATGACCTACTACGATTTTATCTGCCTTCTTATGAATGAAATCTGTTCTAATGAATTACGAAAAGTCAGGTTTACAACTGACCAATTTAACACCTCTTGCTTAAATCCCGTTTATATCTCAAACCTTGCTGTGTTCTTGTGTGATGCAAATATCTTCGGTCACGGGTATTTTTGTATCATATTCCCCAAATCTTTTTCCTTGTTTTTTCGTTTCGAACAAAGACGGAAATCAGGGGATAAAACCCTCTCGACACGATTTACTGTAAATATACGAATGTCGTTGTTATTTTGAATTAAAAATAGATAAAGAATGAAAGAAAAACATTTATCCCAGCACAATAGATCTAATTTCAAATTTCAACATCAAACGGAGACTGAAACGTCGTAACTATAGGGTACTTAACATGTAACTGCGATGTTTAAGTCCCCACTGGCAATTTTTGTTCCCTTGTTTTACACTGATAACAAAATATTCTTCTTCAAAGTTCTTAACATAGTAACTACAACTGTATAGTAGCTCTTCTATCCATTGGATGGGTGTAAATTTTTTTCAATCCAATCATTCATCTATTTGTTTTACAGGAAGTACTTAAAATAATAATAAAAAAACATCGTTGTTGTATATTGCCCATATCGTACCTCATTGTACTTGAATGAAAATGAAAGATATGTTTTGTTCTGTTCTGTTCCTTGTTGCATTAAAAATGCTTACCAGTCTAGTGACATCTTTGGTTTATGCAATCGGGTTTTACATAACCTTTCAACACGCGACAGCCAGTCTCGAGACGGGTTTTAAGAATTATTCGACACGTGTTTTAAATGTAAAACCTTTCTTGTACCTTTTGTTTGAATAGGGATGAAAACCGCTATTAACAATTTTTCTGTGCGGTGGCTGAAGTACATGCGATCTGTACATAATCTGAGTTTTGCCATATATGTTAATATACAATAACCTATAAGACGAAATTTGGATTGTGAATCAATCGCCTGTGGACTGGAGCACCTTAACATGGAATCTGGTATTTCTCGCACCATAACTACTATCAGCATACACCCTTACATAACTGCAATCTTCTACCCTCTTAGGTTTACGATTATCCACCGAATTGTAGTCCTGAGCAATAGAATTTAAACTGCGACTATATTTGGACAAATGGACAATCCGTTAGCTGTACAAAATATTTACCTACGTAAATCGCATTGTTTTTCTTTACTTCTTTTTTGCGCAATGGAATCAGATAATTATTCTTTCACTTAACTGCAAAATACCTAAAGAGAACAAAACCCTGTTATTACAGCGTTTTGGTTGAAGACGCAACTACGGTCTTTTGTTTCGGAGGATGGATGACCCCATTCAGGTAGTCAAAGCTCAAGAGTCATAGCGGATCACGTTTAATAGTCTAAAAGCAGAAAAACTGATGTTTGATCTTGTAAAATATGGGTTCCGCACGTGGAAAATGAATAACATTTCCGACTGCTTTTTTGAGTTATGAACAGAATTATAAGTCTAGACACTATAGTTGCCTGTATTCTTTTCTCTATCGCTTTCCGTCTCTCTGTCTGTCTCTGTATATTTTTGTCTGTCGCTCTGTCTGTTTTTCTTTTCCTCTCTCTCTCTTTCTTTGAATTTACAGTGAAATTGCAGAATTTCCGAAATTTTGTCGAGACACTTTCCCTTAATTATTTTTATATGTATAATTTCTCTTTTCTCAACGAATTCAATATATCACTCTAGAATGTCATCAGATTCGTTTACCATCAGTACTTTCAGTGCTTTGATTATTTCTTTTAATGCGAATTGAGGAAGCTATGGTGGTCGCTACCTCCGTGATCGAACTCGAACAACATGAAGATCTACGTCTCAATAGACGTTTTTCTCTTGAACACTCTTAACATTTAAATCTAAAATGCATAAGCATAATGCATTGACTGCATTGGTGGCCAAGGGGTAAATGCACTCGACCTGTGACCTGGAGGTCCATCGTCGCCGAGTTGTGTTTATGGGCAAGACACTTAAAAGCCAGCCTTAGTTCACTCAGCTGTAGAATTAGGTAGCAACGGGTTTATACCACTGACTCTCTCTCAGGGATGAGAAAACATCTGTGTGAGAGCGAATCTATAAGCTTCAGCGTAAGTTGCAATCGACTTGAAATAAATTCGTATAAACTAAAATGCAAAGGACTCCCTTTCTTGTGTTTCTCTGATGAATTATTTTAATTTCACATTGCGAGGAACCTTCACATCACCCCTGAATAATCAAGTGAATCAATTTGAATATGTAGACTACATTTTAGGCCACATGTTTAAAGGGAACTGTTCTGTCACTAAAATCACTCCGTGAAAGTTTCCAAGCAAATCTTACAATATTTGTGGACTTAATCGCCCATAAGGCCACTTTTTCTGTGTTTCCGTATGGATAGACCCCAATTCGGAAATAAACCCTACCTATACAGTTAACAACATCGTGAAATTGACAAGTTGAAGGATATTGGAAAGATTTTAGAATGATATTGAATGAGTATGTGGCGCGAGTTTTGGATGAATTTTAAGAGGGGTAATACTTATCCCTAATTTCATCCAAATTGGACAAAATCAATTTTTTTTTTACATCCCTTTAATAAGAACCATCTTATTTCCCTTTTTGTGTACCTCTCGGGCTTAACAGACGCTTTGGAATCCACTAATAATGAAAAAACGTGCAATGAATTGATTGATTTTAATGAAAGGTTGATCATTATGAACGAGTTTTAATTGTTTTTTTTTTTTAAATGGATCGTTTATGAATGGTTTGAATGGGTGTTTTAAATGAATAAATGGAGCGTTGGGCGTATGATTTTGATTGATTGATTGGTTGAATGGAGTTTTACGCCGTTTCCAACATTTTTCAGTTATATTTCGGCGGTTGACCATCTAACAATCGATTCCTGGTATTTCTCTGACCAGTGCACCATCATATCCTTTCCTAGACTCCAGCTGCTTTCTCACATAGGTCTACGATTATCAAACCCATCGGTGAGAGTCAAATAGTCGGAAAGAATAGTTCCATCGTCGGGGATCGAACCCGGGACCTCTAGATTGACAATTCGACGCGCTACCAACTGCGTTATGATGGCGGCAGAGCGTATAGTTTTGATCGAGATGAATATCTCGCGATGTTTCTAAACGTTTCTAAATTAATTTTGTATGTTTATGAAAATAAAATGTATATACTCTTTTTTAACTAAAACACAAAAAAGATACACAAGTAAAAAGTCTTTAAGTTCTATTTTATTATTTTTTTGCTTGAAAAACAAAATGGACAGAAACTCGTATTTTTTATTAGATTTATGAAAATAACATAAAACAGTGAAAAATTAGACGCATGTATATAAAAACTGCTTGACATAATCAGGGATTGCATTTTATTCAACAGAAACGAAGAAAGTTCAACATAAAATTGACAAGGTACATGATTTTGGCAAGATTTCCAAATGAAATTAAGTGAGCGAGAGGAGCGGGTTTTAGATGAGATTAAGGTGAGGAAATATAACATTGCCTACAATTAGACGAAATAAGAGAAATTTTATCTACCCTCTTTCATTACATCAACGTAATTTTCTGTCTTCAGGGACCGTAGAGATGCTTTAAAATCGACATCAAACAGTTAAAGCGTGGAAATACTTGGTCGATTTGAATGAAATTTCGATCGTTTTGAGCGATTGCGAAGATATTTTGGACCATTCGGGGTAAGGGGTTTGGAAGGGAGGGGAGTGAATGGTGTGAGTGTTTAAAATGAATGAATTGCTGAGCGAGTGATATGGAATGGTTTAGAACGAGATGAGTGGTTATGTCACATTTTTGCCAACTGTAGGAGCTGTATCTCGGAATTCACAGATCACTGCTGTCATCAGAAAATCGGCAGAAATATCGAAACATTCGTTTACACATTCGGAACATCACTCGGCCATTTCCGTAAACTGCAACATACCTCGGGTATGTAAGGCGGATGGGTATGTAACAAAATCGTGCATTTTGTTAGGCGGAAACAGTGTAAGAAAAACTAACACTGTGGATTTACATCTTTCTTAGTAAATTACGGCTGAAAAATCTTAATTTTTGAGAATGACGAATCATTTTCAAAAATAAAGATTTTTTTCAGCCGTTATTTAAGAATCTTAATATATTTATATTAGGATACGATGGTTCACCTCAGTGACTTAAGGATGATTTCGGGAGTTCGTTCTTGCGCAACGTCTTTGCGCATCGAGCTCTTCAAAAAGGAGTATGCTCTCCAAACATGCACTTATCTCGGACGTAACAAAAACACTACAAAACCCATCTAAATTTCTATATTTCGTGGAAATGCTTTCAGGAAGACGATTAATTAATCCTATCACTAAAACATAATTATATAAATTATCGCAGCCATTTTATTTTATAGAAATAAAGTCAAAGTCAAGTCAAAATTTTTATTCAAGCCCCCCTAACCGAGGGTATGTGAATTTAACAAACATGTAACAATTACAAACAAATATGAACAATTGATGGACATTAAACTAGCATTATAAATAAAATGAAACTGATATGTTGGACACTATAGATAGACTTTTTACAGCTATAGATCAAAACATTTAATTTCATTTAATTGTTCATTTAACCAGCACTTTAATCAAAACTAAGTATTCCAGTTTATGTGGTCAAAACAAGCACTACAGACCCTGATAAATCTGCTAGGCAGCTGATTTATCATTGTCTGCACCTAATGCATGTAAATTTAAAGTGTCCTTGTAAAAAGTCAAAATGCATATATTTAGAAGAATCATAAGAAGGTACAATTTAAGCAATTTCACTTAAATAATGCTAAAATAATTCTACAAAATTTTGCTGTTCGAATAATGGTATTAAAATCAGTACTATTAAAAAGTTCAGAGAAATTTTTGGGTACTATGTTTTTCATATTAAAATTTCTTGAGGAATGAATTTTTTTCTGTCTGATTTTAGAAAGCTGCATTCAAAAAGATAATGGTACTCATCGCCTAAGTTTCCGCTGTTACATAAACTACAATGACTGTCATCCCTTGCAATACCAAAAAATCTTCCTTGTTCATTAGGTAGTTTGTGATTTATGCATCTAAATCTACTATACGAAATCCTTAAATCAGTTGGTAATACAGATAGGTAATTTTCAAAATTGTGATTTGTTTTAAAAATTCTATAGTTTAAACCTTTTGAAAGTACAAATATAGAGTTATACCAGTTTTGTTTGAACTGGTCTATTAAACGATTTTAACCATTCTTGCCAAACAGCACTTGTCAGGGACATTTTGATGAATCCAATATTCAGAAAAACCACAATTATTCAGTGTGTTTTGTATACAATTTATCCGCTTGGAAAAATAAATATTTTTAGTATGCATTTTATACATAAGGTTATACAATATACATGAGATCTTGTCTTGTTTTCTACAGACTAAACGTTTCCAGAAACCAATCATACGCGATTTGATTAAAAATCAGCAGGATAACGGCCTAATTCACCATATAAAATAGCAGTTGGAGTACTCTTTTTAAAGCGCATTATTATCTTATGAAACTGTACAAATAATGACTCAATTATTTCAGATTTCTCATATCCATAAATTTCTGCCCCATATAGCAAAATTGGTGCCACCATACGATCAAACATTTGTAACTGCATATCAACTGGCAAATCTAATTTTTTAGTTTTCCTGAGTACACAATACATAGCTTTCCTACCCTGTTCCAACAGATGATTTTTATGTTTAACAAAAGAAACATTGTGAGTAAAGGTGACACCCAAGTAAACAAAGTCATCAACAACAACAATATTTTCATTGTTATAAGTAAAAACAGGCTTTTCTTTAACTTTCCTTTTTGAAAATAATACAACTTTCGTTTTTGCTGGATTAACTTCTAATTTCCAAGTTTGACAATATAGATACATTGAATTTAAGGCAGCTTTCAGCTGTTCTTGAGATTCAGCCAAAATGACAGTGTCGTCTGCATATAATAAAAGATACAATTTCAAGTAAACTTCTATATCATCATTGTCACAAATTAAGTGAATAACTTCAGTTATATCAGTCAAACCATCAAATCCATGAGAAATAAACTCTACTAAGTCATTCAAAAACAATGAGAAAAGTATCGGTGATAAGAATTCACCCTAACGCACCCCCACATTACTTGAGAAATAATTTGATAGCTGTTGGTTTTGACGAACACATGATTTTGCACTGTCATACATACTGTAAATGATTTTCAGCATTTTCCCATTTATATCTTGTTGTAAAATGTTTTGCCATAATGCCAAACGATTCACTGAGTCAAATGCCTTTCTGTAATCAATAAATGCACAAAATAGAGTTTTATTACGATGCAGATACAAATCAGCTAAGCATTTCAGATTAAAAACATGATCCATAGTACTATACCCTTTCCTAAAGCCAGCTTGCTCCTCACATAAAACATTCATATTTTCTAAGAAACATTTAAGTCTGTTGTTTAAAACAGAAGTAAACAGTTTCCCGAAGCAGCTTAAAATAGTTATACCTCTACAGTTAACTGGGTTGTTTACATCCACTTTATTCTTATAAATAGGACAAATTATACCTTCAGTCAAACTACTAGGAACAATTCCTGATTCAAAGACAATATTAAACAGTTTGCAAAACACTTGTAACATTTTCCCAGATGCAGATTTCAAGAATTTATTTAAGATTAAATCAGTGCCACAGCTTTTATTATTTTTCAATGCTTTTATAGCCTGCATTATGTCAGCTTCTGAAAATGGTCTATTCAACTCAATAATATCATTTATGTCGCATTGTTTATATCAAAATTGAAATCTTCATATTCATTGTTTTCATTGCTAAGATTCTTAAAATGTTCATAGAAAGTTTCCAAAGCCACTTTATTCACAACTGACTTTTGTCTTTCTGTTGATTTATTTAATAAAGACCAATATGATTTAGGATCTTTAGTTTTCATACCTCTCAATTTCGAGATAAAATCAGTTCTGTAAGCATTATACTGTTTATTAATTTCTTTTTTATATGCTTTACTACAGCGAATGAGATTCATTCTGTTCTCAGCTGACTTAATTCTCCAGTTTAAATTTCGAGCTTTAAAATATTCTTTTCGCTTAATAAAGCAATCCTTGTTAAACCAAGTTTTTTTCACTTTTTTAACATTGCTTTTTATCTCTTTGGAGTTGAAAAACATTTCAGATTCTGACGCTGCATCTAATAATATCTTATTACAATTTTCAACAAGTGAATCAATAATTTTTTGATCAACATTTGCACAACCTGACGACATAATATCAGACATTTCATGATCAAGTTCTAGCAATGATAACAGATCTAATGCATCAATAAAAGTATTTTTCCTCTCGTTTTTCCATCTGCATTTTTTTATAACCTGCTCCTCAGGCACAGTTATGTTTGGCTTATAAGGCTTACTTAAAAATTCAACAGCAATGCCATTGTGAATGTCACTCAATAAAGGATCAAAAGGTAAAATTTCAAAATTTGACACATATGAAAATAATTCAGGTGACGTAATACAATAATCTACAATAGTTGTATTCTTACAAGTGGCAACCCCAATACCTTTGTCTTTGAACAACCTACCATTGGCAAAATGTATATCAAAACTCTTGCACATGCTTAGGAGTCGGGAACCATAATTATCGATTTTAGATTTATCTGAATTATATCTTTTAGTGGGAATATTTAAATCTTCGAGTAAACTTATGTGCAAAACTTGTTTAGTAAAATCATCTAAGTTAAAATTATCACAAATATACTCATTTACATAAATAAAGTCATCTGCATTTGAAGTGTGAGAATTAAAGTCACCTATCAGACATATTTTGTAATTATTTTCAGGATTAAAATTTATAATGTCATTTTCAATAGAATCAAAAATACTAATATTACCGTATGGACTACTTTCTGGAGGTATATAAACTGCCCCAAATAAAACTAATTCATGAAACAATGAACAAAGGAAATGACATCAGCGTCGTTTTGTAGGTATTTGTGACGTTAACGTTCCCGCGCATAATCCTGAGACATCAAACAACGTTATCAGTCGTATATCCGATAGCTACATGGAACCGTCACATTTCATTTTGACGGGGTTAATTTTTGAAAGGTTGGCCTTGATAAACGATCCTGTCGTTGTCAAATGATCTTGTCAGATTTATAATTTCAATGTTTGGATTATTTTTTAACAGACCGGGGTGTATTTGAAATTTTATTGGGGGATGGGGGTGTGAGCGAGAAAGATGACCTTGATCTCATCACATGACTTCGATCAGGGAATTGGATGATGCTTATTGACAAGATCAATTATTATTCCATATGTAAGTATTCTATTTTCAACAGGCTTGAAGATTTTTGAAAACACTAGATTTTTGCGTGATTTATGTAACGTTGGCCTTGACATATGACCTTGACCTTTTCATATGAGTTGACTTTGGGATTCGTTGACGCAAAACAAAGTGATACCCTAATTGTTGAGGATTTCAACTCCATAATCGATTAATTAAAGAAGGATTGAATATCATTGATTTTGTACATAAAATTGGTACGAGAAAAATAATCTGGAGTGATTTTTTCCTTAGCGTCAAAACTGGGTGACCTAGAATTTTGCATTTTTTTCTAAAAAAATAGCACGGTGACCATACCTTTTTTATATCAATATCGCACGAACATATAATTATCTACAATATATATAAACAATAAAATTTTCTATCTCAGAGTTTTTGAGAAATTTGATCAAAAGTTATAAAATTTGAAAATATGTTCGTTCCTTTTCGATATACCAGTTTTTACGCATTGGGAAAAAATACGTAAAAAATTATTATTTTTCCTTTCTATCGATAATTGTGTATTAGATTCAGTGCAAATAACTCCCTATTTATGAAATTAAAATAAAATTGATATTAGTTGTTTGATTAGATTTGATTGTGTTACGGTTTTATGTAATAACCAAGAATAGAAAATCGGCGAAAAATCGGACAAAATTTTACTCGATACCTATGACATTCTATGACGTTTTACGAAAAATCTGATTCGGTGACCCCCTTTTTTCTTTCCATTTTTGCAATCAGCATACTTTAATCCACTAAATATGAAAAAATAAAGAATTTCTATTTCAGAAAATTAATTCTATCAATCGTCCTTAAACGAGTAGCGTTGTTGACGTCGAATGTTTTCACTCACAGTTTCGAGGGCTAACGCGTTCTTAACTGACGTCATCGAGTTTTCCCAACGTTTTCCAGTAAAGTTTAAAAATAGTCCGTCTGTGTACATCCGAGGTTGATCGTGAGATTGGCAGAGTTGTGTTCCGAATGTCGTTTACACTGACCTCCGCCATTTGTCTCCATTTTGTTAAAGTCATTTTCATGGATATGGCAATTGGGTACGCTGTTTTGGCGAAAAAAAATAGCAAATTGTTTTTAGAATTACAAAACATTACGTGTAGGACTTAACAAGAGGCCCAAGAGGGCCTGTATCGCTCCACTGGCTTTAACATCTTTAGACTTTCCTTAAAGTTTACCTTACTTTGAACGAAAACAACACTTTGAAATCTTGTAAGACTTATTTTATAATGAATAACTGGGCCTGGCACACATTACACCAAAATACTCAATCAGCATTAACCTGCATACCCTTTACCTTTCTTATTGAAACATTGTGATCGCAATTAGTAGAACATTCTTAATCAAGGAACAATTAAAGTAGAGGGTCATTAGTTAAAGGGTCAACCAAGGAACATGCATGCCAAGAGCCATTGAAATTTGCCAAATGGTTTTGGAGAAGATGATTTTAAAGGATTTTTAGTGAAAATTAGCCCCCCCCCCCTGCCACGCCGATATTCCGGGATCGATCAAAATTTCTTTAACAATTTAAGTAAAGGCCAAGGAACATCCATGCTAAGATTCATTGAAATCGACCCAATGAATCTGGAAGAAGAAAATTTTAAAAGATTTGAAGTGAAAAAAAAAAAAAAAAAAAAAAAAAATCCCGCCCTGTCACGCCCATATTACATGGTCAATTACAAAATTCTTTAACAATTCAAAAAGGTCACCATAGGAACATTTCTACCAAGTTTCGTTAAAATCGGCCAAATGGTTAAGGGGAGAAGTTTTGTAAAAATCTTATTTTTTTTTATTATTTTTTTTTTTAAAATAAGCCTAGCTCTGCCACGCACATATTCGGGGTCAAACAAAATGCCTAAATAATTTAAAGAAAGGGTCGCCCAAGGAACATCCATGCCATGTTTCATTGAAATCGCCCCAATGGTTTTGGAGAAGATTTTTTAGTGAAAAAATGCGCCCATATTTGAGAGTCAATCAAAATTTCTTTTATAAATTTTATAAAGGGTCAGCGAAACAAGTTCATGCCAAGTTTCATTGAAATCGCTCCAATGGTTTTGGGGGAGAAGATTTTAAAGAATTTTTTATAAATGAAAATAAGCCCCGTCCTGCCACGCCCATATTTGGGAGTGAAACAAGATTTCTTCAAGTAATGTAGTAAAGGGTTAGCCATGGAATATCCATACCAAGTTTCATTGAAATCGGCCCATCGATTAAGGAGGAGATGTTTAAAGAAACAGTTTACTCACGGACAGACGGACTGACCGACGGACGCATGACAGTAACACCGAAATGACAAAAGCTCGCTGACTTTCGGCCAGCGGAGCTAAAAGATGAAACTGACGCTTTCACTTACATTTGCACTGAGTATGCGTATTTGAAAGTCGATCTTTAATTCATTCGGAACACCACTCGGCCAATCTCACTATCAACCTCGGATGTACATAGACGGACTATTTTTTTAAAAGTACGGGAAAACCTTGGAAAAATTCGATGACGTCAGTTAAAATGGCGTTAGCCTTCGAAACTGTGAGTGAAAACATTCGACGTCGCCAACGCTACTCGTTAAAGTCACTGACGTGAAACCATCGTTTCCTTATATAAATATCTTTAGATTCTTAAATAACGACTGAAAAAATCTTAATTTTTGGGAATGATTCGTCATTCTCAAAATTTAAGATTTTTTCAGCCGTTATTTACTATAAAAGATATAGATCTACAGTGCTATTTTTTCTTACACTGTTTCCGCCTAACGAAATGCACGATTTTGTAACATACCCATCCGCCTTACAAACATCCGAGGTCTGTTGCAGTTTACGGAAACGGTCGAATGCCTTTAATTGCGGAATTCGCAGGAAATAATCCCATTGGGCAAAACGCATTACATCTTTTAAAGTAACATCATATCTGCAAGATTTATTCATTTCGGTTAAACTTTCAGAATCATGTGCGAAATTATATCTTACACATGCCTTCTTTCAACTTTTGAATTCGGCACCCCTTGATCATCGAAGATACAATAATTATGTGTCCCACACATTGGAATTCCGAATACCTTCTCCTGCATCTGAGTCTTACGAACGTTTCGAAGATTCTCAACAACTGGGAATACAGTAAGCTTCACTTTAAGACAAGAGTATATAAAGACAAAAGAGGTTTTTATATCTGCGAATAATACATTTAATGCGATTTAAACGATGGTGCCAGCGACCCATTTGTTTATTGATGTTTTCTTTTTAAGAATTCACCAAACGTGATAATAGAAATTTGTCATTGACTTTTATCTTTTTTGCCTTTCTTCTTTTTTCCACACTGAGCCGTACCCTTGCACAACAGGGGACCATTTTCATGTAAATAGAGAGGCGGCCAAACAATGTATTTAATTATATCTCCAGTTTGTGTATACTCCTTGAATTCTGTCTTGCTAAATTTGCAGCCAATCCAGTCATAACTATTGATATACAAGGGTGGTGTTTGTACGGCCATTTTCCAACACAATTCTGTACAACAATGCACGTAATCTTGGACTTCTTTCTTTTCTACCACGGAGCTGTGCCTTTTGAGTATCGTCTACAAGCACCAAAAACACAAATTACATCTATGTCAGTAATCTTTCCAAGGCAACTTTATTTAACCATTTTATATCCTACTTTAAATTTTGCTAAAACAAACTTCAAGATTTGTCGCATTTAAACCGGACTGGTTCAAGTTTTTCCCAAAAAAAGTAAACAAACAGGCAGTGTAGGTAAAGATCAGATTGGACTTCATGTCTGTGAAAGCTGATTTTAGTCTATCTGTCTTCCAAAGCTATATACATCAAGAATGTGCCGTTACACCATTTGAAATGTTAGCACGTGAATTTCCAAGAATCCAACCATTCAACTTTATAATATTGAGTTCTATTATAGCTTCTACGTGAAGCTATTGGTATAAATGTAATGCGTACTTAGTGAATTGTATGAAAAAATATCTAACGAGGTTGAGAGAATTGATAATTGTAGAGACTCTGCCGAGATAATTGTCGAGTCTCGGCAAAGCCTCGACAATTATCAATTCCCACAACCGAGTAAGATATTTTTTCATTCAATACACTAAGTATGTAATATATTTATCTTATAACCTCAATTTGCCATGTTTTTGT
Organism: Fragum whitleyi; assembly: GCA_948146395.1. NCBI lineage: Eukaryota > Metazoa > Mollusca > Bivalvia > Cardiida > Cardiidae > Fragum > Fragum whitleyi. The sequence goes on from OX411547.1 coordinate 10,745,941, forward strand.
CGATGTTTCTAACAGAAATACAAGTTTCTAAAAACAAAGGCATTTAGTCACTGTTATAAAAATATCCATGTGATATCATAAAAAATATCATATTGTATGTTATCACGCGGGCGTTTGTAAAGTTATAAGATAAAAGTATTAAGGAGTGTAAAGACCTTGACTTGTAGCTGATATTTTCGTCAAATCATACTCTCCAACCTTCCAAAGCACATACATTTATATAGAGGATATTGAATGAGTGTTCATTGAATACCGATTTTATCAAACGAGTAATCTATAAACAGATTAAAATGAGGCTACGCCGATTTTTATCTGTTACAGATGACGAGATGAATAAATTCGGTATTTTATGAGCACTAATTTGATATTCTATTTACAATATGACCCGAGTTTTTGCGAAAAAAATCGTCAAAATTCGTTAAATTCAACATTCAATTTTTCCTCGAAACTTATAACGCCGTTTAAAACTGACGCAACAATATATGCAATATGACGTCATTTTTTCGCGGTTACAAAATAGCATTGCTATTTGCTCTGAGCTCATTTGCATACTTATTCTGCTAGTGTAATAGCACCGGTGAAGTATCAAAAATATTTACCGAGGTTACTTCACTTCTGCGACGTATGTCATATTATAATTTTTTTCTTAAATGGAACGACAATACAGGCAAAAAAATATATCTAAAAATTATAAAATAAATACATTCCCTTAAAATTTCACGGTTGACATCACCGAGGAAAAAATCTGTAGACAAATATTTCTTTTTCTACAACTAGATATGCTGAAAAACACAGCAATTTCTTCAAATTTTACCAATTAAAAGTTGTCGTATGCAATGTCTTTGAGACAAGATTAAATGTCAATGTAAAGTTCGTATAAAGCAAGATTTTACCTCTAACAAGCTTTTATAAGAATCATTCGCAGTTTGCTTGACTAGATCTGAAATCGACTTTTCCTGCAAGTCTGTAAAGGTGTAGTCGTCAAGAATCTATAATAAAAATGTTTGAAGACTCGTTTTATAAGACGGATTTAATTGCAACACAAAATCATGTGAAAAAAATAAGAAAAGACGCTTCTCCTCTAAAGATTGACTTGTCGGAAAGAATAGTCTTCAATTTCAAATCTAAGTTACACCGATGACCTTCCTGATTTTCATTCATTTGTGTATCATTCAAGCCCATAAAACATATATGATTCTGTAGTGTGTCAATATTTTGCTTTTAAAAATCTTGCTTGATGTTATTTGTTTGAAAACACAATTAAAGGCAACCAATCTAAGCCTAGATGTATTTCGTGAAGTAAGTACCTAGCTTTTCAGGTTAAATTCTATCCAATTATGGAGTGTCTGCATACGGTCGCATATTTGCATACTATTTTTTTTCTAAAGGGCACAACTCAACAGAGCTCAAATACTCAACATGTTGAAAGATAGTATCTTCTGATAAGAAATACCATCACACAACTCAAATGAAATTTTCAAAAAAAATACAAAAAATAACAAACCTTTCTGATGAAATAACTATGAATGAAATTGACTATCTAACAAATTTTGAATATTCAAGTAGCCTATTCAATGGCTTACCAAAAATACATAAGAGTAACCTAATAAATAATCTATGTATTACTAGCGAAGGAGATATTGTTGAAATAAATAACCCGCCAAATTTAAAATTCAGACCTATTTTTGCGGGTTCAAATTGTGAAACACACAGACTTAGTAATTTAATAGAAATACCATTAAAACCATTCTTGAAATATGTCAGAAGCTTTGTCAGGGATGATCTTGACTTTTTAAATTACATACCTAAAACGGTTTCTGAAAGAACGATTTTAGTATCATTTGACGTAACAGCCCTGTATACAAACATTTCGCATGATCTAGGTCTAGAAGCAATTTCATTTTGGTTAGATAAATATCCAAATTTAATCAATTTAAGATTTTCAAGAGAATTAATAATAGAAGGAATCAAAAGAATTTTACGCAATAACAACTTTCAATTGGAGACAAAAAAGGTCGGGGTTTTTTTTGTGTGCGAGAAAGCAGAAAAAATCCACTTATTTTTAACAATTGTGTGTACATACGCAAAAGTAAAATTTTCCAATCTTGGTTTAGAATGAAAAAATGCGAGGTTTTAAACAGACATACTAAGATTTTTCTAGGGCCAAGTTTTTGCGACCGTACGCAGATAATCCGAATTTGGATGAAACATAAGCTCAACTTTCACAAACCAACCTGTTTTGTTTCCGGTTTGGTCGCACCAGTGGGGCATATAAGGACAGATTTGACTAGACGTAATTGCTCACCAGCTTGAATAATGCATTCAGTATAACTGTCCTGTAAATATATTCAATGAAATATAGCATGTGTGTCGTATTTTCCAAGAATTTCAGATTTGTGTAATGTAAGGACGTAACTAACATTACGCACTTTATGCGAGTGCGTAAACATGTGACAAATAATTCATTTTTCGAAAAATATCAGTCGTTGAATAAATGATCAAAGCATCGTAATTATAGCTTATTCAAGCTGTAGTTACAATGTTTTGATTTTTCACCAACGCTCAAATCTTTAACTTTTGTCACAGTCTAAAAATCGCTTTTATCCTATATATTCTTTGACGAATGCCTTCTGAGTGCGTATAAAAACCTAGTTACGCCTATGGTGATGAACAGACGATGAGCAGAATACACAGCCTCACAGGACATCAAGAATATTAGCTGATAATGTAAAGAAACTATGAGCCAATGGTTATCTACTTGGTACTTGGTACTAAGTACCTGGTGAAGACTCTGAGCAGACTATGAATGCACCGGCTGGTCCTAGTTCCTGGCGATGCGCACCTTGGGGCTGTTGGAAATGTTAACTACTTGCTGATGTTATAGTATATAATCTTTTTATTTGAATTTGTTTAAAAAGTATTGAAAAAAATGTGACAGCCTTATGTGTCTTATTTGAAGCTTGGGTACATGCATGATTTATACACATATGGGATATATATCGACCATTTGTGTTGCAATATTTATGATTTGTCCTAAATGAACTCACTTAGAAGGATTTCTAGAATTTGCACTCCATTGTAAATTTTCAATTGTTTTAAACACCGAAGACAAGCGCATTGAACGTTGAACCTTAAGTTGAATCAGGAGACGATGAAAAAATATTCAATTTAAATTTACAAAATTTACAAAATAAAAACGGATTTGATAAGAACAAAGGTCACACAAATGGTAGGTACAGTTAACAAAATTGTGAAATTGACAGGGTGAATGGTTTGGATTAAGGAATGAATTTGAATGGGTGCGTGGAGCGAGTTTCGAGTGAATTTAATGGGAGGTAAACCTACATCGCGTATTTTGTTCATGGTTAACAAAATTAGCGATATTGATTAACTCCCTTTAATAAAAAATGCATACAAATTCTATAGATAGCTTCCTATTTCTTAAAGCACATATGAGACGCTAAAAATTGGAATTATGTTTTTTTATATTTTTCTCTATCAAAATTTATTTTGGATGACGTTGTTGATTCTAAGTTTTCCAGTGAGTTTGGAATGATTTTGAATGGTTTGAGTGAGTGTCTGGAATGAATGAATGAATGGAGCGCTGAGTGAGTGATTTTGAATGGTTTTGATCGAGATGAATGTCAATTTAACGATGTTTTTTTACTGTAGGTACAATATACCTGCAATATTTCTAACAAAATTTTGATAATCTTTCGATCTTCTCCAAAACCGGTTTTATAAAGAACTGTAAAAGCCTCCGTCCATTCGTTATCGTAAAGTTCTGAGTATCTATCCGCAAGTTTTGTTGGTCTGTCCTGGTCACTAAGGTCAGCTATGTTTGGATTGTTATGGAGTAACTTGGCACCTGCAACAGCGCTCAGTCTGAAAATAAACTGAAACCAACTTCTAATCGGTCACTTCATATTTTTCTTTTTTTTGACCCGTTTACAGGAAAATAAGGCCACTGTTAGCATTTCAGTCAATCGCGCCGGCTAGATCATCTAATTATGGATTCCGGTGTTTCCCACACTAATACTACCATCATATCTTTTCCTTAACTCCAGCTGCTGTCCCACAAAGGTCGACGATTATTAAATCATTTTGGAGACAAATAGTCGGAAAGATTGAGGGCCGCCGCCGTGGATCGAACCCGGGACCTCTAGATTGAAGCGCTACCAATTTCGCCACGACCGCGTTCCCTCATTATGATCTTAAACATCTAGTCATGTAAAATTCTACCTGTGATTTTTTTTACCACATTCCATTTTCTACACAATAAAAACCATAAACTTTACTTTCCCCAAGTCCTGTTATCTTATGGGCAACACATCATGTTCTGGTAGCATTTATACTGGGCAAAAGCCCTGGCAAGACAAAGCTCTGGTGGAGGGTATTCAATTGCCTTGTGACAATCCTAGTTGCTTTTGTATATCTGTGTTCACATTGGGTTTTAAAAGTATGGTTCTTTAAGACAGGTTCGATTAACCTAACAATTTCATATTAGTTTTCATTACATTTTCATGGATATGTTCAGGAATAAATTTAAACCTGAAAAATAACCAAGGGCAATAGAATAAATACTTAGTGATATGTCACGGTAAACAAAAGTAATACAAAAAAAATCTTTTAGGCAAGACAACTAGTTACTTCCACATTATAAATACCATGTTTACAAATGACCTCGTACATCATACATAGAAGTTTCTAAAAGAAAAGAGAATCGTTGTTCTTTGGTAGCTTTATCATACATTGGCAGTATGATTGAATGTTTGAAAATGGCACATCTGGTCTTTAAAGAAGGGTAAAATTGAGATCATTTTTCACCTGGTAGCAAGGTCTTTGTTTTCTCTGCGAAACTCATCAATGGAAGTCTTTGACCTGTCTAATTGCAATTCCTTTCTGTTGACCAACTCTGTCTGTTGATCTAATCTGCCATTTAAAAGAATAAGAAAACGGGGGTAATCCATATAACTGTACATTTTGCCTATTACGTTCGTACTTCTAGGTTGTTAAGTATTTATTTGTGGGAAATAGCTGCTCAGTATCTTCAAAGTGCATGGAAATATTTTATCACCCCTTTTTTAAGCGAACTTAAGTTTCGTTACAATAGTTACATATATACGTTTCTAAGGCGAGGAAGTACACAAAAGAACTATACTTATGTACATTAAAATTCCTTACGCATAATTTTCATATATATACTTGTACATGATTCAATACGACAACAAAAGAATTTATGCAGCCATGATTTAAACATAACTTGTGCAGTAAAGTAATTGACACAGAGCATTTTTCGGCGAAAAAAAATATCCAAGCGAATAGTGACACGAGATCAACATAAAAATGCGAATGCTCTAATTCTATCAAGTTTTGTCTAGATCTTAAACTCACCGAGACATTTCAGATGATTGAGAAGATGGGACTAAAGTGTAAAGGACAGACTTTTAGAGACACCGGGTTTTACCAGAGGTCGTTTGTTTGAATTGGGTTTAACGCCGCTTTGATCAATTTTACAGAAATATTGCGGCGTCAGAGCACCTAACAATGGATTCCTAGTATTTCTTACACTGGTACTTCCATCTACCCTTTCTTAGCCTCCAGCTGCTATCTCACATAGGTTTACTATTATCAACCCATTGTTGAAAGACAAATTGTCGGAAAGGATGAGTGCCGCCGTCGGGATCGAACCCGCAACCTCTAGATTTTCAGTCCGACGCGCTACCACCTGCGCTATGACGGCAGTAGCGGGTTTTACAAGAGGTCTGGCTTGGTAAATGGTTATTTAATCCGCATCTCGAAACTTTATAAATGGCACTGTCCCAATTGATGATTTCTGAATTTTCTTGTATCACAATGCAACGGCCCTGCTTTTAGGAGTGCTATTTCATAGAAAATGTATACTTATAAAGTAAGCTGATAAAATCTTAATGGAAATAAATGATAACAGCATGTTGATTTGCTCGCTGGAGAAGTGTATCAGAGTAAATTGAGAATATGCCGAGAATTAATAATGGCGTTTTGAGGTCTTGCACCTGATATCTGATATCGCCTATCTGATAGCATAACATCTTATCAGACACTAATTTTAGCAACAGTTTGCATACACTTTCGCCTTAATTTCTTTGATTGTTGGTTGTTTATTTGAATTAAGCACTGAAAATGATTGCATGATAAATAGAAAAACATGTTAGTTTGAAATTATCAATGTTATCTGGTCTCGGCTGCGAGAATTTATCATTTTTCGACAAAGCCTCGTTATATGATAAATTGTCACAACCACAACCAGATAACGATGATATTTTAAAACACTAACAAGTTATTCTCTATATCACCACTTAATTCTCATTTAACAATCCTATTTCATACAGGTGTGCACTTGTGTCAATATAAAAAGTATTATCGAGTCTTTAGTGTTTCTATTTCAAGATCCTTCTCTCTTATCGTCTTTTGTGTTGTGTCTAGTTGCGTTGCTTTCCTTTTCACGGTATCTTCCAAGTCGTCTTTAATTCTAGAATACAATAAGAAGCAATGGAATATGTCAGACTTGTTATTTGATACATTTGTACTTCATGTCAAGTCATTTTGCTCGTCCAGTAATCTTGCGCAATTGGGTAGGCATTTTTGGGTTTGCTAGCATTTGTTGAACCCGAAAGTGTAATCCATAGGATGGATTAAGGGGAATGGTGTGTTTCATTTACTAGTGCTGTAACATTTTTGGGCGTTACATCTTCATAATAACGTATTCATTACGTATAACCTTGCCTGATGACCTTTTTCCATTGTAGACTTGTTTAAATATTTTCAAAATCTTTTTACATCCTTTCAATCGGACACAACTATAGATCCGCTGAATATCTATTCTATAGTAGCATATGATAAAGAGCCAGTTTTAAAGGCTACGTCTTTGTTTTACATCCCCGCCATTCTACTACACTGTTAGATAAAATTACGCTATGTCACATATTAGAATTCTTTAATTCGAATAATTAAATAATAGCTAATTCGAATGAACATGTTCTTACGCTTGCAAAAGCTTTTCTTAATTTGTAAAATTTTAATACATCATGATATAACTCATATTCAATATTGGTTTTATATCAAAAGCATAACCTAATAGTGTTATGAGATTTACATTTGTTGTCCCGAATCCATTCACGCATAAACTGTTTTTGACCTCAGTCACCCAATTTGCAGTACCACTGGAGTCAAGAACCTTTAGCATATTAAAACATTTTTTTACAAATCGATATTCCGGCATTCTCAATATTTTCAACCAAAATTTAATTACTTTTTTACTTGTGAAGATATATGAGGGAAATCTACTGCATTCAGCTATAACTGCAACATCAGCAATATAACTATGTGCACACATGAATCGTTTGCAAAAATATTTTTTGATGCGCTCAACACAATCAAATTGACGAAGTCCCCAGATTTCACAACCGTAGTAAGTAATTGGCATTACTTTGGTATCAAATATCTTTAAGGGTTACATTGCGTACAAGCTATTAAGTATACTAAACATTGAGCGTTTTGCCTTTAAAACATTATTTTCCGCCATTTTGCACATAGATAATTTTTGCGTGAAAAGAACACCAATATATACAAAGCCATTTACAATTTCCAACGGCTGATTAGAATAATATAATGAATCAATTTTTAAAGTCCGCCCCCCTTTCGAAAAACCATAAATTTTGTTTTGGAAACGTTCACTTCTAATTTCCACTCAGTACAGAATTCACTTTATATATTTAGCTCTTTTTTGCAAACCTGATTTAGTATCGGAGTATCGGCAATAAGAGCCAAAATCATCAGCAAAAATCAGTAAAAATATTTCGATTATATCAGGAAATAACTGTATACCTTTCATGCTCCTTTTTGAAATTTTGTCATCAAGTGTATTTATAAATCAAAGTACTGAAAGTACTGATAAGTTGGAATGCGTTCAAGAGACGGTGACCTCAAGCTACTAACGAAGCTGACGCCTCCCGCCCACCACAGGTGATCACATAATACCTCTCGTCTTTTGACGGGCGTATATAAATCAATGTATTTCAACAACGAGAGACGCTTAAACCTCTGAATCGCTATACAGGCCTGAATCTGATGAAAGAAAATGATAACAAGAGGGCCAGAATGACCCTAAAACGCTTACCTTAATTCGATTGGTCCAATGGATCTTATCCAAGAAATTTTCTGGCAGAGATTCATTCAAATTTGCCTAATTTTTGAATAGAAGACATTATTTGAATCATAAGCAGTCATAATAGACCCTGCCAACCAATTCATTACAGAGGAGACTCAAAATTAGCCCTACCCTGCCACGCCCATATTTATAGGCTAATGACAATTTTGCCAACAATATTTGAAGGGGGTCATCAAAGGAATATTCTTGTAAAGTTTGATTGAAATCTGCTCAGTGGTTCAGGAGGAGATGTCGTTCAAATATTTTGGGCTCAAAATAAGCCCCGCCCTGCCATACCCATATTTATTGGCTAATTAGAATATAGCGATAATTTTGAAGAGGGTCACATTCTGGCAAATTTTCACTGAATTAGCCCAGTGGTTTAGGAGAAGAAGAAGTCTTAAGAAAGTTTTCGACGGACGACGGAGTCAGGGTGATCCTAAAAGCTCCCCTTGAGCACGTTGTGCTCAGGTGAGCTAAAAAGGAAGAAAATAATATGGACCATACAGCCGACTAATGGACGCACAGGGGAACACTTATTCACTCAAAACAGTTTTTATATTATTTTTCGAATGACTTCTGCTCCATTCGAGTTATCAATTACACATGAGTTTGAATCTCAAGACAATTCTTGGACGAAGTTCAATTGTAATTTCGACCTTTCTGACTTCAAAATTGGACACTTTCTCGGGTCATTGACAAATTTTATGATTTGGTTCAATTGGTTGTTCAGTTAGAGTGGAAACTGTTAAAATTTACTGATGACCGTGACATGTATTACCCCGAAACAATAGGGCATTTCGTTATTGCAGGTCAATTGCTTCTCCGTTTATCTAGCGGAATGCAAAAGGTCAAGGGACTGAGAGACTGACATGATGAAATCAATATATGCTACTCTACTTCTGAGTTGGGGGTACAGTTAATAACATCGTGAAATTGATAAGGTGAACGATTCTGGAATGATTTAGGCAAGATGTTGAATGAGTGAGCGGAACGAGTTTTGAGTGAAATTTAAGGGAGGGAATCCAGTGTCGCTTATTTTGTTCAGGATGAACAAAATTAGCGATATATAAAACCTATATAAAATATACATAAAAGTTCAATCAATAGCTTTCTATATCGTCAAGGACCAATCAGACGCTTTAAATTTCAATTATGTCAGTGAAATTGCGAATTGGTTCTTGCTTAATTCATTTTTATGTACATGTTGATCTTATTTTTTTAATAACTTTGAGCGTTTTTGAATGGTTAGAGTGAGTGTTTGGAATGAATCATTGGAGCGCTGAGTGAGCGATTAAGAATGTTTTTTTATTGAGATGAATGTCAATTTCACGATGTAACTAACTGTATGGTGGTACTCTTAATGCTCTCTGAGTATTGGGTTTTTACAATGATACAATCATGTAGATAACTGCAATATGATGAAATCAAAGTACTGAAAGAACTGTTAAGTTGGAATGCGTTCAAGAGACGGTGACCTCAAGCCACTTACGAAGCTGACGCCTCCCGCCCACCACAGGTGATCACATAATTCGTCTCGCCTGTTTACGGGCGTATATGAATCAATGTATTTCAACAACGAGAGACGCTTAAACCCCTGATTCGCTATACAGGCCTGCAACTGATGAAAGAAAAATGATAGCAAAATGGCCCTAAACCGCTGTCCTGAATCCGATTTGTCCAGTGGATCGCATCCAAGAAACTTTCTGGCAAAATTTCATTCAAATTCGCCCAATTGTTGAAAGGAAATGTGATTCGAAGAATAACCAGTGATAATAGACTCTGCCAGACTATTTACAGAGGAGAGTCAAAATTAGCCCTGCGCTGCCACGCCCATATTTATGGGCTAATCAATACTTTGCAAACTAATTTTGAAGTTGGTCTCTAACGGAACATTCTGGTTAAGTTTCATTGAAATCGGCCAAATGGTTCAGGAGGAGATGTCGTTCAAAGGTTCTGGGCTTAAATAAGCCCCGCCCTGCCACACAAATATTTAAGGACCAATCAAAATTTCGTGAACAATTTGCCAAAAGCGATACCCAAGGAACATTCTGGTAAAGTTTCAAAGAAATTGGCACAATGGCTCAGGAAGAGAATTCATTCAAAGATTTCTGGCTCAAAATTAGGCCCGTCCTGCCACGTCCATATTTAAGGGCCAATCAAAATTTTGCAAACAATTTTTAAAAAGGGTCACCCTAGGAACTTTCTGGAAAAGTTTCATTGACATCAGCCTCAGTGGTTCAGGAGGAGATGTCGTTCAAAGATTTCGGGCTCAAAATTAGCCACTCCCTGCCACTCTCATATTTATTGGCCAATCTAAATTACGCGAGCAATTTCGGAGGAGGGTCATCAAAGGAACATTCTGGTAAAATGTCATTGAAATCGACCCAGTGGTTCAGGAGGAGATGTCGTTCAAAGATTTCTGGCTCAAAATAAGCCCCGCCCTACCATGCCCATATTTGTGAGTCATCAGAATTTATCGAAGAATTTTTGAAGAGGGTCACCCAGGGAACTTTCTGTCAAAATTTTATTGAAATCGGCCCAGCGGTTTAGGAGAAGAAGTTTTAAGAAAGTTGACGACACACGACGGACAACGGACGTCGGAGTCAGGGTCATCCTAAAAGCTCCCCTTGAGCACGTTGTGATTAGGTGAGATAAAAATAAAGAAAATGATATGGACCATACAGCCGATTAATGGACGCACAGGCGGACACTTATACACTCAAAACAGTTTCTTTGTTATTTTTCAAATGACTTCTGCTCCATTTGAGTTATCAATTACATTTTTAATTAAAATTGTCGCAAAGTGGACCTCAACAAGCGCTTTGTCCTTGATGAAAAGCTATTTTCGCAGGGAAGTCTTATTTCACGAGTTAGAATCTCAAGACAATTCTTGGATGAAGTTCAATTGTGACTTCGACCTTCGTGACTCCAAAATTTGGCACTTCCTTGGGTCAATGACAACATTTGTGTCAAGTTTTATGATTAGGGTCAATTGGTTTTTCAGTAAGAGTGGAAACTGCTAACAGTTAAAGGTAACTTATAACCGTGACATGTATGAACCCTAAACAATAGGGTTTTTCTTTGGGTCATCGGCAATATTTGTGTAAAGTTTCGTTATTGCAGGTCAATTGCTTCTACGTTTAGCTAGCGGAAAGCAAAAGGTCAATGGACTGACAGACAGACATGATGAAATCAATATGTGCTCCTCTACCTCTGAGTTAGGGATATAGTTAATAACATCGTAAAAGTGATAAGGTGAACGATTTTGGAATGATTAAGGAATGATGTTAAATGAGTGAGCGGAGCGAGTTTTTAGTGAAATTTGAGAGAGGGAATCCAATGTCGCTTATTTTGTTCAGGATGAACAAATAAGCGATTTGTAAAACCCCCTTTATTAAAAAATGCATAAAAGTTCCACCAATAGCTTTATATTTCGCCAAGAACCAATCAGACGCTTAAAATTTCAATAATGTCAGTGAAATCGCGATTTGATTCTTGTTTTATTCATTTTGAATGGACAAGTTGATCTTATTTATTGAGTAATTTTGAAAGTTTTGAATGGTTTGAGTGAGTGTTTGGATTGAATGAATGGAGCGCTGAGTGAGCGATTAAGAAAGTTTTTGTGTTTTTGAATGAGATGAATGTCAATTTCACGATGTAACTAACTGTAAGATGGTGCTCTTAAACGTGTTGGTGTGCAAGAATGTGAAGAAAAACAAGTTGAACTAGTAGGTTTGTTTCAAATGGCAAGTTATTTTTGTGATGGAATGTAATTGGGCAAAGATATTCATAATTCCATTAAAGATGTGGTGGCCAGGATATTATTTGATGAATTTTGGGCTTTTACAATGAAGCATTCGTGTAGATAACTGCAAAATGACGGAAAACAAACGATAATATGTTGCAAAAATATTTATTTACTTTAAAAGTGTATCATCACTTTAAGAAAAACTAAAGATATTCATTTCGTAAAAGAAGACAGAAATATACAATATAACAATTTGTCATAAGTTAAATGTGTGATAAGGTCGTTCAGAAAGAGAAACTATACCTTTAAAAGAAGCTATGACATAATTCTACGAAAACAGCTCGCGAAATTACCAAATAAGAAGATCACGTGATTGGCCCGTGCTATTGCCACAATACTGAGAAACCAGATCGCGACATTACCAAATAAGCAGACCACGTGATTGGCTAGCGCTATTTTCAATAGCTGATCTTATTTAACTTGACTTATCACATGATTTCCAAATATAGTAATGCAAACATGTGATACTATTAAATTCGTACGCAACTTTCAATGAATATCGTTTAAATCATGAATTAGCGTGTTAATAATAATAGTTGTGTAATTGTACAGCATTATTAACTTTTGATGAAATAAACTGTATGTCTATGTCAAGGTGAGATATACAAAATAGACCGAAGTGTATTCACATCCTGTTCACGTGATATGTGTTCTCAAAAAAACCGAAATGAATTTATCTTGTGTTCATTTTGCGGTTTTGTTAAATCTAAGTTGGAATTGCTCCGCATTCCAACTTAAAAACGACAATATGTTGCAAACATATTTATTAACTTTAAAAGTGTATCATCACCTTAAGAAAAGATTTTTATTTCGTAGCTTAGACAGAAATTTACAATATAACACCTTGTCAAAAGAAGGTCGTTCAGAAAGAGAAACTATACCTTTAAATGAAGCTATAACATAATTCTACGAAAAATAGGTCGCGACCATACCAAATAAGCAGATCACGTGATCGGTCTGTGCTATTGCTACAATACTGAGAAAACAGATCGCGACATTAGCAAATTAGCAGATCTCGTGATTGGCTAGTGCTATTGTCAATTGCTGACCTTATTGGACTTGACTTATCACATGATTTCCAAATATAGTAATGCAAACATGTGATACTAATATATTCGTACGCGATTTTCAATAAATATCGTTTATACATAAATTAGCGTGTTAATAATATACGTGAAGTGATAGTTGTGTAATTGTACAGCATTATTACTTTTTGATGAAATAAACTGTATGTCTTTGTGATGTTGAGATATACAAAATAGGCCGAAGTGTAATCACATCCTGTTCACGTGATATGTGTTCTCAAGAAACCCGAAATTAAATTATCTTGTGTTCATTTTGCGGTTTTGTTAAATCTAAGTTGGAATTGCTCCGCATTTTAACTTAAAAAGGATGAATATGATAGAACTCAAGGAATAACCTTGCCTTCACCCTATAGGACAATCTATTTCATCACTTAAATCATTGTTCAGCTGTACAACAGCTTTGAAAGATTCATAATTTGATATAATTAAATTTAGTAATTTTCATGTACACCATGAGACTCCAGTGCTAAATAAAGCTTTATTCTGTTTATTGAATCAAACGCCTTTCTAAAATCGACGAATGCTACGCAGATTTTGCGATTCATAGAAATATGTTTATGTACAATCGAATATAGTATGAATGCATTATCGATGGTTGAATAATTAGCTTTGAACCAAATCTGGGCTTCAGATATACAATCGAAAACATTTGCAAAAAGGTCAACCTTTTTAATAATATTTATGTATATTTTACTAAATAAGTTTGATAAAGATATGCCCCTATAATTATCGGGGTCGCGAACATCGCCTTTTTTGTATAGGAACTGTAATGGATTTCCTCTATTTTTTTTAGAAAATTGACCTGTATTGTAAAATCGATTGAATAATTTACGTAAGTAGGGCATTATGAAGTCTCTTCTATGTTTAAAGTTTCCCACTATCAACTCACCTACTGTGGCTTTAGAATACTTAATCGATTTTATTGAATCATTTATTTCATCATCGTTTTTTGTTAAATCGCAAATTAAACTACCAATTTCATAAGTATGAAGTAAGTTCTCATCTTGTCATCTTGATTTGAATTATCCTTATATACATTTGTAAAATGCTCAAACCATTCTTCATTTTTTATTTGACTTATCAATGGTTTATTCCTAGAGATTTGTTTGAGTTGACTTGAGGTGAATCCAAAACTGTCTGGTGTAAGAAATTGACTGTTCTTATGATGTTGACATACGTTTTAAATAATTGTTGTTTTTTATGTGTACACAATTTATTAAATATCTTCTTTGGATTTGGATTTGATTGAAGTGTGTTGGAATTCTTATTCTTTCTAAATTTTCTTAGATATTTATTTATGGTAGACTTTAGTAACTTACATTCTCTATCAAACCAACACGACTTTGAATAATTATTTGACTTTTTTAAATGTACGTGCTTTGCTCGTCTAGAGGCTAATATCAAATTATTCTCAATCATATTAACAACATCATCTATTGAAGAATTTTCGTCACTCATCATTTCGTCAAACTTGCCTGCATTTATCAAGTTACTCAAAATTGATTTATAATCATCAATTGTATTTTCCTCAAATACAAACGTGATATTTTTGTAATTATCTATATCCGCATTCTCTATTATTGTCCTGACGATGGAATTATTGTATTCTATTTGTAATTAAATCGAAAGATGGTAGGCGTCACCGTTTTCAATTACTTTAAAGTTGGTTATATGTTCTTAAAACTCGTTGACACTGAAAAATAATCAATTACACTAACCTTGTGGACCCACAAAGGGAAAATTTCCAATGCCATTGTCATGACTTGTTCGACAATTTAAGACACAAAACCACCTACAAATACACATTTCAATTAGTTTAAAACCATAGTTCTTTGTTTTAATATCACGAGATATACGGTCATCAAAAGCTATGTTTTCATATTTTTTCTAATTCATTGAAAACGATCATAGTCTATATCAAAAGTATCCTTTATATTACCTGTTCTATTATTTAAATCCCCCGAACTGATAAAATTGACATTTGGGTAAATAGTTTGTATTCATCTATAATACTTTTAATTATATTATACCCTTTACCTTGACCTTTTTTGTATGCTGGCGAAGATTCGGGTGGTATATAAACACATAAAAACTGACATCATCCTCGATTTAAACAAGTGTTTGTCTATATGTAGAATTACTTCATGTTCAAATTAGCAGAGAATTCTTTTGACCAGTTTTATCAAAGAGCACAAAGACGCAAACTCCTTCCATTTATCTGCCAATTTTTTATGTTTAATAGCAGGACAATTAAGATGTGTGTAATCATGTAATGATCATATTTGTTAAGTTCATCTTCCGAACTCTCAATTAAACCTATAATGTTATAATTACGGATAAATGACCAAGAGTCACTATTATAAAATTTACTTTTTAAGCCTACAATATTCCAAGTAAGAAATGATAATCGTTTACTTAAATTTTCATTTTCATTTGATAGACCTCGGCCTTCATCTTATGCAATTTGTGTATCACTGTAACCAACTTCGTCATTGTCGTTAAACTGATCATGGTTAAGTGAAAAGTTCTGAGCAGAGACTGTGGAATCGACTGACTGTTTTGAGCAACATCCATATTCTTAGTAACTTGATCATCATTTAATGAAATATTTTCATTTCGCCGATTAACAAATTTATAAACTCTTGAACCATGATTGGTACTTTTTTGATCCCGACGATAAAGCACACTGTTTTTGAAATATCCCAATATTCCCTTAAATTTTGACGTTTTCAATTTTGTTCTTTGGCGCAGAGTCAATTCATTCGACACATGGTTGTATTACAGACGGTCGAAGTTTATCCCTCGCACCAAAAAGAGCAAGCTTAGTTTTAATACTTTTGAACTTGATAAGTATCATACGTGTACCATCGGTTGCATAAGAACCCACTCTTTCAATATCGACTATATCGTTCTCATGAAAAGGATCTTTAGGAAAAGCTATTCGATGAACATAATTAAATTATTCATCTTTTGTGTGTTCAGAACTTTCCCTTTGATCATCTGGTACACCAAATTCTCTTACAGAATTTTTCTCACTTCTCACTTTCTAGATTTCTCATGCGCTTACTCAATTCATCTAATATACAACCTTCTCTGTCCCGTGCATGGGCTAAACCATCTAGATCATTTGAATTATTTCTTGTTCTCGATCGAGTTGGTCTAGTCTACTATTGATATTTACTATGTCTTCCTTAAGACCATGTTAGGATGCTTCAATTTTACGGACTTAGTGTTAACATCTCTGACTTCCTTTCGGAGGGATATAGTTTCCTCTCTCATGGCCGAATTTCTTGTCTAATTTGAGTAATTTCTTCGGCGGTTGTCAAATTACGTTACTCTATAGCAATACACTTAGTGTCTGGGTTAAGAATTAGTACTTGTACAGAACCTGGCCCAGGCCCTGGCCCTGGGTTGCATTCAATATCGGAAGACAACATTAAGATCGTTTGAGAGTACTGTTTATAAGTATAGTAACAATAATCACAAAAACGTAATAAAAATTGATGCTGATCGTTCGTATCCAGTACAGTGATCTTGTATGGTTTTGAGCTCCACTGGCCGAAGGCCAGCGAGCTATTGTCATGGCGAGGTGTCCGTCGTGCGTCCGTGCGTATGTGTGTGCGTGCGTGCGTGCGTAAACTTTTCTTTAAACATCTTCTCCTCCTAAACCAATGGCTGGATTTTGACGAAACTTGGCCAGAAAGTTCCTTGGGTGACCCTCTTTTAAAGTTGTTCAAGAAATTTGGATTGACCCCCAAATATGGGCGTGGCAGGGCGGGGCTTATTTTGACCCCGAAATCTTTGAACGACATCTCCTCCTGAACCATTGAGCCAATTTTAATGAAACTTTACCAGAATGTTCCTTGGGTCACCCTCTTCTGAAGTAGTTCAAGAAATTTGGATTGACCCCCCCCCCCAAATAAGGGCGAGGCAGGACGGGGCTTATTTTGACCCGAAAACTTTAAAAACGACATCTTTTCCTGAACCATTGTTCTGATTTCAATGAACTTTACCAGAATGTTCCTTAGGGGACCCTCTTCTAAAGTTGTTCAAATAATTTGGATTGACCCCGAAATATGGGCGTTGGAGGGCGGGGCTTATTTTGACCCCGAAATCTTTGAACGACATCTCCTCCTGAATCAATGGGCCAGTTTTATCAAAAGTTTACCAGAATGTTCCTTGGGTGACCCTCTTCTAAACTTGTTCAAGAAATTGGGATTGACCCCCAAATATGGGCGTGGCAGGGCGGGGCTTATTTTTTGTCCCCGAAATCTTTGAACAACATCTTTTCCTGAACCATTGGGTCGATTTTAATGAAACTCTACCAGATTGTTCCTTGGGTGACCTTCTTCTACAGTTGTTCAAGAAATTGGGATTTACTCCCAAATATGGGAGTGACAGGGTGGGGCTTATTTTGTCCCCGAAATCTTTAAAAACGACATCCTTTCCTGAACCATTGGGCCCAATTAAATGAAACTTTACTAGAATGTTCCTTGGGTGACCCTCTTCTAAAGTTGTTCAAGAAATTTGGAATGACGTTCAAATATTGGCATGGCAGGGCGGGGCTCATTTTGACCCCGAAATTTTTGAACGACATCTCCTCTTGAACCATTAGGCTGATTTCAATGAAACTTTACCAGAATGTTCCTCGGGTGACCCTCTTCTAAAGTTGTTCAAGAAATTTGGATTGGATGAGATCCACTTGATCAATAAAATTCAGGTGAGCGGTTTAGGGCCATTGTGGTCCTCTTGTTTCAAAGTGATATCTAAATAGTTTTCTTCCTTTGTAATTTCACATATTTGTTAAATAAGTTCATTCCTTCATTAATCAGTTTCAACTTAGAAAAAGTCTGAATTCCTTCAGAATGCTGTTTACTTTCATTACCTTCTACTTTCAATATCTCTAATTCAAATATTGAGATTTTTAAGCCAGTGGAGCGATACAGGCCCTCTTTGGCCTCTTGTTTACTTAAATCATGCATCCCACCATCTTCTGGAAATCCCTGTTCTAGTTTAAGACCGGTAAAACATATAATAAGAATAGTTGAAAAGATATGTCTAAAGTTAAAGCTGTGAATTTGATAGGTAGGTCTGAATATATTTTCTTTCAGCCTTAACCTTTTGCTGGCTTTTAACATTTGACACCGTCCATTGCTGTACGCGAAATACGCTGTCTATATTCGTTAACATCTACACCAATGATTTCAGTCAGGTAGTGTACTGATAAATATTTATCTTAATAATATACCTAATTTAATATTGTTTGCACTTCAGAATAATCCTTCAACTAAAGCGATATAATCATTTCTTTATTTGTTCATTAGTCTTTTCATTATTTGTATACTAGTGTAGTACTGCAACTATTGTATATAGGGTATATTGCCCTAGTGAATACATCGTTCGATGACGCGGCCTTAAATGTACAGGTATAGTTCCGCAAGAAATAGTGAGGTTCGAGAAAACGTAATCTCCTATCATTTCCAATATAAAATTGTATTTTCCCTTCACTCTGCACGATATGGACAAAGAATGTGTTACAGGTCGATGCACACACATCAATGTTAGAAAAAGTCAATTCAACTTCGTCCATCAATATCATCAAATAAACAACATACTGCAGATACTTTCATGATCTCATCAAATCCAGCAGATATTTAGATTCTACCAATATTGATTTCACATGTTATTTCCTCCTAATATATCATAATTTTAGAAAATAAATATTCCTCTATCGATATGTGTTTTCACCTGGCGTACGCGTTTCTATCTATCGAGTAGTTATTTCGAAACGCATTTACTTACGTTTTACCACCTACCGTCTTCGATGATCCTACTTATCTGAGTTATCTTTGTTTACAAAAAAACCAAAAAAGGAAAACATATATCATATATTGAAATACTTACTGAGCTTTTAGTGTCTCTATCTCAAGATCATTTTCTTTGATTGTTTTGTCTCTTTTCTCTATATCTGTGTTTTTCTTTTTTGCTACCTCTTCTAATTCTTGAATTCTAGGATACAAATATGACAAATCAGATAATGGAAAAGTTTATTCGCATGTGAACTATTCTACGATAAATACATGTATTTTTTGAAATAAAACTGTGTTCAACTTTTAACATCTAACTTCGATGTTTGCTGTGCTAAGACAAACTTGTCTTAAACTTCATGTCTTATTTCAAATAATAAAAAAAACAGATATCGGATAAATAGTATTTATTTTTGCAAAGCGTTACAATAAGTGTTGAATATTCTCTGCATGGTAACAAATAGCACTATTCAGCGACTGCTCCAAAGCAAAAAAACCCGATCAATTCCAAATCTTCCAGACATAGACAATTACAGTATGATCGAACACGGAATGTCCCCGATAGTCAACCGAAAGCATTAAATTTGATGTTCCTCACGTTTATGGCCAGTAAATAGGTTTTCGTAAAGATATGTTTAAATCCTGTATGTAATGCATTGTTATTCAAAGTTAACAAAGCAGGCAAGATCTTCTTTCGATAACAGCTGTTTTTGCAACAGCATATAACAAAGAGAAAAGCATAAAATGCATCACCTCGTTATCATAGAGACTGCACACTAGATAGTGCTTTTTAAAACGTCATTCTTCTTTTTAGCTGTAATCAAAATGTACTAAAGGATGTGCGACAGATATTTTATCGCAAAAAGACAATTAGAAAAGAGATACATCTTTATTCCGAAAAATTTCTTAACGACTTTTGAGGTTTAATAATTCGATAACAAGACAAATCATATGTATGAAACTAGGGCTATAACTAAGTGTTATTTATAGTCATAACGATAAAGAGATTGTCATTGAAACACTTGTATGGATTGGACTGGCGACAAAAATAAAACAACAATGAAAAGAGTGGAGATAGATCGGAATTATATTTGATTTTAAAGATATATTCGAGAAAATGAAAAGGAAAGGCAATGTAATCACCATTAGTAAAGGTACAAAGTCGCTACCATTAAATTCTGTGCATATCTTTGCTTTATAACTGGCTTTTCTGTAGCAGTTAAAACCTAAATTTTGGTTTATTTTACATCGATTGGGAAACATGTACTTACAACTTAGATTAATCCCTCTCGATTCTGCTACCTACAAAATTTACCAGTATTCGCGCTGAATGTGTGGTCAAGTGACGGTTCCAAGATTCAAGCTCCCGGGAATCGAACTCGTGACCTTTGGGTCAAGAGGCCGACGTCCTTCCTCTAGACCACGGACATCACCGTAAATTTTCGAAGCATCGTTTAAGATTGACCGACACAAGGTCTTTATTGAAGCACTACATCTTACCCATGCTTTAAATCAGAATGATGTTAAACAGTTTTTCTTTAGATTTACCTGGTTTGGAGTTCCTGTATATCATCCACCTTTTCTTCGTTTATCTTTTTTGCTTCCTTCAGATCTACAGATTGCGTTGCTATAGTCCTATCTAGGTATTGAATTCTATGTAACAAAAAACAGAATATTGGAAAATTAAATCTTGACAACCATAACACATTTAAAGCAGTTATTCAATGAACAGTATTTATTCATGAATTAACCAATGCAAACATTTCCAAGTTAAATCAACCAATAGATTCAATAGGTATATAAAATAGTTAAAAATCACAGTTCGGGATGGGTTGTTGTTGTTGGCGTTTTGTATTTTAGGGACAGATATGATTTTCTTAAATGTTAAAGTATCTTAACTCTCACAAATTGAATACTTATTTTTCTCACATTATCATGAATTAAACAAAAAAAATAGAAAGTTAATTGTTATGTTATAAAACTAATAATTAACATATAACCAAAATGACCAGTGGTAACTTCAAGGAGGTCTGCGTTCTTACGAATATAGTTTATTTTCAACTTTTCTTGAAACTATATGTATATGTCAGTTTTTTGTATTATGATAATACCAATACCTTCGCCATCTGAATATATACTGGCCAAAAGTCCTAACCGGCCACTTTACAAATGACGATAACCTTTTTAAAAGTTATAACATTTTAATGGAATTTGATGTGTGAATTGCTTAGCATAATGTACGTTGATTTCCATTATGATTTACCAATAGTTTGCAAATTTGGATTTGTAATAAAGGAAAACCTCAAAAAGCTCTAAATCTTAACAGAGCTCGGGATATTACACTTTCAACAAATCAAAGCCCGCAAATCGTTATCTACAACCCAGACTAAGAAAAAAAAATTGTAAAACATTGTCAAATTTGTGTGACCTTTGACTACAGGAGAAACAGAAAGAATAGGAGGCATGGTAAAATGGTGTTTAAATTCAACTGGCAAACCATTTTATCTAGCGAATATGCTCAAATATGGCCTGACCAGTGCGAAAAAAAACGATGTATCAAACTGATTTTTTCACATATCCTACATTTTGTAGATCAAAGGGAATTATCAGTCTATATATTATGCAGTTTTGAAGAAAAACGTGTTTGAGGTGTTTTTTTCTAGGAACCATTTATCTGCATACATAAGCTCTATCACTTTCTTCTAGGGCCACAATTGTCGAACATTTTCATTTTTTCCTAGTCTATGTTGCAGCTAATGACTAACAAAAATCGCTACATTGACAATATTTTGAGCTCTGTGTGAATTAAGAGCTTTGAGCTTTTATCGTGTTGTGCTTTAAATTCAATGAAATAACGGTAACTTTTCACCAAAATCATCTGGAAAGTTGTTTAAAAATTCACATAGCAAATTTCACGAATATCCAAACACCACAGAAAAAAATTTCTTTGTAAAGTGGCCGGTTAGAAGTTTTGACTAGTATATATCACGCGTTCGATCACATACCGTCTTTCAAGTTTATCAACTTCTTCATTCTTATTTACCAGTTCTTCTTTAAAGCGTGTTAACTCCGTCACTTTACTTTGCATCTCCCTTTTTAGCTTTCTTTTCAAAGAAACATGAAAAAAGAGAATAACCTTTGTTGCTTTTTTCACAATTACGGTTGCGTGTTTCTATGTATATCCACTGTTAAAAAATCTGATAATCTTTATAAGTCTTATGAGATTTTATCATCAACAATGAAAATATGTCGAAAGGCCATGCATTCGCAATATACATTAATGCTTAATTGTCTTAGAGAAATAAACACATTTCAGGTTACCACCCTCGCTACCTGTGGTACCCCATTTTTCTGAACTTGACCGATAGGTGTAATTTAAGTGAAATCGAATATGTATGATTTGTTTTCTTTCAAAAAGTCTATGTTGCAAATAATGTTCAACAAAGTTACATTCTAGTATTTTACGCTAAGTTAAATCAAGTCCCATACGATTCAAAATGATATTTTATGCGAGTAAACATAAATATGACATACCTATGTGTGCTTCAGGATATATTATATTAACAATCTACGGGCATATGAATTATCTAGATAAAAAGGACCAAAGAAAGACATATCAGGGAAAAAATAACCTTATTTTGTTGTCTGTCTTTTTGTCCAGCACCCCATTTTCTACTTGTGCTGTATCTTCCAATATATTTCCTTCCGTCGAGTTTCCCTCTTCTTCACCCAACTCTGTATCCACTGACAATGTTGATGACCTACAGAAGATTCAATAAATTAGCGAGTTAAGAAGTTTGTTCTGTATTTTTACAGACTCTATTATTTTTTTGTGCGTCATAACCATATCGTGTTCGTACAGCATTTAGAAATTACAAGACGATTTAGGTGTTGTACAAAAATCTTGTTTGGTAGAGCAAAACAAAAAAAAATTATAGCTATGTAGGATATCTCTGAATATCAATTCGATATTATTCGTGTTCTTACCCGGAGTTTTGAGCTGGATCGTTTTCAATTGCGTGGTCTCCTTCACAGCTGTAAGGTTCAATTTCTTTTAATTCGGTAATTTGAGATACCTTTTTCAACAATGAATTATCAAGACTTGATCTGTATAAAAGAAAACTGACATGTTACTATGAATTAAGATTAAGCGTTTCACAACATCATTATCATCGACTACCAAATTTGTTAAAAAATGTAAAGTTTACGTTTGAACTGAAGAATAAAGCAGTTATATTGAGGAAAACCAACTTACACGATGCTTTGTCGTGGATGCCGATCCGATCTACGCGATCAAGCTAAGTTCTAATCGAGTTTGGTGGGGTTGAGACATCGTAGGAGTTTGAAGCTATCTTACAAACGATAAAAACAAGAGACCCAAGAAGGCCTGTAAAGCACAAGTGGCATCAATATTTAAAAAAAATGTATTCAAATGAGAAATCAAAGTAAAGGTAATGAAATTCTCAAGAATTCAGTCTTTTTCCTTTTTTATTTAATGTCTTTTTTATCTCTTCTTTATTACCTTCATAAAGTTCATTACATTTTCAAATGGTCCAATGGTTTTAGAGTAGAAGATTTAAAAGATTTCAAAGTGAGGGAACACCCCGACATGCCAATATTTGGGCATTTATCAAAATTTCTTCTACAGTCTTAGATAAAGATATAGCTTAAAGATCATTTCTGCAAAGTTTCATTGTGAGCGACCCAAAAGTTTTGGAGAAGATTTTTTACATAATAGTATACTCTAGTATGGACGCACGGGTTGATATCTTTTACCCGACCTGTAAACAATCATGATCGACATTTACTCGAGTGAATGCCGACCTCATTCCGGCCAACTCGAATTGATACACGATCACTCTCAAATGCTATTCGGGGAACGGTTTATAATCGGTCGATAAAAGATTGGGTTGGTCAGAATGCAATCGTGTAGAAGTCTTGTAAAGGTAAGAATGATCGATTGGAAATCGGAAGGATGGTGCTCGGGAAAAGATCGGTAAGCAATAGTGTAGCGATTGAAATGACCGGGAAGCACTCGAGTAGTGATCGAGTTTGGGTCGGAATAATCGGAATGGAGATCGTGTTGCGATCGCGAAAGGGTCATGACTTCGTGAGGGGGCGCGCTACGATCGCGAAAGGGTTATAACATCGCGTGGGGTTCGGGTTCGATCAAGTTAAGATCGAGAAATCGTGTATATGCCCTTTTATCTAGCTTAGTTGGATTTGATCGCGTATGTAGGCGAATGGGATGATAAATTTGATCGGAACAGCATTAGCGACCTAGCATAATATAAATCCATCGTTTTGAAATTGTAATAACTTCTTTAATTAACGTTTTAATTATTGCTGCATAAAAAGTTGTAGTTGCAGTAGCAGAAGAAGTAAACCAGTATACATGTACTCTTGCAAGCACTACAATAAATCGTGATTTATTTTCTTGCTTTATTAATTTAGTTAACTTTTTCAGTGTGTTTGGAGCGTGTTTGAAAAGTTTGAATGAGTGTTTGGAATGAATGAATGGAGCGCTGGGTGAGCGATTTAGAATGGTTTTGATCGAAATGAATGTCAATTTCACGATTTTATAAACTGTTATACGATAACCTCTATGAGTAAAAGAAGCAGAGCGAAATTCACAATACATTCAAAAATAAAACGAGAGGGCGAAGATGGTCCTAGATCGCTGACCTGCGCTCATAGCTTAGATACAGGGAAGACCATGTAATAAACTTCAATTTGCACAATAGCAGCAAAACCAATTTAGCTAATTATTGATTAAAGGCTTTCTTCAAAAGGGGCATCTTTAGGAAAACAAAAATCCCTTTTTTTTGATTGACAAAGATATTGCAAAAGGGATTGAACAATATAAAATTGCAACGATGATAACGACACAATTCTGACCGCTAAAGTGTTTAAATAGAAATGTAATTAATCCCCCCTTTTCCATGTTTGCATACGAAACGTTCTTACTAGTCCGGCAGATATAAGGGCTTTTTTGGTCGAACCTGGATAAGAAGTACATAGAAAATGTTTTGACATATTCTAAAAGCTGAGATCTTCAGCTTTAAGAATCAGTCGGATGCGCCTTGTCATCCTTGAGCATTTCGAAAAATCCAAGATGGCGTACAAGATGGCCGCCAATTACCGAAAAAAGGTAAGATCGCCTTATAAATACGTTTCTATTGGCAGTGTGTTGCCAAAAGTCTCTTATTAAAACGCCTAGTTAATACTGCAATGGGAAATGACCTAACCAGTTAAAAGATGGCAACTGAATTTCTATCAAAGTACTGAGAGTTCAAAGGAAATGGCAGCCTACACTCTGAAAAAGGTCATTGTACCTATACATGCTTTTCTTATAGGGGTTCATTAGCAATATTCTCTATTAACAAAAGTTACACTTTATTAAAACTTATTTATATTATTAATATTTGGGCTAGTTGTCTTGAGAACTATGAAATAAGTATCTAGGCACTGAAAGTACTGTAAGATGCAATTTGCAAAAAGGTAAGAAAATGGCAAATTGCAAATGTGTAAAGGGGTTTCCAATTGCAATAAAATGAAAAAGTTCTATGTCAAATGTCTTTAAAATTTGTCAAGAACTTTTGAATATAGTAGCAATATAGTAGCAATGCGTTCAATTGTACTGTCAATTGATTTTTTTGACAGTAAAGTACAGTCAAAATAAAAGTACTGATAGTACTGAAAAACTATCTATAAAATATAGGTTAACACTTACGTGGCTTTTTAGCTCACCTGAGCACAAAGTGCTCAAGGTGAGCTATTATGATCACTCACCGTCCGTCGTCCGTCCATCGTCCGTCCGTCCGTCTGTCTGTCCGTCCTTCCGTCCGTCCGTCAACAATTTCTTTAAACATCTTCTCCTCCTAAACCACTGGGCCAATCAAGCTGAAACTTGGCAGGGATGTTCCTAGGGTGAAGCTCTTCAAAAGTTGTTAAAAGAATTTAAATCTATAAATAACTCTGGTTGCCATGGCAACAGAAAGGGAAATAATCGTGAAAATCTAAGAAAAATTCTTCTTCTCCTAAACCACTGGGCCAATAAAGCTGAAACTTGGCAGAGATGTTTCTTGGGTGAAGCTCTTCAAAAGTTGTTAAAATAATTTAATTTCATCAAAAACTCTGGTTTCCATGGTAACGGAAAGGTTGAAAAATGGCCGAAAATCTTAGAAAAAATTCCTCTCCTCCTAAACCACTAGGCCAATCAAGCTAAAACTTTCAGAGATATACCTTAGGTCAAGCTTTTTAAAAGTTGTTAAAATAATTTAATTTCTTCAAAAGCTCTGGTTTCCATGGTAACGGAAAGGTTAAAAAATGGCCGAAATATGACTGAAAATCTTGGAAGAAAATCTGTTACTCCTAAAACAAAAGGCCAATCAAGCTGTACATGGCAGAGATGTTTCTTGGATGAAGCTCTTCAAAAGTTGTTAAAAGAATTTAATTTCTTCAAAAACTCTGGTTTCCATGGTAACGGAAAGGTTGAAAAATGGCCGAAAATGGCTGAAAAATCTTAGAAAAACTTCTTCTCTTCCTAAACTTCTGGGCTAATTAAGCTGAAACATGGTAGGGATGTTCTGTGGGTGAAGCTCTACCAAAATTGTAAGAATAATTGTATTCAATTAAAATCTTTGGTTTACGTGGTATTGGAAATGTTAAAATATTGCCAAAAATATCAGAAGGTTAATCTTCAAAAGGTTGAAAAATGGCCGAAAAATCTTCACCTTAACTATTTGGTATATCTTAAACATGGCAGGGATATTCTTAAGGTTTAGGTCTACTAAACTTGAATTCAATTCCATCATTGATAACTTTGTTTGCAATTAAAAAAGAAAATCAAATTGCAGTAGGAGGAAATTAAAGTCTGTTTCTTTTAAATCCACACTAAATGTACATCAGACAATTTCGGGTATTTATAACATTGTTGACAAGTTATGAGTTGACTTACTCAGGTGAGCGATATAGGACCATCATGGTCCTCTTGTCTTTCTTTTAAATTGAAGTGTTTCTCATTATCAAAAGATGCTATTTAATACAAATTATAAGCTCTTGTTAATGTTTAACAGAACATAAACCACAAATAATTGCAAAAAGTAGCATAGAATATTACAGATAAAGAAATTTCGATAAGATTAGCGTTTGATTAAACAGCGAAGCGATGTTTGCTTGTAAAAGAATTTAGAATTTGTAAATTTAACAATAAAAGATATAAGTAGAATTCGCTTTTTTGACGTCGATTGTATACACATGTACTGTAATCACAAGTCACAATAGCATATTCGAGTTACAGGCTTAAAATAATGAAATTGGCTGATTATCTTAAAACATGTACCAAGAAGCAGGTAGAAGTGCCAAAATTACATGAGATGTATCCAGTTAAAACCTTGAAAAGGTTTTATACAATACACATGTAAAAATATGTGTGTGACTAAGCAGTAACTCAATAAAAAGGTCTTTTTTCAGATTTGTTCATTTCTATTCTTCCTACAAAGAAAAACAATATTAAGAGGTTGACAAAGTCAAATAGAGTTAAATCAAAATTATATGAGAACACCAAAGCTGCCCAAACTCTTAAAATCGTAATTATTATGGCAATTCAAGAGTGTATGGGAGTTATTCCTAAGATAATGCTTTAAATACAGGCTCTTGTCAGTATCATATTATATTGTCACTACCTTTAAAATACGCACACAAATTGAAATAAAAGCAATTTACAAAAGTGACTGAAAAACATGATTAATGAAAAATTGGACTTGTGAAGGTAGACAATGTAATTTGCAAATATCTAAGACCACGATTTGCCAACAATTGACTCTTTCAATAATTTCATTGTGTAGTAGGCTTATTTGATTGGAACATACTTTACCCAAGCGAGATAATTTTGATAAAATATGGCGAATAATAGGAAAACTCGTCATTGGCAACTTGGTGTAATAGGTCATCTTTGAGATTGTTATAGGTTTGATGCAAGAACAAGCTGTTTGGTTTGGAATCTGAATCAAGTCTGACATTTATTTTAGGAAGATTTTAAAGATTAATCTTAAATTATATATTGAGCTGAAACACGGTTTCATTGAATTGGAATCAATTTGCTTTTTACACACAAGAAACTACTTCAATAAATGATGTATCACAATATAAGTAGAAATGAGTTCTTAAATTCTCACATACATCTGTTACCCACTCCAGCAGGGGCGAAATACCGGGTAACCATTTTTCCGTTATCAGGGAAAGATCTCTCAAAGCATTACAATGCTTTGTATCAAGTAGCAAAACGTGTTGAAGTAAAGTATAGTTATTCAAATATTTTGAAATCATGATGCGATCTACAGATGAAACTAAGGCATCCTTTGCGTTTGGAAATATCATAGCCATAATGCATTTTAGGTAGATTACTTAAGCTATTCCAATCTTGTGGGCCAGGTTGTATATAATGTTCATAATTACTCTAATTCATTGTTACATTGTCAAACAGCTATATACTTTGATTACAGAGATATTGAAAATACATAGTTAACCATTACGGATTCCAAACCGTACTCTCATATGAAATTTCAAACAGAGCTGGATGCCCTTTAACCTTGCATATTTATAAAAGAAAAGATAACGCATGGAAAGCTGTGTGAAATGAAAAAAAGAATGCTGAGGGAAATCGAAATTGCAAGAACTAAAAGTAATAAAAATGATTACTCCTCTACAAAAAACTAATGTTAAACATTTCAACAGAATCACACTATTCACAAAACAGTGACCAATAAGATGGACAATTTAGGACCTAAGCCTATTACTAAAATGGTTTAAATGATGAAAAGAGGAATTTCAGTTTAAATGCAGATTCTGGCGTACATGGATGATGTACACTTTCATTTCAACATTGTACCATCAAAGAACATCTTAGATATCTAGATATTTTTTTATGTTATTCCAAAATAATTTTAGAAGATACCGTTGGCAGGTTTTCATGCATGAAGCTAAAACATCCTGATGCCACAGATTGACTGCGACTCACTGTTTAGGTTGTTTTCAAAATACAATAATCTTATTGATTCATTACAATAATATTAGAGCAGAAATCATCAAAAACATATTAAATTAGCATATTTATGGTAATCGTAGATATTTGTATGACTATGTTTTATTCCTTTTTCCTATCACGGAAAGCCTTTCAGTACCTTCAGTACTTGCCTTGCTTCTTTCTTTTTCCTTTCATTTTTATAAACGTAAGATTAGCGAATTTACCAGATCTTGTTATTCGTAAAAAAATGAGATTTAGTTAACCAGTGTACACTATACTTTCAGAATCATACAGGTAGACTCTTAAGACTTTCAGTACTTTTAACTTGAATCAATCTATTTGACAATATTATTTCTAGTTAAGATGATGAAGTTAACCCGATCAGAGATTTAAAGATTACTTTTATATATCAGATGATTTGCTATCAACTTCTCTCTGTTTATTTATTTTCAGTTATCGACCTTTTTCATATTTTGGTAAATACAGCCCTTTGATTTTGTTTTACTCAGAGACTATTTTGAGTACAATGAAAGTGGAAGAGTGTAACATATAACAGGTCTTGCAATTTTTATAAGACTGAAGCTTAGAATAAAGCAATAACACTCGTGTTCATTGAATAGTATCTTTACAGAATTTCTACAGATTTACTCTTACTGATACTTTCAGTATTTTGATTCTTATTTCAATGTTCTTCAGACAACAATTTTAACTCTTTATAATATTTTTGTTGTCAGATTAGGTTAACAATATTGTTAATAGAGAATATTGACCACTAACCCCAATTAGAAATGCATGTTTACGTAAAACTGACCCTTTTCAGATGGCTGCCAGTCCCTTTGAACTTTTAATACTTTGATATAAATTTAGCCCCCATGCTTAAGCATTTCAGTTCATTTACCCATTGCAGTATTAATTTAGCCTTTAAATAAGAGGTTTTTGTCAACAGACTGCCAATAGATATATATTAACACAGTGAATTTAGCATTTTTAAGCTATTGGCATCCATCTTGGAAGTCATCTTGGATTTCTCGAAATGCTCAAGGTTGACAAGGTGTCATCCGATTG
This sequence comes from Fragum whitleyi, assembly GCA_948146395.1. Classification (NCBI taxonomy): domain Eukaryota; kingdom Metazoa; phylum Mollusca; class Bivalvia; order Cardiida; family Cardiidae; genus Fragum; species Fragum whitleyi. The sequence goes on from OX411547.1 coordinate 10,775,924, forward strand.
ATTCTTAAAGTTGATGGTTTCAGCTTCCAGAATATGTACTTCACATCCAGGTTCAGCCCTGTATCTGTCGTACTATACCAATGATAAAGATTGGACCAAAAATGTGGCCTATTGAGTGCTTACAGTGATTTTGTCATTCAAGGCCCTTTTCTCTTTATATCCAATAAAAACTTACATATTCGATATGATTCCCTGTGACCAGAAAAAACCCCCACACATTCTGAGAAAGACCAATTCTGTGGCCGCTAGGGTGCTAACAAGGTTTTCGTCATGTTCGGCCCTTTCCCCGTGTTTTCAAAAGGAATGGTCCCATTTTCAAAAGGGTTCGTCATCGTAACCAGACAAAAATTCTGACAACGTTTATGAAGATTTGACGAGAATCGTTTTAATTTGATTGATTGAATGGAGTTGACGCGGCTGTCAGTTTTTTTTTCAGTTATATTGCGGCATATAATAATGGTTTCCTGATATTTCTCTCACCAGTTCTTCCATCACTTCCTTTCCTTGCCTCTAGCTGCTACCTCACGTAAGTCTCCGATTATCAATCTATTGTTGAGAGACAAGTAGTCGGAAAGAATGATTGCCGCCGTCGGAGATCGGACCCGAGACATCTAGATTGAGAGTCCGACGCGCTACCAACTGGGCTATGACGGCGGCTGACGGAAATGGTGCGAAAAAGTTATTTCAACATAGGGCCTCTTTTCCGTTATATACATATATACAATGAGGTTTGGGAACTTGATAATTTGTCGAGGCTCTGCCGAGACAATTATCAATTCCCACAATCGAGTTAGGTATTTTTACATACGATACACTAAGAACGTTTTATATTTATTTTAAAACCTTAAAACTTGCCTTGATTTCGCCGATGTTTTTTACAGATATTCAACTGTCTTAAATAATAGCATTACGTCATTGTTCTAAAAATATCTATGTGATATCATAAAAATATCATATGGGATGTTATCACGCGGATATTTGTATAGTCTTAAGATAAAAAGGAATCATTCAAATTTCAAAAGGATCATTACTGTGACCAGACAAACATTCTGATCGTGTTTCTCGAAGAAATGACCAAAACGTTGGCCCTTTGAGTGCTAACGAAGTAATTGACGACACCTCACGAGGGACGATAGACGAGGAACATTCCATGATCATAAAATTTCATATTGATCACAATGTGCTCGCTTAACTTAAAAGACACTTTTTAAGCAACCTCTTTTTGATTACGCCTGGATAAGTATTTTCTTTAATCGAGAATTATACTTACTCATTTACAGAAGTGACTCGTATATATGAGATACTTACGATTCCTTCAGTTTCCTTGCGATGCCTTTTCTCCTTTTCTTTACTTTCTATAAAGAAAAGACGACATAGTAAATCAACAGGTTATATTTTCGAAGATTAAAAAACTGGTATAACCATCTACTTGAACATATATTCCTACAATTTAAGTTTATTCTTGTCGGTTCACATTATAGGAGAATGAACCAGTCCTGGCAGTGAAAAATCAAATTTAGAAAGAAGCTTCCAGTAAAAGAACTCGTCATGGATCTCGTCATAGTAAGGCTTGCGCTCTCGACCACGAACAATACGTATTATGAAAACGTTTTTAACGGCCCCTGAAGAAGAACAGTAAGGACTGATAAATGGTATGGAGTGAACAAATAATTGGTTCAAATCAGAGTTCATGTACTCGACTGAATTGTCTTTATGCCCTTTCATTTGTTGAAATGCGATAGATTTTGTATTTGGAACTAGGATGCATTAAGGTAAGTTATAGACTAAATAGACTATAAAGTATATAATATTCTTACCTTTGTCTTTAAAGGTGTATAAAGTGTTGTTGAAAAGGCAAATCAAATTTCGTCATTTCCAAATTAGAAGATAATCTTGTAATAAAGTAGGTTAACGGGGAGTCTAAAATGACTTTTGATGATATAAACGATGTCTTTTTAAAATTACCTTATGTAAGTTATGTAATTCTGAAATGGTATTGGCATTCATTTTTGATGCGTATTTGTCCCGAAGCTCCTTGCTCTTTTCTTCCAACCCCGATTTATCCGCCTTAAAATAGACTATGACGAATTGATATTTGAAAGACAACTAGTACGTACTATATTGGTATATTTGATTCCTGATATTAAAAGCACAAGTTATTTCATCACATCTACTTATTTCCCCGAGCTACTTTTCCGAAAAGGTTTACGCTTATCAACCCATTGTTGAGAGACATAAATCGGAAAAGATGTGTGCCGCCATCGGGAAAGGAACTCATGACATCCCATGTTTGAAGATTTGAAGACTGATTCGCTACTTATTGCGCTATGTCTTCTAAAAAGTTTTGAAGATGAACGTTTTGGAGATATCATTGAGGTTATGGTGTTTTTGGTAAGTACTATCTAGTCTAAATAGACTTGTTATTAAAAGCTTGACAACATATGAAAGATTCTTTTTCTTTAAATTCAACACTAAATTGGGATTGGACTTTTAAAAGGTGTATTTGATTCAATACGAATAAAGATATATACAAAACTAAAAAAAAAGTAAAGGGTCAAAACCTTGGACCTCTGATAAACTAAAAAGTGTTTTCGTATCAATGAAGTAGTGTTAAGTAAGATCAAACCTGTTTTCTACAAAATAATAAAGATAAACAGCGTCAGTGAATTCATTTACCAAGATAGAAAAAATAACTGACGAACCCCATGAAGGTGAAAATTACAAAACTGCTTAAACGTTTTGAACTCTAAAATATGGCAGTTGGTAGCGCGTCGGACTGTTAATCTAGAGGTCTAGGGTTCGATCCCCGTCGATGGCACTCCGACTATTTGTCTATCACCAATGGGTTATTAATCGTAGAACAGCTAGAGGCTAGGAAAGAATGTGATGGTAACACTGGTGAGCGAAATACCAGGAATCCACTGTTAGGTGCTCCAGCTGCGATATAACTGAAAACTGTCGAAAGCAGCGTTAAACTCCATACAATAATCAATTAATCAACAACACTTTAAAACAGTTTTAAATCATATGTAAAACCATAGTCGGTTTATTTGTTTGCCATCAGCGCAGTACAAACTTGAATACCATTTTCTGAATGCAATGCAACGCACAGACCGGGGAAAATCATAAGGTGCAATTCATGCTTTAGACATGAAGAATTTGACGGAAACTTCAAAAAGTAAATATGGCGTTTTTATCCTGAGATATTTGATAATGACCCGTTTTGGATAATTTTAATGAATCACCAATGTCAAGTACTGAAATTTTGATTTTTGTTTCGGAAATGAATAATGATTATTCAGAACGTATTTTCAAGCATTCATCCGAAAAAAATCCACACTGGATCGTTGACCGGGGGGATAAGCGTGATCGACTCGTAGTCTACTGGTTGCGGGTTTAAGGCCCACCGTAGGCGGGTAATGTATTTGGGCAGGTCACTTTACAGACGGGTCCCAGTCCACCCAGCTGTAAAAGTGGGTAGCAGTCGTTTGATACCATTGTCCCTCTATCTCTATGTGCAGGATAACTCAGATATGAGTAAAGACTACGATGGAAATTAGAGTCCCTCGACCCTTTATCGTGTTATCCTCTGGTAAAAAAATATATCACTGACTTAACTTTGTCATCTCAGTATAATTGACCTACATGGCTTGAACCATTAGCTCTACCTATACATGTACTTGCATAATCAAAGTAAAGGCAACAGAATCAATGCCCATGGTATCTTTTTTTATACATACATGAAATACCTAGGTAAATGGACACGGCGTCTACGTCAAATATTAGGTTTGAAAATACAACTTAATGCAGACTCACCTATCAAACTGTTGCTTGCAAACATTTTATGTAATTAACAAGATTGCACATACCACATTCCACTTTTCTTCAATTTCGTCTACTAGTTCATCATCGATAATTGACCGCAAGTGCTTCATAAACTTGTCAAAATCAAACGATCCCATCCTCTAGAAAAATTAGATGATTTTATATGACCCGTCACGCGAAAAGGGACCATATGGGTAGTGCGTAAAGTGTCGACCCTAGTCAGACTGCGTGGTTTTACTCTACAATAGATTAGAACGACGAAACGGTCATAATTCTACTTTCATATAGCAAATTTCAAATTCAAAATGACCGGGAAAGAAGTTCTTTTCAGCAGGTAAGAGTTAACATATTATCTGAATCAGAATGACAGAATCTTAAAGTACCAACCATTCTAAGGCGTTGCGAACGATAATTATTTGGTAGATGAAATTTTAAATATCTTTTTCTTCGTCATAAGAAGACATAAAGGACAATGGTGAATATCGTGGCTTTATTCTAACCCCACATATCATTGAAATATATCAGGATAAATCAGTCGATTTTGACATTTAGTAGAATATAAAATTTATAAGCAATATTTTATTTCTGCAAAAGAAAGTTGCCGTTTGAGCGAGATCGAGTTTTATATGGATGTGCTGTTCTAAAGAAAACACGGTTTTCGATCATATATTTAAGACTTAAACCATGTTTAATTCAAACAGAAAACAAAGAACTATCTGATCAACATGTTTGTCTACAGGAAGCCATTTTAATTCTTTGAATTGTTCGAAGCCAATGTGCGCTGTATATTCAAGATCTAGAATACAACGAATTAATTTATTTTCGGTTGTTTATAGTTTAATTTCGATAGCTTTACTGAGATTGTTAAGCCAAAAAGAATTTTGGAAGTCATAAAGACATTGTATTGACGAAGTAGCTATTAGATGTTTTGTCTGTTTAGTGAGAAACTTCCTTTTTACATACAGAAATTTGCTTTTGTTTTCTTCAAGACAAAATCGGCGATCTTTTTGCCTGATAAGGACTGATCAAGTTCTACTCCCAAATATTTAACTGAAGACGAAGACTGAATGGATAAGCCATTACAAGAAATATCTTTAAAATGTAAATTTGACTTCAACTCGTGTGTAGAACCGAAAAGAATTGTTTGTTTTTTTTTTGTATTCCCAAGATGTAGAGAGAATTTATTGTCTGTAAGCCATAAACTAATTTCATTCAAATCTTTACTGGTCTGACTTTCAAAGGATGCCCTTGATATATCTGCTACTAGAATAGCCGAGTCCTCTGCATATAAGAGAATGTTATTTCTAATAACAGCTGGCATGTGATTTGCGTAGAGAAGATCAAGAATGGGACCTTATATAGAACCTTGTGGAACACCTCAAGTAACAGGGGCGGGTTTAGAAAAGTCTCGAAAATAGTTGTCTACAAGACAGATAATATCTAAACCAGCCGATTAAATCAATTCCAATGCCAATACATTGGAATTTAATAAGAAGGGTGGAGTGGTCAACTGTATCAAAGGTTTTCTGGAGATCTTAAAAGCCATTCCATTTAGATTACAATTGCCAACTCAAATGAACAGTTAGTTTAGATTTCTTTCATGGTGGCTGTCTTTTCTCATTATCTTGATAAAAGCCCTGGCATATTCGTTCGTCACAAAATGAGCGCCCTTGGTTAGCTTTAAACCGGGCGACAAAAATTAATGCATGATACACATATAAACTTGTAGTGCGGACTCGACAGGTAACTTTAGATTGGTGCATTATCCGTGGATTCATTACTGGAAATCCATTGAAAGCGACGTTTAAGAACAGTATAAACAAACGAACATATCTGTTTGCAGCCACTAGAGAAGTCGGTCGGGACCAGATAGACCCCGAGAGACGTCATGTAGAGGCGTTGTTTCCTTTGCATATTATCTTATTCAGCTTTTCAAAGAACGATAATTGGTACGATAACTGGTAGACAATTATGGGTGTTCAACTCAGTCTCATCAGTGATAAGGAATACGTGTGATTGAAAAAAAAGTACTCGAAATGACTCAACACGAGTATGTGACAAAAATCGGAAGTGACACCGCACGAGCCTGGCTGAGTTGCAATCGCGCAATGGCGCAAAATCTTGCGTTTGTGTAGTCTCTATACTAAGCCCAAATAGTACATGTCAATAAAGTAGACATACAGTTACTATAAACCTTCCGAAACAGACCAAGAAACAATTAAAAGTTATTTCTCTTTTTTTTTTCGCTGAATAACCGTGTGTACCGTTTAAAGCTTATTAACGTATTCCCATCTCATTAAAAAATGAAACCTGTGATTTCTCGAATATCGCTTTTTCTATTTAGATTCTGTAGATCAATGACACCATTAGCGGTCAAAACATCGAAACCAGGGGCCCGTTTTAGTAGACTTCTTCAGAAAAAATTAATCGCCAGTCCAAATCACTATTCGTACCCGATGTTTTCATTCATTGTTAGATTCTGCCTTGCAATACCTCTTTGTGCATGGCAGATTTCCATACTTAATTACTACTGCAGAATTTTTTGCCTCAGAGTTTTATCAAAACTGTACATATATTATGGCTTTAACAACATTTGCAAAATTATTTCCACTATTTTTATATCAACAATTTCAATAAACGAATGAGACTGATATACTAAGAATACTAAATGAGTATGATTTAATTTTACTGGTTATTTAGACTATTACTAGTATATACAGTTAATCGCAACGTGAAATTGATATTCATCTCGATCAAACCCATTCTTAATCGCTCACTTAGCGTCCGATTTATTCATCCATTCGAAACGCTCACTCAAACCATTCAAAAACGCTCCAAAATCACTATAAAAGATCAGATCAACAACTTCTTTCAAAATAGTTGTTTCTCGAAAAAAATGCGATTTTAACAAAATAATTGAATTTGTGAGCGTCTGATTGGTTCGTGAAGAATAATGAAGCTCTATTGGAACTTGTATGCAAAATTTAATACAGGGGGTAATAAATACCGCTTTTTTTGATCATCTTTTCCCTTTAATTTCACTCAAAACTCGCTTCTCTCGCTCATTCAATTACATTCTAAAATCATTCACCTTGTCAACTTCATGCTACAATAACTTCAGATAAATTGGTGGATACCAGTCTACTGGTTATATCATGGCGCCCTACCGAAAATTTCGCTATAAATTCTCTGATTTGCCAAAAGAAAACAATAGTTATGATAGAGTATAACTAATAAGGAAACTATTATTGTAGCCTGTCCTACAGCATGCTAAATCTGTCATAATACATACAGATACATACAAATTATTAAATGCATATAAATGTAAGGAAATACCTGTTAAAAAAACACAAAATACTTATTTTTCTGGTGATTATAGATAAACTTCCTTTTTATAATTCCTAGTTTCGTTTTCAAAGTAATATTTGTTATGGATCTATCTATCGATTGAATTGGGTATGTAAAGGAAACTAGGTCAAAGATCGATTACTTTAGACGAAATGTGTCATTTGAAAAACTTTGTTACTACCCTTGTATCTATTGAGTATTTTGTCTTAACTATTGGCCAAAATTTCGTTTATTTGATATAACCTTCTGATTTAAATGTGTTCATAACAATCTACGCAAATACCACATCGAACGTCATAATTGAAAAGTCTGTTTTAAGGTAGTGGATCCTAAAAAGTTCCGCAATAATTTAGAAGTCATGAACTTGAACAGTAAGGAAACCTCGGTCAACATTGTGAAAGGTCTAAAGTTCCTAAATGCTGCGGAATTATACTCCACTACCTTAACAGTCTAATAAAGTGTTTTAATTACTCAGAAGGGGATTAAAGAGTTTTCACTCATATTGCGGCGGCTGGAGTACCTAACAAAGGAATTCTCGTAATTCTCTGATCAGTACTCAAGACCTCCTTTTCAATGGCTCCAGTAACGTATCCCACAAAGGTTTTCTAAAATCAACCCATTGGTCAAAGACAAATGTCGTAAAGGATTGTCCCGCCGCCTCGAATAGCACCTGTGACTCAATAATTGTAATTATGATAATAATAACAATAATTTTAATAATAATGATAATAACAATAATAATAAAAAGAATAATAGTAATAGTTATAAAAATATTTGAATAATAATGAAAATAATATCTATACTTTTAATGTTGCCTTTTAAGAATACATCATGCAATAGCACGATGAATTACTTCTTTCACAATGAGGCATTCGGCAAACTATATAGTTAAAATCGTACAAAATCCTTCCGTACAAATACAAATACGCTCGCATATACCTACAGTTAAAAACATCCTGAAATTGAGAATCATTCCGTTCGCAAACATTCAAAGTCATTCACTTACCGCTCCATTCATTTTTTTCAAATACTTACTCAAACCGGTCAAAGCGCTTAAAAATTAGTAAACAAAACGATCAACTTTTAACAAAGAGAAAAATACATATATTTTATTAAAGGGAGGTAATTTATATCGAAGACTGAATGGATAAGCCATTACAAGAATCATTTTTTCAATGTAAATTTGACTCTAACTTGTGTGTAGAACCGAAAAGAATTGTTTTTGTTTTCCCAAGATGTAGAGAGGATTTATTGTCTGTAAGCCATAAACTAATTTCATTCAAAGCTTTACTGGGCTGACTTTCAAAAGATGCCCTTGATTTATCTGCTACTAGAATAGCCGAGTCCTCTGCATATAAGAGAAATTTATTTTCAATAACAGCTGATATGTCATTTGCGTAGAGAAGATCAAGAACGGGGCCTTATATAGAACCTTGTGAAACACCACAAGTAACAGGGGCGGGTAAAGAAAAGGTACCAAAAGTATCAACGAGTTGTTGTCTACAAGACAGATAATATTTAAACCAACCGATTCAATCAATACCAATGCCAATACATTCGAGTTTAATAGGAAGGATGGAGTGGTCAACTGTATCAAAAACTGTCTGGAGATCTTATAAAGCCATACCATTTATTCTGAGCAAAAATAAAAAGTATCCACCCAGGTAAACTTCATATTGATTTATAAATACATACAGGATTTCTATAAAATATATTGTAAATTACGCCCTGACCATTTGGAAATAAATTTGAAAAGTTTTATGTGATTTGAAGAAGCCGCTACCGAATTATTGGCGTTAACGTAGCCAGGGGGTCGATTTCAAAAATCGCAGACTATCAATAAATTATTCAATTGATTTTTCTTACAGTTTTAAGCTTCTCAAATGCAATTTTAGTGCGTTAGGTATCCTGGATTGATAATACAGCTTGATACCTTCTACTGCTTCCTGCCAATGTTACGTCAAATGAACACAAACAAACATAAAACGTCTTCCACAGATTCAGAGCTGATTTTTACAAAATTCTACCCGCACGTTCCTTGTCAAGAAAACAAATCCCAAAATTATCTTTTTCATTTTTTTCTGACAGCGAAACAAGATTTACATTGCTTCGTTCCGCCAACGTTTCCTCTTGCTCATTGGGGAGGCTCGTATGAACATCTCGGAAATTTGCTCGCCTTACACCCGTTAAGGCTTCAGTGGAAATTGGCTTGGTTTTAGAGATTGACGTTTTTCAACGTTAAAACATTTATTTCACTTCCGTTTTGAAAAAAAAATGGTTAGGAAGCGTGGAAACAATCGCGTCAACGTGAATGAGAACATTTGGTGTGACGTCATCCTAGTGGCCCTTTTGAGGTGAAGAGGGCGAACAATAATACTACTTTATCGGAAATGGTCAGCACACGTCTTTATTGTTCTTCTCTTTCAACTAAAGTCCGTAAAATTTACTCAACGTGTCACGGTTTTGATTACGTATGTGGTCCAATTTTTCACAACCTTTATAGAAGACTGCGTTGTACGGAACACAACTATTGTTTAATTTTCTTAACAACAGAGCTTTTGAGGTTAATTCAGTTGAGAAGAAACTCAAGATCAAACACGTGACGAACGTTGACGTTGAAAACAACGATTTCGACAATTCTTGAAGAACACCAAAAATAACACGTTATTTGAATGAAAACTGTTGTTTGCATAAGAAAACGAAGCACTGCAAACACATTGGTACCTTAATTTATCATGTAATCATACAAATGTAAAAGATATTGACAAAAGAAAAGTGGATACTTTCTTTTTTTGCTGAGTATAGATTACCACTGTCCAAATTAAAATGAATAGTTTGTTTAGATTTCTTTCGTGATGGCTGTCTATTCTCATTATCTTGATAAAAGCCCTGGCATATTCGTTCGTAACAAAATGGCCGTCCTTGATCAGCTTTAAACCGGACAACAAAAATGAAAGACGACCAAATTCATACATGATACAGATATAAACTTATAGTGCGGAAACGACAGGTAACTTTAGATTGGTGCATTATACGTCGATTTATTACTGAAAATTCATTGAAAGCGAAGTTTAAGAACAGTATAAACATACGAACATATCTGTTCGCAGCCACTAGAGAAGTCGGTCGAGACGAGATAGACCCCGAGAGACGTCATGTAGAGGCGTTGCTTCCTTTGCATATTATCTTATTCAGCTTTTCAAAGAACGATAACTGGTACGATAACTGGTAGACAGTTATGGGTATTCAACTCAGTCACATCAGTGATAAGGAATACTTGTAATTGAAAATAAAGTACTCGAAATGACTCATCACGAGTAAGTGACAAAAATAGGAAGTGACACCGCGCGAGCCCGACTGAGATGCAATCGTGCAATCGCGCAAAATCTTGCGTTTGTGTTGTCTCTATACTAAGTACATGTCAATAAAGTAGACATACAGTCACTATAAACCATCCGAAACAGACCAAGAAACTTGTTCAAGTTCTTTCTTTTTTTCGCTAAATAACGGCGTGTACCGTTTAAAGCTTATTAACGTATTCCCATCTCATTAAAAATGAAACTTGCGATTTCTCGAATATCGCTTTTTCTATTTAGATTCTGTAGATCAATGACACCATTAGCGGTCAACCAAAACATCGAAACCAAGAGCGAGTTTGAGTAAACTTCTTCAGAAAAAATAAATCGCCTGTCGAAATCACTATTCGTACGTGGTGTTTTCATTCATTGTTAGATCCTGCCTTGCAATACCTCTTTGTGCATGGCAGATTTCCATATTTAATTACTACTGTAGAATTTTTTGCCCCAGAGCTTTATCAAAACTGTATATATAATATGGCTTTAACAACATTTGCAAAATTATTTCCTCTATTTTTATCTCAATAAACGAATGAGACTGTTGTACTAAGAATACTAAATGAGTTTGATTTAATTTTACTAGTATATACAGTTAATCGCAACGTGAAATTAAAATTCATCTCGATCAATTCCATTCTTAATCGCTCACTTAGCGTCCGATTTATTCATTCATTCGAAACGCTCACTCAAACCATTCAAAAACGCTCCAAAATCACTAAAAAAGATCAGATCAACAATTTCTTTCAAAAAAGTTGTTTCTCAAAAAATGCGACTTTATCAAAATAATTGAATTTGTGAGCGTCTGATTGGTTCGTTAAGAATAATGAAGCTCTATTGTAACTTGTATACATAATTTAATAAAGGGTGTAATAAATATCGCTTATTTTGATCATTTGTTCCCTTTAATTTCACTCAAAACTCGCTTCTCCCGCTCATTCAATTACATTCTAAAATCATTCACCTTGTCAACTTCATGCTACAATAACTTCAGATAAGTTGGTGGATACCAGTCTACCGGTTATATCATGGTGCCCTACCGAAAATTTCGCTATAAATTCTCTGATTTGCCAAAAGCAAACAATAGTTATGATAGAGTATAACTAATAAGGAAACTATTATTGTAGCCTGTCCTATAGCATGCTAAATCTGTCATAATACATACACATACATACAAATTATTAAATGCATATAAATGTAAGGAAATACCTGTTAAAAAAAAAACACAAAAAACTTTTATTTTTCTGGTGATTATAGATAAACTTCCTTTTTATAATTCCTAGTTTCGTTTTCAAAGTAATATTTGTTATGGGTCTATCTATCGATTGAATTGGGTATGTAAAGGAAACTAGGTCAAAGATCGATTACTTTAGACGAAATGTGTCGTTTGAAAAACTTTGATACTACCCTTGTATCTATTGAGTATTTTGTCTTAACTATTGGCCAAAATTTCGTTTATTTTATATAACCTTCTGATTTAAATGTGTTCATAACAATCTACGCAAATACCACATCGAACGTCATAATTGAAAAGTCTGTTTTAAGGTAGTGGATCCTAAAAAGTTCCGCAATAATTTAGAAGTCATGAACTTGAACAGTAAGGAAACCTCGGTCAACATTGTGAAAGGTCTAAAGTTCCTAAATGCTGCGGAATTATACTCCACTACCTTAACAGTCTAATAAAGTGTTTTAATTACTCAGAAGGGGATTAAAGAGTTTTCACTCATATTGCGGCGGCTGGAGTACCTAACAAAGGAATTCTCGTAATTCTCTGATCAGTACTCAAGACCTCCTTTTCAATGGCTCCAGTAACGTATCCCACAAAGGTTTTCTAAAATCAACCCATTGGTCAAAGACAAATGTCGTAAAGGATTGTCCCGCCGCCTCGAATAGCACCTGTGACTCAATAATTGTAATTATAATAATAATAACAACAATAATTTTGATAATAATGATAATAACAATAATAATAAAAAGAATAATAGTAATAGTTATAAAAATATTTGAATAATAATGAAAATAATATCTATACTTTTAATGTTGCCTTTTAAGAATACATCATGCAATAGCACGATGAATTACTTCTTTCACAATGAGGCATTCGGCAAACTATATAGTTAAAATCGTACAAAATCCTTCCGTACAAATACAAATACGCTCGCATATACCTACAGTTAAAAACATCCTGAAATTGAGAATCATTCCGTTCGCAAACATTCAAAGTCATTCACTTACCGCTCCATTCATTTTTTTCAAATACTTACTCAAACCGGTCAAAGCGCTCAAAAATTAGTAAACAAAACGATCAACTTTTAACAAAGAGAAAAATACATATATTTTATTAAAGGGAGGTAATTTATATCGAAGACTGAATGGATAAGCCATTACAAGAATCATTTTTTCAATGTAAATTTGACTCTAACTTGTGTGAAGAACCGAAAAGAATTGTTTTTGTTTTCCCAAGATGTAGAGAGGATTTATTGTCTGTAAGCCATAAACTAATTTCATTCAAAGCTTTACTGGGCTGACTTTCAAAAGATGCCCTTGATTTATCTGCTACTAGAATAGCCGAGTCCTCTGCATATAAGAGAAATTTATTTTCAATAACAGCTGATATGTCATTTGCGTAGAGAAGATCAAGAACGGGGCCTTATATAGAACCTTGTGAAACACCACAAGTAACAGGGGCGGGTAAAGAAAAGGTACCAAAAGTATCAACGAGTTGTTGTCTACAAGACAGATAATATTTAAACCAACCGATTCAATCAATACCAATGCCAATACATTCGAGTTTAATAGGAAGGATGGAGTGGTCAACTGTATCAAAAACTGTCTGGAGATCTTATAAAGCCATACCATTTATACTGAGCAAAAATAAAAAGTATCCACCCAGGTAAACTTCATATTGATTTATAAATACATACAGGATTTCTATAAAATATATTGTAAATTACGCCCTGACCATTTGGAAATAAATTTGAAAAGTTTTATGTGATTTGAAGAAGCCGCTACCGAATTATTGGCGTTAACGTAGCCAGGGGGTCGATTTCAAAAATCGCAGACTATCAATAAAATATTCAATTGATTTTTCTTACAGTTTTAAGCTTCTCAAATGCAATTTTAGTGCGTTAGGTATCCTGGATTGATAATACAGCTTGATACCTTCTACTGCTTCCTGCCAATGTTACGTCAAATGAACACAAACAAACATAAAACGTCTTCCACAGATTCAGAGCTGATTTTTACAAAATTCTACCCGCACGTTCCTTGTCAAGAAAACAAATCCCAAAATTATCTTTTTCATTTTTTTCTGACAGCGAAACAAGATTTACATTGCTTCGTTCCGCCAACGTTTCCTCTTGCTCATTGGGGAGGCTCGTATGAACATCTCGGAAATTTGCTCGCCTTACACCCGTTAAGGCTTCAGTGGAAATTGGCTTGGTTTTAGAGATTGGCGTTTTTCAACGTTAAAACATTTATTTCACTTCCGTTTTGAAAAAAAAATGGTTAGGAAGCGTGGAAACAATCGCGTCAACGTGAATGAGAACATTTGGTGTGACGTCATCCTAGTGGCCCTTTTGAGGTGAAGAGGGCGAACAATAATACTACTTTATCGGAAATGGTCAGCACACGTCTTTATTGTTCTTCTCTTTCAACTAAAGTCCGTAAAATTTACTCAACGTGTCACGGTTTTGATTACGTATGTGGTCCAATTTTTCACAACCTTTATAGAAGACTGCGTTGTACGGAACACAACTATTGTTTGATTTTCTTAACAACAGAGCTTTTGAGGTTAATTCAGTTGAGAAGAAACTCAAGATCAAACACGTGACGAACGTTGACGTTGAAAACAACGATTTCGACAATTCTTGAAGAACACCAAAAATAACACGTTATTTGAATGAAAACTGTTGTTTGCATAAGAAAACGAAGCACTGCAAACACATTGGTACCTTAATTTATCATGTAATCATACAAATGTAAAAGATATTGACAAAAGAAAAGTGGATACTTTCTTTTTTTGCTGAGTATAGATTACCACTGTCCAAATTAAAATGAATAGTTTGTTTAGATTTCTTTCGTGATGGCTGTCTATTCTCATTATCTTGATAAAAGCCCTGGCATATTCGTTCGTAACAAAATGGCCGTCCTTGATCAGCTTTAAACCGGACAACAAAAATGAAAGACGACCAAATTCATACATGATACAGATATAAACTTATAGTGCGGAAACGACAGGTAACTTTAGATTGGTGCATTATCCGTCGATTTATTACTGAAAATTCATTGAAAGCGAAGTTTAAGAACAGTATAAACATACGAACATATCTGTTCGCAGCCACTAGAGAAGTCGGTCGAGACGAGATAGACCCCGAGAGACGTCATGTAGAGGCGTTGCTTCCTTTGCATATTATCTTATTCAGCTTTTCAAAGAACGATAACTGGTACGATAACTGGTAGACAGTTATGGGTATTCAACTCAGTCACATCAGTGATAAGGAATACTTGTAATTGAAAATAAAGTACTCGAAATGACTCATCACGAGTAAGTGACAAAAATAGGAAGTGACACCGCGCGAGCCCGACTGAGATGCAATCGTGCAATCGCGCAAAATCTTGCGTTTGTGTTGTCTCTATACTAAGTACATGTCAATAAAGTAGACATACAGTCACTATAAACCATCCGAAACAGACCAAGAAACTTGTTCAAGTTCTTTCTTTTTTTCGCTAAATAACGGCGTGTACCGTTTAAAGCTTATTAACGTATTCCCATCTCATTAAAAATGAAACTTGTGATTTCTCGAATATCGCTTTTTCTATTTAGATTCTGTAGATCAATGACACCATTAGCGGTCAACCAAAACATCGAAACCAAGAGCGCGTTTGAGTAAACTTCTTCAGAAAAAATAAATCGCCTGTCGAAATCACTATTCGTACGTGGTGTTTTCATTCATTGTTAGATCCTGCCTTGCAATACCTCTTTGTGCATGGCAGATTTCCATATTTAATTACTACTGTAGAATTTTTTGCCCCAGAGCTTTATCAAAACTGTATATATAATATGGCTTTAACAACATTTGCAAAATTATTTCCTCTACTTTTATCTCAATAAACGAATGAGACTGTTGTACTAAGAATACTAAATGAGTTTGATTTAATTTTACTAGTATATACAGTTAATCGCAACGTGAAATTAAAATTCATCTCGATCAATTCCATTCTTAATCGCTCACTTAGCGTCCGATTTATTCATTCATTCGAAACGCTCACTCAAACCATTCAAAAACGCTCCAAAATCACTAAAAAAGATCAGATCAACAATTTCTTTCAAAAAGTTGTTTCTCAAAAAATGCGACTTTATCAAAATAATTGAATTTGTGAGCGTCTGATTGGTTCGTTAAGAATAATGAAGCTCTATTGTAACTTGTATACATAATTTAATAAAGGGTGTAATAAATATCGCTTATTTTGATCATTTGTTCCCTTTAATTTCACTCAAAACTCGCTTCTCCCGTTCATTCAATTACATTCTAAAATCATTCACCTTGTCAACTTCATGCTACAATAACTTCAGATAAATTGGTGGATACCAGTCTACCGGTTATATCATGGTGCCCTACCGAAAATTTCGATATAAATTCTCTGATTTGCCAAAAGAAAACAATAGATTATGATAGTGTATAACTAATAAGGAAACCATTATTGTAGCCTGTCCTATAGCATGCTAAATCTGTCATAATACATACACATACATATAAATTATTAAATGCATATAAATGTAAGGAAATACCTGTTAAAAAAAACACAAAAAACTTTTATTTTTCTGGTGATTATAGATAAACTTCCTTTTTATAATTCCTAGTTTCGTTTTCAAAGTAATATTTGTTATGGATCTATCTATCGATTGAATTGGGTATGTAAAGGAAACTAGGTCAAAGATCGATTACTTTAGACGAAATGTGTCGTTTGAAAAACTTTGATACTACCCTTGTATCTATTGAGTATTTTGTCTTAACTATTGGCCAAAAGTTCGTTTATTTGATATAACCTTCTGATTTAAATGTGTTCATAACAATCTACGCAAATACCACATCGAACGTCATAATTGAAAAGTCTGTTTTAAGGTAGTGGATCCTAAAAAGTTCCGCAATCATTTAGAAGTCACGAACTTGAACAGTAAGGAAACCTCGGTCAACATTGTGAAAGGTCTAAAGTTCCTAAATGCTGCGGAATTATACTCCACTACCTTAACAGTCTAATAAAGTGTTTTAATTACTCAGAAGGGAATTAAAGAGTTTTCACTCATATTGCGGCGGCTGGAGTACCTAACAAAGGAATTCTCGTAATTCTCTGATCAGTACTCAAGACCTCCTTTTCAATGGCTCCAGTAACGTATCCCACAAAGGTTTTCTAAAATCAACCCATTGGTCAAAGACAAATGTCGTAAAGGATTGTCCCGCCGCCTCGAATAGCACCTGTGACTCAATAATTGTAGTTATGATAATAATAACAATAATTTTAATAATAATGATAATAACAATAATAATAAAAAGAATAATAGTAATAGTTATAAAAATATTTGAAAAATAATGAAAATAATATCTATACTTTTAATGTTGCCTTTTAAGAATACATCATGCAATAGCACGATGAATTACTTCTTTTACAATGAGGCATTCGGCAAACTATATAGTTAAAATCGTACAAAATCCTTCCGTACAAATACAAATACGCTCGCATATACCTACAGTTAAAAACATCCTGAAATTGAGAATCATTCCGTTCGCAAACATTCAAAGTCATTCACTTACCGCTCCATTCATTCTTTTCAAATACTTACTCAAACCGGTCAAAGCGCTCAAAAATTAGTAAACAAAACGATCAACTTTTAACAAAGAGAAAAATACATATATTTTATTAAAGGGAGGTAATTTATATCGCTAATTTTGTTCCTTTTGAACGAAATAAGCGGTATTGGATTACATCCCTTTAAATCACCCTAAACACATTCCAACCAATCATTTAATATCACTCCAAAATCATTCATCTTATCAATTTTAAATTCAAATTCAAATTCTTTTATTGGTTTAAAAAAATCCAGTTATAGGATTGTCACCAAGAACATACATACAAAAAACATACAAGACAGAACTTATCAAAAGGTATATATCAGATGGGTATATCATCTAATAATCTATGTAATCAACGGTCAAACATGCTTGCAAAAAACACACATATGAACACACACATACGTATTTTTAAGCACACACTCTTTCGGACATACAGTCTTACAATTGCTTAATAATAATAATAATAATAAAATCTTTATTTAAAGAAGGTAGCTCATTAAGCTATCACCATACAAACAATACAATGAATATCTTATTTACAATGAGGCCTTCTGAAATAATTCAATGTATAACAAAACAAGTAAAGCAAGATTGGTGATGACAACATATTCATGATATTAATAATGATCTGGTGAATTGATTGAAAGGTTAATGACTTGCACTTTCTGGAAATCACTTTGCATCAAATGGAAACAAGTTCTTGCAAGAATAAAGTTTTGCAAATAATTTCTATTCTGTTGCAAAACTATTCGCGTAGAATTTGAAGGTTAAATGAAGGACTGAAGAGATTGCATTAACCTTTTTTCAGAAATAAAACTCAGATAAATGATGATGGTAGGTGGAACGCCTCGCTATAAAATAATGCAAAGTCATTATATGAAAATTTACACATTACAATGATGATGATGATGATGATGATGATTATGGTGATGATGACAATGACGATTAAGATGATGATGGTGTAATGTAATTATGATAAAATGACAATATTGTTTGAAAAGACATACACAATTGTGAATGGCGTAACTTAAAGAATTATATCTAATACAGACATCAAATAATTTTTCAGAGATCGTTTAAAACATGAAATATTTTCAATGCTTCTTATAGTAAGAGGAATGTCATTCCAATATTTCATCCCATTAAAAGAAAATGATTTCTTTAACAATTCTGTTTTTGGAATGCACTTATGCGATATCTGGTTACCTGATTTTGATCTTAAATCATAAAATTTGTTGTTACTTATCTCTACAAATTCTGACATATATGTTGGAGCTAATCCGTGAATAGTTTTATAGACCATAAGAATCGTGAAATACTTGCATCGGCTTCCAAAGGTTAGCCATTTTAGAGTAGCGAAATTTTCTATAGAACTGGATCTTTTAGGTTTGCATAAATTGATTCGTGCAGCTCTATTTTGAATTTTACTAATTCTATTCAGAAACGAGGATTTACACTGGCTCCAAATAATACACCCATAGTCAAAATACGGAGTAATGTAAGAACTATAAAACATTTATTTCATTTCATAGGAAAATATGAACTTCTTTATTTAAGGAGATTTCAACCTGAAACTTTGTACAAAGTTGGAATTCATACTGGAATGTCAATTGGCAGAGAATTTCTCTCAAGGTTTGTGCATTTTTCTATATTTGAGTATTTTACACGAATGTCGTAAAAAAATCTACATTTGTGGGAGAGTGATCTCCCTTTGACTGGAAGCTTGTTTTGTTTTCATCCTTTTGAAACATTTTGGCATGCAGGATGAGAAAACTAAACTGTTAAATCAACCTAAGACAACAATTCATTGATATCATGGTAATTTATGAGAAAATCTGTACTTTTTAAGGCCCCGTGAGAGCTTCAGATGTACATTTTTTCCGAATTTTACAGCCGACAAGTACAGGAAAAGATCACTTGTCCGATTAAGATTTATTCTTTCAAATTTAAGGATAATTCTTCACTGTAAAAAGCTTCAATTTGCCATGTTGTAGATATGTAAACCTTACCATTATATCATTTTTGTGCTGGATAATTTAGACAAGAGAAAACTTTGAGATGAAAGGAGAATTTGCTCGATGCAAGTATTTTCTCCTTTCCTCTAAATGATTTCCAATCAGTGCAAGTATTAATTCTAAAAAAAACATAAATTGGCTTAAAAGTTGTAATCTCTTACATAGTTATATGACTTTGTCTAGATTCTACACTCACTTTTATTTCCTTTTAGTATTGAGCAAATTGAGAAATGTACTTGTCTGCTTTCAGAAGGCTATTTCTGACAAAATGGGTATGTGAATTTCAAACCCTGTTTATGTGAATCAAGTCCAAATTAGTTAAAAACAACAACAACAACATCTTTCCCTTTCAAATAGTTGAAAAGAGAAGGTTTGTTTGAAAAGACAATGATACTCAAATCAATACTTAATGAAAAAATAACATGTGTAAGGGGGGGGTAGACATGAAGAAAGGGGGCGGGGGGTATTCGGAAGGACAGTCAGCCGGGTTGGCATGACTATTTCGGCCGGCAAAGACAAATAAACAATGTTTGCAGACAAAGACCAGATCAGATCCCAGTCAAATTTTCTTCTCTCTGTTGAGCTTTACATCAAGGCTTTCAGAGTGAACCAAAAATGACTGATAATCTTTGAAAATAGTGTGCAAAATAAAAACAATGTACTACTTGATTGTGAGTGACAGTTCTTTTATATCAAGAGTTTTACGACTCTCACTCTTTTATTCCAGTGAGACAGATCTTAAATTGTCATCGACAAATTACTTGCTGAATGCTGTGATTGGTGCTTTCTTCATCGCTCAGTCTAGACTGTGGATATTTGTCGATACCAGCTCTTCGTATTGGTCGGTTTTCCTTGTAAAGATGGTCACAGAAGCATGTCTTTGTCCGATTCCTTTAGCCATTGTAAGTGTTATTTATGTTGCATTAAAATCAATTAAGTGAAGATAAATGGCCTCTGTGACTATATTTATCTATATTCTTTAATGTAAAACCAGGCACATGCCATCTGCATGCTCTGGTTAAATGATGCTTGACATATTAACTGCCATCAAACCTGTTACTTGCTCTATGGATTAATCTGAATGATATAAACTTTTTGAGTGCCAAATCTAGCCTATGATGTGCTCTACTCTTAAAGATGTTTCTTACTAGCTATATCACACTTTTAATTAATGGAATGTTTGTTTTGCCCCTACTCAAATTGATGTAAAAGGTAAAAAAGATGGCTTAAATGTCACAAAGAAAGTATTTTTGCGCCATATTTCCATGATTTTGGGACAATCTTGCATTATTTGGTGGCCAAAGATTGATTAAAAATTATCCATAAAGCATCAAAAAGATACTGCTGAATAAGCAGCACACACAAAATATAATATTATTAATATATCCCTTGAGTATTATTGAAATTATAGCAGTTTTATAATGATAATTAGGATGCAGAATGAAATTCATTTTTAGCATCATTTTTTCATAAACACCTGCATGTTTCAAACTTCGCCAGACAAGGCAAAAAGTGGATGGAACCATCTTATGATATCTTATTTTTACTCAGATATAAACAAAAAAACAGCAGAAAATAAAACTTGGTGTTTCTCTTGAACATGAAATTTTATTTAGGAGGGACCCCAGTGAGAATTACTTCCTGAGGTCGTTGTATGGTAAAAGTAGTTCTTAAAGAAAATGTAGTCCCTCAAAGATAGAGCTATTTTAAGTGTTAAACATTGATTTACATGTAGTTTTGCATGATTTTTCAGCTATTTCACCTCTGTTCTAGAGTTTTGAAGTGCATTTTACTATCTCTTTGCAGGAGTTTGTTCTCCAGATGTGGGATGAAAAATATACCGCGTGATTTCTGGGCCTGTAGCTTTGTTGGTTCCGAAAGAAGGGTTCCCTTGCTGTGACTGTATTATCTAAAAACCTGCCTTATCAACCTACATGACAATTGGTTTTAAAAGGAAGTTCTTGGAAAGAGGAATAAGCATCTGTAACTCCATACCTCAACGAACGTTCTGAAAAGAGCTATGGCTTGGAGAAAAACACTGATTTACCATAAACTAAAGAGGACAAAATTTCACCGGGGACTGACCTAGATAGGAAAATATGAACTTCTTTATTTAAGGAGATTTCAACCTGAAACTTTGTACAAAAGTTGGGATTCATACTGGAGTGTCAATTGGCAGAGAATTTCTCTCAAGGTTTGTGCATTTTTCTATATTTGAGTATTTTACACGAATGTCGTAAAAAAATCTACATTTGTGGGAGAGTGATCTCCCTTTGACTGGAAGCTTGTTTTGTTTTCATCTTTTTGAAACATTTTGGCATGCAGGATGAGAAAACTAAACTGTTAAATCAACCTAAGACAACAATTCATTGATATCATGGTAATTTATGAGAAAATCTGTACTTTTTAAGGCCCCGTGAGAGCTTCAGATGTACATTTTTTCCGAATTTTACAGCCGACAAGTACAGGAAAAGATCACTTGTCCGATTAAGATTTATTCTTTCAAATTTAAGGATAATTCTTCACTGAAAAAAGCTTCAATTTGCCATGTTGTAGATATGTAAACCTTACCATTATATACTTTTTGTGCTGGATAATTTAGACAAGAGAAAACTTTGAGATGAAAGGAGAATTTGCTCGATGCAAGTATTTTCTCCTTTCCTCTAAATGATTTCCAATCAGTGCAAGTATTAATTCTAAAAAAAACATAAATTGGCTTAAAAGTTGTAATCTCTTGCATAGTTATATGACTTTGTCTAGATTCTACACTCACTTTTATTTCCTTTTAGTATTGAGCAAATTGAGAAATGTACTTGTCTGCTTTCAGAAGGCTATTTCTGACAAAATGGGTATGTGAATTTCAAACCCTGTTTATGTGAATCAATTCCAAATTAGTTAAAAACAACAACAACAACAACATCTTTCCCTTTCAAATAGTTGAAAAGAGAAGGTTTGTTTGAAAAGACAATGATACTCAAATCAATACTTAATGAAAAAATAACATGTGTAAGGGGGGGGGTAGACATGAAGAAAGGGGGGCGGGGGGTATTCGGAAGGACAGTCAGCCGGGTTGGCATGACTATTTCGGCCGGCAAAGACAAATAAACAATGTTTGCAGACAAAGACCAGATCAGATCCCAGTCAATTTTTCTTCTCTCTGTTGAGCTTTACATCAAGGCTTTCAGAGTGAACCAAAAATGACTGATGATCTTTGAAAATAGTGTGCAAAATAAAAACAATGTACTACTTGATTGTGAGTGACAGTTCTTTTATATCAAGAGTTTTACGACTCTCACTCTTTTATTCCAGTGAGACAGATCTTAAATTGTCATCGACAAATTACTTGCTGAATGCTGTGATTGGTGCTTTCTTCATCGCTCAGTTTAGACTGTGGATATTTGTCGATACCAGCTCTTCATATTTGTCGGTTTTCCTTGTAAAGATGGTCACAGAAGCATGTCTTTGTCCGATTCCTTTAGCCATTGTAAGTGTTATTTATGTTGCATTAAAATCAATTAAGTGAAGATAAATGGCCTCTGTGACTATATTTATCTATATTCTTTAATGTAAAACCAGGCACATGCCATCTGCATGCTCTGGTTAAATGATGCATGACATATTAACTGCCATCAAACCTGTTACTTGCTCTATGGATTAATCTGAATGATATAAACTTTTTGAGTGCCAAATCTAGCCTATGATGTGCTCTACTCTTAAAGATGTTTCTTACTAACTATATCACACTTATAATTAATGGAATGTTTGTTTTGCCCCTACTCAAATTGATGTAAAAGGTAAAAAAGATGGCTTAAATGTCACAAAGAAAGTATTTTTGCGCCATATTTCCATGATTTTGGGACAATCTTGCATTATTTGGTGGCCAAAGATTGATTAAAAATTATCCATAAAGCATCAAAAAGATACTGCTGAATAAGCAGCACACACAAAATATAATATTATTAATATATCCCTTGAGTATTATTGAAATTATAGCAGTTTTATAATGATAATTAGGATGCAGAATGAAATTCATTTTTAGCATCATTTTTTCATAAACACCTGCATGTTTCAAACTTCGCCAGACAAGGCAAAAAGTGGATGGAACCATCTTATGATATCTTATTTTTACTCAGATATAAACAAAAAAACAGCAGAAAATAAAACTTGGTGTTTCTCTTGAACATGAAATTTTATTTAGGAGGGACCCCAGTGAGAATTACTTCCTGAGGTCGTTGTATGGTAAAAGTAGTTCTTAAAGAAAATGTAGTCCCTCAAAGATAGAGCTATTTTAAGTGTTAAACATTGATTTACATGTAGTTTTGCATG